>JAWNNQ010000333.1:686790-1373581 GCA_035044765.1 Leucophenga montana | reverse complement strand
GTTAGACATGGCCATTAGTCAACGCAGCTGCTGTGCCACCCATTGCCGCGCGCTCTCTGCGTCTGTCATTGTCTGTCGAAGAAAGTGTCTGTCAGACAAACAGGTTTTAACCTAATTAATAAGAAAAAAGCGTTCAATATAATACGACGACGCGGCCATATGATAAACGCTGCCTATAAACGAACGAAGCAGCTATGCGGACGCGTAGCAAACTGCTGCTTTACTGATTTGTGTCAAGGCTGGACGCCGCCGCGCACATGCGGCAGCCTTTTTTTTTTTTTTGTTTACAGCGGTTTTAATTGGTCCTCCGAGAGGGGCGTAAAGTGGGTAAACTAGCGCGGGCCCGTCGTCAATGGAATCGTATATACGGCATGTAAAAATAGGTGTCCGTAATTTTTTAGTCCCTTGCATGGACTTTCGCTAAGCGGCACGGACAAATAATGCGTACGGAAGTTAAATTCTAATCGCTTTTGTACAACCATTTTTAAAATACGCTTTTCATTGTAATTCGTCGTGTTTTTTGCTTGTTCATTATCAATGAATAATTCTCATCAGTCAAGAACGTAATGAAACACCGTTCCGCCCCGCGGCCGCTGCTCGTTTTGTTGTTGGTGTTGTTGTTATTCTTGAACATTGAACTTAAGTACGCGGTGGATGTTGACGCTGTCGTCGCGCTTTGTTCCAATGTCAACCACCGCCGCCGCCAACCTAGATACATATGTAGCTCTCAAGCTATCGAAATATTCTTTTGTTGTCAGCTGTTTTTGCGCACTTTCACTGTGTAACTTTGTTTGTAAATGTAGATATACGTCGTATATCGTATAAAACAACAAAAAAAGAAAATCAATTCGATTGCACTAAACTAACATTCTATTTATCTATCTGTTTATTTACAGTCTAACACAACATCTCGGTTGGCCCGTTTCTACTAGTAGCAAATTTTTTAAATCAACTCCTATATCCCCCTCCGCATAATACCAACCAACACAGCGCAAGATGTTCATATGGGATTGGTTTACTGGCGTCTTAGGATACTTAGGTAATATCTAATGCACTTATTTTGAAGCACACACACACACAAACACAAAGTATATTACATTTTTTGTATACTCTGTACAAAGCATAATTGTAAAACTGTATAATCGGTTTGGAGCATTGGAGATTTCCTGCATTATTAGATCTTATCATGTGCGTTCGTTCGTTCGTTTGTAAATCTGTCTGAAAGAAAAGTTCAATGACTAGCAAAGACTTAAAGGAACTAAACTCACGTTATAGCCTCTCTAGGCGCCGCAGTGCTACAAGTGTTACAGCAAACTTCATAACTCACAACCATTTTAATGCAGATCCGTAACATACCAGTGGAATCATCAGAGAACTTATATTCGTCTACAGCGTGATAAGACGAATCGATATAGTCATGTCCGTCCCTATGTCTGTCTGAGAGAAAAGTTCACCGTCTAGTGAAGACTTAGACAATCAAAACTCACAGTATAGGCACTACTACAAGAGTAGCGAGAAATTTCGTAACTCACACTGTATCACACTGCAGTGGTATATAGGGTGTTCGAAATATATGTTAACTGTTTATAGCAACTATTGTTGCATGTACAAGTTATAACAAAGTCGAGTACCTCGAATTTAGCTCTTTTTAGTTTTTTTTAAATATTTGTAATAATATTATAGTATGCCATCATTTGTCACAAATATTGTTTAGCCAATTGTGTAATATAAAGGCCTGAACTGGTTCTCACTTTCGAAATAGTTTTTGTGAAACTGAATTCGATAAAATGTTATATATTTCGCGTATGGAATGATTTCGTGTTATGAATTGTCCTGGCATTGATCAAGTTCATATTAATCAAGAGAAGTAAATTCAAATCGCGAAATCATCTCATACGTGGAAAATTTACAATTTTAACAAATTCATTACCGCAAAAAATATTCCCGAAAGTGAGGACCGAAACAGGCTTGATAGTTTGTAGAACTATCAATTTTAAGCCAAATCACCTCTACTACGTAAAAAAGAATGTCGTGTACAATATATAATATAGACGAGCACTTCGACTATAGCTTTCTTGTTTTTTTTTTTCATATATGTACATATGTATAAACTTGCGCATTATTTTGATAATTTGCCAACAAAGCATAAGCAAATCATTGAAACAGTGTGAAAAATTATTGAAAACAACACAAAAATGAAGCTGTTGCTGAACGTATTCATATATAACTGCAAAGAAAATTTTATATATGTACATTAAAGTAGAAATGAGGCATATTGGCTGGCAAGGTTCAGCTATTTTGTTTAAATAATTTTAAATATCTTGCAGCAGAAGTACTACACATCAATTAGTTAAAAAAAGAACGCTGCAGTCAAGTGTGTTCAGATACACTGTACCTTGTCCTAGGCTCTTTATTGGAACCATTGATGTGTATGGGGCTACGTTTTGTAGAGGTCCGATTTGAATATATTTGAGTTGTTTTATTGGGACTGTCAAAAGATACAACAAATTGTGCGTTTGTAGCCTAATTAAAACAAAAGTTTCCTACAAAATCTCATAAATGAAGGCAGATTTGTATGGGACTATCCTTTCTAGTGGATTCATTTAATACACATCTTAAAAGGGACTAGAAGAGTAGAAATATCCAATGAAATATTTATATCTACTATTTCTCCAAGATATCGTTGTTCATACAGACGTAATGGCTATATCGGCTCAGTTTCCGGTGCTGATCATAGTATATATATATATATATATATATATATATATATATATATATATATATATATATATATATATATATATATATATATGGGGTTTGTAACCCCATCTTCTGCAAACAATTGCATAAACTTAATAATAATACCGTCACGGTGTTTGTAACGTATTAAAGAAAGCATCGGAAGTCTTCATCAGCTAGATGAGAACAATCGAACTTGCCGAGTCCGTCTGTGTATTCTGTCTGCATGAATACAATCTAGTCGTTTTTTGAAGTTATCAATCTGAAATCTGGTGTGGATGCGTCAACTATCATAACTCGCCCACTTTTAGTGATAGCCCCCCTACAAACCCACCTTCCACTTTTACGATTTTGTGTGAAAAATTATTTAATTACATTCAATATTAACTTGAAACTGGAGGTTGTGCTCTCTAAAACAACCTTTCCACCTTGAAGTTCCATTCTATCAAAGTTACATATCAGTAAACTATAGAACGGTAAGGCGCCTGTCTCCGTTTTTACTAAAAAATCATGTAAAATGTCCCGTTTTACACCAAACTACAGTTTTTAACCCAGTTACAATCAAATTCTGTCCTATTTCATAAGAAAACGGTGCAGAGTGTGCGAATTTTGTTCAAAAGGTCGTTAAGATCTACGGGAAGACGAAGCTTATTTGGACTTCAACGCTTTTTGATACAAAAATTTCTTAATTTTTTTAAATGGCTTGATTTCTGGCCATATGTTCTATTCAGCATTTATACAATAAGGATACGAATAACTTTTTTCAAAAGATGAAACATTCTGTAGTTATAAAATGAGCCTTTTTCGCTGCCAATTACGATCATTGCGTGTATTCAAAGATCCCGAAAAGTGCGCAATTTTTTTTTTTTTTTTACCATTTCGGGGCACATTGCAAACTACCAGAGTCTTTCTATTATCAAGCCAATCAGTGCACTGTGAAAGAAAAGAAGCGTACATTTGTTTTAATTAAGGTGAATTTTAAAAATACTTATGCCAGCACGACAATTCAAAGTTACTGTACGCGATTGTAGAAAAAGGCTTAGAATATTAATTAATATTAATTATCGTAACAGAATATACGTCATAATTTTCTTACTCTCACTAAGGTGGTTTGGAGGGGTAGATAAATTGTGAGCCCGTTTTTGGTCTGATGTGTATGGAGTCCCCCTATAGTACAATGCTGAATAGAGTATTTTAGGCACACTCCATACTATGCAATTAAATAAAAAAATAGTTCCGCATAAGCACAACGTCATAACTACATTAGAAGTTATCATGAACTTCATATATCGCATTTGATTTCATACCTTGTAACTTTACGCTTTGGTGTACAACGTTTTCGTATAGCACAGTTTCAAGATCAATGCAAACTACATGTGTGTATTCCACACTCACAAAATGCACGCTTCATCGATTTATTATTTCAAAACTTGTTTTAACGTTGTGCTATAATAAATTTTAATTATACTCATCATTTATTAATTATAATTAATTAATTTTAAACTTTTCAAATTTTAGGTCTATGGAAAAAATCTGGCAAATTATTGTTCCTCGGCTTGGATAATGCTGGCAAGACCACATTATTGCATATGCTCAAAGATGATAAACTGGCCCAGCATGTGCCAACATTGCATCCAAGTAAGTAGCGCTTAGAGGCTACATATAGTGAGTTTATTCGACAGAGAGAGAGAGAGAGAGATAATTGCAATTGTCAACTGACAAAAATTAAATATGATTATTTACGAAATTTGGCTTAGTAAGCGCGATTTTGTAACAATTCGTGAGTTGATAATTTCAATTATATCTCACGTATAAACTCTGTAACAATTAGCTGAGTTATTGAATATAATAACTTATAATATTTTTTTTTTAGCATCCGAGGAGCTTTCCATTGGCAATATGCGCTTCACCACATTCGATTTAGGTGGTCACACTCAGGGTAAGTAATGCTTTGTAGAGATATTTTCTCAATTAAGTTTAAAATCTTACATAGCAACAAGAAGTGCGACTCTAAAGCGACTAAAAGTCACAGACAGACTCTTGACACCCATTGTAGTAGTGAGTTCATAATGAATTATGTAATTTCTTTCAATTTTTTCGGCGCATGCCTTTCAAAAATTATACAAAATTTTCATATCGAAACGTGCTCTTATTAACTAAAAATAGAACAATGAATGCAAAAGCGTTGGCTCGCATATTTCCTCAACTGTGTTCACAATAAGACAACGCATTCAACAATAAGTATTCAGTATAGACTTTTTGACATTTGTTGTAGTCAATCAGCAATGTCACGATATAACAACAATAACAACAAGAACAAAACAAATGAAATGCAAATAATAGCAGCAGCGCTATAACAACTAAAAAAACAAAATATCAACGAGAACACAGTAATAATCATAAAAATAAATAATAAAACAAATAGCGATAATGAATTAAATAAATAGAATCTTAGATATACATACATAGAAAACCATTGGATCCAAATGCAACGCCTTGATTGAGTGTATCAAAATGAATAGAATTATACGTGGGTTGATATTTATATATTGAAATATTTCTTATAAACAAGAGGGAATTATTAAAGCAACAAAAACTCCAACTGTAACAACAACAAAATGGAGAGCATTAGAGGAAGCTCAAACAGAATTTTAATTATAGCAAAACATGTGTGGCTGTATATTCTTTGGCATATATGTATGTATACAGCCTAAACGGCTTGATGAATTTTGAGGTATTGTTAATGCCACTTTATTCCGGTAGGGAAATAGGGCATACTATTTTTATATAGCGTCTACGAATAAGGTTGAAGATTGTTTTTATTATTTTTTTTTTTTTTTAAATATTACTAAAGCCTAAACGCCTGATGCTATATAAAAATCAAGACGAAACTAACGATGCCTCATAAGCTGTTTAGGCTACAGACCGCAGCTAGGAATGTAGAGGTATACATACAGTAAAAAAAAGAAAAAAAAACAACCCTCCTTCGAGCAATCTGGTAAAAGCGACTGTATTGTTTTTCAAAATAATTTTGATTACAACACTTTTACATTCGTTTGAACCAATTTTCATAGCTCTCTCTCTCTCTCTCTCTCTCTCTCGTAGCCATTTTAAAGCTATTACCAAATTATGTGGCATCCAGCTTGGAGAAATCTTTTTAACGCCCATATATTCATGGAATAATTTGTTGAACGTTATCATAGGTACTAATGCCGAAGAATCCCTCAACAAAATAACCAATTCTGTACGACCTGCATTGAATTTTGTTTTAATCGAAGAACGTTAACAACTGAACTTCAAGTATCAAAAATATACACATCCTTTATGGTGCACCATTATAATAATGCTGTCATGTTAAGCAGTGCTGCACAGCTCTAGACTCTTACGTATAGCTCATGACTTCTTGCACATTTTGTGCATGCACATGCCTTCGTGTTAGCAACATCACAATTTCAGAATCCTGAAATACAAATAGCAGCCCTCGTATGATATATAAAGTACTCGTATATTTTGCTTCTAAAAGAGTTACAGTTGTGCATATATATAGTCGACAATAGCTGAATACACTTACCTACAATACTTTTAATATGTGTACAATTACTATTCTTCACAAAAGCGTATAAAAGCGATTCAAGTTGAACTATTTCAGGAAACCAACTGAAGCTTAATTTGTATATACATATATTTACAATACACTATAACCAAAGAGTAAAAGGGTATATTATACTAGTTTTTTTTTTTGTATTTTATATAGTTACTTAAACTAATTTACATGGTTTAATCTATATATTCCAGCACCAAAACCCTGCGTGATAACCGCTAGACAGTGCTTAGTAGGGTTGGTGTGCTAGGCTAAGTGCCCTACACTTGTTGTTTGTTCTAATCTACATAGTTCCGGCTAAAGCATTATTCTATAATAAGACTATCTGTATACGTTTGTCATGCGATCGCTTTCGTTACGAAACTGTGCGCAACAGAACGTATTCATCGTCTTCTATATCGTCAATGCATTGCGGACAAAAATGATTTTCTGCGTGGTAAAATTGTTAGAGATAGATCTTTAAGCCGCTATGACCATTATCTTAAATCAGTATCGGGGCCTCTTTCTGTGGAATCTCATTTTTGTTAGCACTTTTTGATGCTACTGAAGCGAGCTTCATATTTAACGGTTTTTTATGGTTCATTTAGAACCTCGATTACATCTCTCGTCATATAAGTTTTTTAACTCGTTCGCAAGAATGCCGAGTGGTATTATGTCTACTATTATATTACTCTAGACGTATAGCTTCTATAGAAATCTGCCCCCATTTTTTAAGTTTTTGTTCTTAATTAAGCCAGAAACGTAAAATTCTGGTGTATCTTACATCAATCGTAATTAAATATACCATATATGTTCAGATCGGTCCACTATAAGGGGTATCATCCCCCATACAAGCCTTTCACATTTTTGTGATTTCTGTATGAACTTTTATTGTCGGATATTTTTATATCGTATAAGTGCAATAAACTCAATTAACACTTTAAATTAAAACCAGATTTCGAAATGAATGTATAATCTTTTTACAAGTAGTCAAGATTCTCTCAATTATTGAAAATGAAGCGGTTAAAAGCAAAAACGAATGCGATTGCTCCACCATTTAATTCAATTATAGCGCAGATGCTACATATAATTAGATTTACGTATAGCGCTGTATTTATAAGTATATTTTTAGTCACCCTGACGAAACGAATTGATCTAATCATTACTGTCTCGTTTTCGAAGATTATAAAAGCTAAAGCGTGTTCAGCAATACCTTGAAACTGCAATTGCATAAACTGCTTGCAAATTATAACATACACTTTGTGTGTAAAAATGATTAAAGTAGTTTTTAAGTCCAAAATATTCAACCAATCTTAACCAAGCTTTTCAAAAACAAAAATCTCAAGCGAATATATTGTGTTCAAGGCAGGTGAAATGGTAGTAAACTGTTTATTGTATGGATTCGATTTTTACTACAGTCTTTCATACAATTTTTTCGAAAAAGTTGCCTCTATATTGTATATGAGTAAGGCTGTTGTTATTGTTATAATATTCGAGCACTACGCATACACGTATTGGATGCTTAGCGATTTCAGGCTTTTTTTTTATATAAATACCTATGGTTACTCCGAGCTCTCTTAGCTTTGAAACAGATGAAGAGACGGACGTGCCTATATTGACTTTACCGAACAACTCAAGCATATATGTATATTGTTCGGCAGGTTGCTCGAGGTCCTAATGCACTAAAGATTCACTAAATACTACATGTTAGTCTTAACGATTTAAGTAACCACTGATCGTTAGATCTTAGCTAGCGAAAATGTAACATCTCCGCTCACCTTCGAGCGTTGTCGTGACGCGCACTGCCTAAAATACAATACCCACAAGTAGCAGCAGGTAGAGACAGTTTAAAAATGGAAATAAAATACAAAAAAGGTTGTTTTTGAGGCGACATTCAATAAGAAAAACAATTGCTTGTGATCCGGCAAGTCGATGTGGTGCCTTTTAGAAAAAGTAACCAAACTAGTTAGAGACTCTAATTAGAGAATTTTTTTACGTCCGACAGTCGGACATGACTAGATCGTATAGTCTTGTGGCGCTGTTTAGGAATAGAATACACGTTTATATCTTATGAGGTCTCCAATACTTCCTTCGCTATGGTACGTATATTTTTGACAATTCAAAAAACCCAAAATATCCTGGTACATTTTTTGTACTGGGTATAAAAAGAAAAAGCAACAACGAAAGTTTTTGTTGGTATTTCTTATGCGAATAGCTAATCCTTTTTCTCTAGCGATTAGCTAGGGATCTGCTAATGACATGCTCCATTCGTTAGGCCAAGAGTTACTACACACTTCCGGTATTGGGGAAAATCGCTAAAGCAGTGCCGATGCAGCTGATCAACTAGGTACTTAATCAGATCAAATAATTGCACACCTCATTTTGGCGACATTTGGCGTACATTTACACAAATTTAATGCATATAGGAATTAACTATATGATGGCTAAAGGGTATACAAAATTTTAAACCAAACCAACAGAGTATATAATATGATATATATATATATATATATATATATATATATATATATATATAGAAATTGAGAATATATGTAACGCTAAATGGTCATATATACGCATGCCGTAGGGCTATATAGACTGACTGATAAGCGCATTTCAGCGTGTATTTTTGCACACACATTTGTATCTCACAGACGTTCACTACTGCATTATAGCTGATTTTTCTATCACACACTTATTTCGATTTTTTTACTTTCTGTATTTAAATAATAAATGGCATTTTTGTTGTTTTGGAACTAAGATAGAACCTATTATCAACAAAATACTACTTAGTGCTTGGCAAATGTGCCTAACGCGATTAGATCTTATCATATTTACATATGTATTTGTATATTAAAGTATTATATTTCAACGTTTCTTTACTTTATTTTATTTTTTTTTTTTTCGTTTTTAGCACGTCGTGTTTGGAAGGATTACTTCCCCGCTGTTGATGCCATAGTTTTCTTGATAGACGCCTGGGATCGTGGCCGATTCCAAGAGAGCAAACATGAATTAGACTCGCTGTTGACAGATGAGGCGCTGTCAAATTGTCCCGTGCTCATATTGGGCAACAAAATCGATAAACCCGGTGCTGCAAGTGAGGATGAAATCAGGAATGTCTTCGGACTCTATCAGTTAACAACTGGCAAGGTATAATATTTATTGCTATTAGTAATAAAGTAGTATGCTAAATTTAATCGGTAATTTTTCTTTGTATTTTGTGTTTCTAGGGCAAAGTGGCACGTTCTGAGTTGCCTGGTCGCCCATTGGAATTGTTCATGTGCTCTGTGCTGAAGCGACAGGGATATGGCGAGGGTTTCCGTTGGTTAGCGCAGTATATCGATTAAGTTACAATTTAATAATAATAACAACAACAACAACAACAACAAACCACAATCGCAACAACAACAACAAAAACACAGTAAATTCAACAATAATTAATTAAAAAACTCATCGCTGTATGCGCAATTCATACAACAACATATTAGGAGAGCATGAATATAGTATGTCGTAACAAAACAAAGCAACCAGCAGCATTAGCCAGCCAACTCTATACAAGAATCATAAAAATTGCCATTTTTTCTAAAGCAGCATTATTTTTAAATAGATTTTAAAATAGAATTTATTTTATACAACAACAACAAAAATGGCTGCTTATAACAACAAACACACACAGCTTTAATCCTGTATTGTAGCTGCATGGAAAATGGAAAAAGTGATTTTATTTTCATTTCATGCTTACATTCATGTTAAATTTTGAAACAAAAACAAAAAAATTATATATATTTCAATTAAGTTACAGGAAGTGGCTCATATGTATGATTTTCTTTAAAGAAAACTAAAAACAAACAAAAAAATAAACAACAAACATTTCAAATAAGCAATCTTCTAATTTCCAATTAAATTTTAATTTAGCTAAATTTTATAATTGTCTGCGTGTATTTTTCAACATATTTTTGTTTATAAATTCCAAATAAAAATACATTTATAAAAAACAAAAAACAAAAACATTTCCAATGAGCATTAATTTTGCGTGATATGGCGTTGTTACTCTTAGAACTCTATCTTGGAGGTGTAATTAGCGTGAAATTAGAGAACGAAATAATATCTATGCAGGCTTTCTTGTATGAATTGATTATTAATTTTATATCAATAGAGTATTAAGTATCTCACTATGACAAGCAATTAAACGCTCAACTGATTTCATTATAAATGAAACATCATCCGATGCAAACTCATGATTTGTTTTTGCGTGTTAAGCCCTGTTCAAACGGTGAAATGTATCTGACACGTTTATCATATTAAATTGAAAAAAAAAGCTTAGTCTACAGCTAAAAAGTACATTCGATGCCATATTTTTTTACGCTGTATCCAAAGGGTTAAAGGTATAATAAAGTTTATATATTCTTGAACACCATCGAAAACTGAGTCTTAAACTGAGTTTTAAATATGTCCCTAGGGATGTATGCGACAACAGATCTCATGAACTATAAGAGGCTACACACTTCAAAATTGAACATTTACATTCTACTTGATCATACGCAGATATCTTCTATTAAATTTTGTATATGCCACGCCCATAATACGGTCATTAAGCCTTATATGCATATTTTTTAAGGCCGCATAACCGAAAATAAGATTATCTTTGTTTTGTTTTAATTAATTTATTTCTTTTTTATGTATATTTTTAATCAACAAAATTATTTATATTTTAATTTTTGGTTATTCAAATTTTCTAAGTCTGCAAAGATTTACATTAGCAAAGGTGCAGGGTATATCATAGTCGTGATCACACGTCTGTTCCATTCTTACTTGCTTTTCCTATAGATTTTGATCTGCTGAACGTGTTTTGAACGTGTTTCCTTTTAGCGTTATAGATTTTTTTAACTTGTTTTAGAAGGCAAGTCCACTATTGTAGCTATATCTCAATTTATTATTATTATTTATGATGAGTACATATAAAAACTGTAACCTAAATGGTCTATTGTTTGTCCTACTGAGTTAGATGACCTGCCCTAAGCCTATATGTTGAATGAATCTTAGTAGTTTGCTAGGATCCAAACTTCTCAGTTGCTCCTTTCTAAAAACGTGATTACCTAACATCTGCAGTCTGCTTCTAGCTACAGCTACACATTAAGGCAAGATTCTAAAAGAACTATAAAAATGGCCGAAGTGTTTGGAAATCATTTTAGGTAAACTAAAATTATTTAGGAAACAGAAAAAACCCTGATTTTGAAAATAATAAGCATCTCAAAAAAGTTTGTGATATGAATATATTTGCTGTATTCCCATATTAACAGAGAGCCTTGGTGCTGTAAAAGAAGCGCAATGGGAACGATTTCTTCATACATTAAGGTTATGGAGAACTAAAGGTGAGACTTAAGAATGATGGCAGATTGTTGAATGTTAAAGAGAGATGAGCTAATGCCGTTCATTTTAGAAACTAAACATACAGTTTTATATTTGTTATATTTTAACAGTAGAAGGAGGTATGCTACACACCATAAAGTATTGTATATAAATGTTTGATATAGCCGTGTCCGCCCGTCTGGTTGTGTGAAACAACGTATCTCCGATACGATAAGAGCCTTTAAGGTTTAGTTTAAGGTTATATTTATCCATACAAAAATCAAGTTTATGATATTGATATGCCACGCCCACTGCTTGGCGTTTCCTCCAGTAGTGATTCTACCTATATAAAATTTTATTGCTGTCGGGCAGACTATATGTATATAATATTTTTAGTATTACATGCCTGTTTTTAACCTTTAAAAACCTAAACAGAGGCTATCACAACTGTGATATCGCTATTCTCTCAGATAGCCAGGCTGTGTTGAAGGCACTTAACTCCAACGTAGTTAGGACATTAGGTCTATTGGAAAAACTAGGTGAACATAACAGAGTATCTCTGCTGTGGGTGCCTTGTCGTGGCAATATTCCAGGAAGTGAACAGGCGGACAAGCTTGCAAGACAAGGAGCTGCAACGCTGTTGATAGGACCTGAGCCATATTGTGGCATTGGGAAACATACAATGTCAGAAGTAATCCGCAAGGAGAAGGATATAAGAAAAGGGCTACAAGCCGAGGACTAAGACAAGCAAAGTTACTTCTATGGGCTTACAACCCGAGCAGATCGAAAACTATGCTCCAACTAGGTACGAACCAATTCTGTAGACTAAAGAAACATTAATATATTTTGGAGATACATAACTCACCCCTAAATAATTTTAGTTTACCTTAAATGATTTCCAAACACTTAGGTCATTTTTATAGTTCTTTCAGAATCTTGCATTAACTTGCTTATATCAGGGAAGTGAAAATTCTTTTATTTATCTTTGCACCCGATAAATGCTAAATTTTGTCACAAATATTTCAAACAGGGACAGCCTCATAATGCCCAATTTGATATGAAGTGGAGGTAGCAGAATTTTAGAGCGGTTAACCAGCGCCTCGCTTAGAAAACTTAATTTCAGACCAAATGATGCTCTCTCTGTGGCCAATCTGTCTTGAAACAATTTTGTACTTTCTTCCTATTATCCCATTCATTATATAGAGGATTTTTTTTTTATAAAACTGGAATACTTATTTACCGCTTACATAGTCATCCGCACAAACCTGCATCGAAAGTTTCTTTGTTGCCAACCACGAAATCATGATTTCCATGTAAAATCATAAATTTTATAAGCATTTCTACGTTAAGTACAAAAAAAAAAAATGTCATTCAAAATCGTAAAAGTGGCAGTCAAGTTTGTGTGGGGCTACCCCTTATAGTTGTTCGATCAGGACCTATGTATACCACATAGGTCATTTATACTTGTTATCTCGTGTAAACGTATTCTATCCGTCAAATCGAAAAACAATATATATTTGCAAAGTATTTATAAATATAATTTATTTTATTTAGTTAGATTTACATAATTATTTTTAAATAGCAGCTAATGAGTTATCAATTCACTTTTAGTTTGGAAGTTACCGTCACAGAAAAACAAAGTAAAACAATTTGACGAAGCAAATACTTGCTGTGTGAACGCGTTTACAAATCTCAATCAAGTAAATCAATTATGAAAATATCTAGGTAAAATTCTCAATATTAATTGTGGGGGCTAATATTGTTGTTAACTCTTGCAAGGCGATTTCTGTGTTAGTTCTTGTTCTTTGTTATACTGTTTGTGTCTGCGACGCTGCTGAACACGAGGGCGGGTGACCCGTAGCAGACACAATTGTCTAAAGAACAATTTCGATAGCAAGCAGCTACTAAATAGATCACTTTGCACTGCACAACATCATGAATTTGATGACATGGGATTGCCCATGCGTCGTTTTTTCTTTCTCTTGGCGGTGAGGCTCTCTTGACCACTGTCGGTATTGGAACTAGCGCCGCTTTCGCTATCCGACGACGAAGAGCTAGAGCTCGACGACGAAGAACTCGAATTGCTTGAGCTGTCCGATGCAAAACCGGTGCTTTCATTTAGATTAATACTATCCGCAATTTGTGCCAATTCGGGTCGCTCCACGCGCAGCACACGTAACCATTTGCGCGACAATTTCGGACGTCCACGTACGCTTTTGTGCCAGACAATTGGGAAATTAGTGCAACTACTGAAGTTCTGAGTTATGGCAATTGTATCATCCAAATTCATAACCACGTGCCACCAACCGCCCGGTACGAAAACAGTTTCGCCGGGTTTCTGTAGTATCTCAATGGGTTTGAATTCGGCGGGCCAATCGGGTTGTTGTGTGCGTGGATAAATTGTGCTAAACCATGTAATCGCCTCGTCGCGTTGCTTGCCGCCTAGTGCATTAGTCACCTTAAGCATTTCTTTTGGTGTATTAGTCGGAAAGAGCGCCCAACGTTTATGACCGCGTACAAGAGCATTCCAAGCACTTGTACCCAGCGGATCGATGTGTATGCCGGTACCAGAACGCGACGGACCCATAACAAACCAGCGATATGGTGGACGTCGATCTTCACCGCAATATTTAAAAAGATCATCGCGAAAAAACTTCGGCACAACATAGTCTTCTAATAGCTTGCGTCGGCGATGATGCTCGCCAAAACTACTATCGAATATATAAAGTGGGCTATCGTCTCGCGTTGAACGCATATATTCCACATAATATTTCATCTTCATTTTGACGCTATAACCTTCATTGTCTTCGCCGCATTTAAACTTTTGATTGCGGTACTTTTTTGACAGACGTGGCAATGTCCATTTCTCCAGCGCCAGCCAGCCCTCCTGGCACCCTTCGATAACAACGGGCAAGTATGGCTTTTCGAAGCGCTCGATGAAATCCTGGCAAGATACTTCGGCCGCGTTAATACGCTCCAGATTATCTTCAAATTTGCGAAATTCGTCAAAGTGCTCCCAGTAGCGTAGCGCAGTCCACGCTGCTTCTCCATCCAACTCAGGCCTGCTGCGACGTTTCACATCACGTGTGCGTTTTCTCGACCGCTTGGGCAGCTTGAATTCTTCGCTCATGTTAGACAAGAGATCAACAGTAATATCAGCCCAGACCAGCAATTCTTTTTAATTGCAAAAACTACTGCAATAACCTCTCTACAGTACAACCTAGAGGTGGAAAACTATCGATAAATTCTGATATATTTTTTTGGCTACTATCGATTCGACGTTTTGTTGTTTCGATAACTCCCAAAATAATTGAAGTAATTTCGATAGCACCATTATTTAGTCCAAATGAATTCAGTGTGACCAAATTGAAAATGCTACAAGAAAAAATATTAAATTCATTTGAACAGAAGCTGTAATACCATTAACATTGTTTCAAATTGTATTGTAAAACATAAACGTAGGGGGAGGGGAGCGAGGGGGTTGTATAGTTGCTACACCGAAAAGAGGGTTGCGGAACACTTCCATCAGTATATGTGTGTGAATCGACCATTCATAAGAAACCACCATATCGAATTTCAAGCTGATATTGACTTAACTAAAAAGGTTTTTCATACAAAAGCACAATGGTGATCGATAGGTTTGTATGTGGGCTACCCCAAAAAATGGGCGTGGCATATCAATATGGATTCTCCGTAAACTTGGAACCAAAAGAAGCTTAAATACCAGCATTCAGACAGATATCTAAAAAAATAACACAAAATAATGCGCGGCAACTATCAGACAGGCAGACTTACTAACTGAATTTTGTGTTTATTAAATGTGACTCAATTGAATGAATTAAATATAACAACTGATATTTTTAAATAGGTTCCTCTCGCTCTCCAACAGATAACCTGTAGACACATAATCAGATTTTCATTTTGTGGTACATATTATATATTGATAAAATATTTTTACCCACTTTTTTGAGTTTCTAAAAACTGTCATCAGTTGTATTTATAATTTTGTCTGAAGTGTATGAACGCAGATACTATAGGTGTTAATATTAATGATTTTATCGCGGTAATGAACGTTGATCTTGAAAAATGTTTGGTATCAGGTTTTTTATTATGGTGAATCCAATTAATAATATTAATATTGTATAAATTGTACCCACATTTGAGGACTCGATAGCAAAAATGTTCAGGGTGCTGCGTAATATTGTAGACAGCCTGGGCTTAAGCTCAGATGCAAAGTTTCTTTAAATTTGTGTGTAATAATTTTTAATAATTTCATGCGCAACAAAATTATTTACAAGTCTCTAACCCATCAAAAATTTTATAAATTTTATTACATTAAAAATTTGTAAATGCCAATTTATAAATTAAGAAACTATTGTAAAACACTAGCGTTGCCGAGCAAAAAAGGAAAGGCTTTTTAATCAATTTCAGTTGATCTTGTTAGATCGTTGCAAACGCCTAAAAAGTTGAAATAAAAATTAATCATTCTTACACATCACTAAAAGTTATATAGTAGTACCTTCTTCTCGCTCGCACCCACAAAGCGTCTGGGAATATATTCTTCGCAGTGACTGTCAACTTACCTCACGAATTCACACGTCAACGCAACTCTCATGTGACGAGCAACAACTGTATAATGATAGAGCAATTAGGACGAGGTATTTTTCAACAAGAATATTATTTTATAATTTTAAACTCTAATTCTAATAGAGTCACGCTAAAGAACTTCACAGGGCACAACACCGCATACTAGATCATCACGTATTTGTAAACGGTGAAATCGACGCATTCCTTAACAATTTTGAAGTGAAGCGCAACGACGCCGAGGTGGAGACACTTTTCCAGGTCACCGAAATTGTTGGTGCTTTAAAATACGACTTATCAGATCGCTGTATTGCGCTGGGCACCCAGCATCTAGAAAACATTTCGGACGATATAAATAAGCTGCTCACCGGTGTCAACGAGTTGTTGGACAAGGCGAAAGAGCTACGCCAGGTGGGTGATGAATGCGCGGTCAGCGATTAAAATAAGATATTAATCTACATACATGTACATAAATCTACTTACAGACAAGTGATCGTTTAGTGCAGGCACGACTTGAACGTGAACAGCGCAGAGTTAATTTTCTGAACGATTTACAGCACGGTTTTCAACGCATAGATAACTCCTTCGAGGAGAAAGAGGAGGAAATTGCCGAACTATATTCTGATCTCCAAATAAAACTTAACATTTCTAAGTAGATATGAAGACCACCATAACCGATACACGCGTCAAATTGCGGCCATCAAAACAGTTATTAGAGTTGCTGAACGAACATAAAAATAAAATAACGGAGTTGCCCGAAAACATTGCAAAAGCATTAAAATCACAGGGCTTTAAGGTGTCAGCGCGTGTTGAAGTTTTGCAAAAGGAAACTGAACGACCGAAAATCGATGTTACATTGTTAAGAGAACTGGTTAAGGATATAAAGGACACGTCAGCGCTGCCGATTGAACACACTGAAACGGATACGAACGAAAAGAACGAAGATTGCGAAAATAAAAAATCATCAAATCTGTTTCTCTATCTGCCGGATGTACAATGGTTGCACGAATTTCTTGCGGAGCTGCGACAGAAACATGACTGCGATGTATTTCTGCATGATGTGCTGCAAACATGTGAACTTGTGCTGCCTGAAAATGAGATTCGCCCACGTGATCCTGAGCTAGAGGCACGTTGTCAGCGTCTACGTGCGCAACAGGAGAACCACGAATACAATAGAATGACTAAAAATGTAGACTCAACACGTCAAAAGTTTCCTGAGGATACAATATCTTATCAAAGTAAGTGTTGTATGCAATGCATTCTATTACGTGTATGTATATTTAATAATCACAATTTTTACTCTCTTTACAGTAAAAGCCATAAATAAGCAGCTCGTCGCTGTATTCCAGTTTGTTGTTTCCGTCGTAACTGGTTTCGTTTTCGGTTTCTGGGGCCTGCAGTTAATTTTTGGCAATTTACAATTCGGATTTCGTTTGATTCTCGGCATTATTTTTGCTCTAATCATAGCACTGGCTGAGATGTACTTTTTAGCTGTAAAGCTCAATCAATATGATACTGTAGTCGATGCGCAAAATCCAAGAAATGCTGAAAAGATGAAAAAACCTAGAAAAATGCATATCGATTGAGTCGCTCCATACATTTTTCAAAATAAAAAGTATTTTTTTGTTTTATTTTACATAAAGAAAAACCAAGTCATACTCGTATTATGTATTAATTTTTATAGGTGTCACCATGCATATTATTGTTTTGCAAAATATATAAATTATGTATTAAAAACTTAACACGTTTGCGTATTAGATGCACAATCGAAGGGTTGATACTCGACTGCATTTGCAGAGACATGCTTGTTATTCTTTTCCATTTTAATCGTAATGCTTCGGCTGTGGATTGGGATTGTTCCAATTCTCCTCAAGTGTGTCATTAGTTACGCCTCGCCCAAAGAATGCCATCAGATAAATCAACATGATGAAAGCAAGAATACCCGAGAGCACGAGAAACCAGGTACGTCGCCAGGGCGGACGCGATGATGGTGCATAGAAACGCCGTGTCCAACGTGAAAAGATCTCTGCAGGTGTACGTCGTTTATATTTGTTCTCATCACGATCGCTACCACCAATGGGTGACTGACGCGGCAAAAGAGGTCGACGACTGCTAGCTGCAGTAGAATATATGTTGTATGTAGATTAAAACAAGAAACAAAATGTTGAATTACAGTGGCACCGAAGCTTCAATACCATTCATACGTAGTTTCAAATTGTGTACATAGCAGTACATAAACGTGAGATTTAAGGTAACATCCATTAATTACGTGAGCCCAAAAAAGGATGAACTCGTTAGAAGTATACCAGTCGATATAGCCAGGTCCGTCCGTCTGAGAGAAAAGTTACCCGTCTAGAGAAGACTTAGACGCATGTCTAGTTGCGTCGAGTCCAGTTATGTCTAGTTACGTCTCGACTAGCTGACCAAGAGTATACTTACATATATACTTTATGTGCCCGTAAACACCATTTCTCACTATGTATGAATGGTATAACGATTTTATATAGATAAATATCGTGTATAACATACCTTGTAAATCACCGCCTGAAGGCGGATTAAATGCATCCATTAGCAGCACGGAATGTGGACTGTCTTGTTTAGCACCATTTGCTTTCGCACGCTCACCATTAAGTGAATGATGCACCTTTGTCATGCCGCTAGAGCTAGCGACTGATGACGAAGAAATTGTGGATTTCGGTTTTGCGCCTGTTGACTTTGGTATACTCATGTGATCTTCGGACAACTAAAAAAATGTATAGTATATGAAATACTGCTAGCTAGCTAACAATGAACTTATAATATTTAATACCAAAGTGAGTCCCAAACCATTGCGTCCCCAGTTCACTTGTGACAAGTAAGCCTTGAGCGCATCTGCAACCGGCGAGACCAAATTTAATGTTGGAAAAATTTCAATGTTACAACTTGGACACTGGTGGCCGCGTGGCGTTGTATTGGCAGGCAGTGAAGCTTGACGTGCATTCAAGCAATCCCAATGAAATACGTCTGACGAAAAATATACAAGAAATCAATTATAATTAAGCAAACGAATTGTATACTATATTTGCTTACGATAGCAGACTAAACGAACACATTCGCCCTGCTCCAGCGAAGTGCCGCAGAGTGTACAGTTTGAGATGTAGTCGCTGTCGCGTAGCCACTGCAGATAGGATTGAACAATGCACTGCAAAACGACCAAGAGGTGTAGTGCACTTTCGGTAAAGGCAAATAAATTAATATTGTATGTACGTACCTTTGGATGACTCTGCACCATACAATGCTCGCAGACGTTTACGCGATGCTCGAAACAGAATTGGTTCGTCACCTGCCGTTTTGGGCATTTGCACAGACCCATTATTGCATTTCCCACCAATTAATATACAACAAAAATTAAGTTTTGCAAATTTTGGCGATCTTCTTTGTCGGAATTTTCTTCGTATGTCAAGTGAAATGGTAAAAACAACAATTGACAGCCACGTACACTTTTTATGGTTTCAATGTGATTGGCAAATCAATGCAAAACAAAAGAAGCAACGGAACATTTCGGAAACTGACATTTAATATTTATTAACGAATTTATAACAGTAGTTTCATATTACTTTGTAATAAAACCAAAATTGTTCCATCTGGTAATAGCTCACCAAGACTAAAATAAAGGGTGCGTCATAAAAAAATGGTGAATTTTCAAATTTCGAGGGTTACAAAAATTCGAATTTTGAAATTTTTTATGTTGGTACACATAACAGGATTATAATAATTTGCTATATATCATTCAACAAGAGAGTATAACTAGTTATAAGGATATGCTACTTCAAGCTGTAAACAGCAGCACAATCATCTGTCATATGATTTGTTTACAGTGCTCGATTTTGAAGTTCTTCTCCATTGTGTTTTGCGATTTTTGCAATGGATAAAGCTAACGAACAAAAAATGTTTCGCAAATTTTGTGTAGAAAATGGAATTTTGTTTTAATAATCGCTGAAAATGTTGCACGAGGCTAACGGTGAATAGGTATTATAAAAACAAAAACATCCATAAAAAAAAAACAAGCGGTCGAAATGTGGTGGAAGCTTTGCCTCGCTCTGGTCGGCCATTAACGTATTCAATTGAAGTTCACATTGCTTAAATGAAGGAAATGGACTCTAAAAACTTAGAAATGAGCTGAAAACAAAACGCCAAATCGACGATAAAGGAGAAAATGAGACAGATTCACATACCAAAAAGAAAAAAAGATGTTAAAAATATACCAATACTACGTCGACGGCACGCACCAGCTCAATACGTCGCTAGTCAAAAAACAATGAATAACGAAAAATATTGTAAAACAATAAAAAATTCATAAAAATTCTATTACAAACATATCAACTTGCATCTAAATATAAGAACCCCATGTCCTACTTATTATGGTACAAAGCATTTTGCCCAATGGAAAACTTATTTTATCTAACTTTAAGATCTTTGTTGTACTACATAATAAAAATGTCATATGTAATTTAAAAAAAAAAGCACATAAAACATTTAAGTTTGAGAGAGATAGCCACTGAGCTTTGTGTGTTTTACGTATCCATCTTTCTGACTCCACATTCAAACAACGCATTGATATGCAAACCATTCAACAAACATCAGAATGGCGCCTTCCAACTGAGCGAAAACCGAAAAAACCACGTTAAAGTATTTTAAAAGTCAAGCTAATGTTGATGTTTTCTTTGATTATGCACTCGGAATTCTTGTCAGCAGACGATATAAGTATAAAGAATATTATCTGAGTGTTATGCGGTGTTAAGAGAAAAATTCGTCGAAAAAGGTCAGATTTGTGGAAAGACTACTATTGGATTTTGCAACTTGACAACGCACCCTCCCTCACAAGGCTATTATTGGGTACGAATTTCTGACCAAAACTATCATAGAACCAACCACCGTATTCACAAGATATGGCTCCGACCGACTTTTTTCTCTTTCCAAAACTGAAATTAACACTTCGAGACACCTGTTTTCAGTAAATAGAAGACATGAAGAATATTAAAGCTTCGATTCGACCGAAGTCATCGTTTGCTCTTCATATTGTTTAAAATATTTTTTTTTTAATTAAAGCAAAAAACAAAAAATATAATAAAATGTTTCTTTTTTCTAAATTTATATAAAAAAAAAAGGTTTTAATGCAAAACTCACACCAGAGAGAAAATTGGCGATCAATTTGGAACGCCATATCACGACACCTGGTACTTCTTTGAATATGTTCGAAAGGTATGTAGATGGCAAAATTTTCTATTTCAATCTCATAATTTCAATAGTGGGGATATTCGGGCTTGATAAAACAGCTCCAAACAGAAAATTAACCGATCAACTTGTTCTTGCTTAGAGTTTGGGAAAGCTTCAATCATGTGCCTATCTTTAGTTTAAAAAGTTTATATATTCGTCATGTTATGTAAGAATAGTGTACTAAATTGGTTAAGAAGTTTGTACCACCTAGAAGAACATATTTTTCTCCTTGATAGACATTATAAAAGTAATTATAAAAACAAAGTTATCTAAGCATCATATAGACTCCACAAATTTTATTTATACTTGAAATGAGTCGATCGACCAATTTCGGTTGAAGAAGAATACAAATTTGTGATTTAACAGAAGAGAGAGTTCAGTTGTGTTTTGTGTATTAAAGATATAATGCTGTCCTAAACCAAAAAAATTTTATGATAAACGTCAATTAGTTTCTAGGTAGTGTTTGTTCTGAGAGTGTTTGTTCTTTTTATGTTTTTTTTTTTTCGAATGAACTTCTGCTCCATGATGGGATAATCCCCGATGCGCTTAAACTTCGTGTGAATATTATTTAGTTCCTTTTTTGTTAGCTCTTGTTTTATGATATTGTATTGTCGAAAGCCTAGATCATGTTAAAGTCTATATTCTAAGTTTGATGCAGATATGTTGGAAAATTTGACTTTGCATACAAAGTACACAAAGACATACATACGCCAAGTACTTTAAAAAAAAATTTTTTTATTAACAAATGATGAATAAAAGATAATTTACAAAATTTCTAATCCAACCACTCCGTCATGTACTGACATTTCGTTGCAGTTACGTCACCACATTTCGAGCAACACTTAATCACAGGACAAATGCCACAGGGCATTTGTATTAAGCCGGGCGGTGGCAATGGCGAATTTATAGCGCGATAGACATAAGAACCGTCAGACATAAGAATACGCTCTGCATTACCATCGTATACTACGGTTTTTAATATGGTCTCCAGATCATCCTCATCCAAATTCACCTAGCGCACAAAGTAAACAATTTAGATATAAATTTAATAATCAAAAAAAAAAAAAAAAAATACAAATATTTACCTTGCTGATACCCAAATCTGATATAAATTTGTGTACCTCCTTTACATTACAGCAGCTCAGTTGCTTAAATGCCAAAGGACCATCGCGTTTCTTCTCAGCACTCTCACGTTTCATTTGTAAGAAACGCAGGCACTGCTGATTCAGCACATCGACAAACTCAGCTTCGAAATCTTGATCTTGATACCAAGCACCACCGGTAACAGAACGATCCGGCTCTAGATTGAAAAGCATATAAACTTTCTTTTTGCTGGCCTATTATCAAATGAAAAATAAATAAAATTAAAAACATTCCAAATCTTCACTAGCAACTGTCTACGTACATTGACTGACTTTACGGCCTTGATGAGTTTCTTTGTTTCCAGATTCTTTAATATCTTATTTAACTGTGTCATATTCAAATTCGATTTAATGCGTATATCACGTATCCATATGCCTCTATTTCCACCTTCCTCCACAATACCGTAGACAATCTTTTCCTCATTGTCTGCATCTTTTGGCAGTGCACTCTTGGTGGTACTCTTGGCGCGATAGATTAACTGTTTTTCGCCTTTCATGAGTACTTCTATGGTACCCTGTTGCAGCAGCGCATTTAGAGCCTCGACACGCGCTGCTGCGGGTACATTCGGCATGCCCTTGGTCAGATCATCGTTTGTAGCACCTGCAGTAGCATTTTGGATTAAGCTTAGCAGCAATTGCGATGCATCTGCCATGATAAACTGCAAGAAAACAAAAAATTCCAGAATAAACGGTAAAATTAAAGCTTTAAACTTTTCACAAGCAACTAGCAAATTAATTTCAGGACTTTTAATGCACTAGTTATAATTTGACGACTTCATTCAATTTTTGTGCTGAAATAGTGGGTAAAACAACAAAGTGGGCCAGGGGTGGGTTGTGGATATTACATCCAAAAGTAGGCAGCAAACGACCATTAAAAACTACGTGAAGCTTCCGCCCATAAGAAGTCACCATATTGAATTTCAAGCTGATATTGACTAATAGTAAAATTATTTATACAAAAATCGAAGAGTGGGTGGTGGGTTTGTAGGACGCTATCCTTTAAAATAGACGCCACAGTTCATGTTAATTGTTATATAAGTTATTCTTGCAACACCCCTACTCAACTACCCTAAAAGGGGACGTTGACCATCACTTATACTCCGAGTATGAATATACAGTCTCGATACCCGATTTCAGATCGATACTTTAAAAACTGTGGCACTAGTTTTGATAAACACAGACAAGCCCAATTCAATTCACCTCGTCGAGCTGATCAATAATATATATATACTTTACGGGCTTTCCGATGCTTCCTTTAATCCTTTACAAAAACCGTCACAAAATTTTATACTATTCACACTACGTGTGTGATTAACCAAAGTTAGACACCTTTACGGCACAAAACAGAACGAAAGAAACAACAAAGCAATGCATGAAAACATATGTTCAAAAGAAAAAAATCAAGAAGCAGCAGAACGCCGCACAAAAATTGCTTTGTATTTCGTATTTTGTTAATTGGTTTTAAAAGATTTTAAATTTTTTTCATTACTAACATGTCACACACGCCGCTATACGACGATGATAACGATTTTAAAGAAGTGAACGCCACCAATTATCAACGTATGCACGATAAAGTCACAAAGGTACGAAATACTCGCGTGCGTCTACGGCGAGAGAGCTAAAACACAACTAGCAGAGTTGCCAACTAACTTTGTTATACATTAAATTCTCTCAGGTTGGCTACGCGGATGGTGTTGCAGACGGCCGGGAAAGTGTTTTCCAAATAAGTTTTGATCGGGGCTATGCGGATGGTTTGCATACTAGCTTCGAGCTCGAAAAGTATCGCGCCTTCTTTCAGGTGCTCTCCATTAATAATACTGTAGTTGTGCATGAAGCGTTACGGCAAGAGCAGGCGCTCTATAACCAATTACAGCTGGCGCCAACCACAAGCAAAGACCACTTCAAGTATTTGAATAATCCAAATGATTCGTTGGTAAAAATCTCTGAAGAGCAGGCTGTATATACCGAAAATATTGTGAAGACATGTAGCAGCACTATGCCGGCGACAACGGATTTATTAAAGTACAATTAAGCGAACAATATCTATCTATGTATATTTACGAAAAGTTTATTTTATTTTATAATAGTGTTTTAAATCATTTCAATTTTTGTGTAGCTGCATTGCTGCTGCTTTATAAATATAGACCTTCTGGCGTACCTTCCTTTTTGCGATAGAGTACACTCTCCTTAGACTTTTTGAAATCCTCATTAGTCACCTTCATGCGTCGCTCACGTAGCGCCATTAATCCAGCCTCTGTGCAAATAGCCTTGATGTCGGCGCCAGACAGATCATCCTTGGCCATAATGAGCTCGCTGAGATTCACATCTTCTGCGAGTGTCATGCGGGAAGTGTGTATAGTGAAAATGCGTCGTTTAGTCTTCTCGTCGGGCAGCGGAAATTCAATTTTACGATCAATACGACCCGGTCGAATCAGTGCTGGATCGAGTGTCTCAATGCGATTTGTTGCCATAATCACTTTCACATCGCCACGCGAATCAAAACCATCCAATTGATTGAGCAACTCCAACATAGTACGTTGTATCTCACGTTCACCGCCGGAGTTGGAGTCGTAACGTTTCGTGCCAACAGCATCTATCTCATCTATGAATACAATTGAGGGAGCATGTTCCTCGGCAACGCGGAAGAGCTCACGCACTAACTTTGGACCATCGCCCAAATACTTTTGTATAAGCTCAGAGCCAACCACGCGCAAGAATGTTGCAGATGTTTGATTAGCTACAGCCTTGGCTAACAGTGTCTTACCAGTGCCGGGCGGTCCATAGAGTATGACACCCTTTGGCGGCTTAATGCCCATTTCCTCATAGTATTCCGGATGTGTCAGAGGCAATTCTACAGATTCTTTGATCTCCTGAATTTGTGTATCCAAACCACCAATATCTGCATATGTTTCCTGTGGCGCTTTCTCTAGTTTCATGACGGTGACCATGGGATCTGTATCATCACTCAGTACGCCAACAACTGCATGTACTTTGTGATTCAGTAGCACAGAGCAACCAGGCTCCAGCTGATCCTTATCCACAAATGATAAAATGCTAACATAATGCTCGGAACCAACGGATGTTGAGACAATGGCATGATTATCGTCAATGATCTCCTCCAGATTACCAACGGACATTGGTGTGCCACGCAGATCATCAACCTTAGAGCGCTCCTCCTCATTCTTTTCGTCTTGGGGCTTAAGGCGCTCCTGATTGCGTATGAACTCCTCCTCCATCATGAGATAATCCTTGATACGCTCCAGTTTCAACAGCTTCAGACGACACCGCGTATGTGGCGTTACCTGTGGCAATTTCATGGCAGCATCGGGACCCTTTGCGCGACGCTTCTTTTTGCCAACACGGGTTGGAATTGGAGGCTCATACTTCTTCTTTTTGTCTTTGTCATCTTTCTTGTCACCAGCGCCGCCCTGCGCAGATTGGTTTTGTCCCTGTGAAGATGAGAAAAGCGCATTTTATTCACTCAAAAAAAAAAAAGAAAAAATGTTATTCATGCTTTGCTTACCATCTTATTACAGAAGTGATTTTACCTAATTAAACTTTTCAATTTTAATTTGTATTTTGTTCACCTAACTCGAAAATTGCAGTTTTGACAGCAAACAGAATTCTACAAGTCATAATCGAACAGAAGTTGGCTGCGCCTGATTGATTTAGTATTGCCAACTGAGTTTAACGTTTGCATTGGTGGTGAATGGCAAAACAAAAGGTATTTGACGTTTTACTCAGTCTTTTTGTTACCTGCCACGAAATGGTTTTACTCGACAATTCCAACGTAAAAGAAATTAAATGATTTATTTAATGAAAATCTTATAATTTTAACAATGTGCCTTTTCTATAGTTCATACTGCGACTGGAGAAGATCGCCAATAGCGCTAAAAACGATTCGTCGTTCACAGTCACATTCAAACGATGTAAGTATGAAAGTTGTATTGTATCTGAAAGCCATTCCGCCACTAACATGTTTTGTATTTCTGTTGCACGTTTGACTAGATAATGGACACGATCGACCAGTGCCCAGAGAGGGTCAACCACCGCTGCCGGAGCCAGAGGCTTACATGTGTCTGATACGTGCACAGTGCAAATCCAAAAAGGTTTGTCCGCTACATACTACATACATATGTATGAATTTATTAACATAAGTGTCCCTACAACCGTATATTGATCACGGCCGCAGGAAGCCGGTATAGTCTTCTGCGCGCCAATACTAAACGTTGGAAATACCAAACTTGGTGAGGTACGCCTAGACCTGGTTATTCCAACGTAGTTAAGGCGTAATCTCTGATGCCGTCCACCAATTAGGTTAGTATCTTCATGTAAACCTTCCGTGCTGGAGATTAGTTTTTCATCCGGATAAGATGAGCAGCCCAGTGCAGCCGCTGGTATTTAATGCGCTGGACTACGTCACTTCCATCATACAGCTCGTGGCATCTCACGAATACTCCTAAAGACTCGATGTTGTTACGGTCCATGCTTCTGCGCCATATATGCAAGAGAGTGCCCTCTACTTCTAATTTGCTTGCTGAGCCCACTGGTCGATCTCTTTGGTCTGAAGCCAATTTGTCATATCAGTGCATGGCTCCAGCTGTTTACACAGATCGCGGGAGAATACAATCCATTTAAAAGGAGACTTCACGGGTCTCCTTTCTTGAAGTTAGGACAACGAACACTAAGATTCCAATCGTTGAACATGCATTCATCGGCACATATCTTAAGAGTTGGTGCTAACGCCGTACCAACTCTACGCCACCACTTTGTTATTTTTTAGCTTTTTAATTACTGAGTCGACCTCGTCATAGTGGCTCTACAAGAAAGCCATCATCAATTAGTGGTTTTTCCTAGTAGGTTAGACAAGTGACTTCTCCATAGTGTCTGTGCATCTATAACAAGACTTACATTATAGTCCTTGCAGAAAGAAACTTCGAGGTTAAAACCTTCGCTCAGACGCTTAACTTTTTGATAAAATTTTCGAGCTTCATTTCTATCACAAAATACTAACAACTTCACGCCTTTCTTCTTGCTCTTTCTTATTCGACTGAAAAGTCGTTTCTCTCTCAATATCTCTCTAACAGATCTCGTTGCTTCCAACTATTTCTCTGCAGTAACTTGGCGACGTTCCTCGTCATACTAAGAATTTGTGTAAGATCTGGTGTATCCAATAAACTGCTTGCCAAAAATATCTAGATATATCTCCCATATATGTTCAGTATTGCTAAACTACATATATGTATCTAATTTTATTTGCTTTTAGATTTCAACTGTTGTACGCCAAGAAGATGTACCCACAATGATGGCCATGTACGCACAATTCATGAAGTGCCTAATGGACGGATTGAAGCGTGTCAAGAAGGTGAAAAGTAAAGCTAAAGCCGCTAAAGGATAAGCTCGGCAAAGGAGTTCGCATTCGGTTGGAGTTATCGTTTATGTAGTGTGTGCTATCGTTTATATAGTGTGTACATTTTAAATACTTTTGTACAGCATTTTTTTTGCAGCTAGCAATGCTACATGTTGGAAAATTCAAGCGGATGCGAAATATATGTACAAGAGATGGTAATTCAAAAATTTAATCATGGCATTTTCTTCTTACTAACTAAATACAATTAAAAATGATGTACAGGTATGTACGTTAATGATGTGCTTAAATTCAAATTAGTTTTGCTGAATATTTCATAAATGGAACTGATGTAGTACGAGGAAATCAATCCTTTTTCGCGATCAAACCTTGTTTCTTTAATTGACGTAACGCGCACTTTGCCGCTGTGCACTTGGCAATGCGATAGTTGCGTCCAATACCCCGGAAGGTACCCTTACAGAAAACTTCAACCGTAACACGTACTCGGCGGCCATCGGCCAATTTTTCTGGTTTCCCAAACTTGGCAGTCTCCGGTTCGAGTTCCAGCAACTCGCGAATTGGTGATTTTGGCACTGAGTTACTGAATTGCTCAATTTCCGGCTTCATCATATTATTATACACCTGCCAAACAACATCAAGCGACATATTAGAATCGAGAAAAATTGCGCCTGCTATTGATTCGAATACATCGCCCAATGCCTTTGGTACTTCCACGTCCTCTGCATCGTCGCATTCTTCCTCGGAAAGCAAATAATACTGTAATGTAGAAAAATAGAAATTTATATAACACTAAGGTGTCTTTAAAATTTTAAAATCAACACACACACGTACCTCCTCACTAATGCTGTGTCCATTCTCCTCTTGTATACGCACAAATCGATCGATTACATCATTTAAACCAGGCGAAAGATGTCTGAAGTACTTATGAAAGCCATGTCGCACTGCTAACGAAGCAAAAATCGTATTATTAACCAATGCCGAACGCAAATCAGTCAGTGCACCCGGTGAATGTTGACGTGGATCTTCATAGAGATATCGTGTTATCAGATAATCCAACACAGCATCGCCTAGAAATTCTAAACGCTGGTAGCAATCCGTCAGACGGTTGGGCGTATAACTGGCATGTGTCATGGCCTGCAGCAGATAGGAACGATCGCGAAATTTATAACCCAAATTTGCTTCGAAGTCATTGAAACCGGCAAGTAAAGAGACTAGCTCTTGTTGTGCGTTGGGTGCGTAGTAGAGCAGCGGACTACGTGGTTCTGGCCAAGCGCCATAGACAGTAATCAAATCTTTCTCATTTGGCGTTGTGCTACCAGGCACACGTGTTATCTCTGTTTCATCGCTCTTTTTATATTCGTACGGCAATACACGTATACCAAGCCAGGCCATGAAAAGTAGCGCACCGCGCGGACCACATTCGATGAGGTAGGCACCAATTAGCGCTTCAACGCAATCCGCAATTGATTTATCTGTAATGAAACCAATAAATATGTTAAAACGTTATAGAGCAAGCAATAAAGGCTGCTCCATATACCAGGTATGCTGTGTTGTGTAACCAAATTGTACGGTATGAAACAGCTAAAGTCATTGCTTTCGTTAGATTCTTCCAGGCAACCATTGAGTTCCGTCTCATCATAGTCGACTTCAGCGCCTGTTAAACCTAGTTTATCGGCCTTTTCGCGTACCATTGCACATATCTCAGCGCTGCTAAGTTTCTTAATATTCAGCAAGTCGACCAACTTCCAGTGTTGTGGTGGAATCTAGAAAAAATAAATTGCTAAAGCGTTACTTTTCAATAAATTAACAAACACAACACACAAACCTTCGCTTCTATTAACTCTTTTTCGAGTTCCTTGGGCACATAATAGCATGGCGGCAACCAGTTGTCGTGCGGCTCAAACTTTGTAGCTATCATATACTCGCCCAACATTTTTCGCCGTCCCAGACGGTAGAGATTTAAATTGGCAACTTGCTTCGAACGCAAGTGACTCAATTTACCCTCGTGCACATTTTCATATGTTATATACAGATACGTGGTTATGGCGTATTTAAGAAACGAATCACCAATCGTTTCTAAACGTTCCAAATTGATGCCATCATTCGCATTGGACATAGTAAGCGCTTGTAAAATTATGCTTGGACTTGGACCAGCATGGCCCGATAGATCGGGTTGATAATCAAAACTGAAGGGCATTGGCTCTTGCTTCATCACACCGCTTTCAACATTTACATCTGCTTGCTGCTGAGCTTGATCTGGGTTTTTATATGTTAATCGATCAAAACAAATTTGTATCTGTTTGTTCTGATTTTCGCTTATCGTTTGCAAACGATTATGATCATTATATTTATCAAATGTATCACCACAACCAACTATCGTAAATACCTCCTCTGGATGCTTTTTAGTGTAGTCTGCATTTAGCTTGATAAAATCATTTACTGAAAGTGCACTTTCAGTATCTGTACTATCAATCAATTCCATAATATCTGTTAAGTTCGCATAGGGCAACAACTGTTCATATGTTGATAGTACTGTTGTATAGCGTTCATCTTCCAAAGCATCTGGAGACAATTTTTTGGGTAATTTCATAACGTCTTCGTAATTAACCAGCATACCAGATTTTTCAATATCGGTCTTTAAGGTTTCTATAGATTGTGTAAAATTCAAAATGGAAGACTCTAAATATTCAATGTTCTGCTGCTTGTAATCTTCACCGAAATCATAGCCAAAGAGCAAATTTTTTGTTTTCTGATAGTTGCGCTCATTTGCATTGGTCTCCTGTATGATGGATAGTTGCTTATTACGTTTCTCAATATCCTGCTCGGATTCAATGGTCTCCGCTTCATTGCGTGATGTGAATTCAATGTGCCCAGAATCGTCATCGTCATCGGTGCTGTAGCGTTGATTGTATTCATCGTCGCAATAGGACGAAGAGGAATTATCAGAATAGTACGAGTTACGTTGATTATTGTTATTGCAATTGTTGGAGTTCTGTGGCTGAAAACCGTTCGTTTTATGACTACCACTTTTATGTACATCCCAGAAAGTTGGCGAACCGTAGCGCATTTGCTGATCACCTATATATGTACAAATTTAAATATATACAAAAATGCTTTCAAAATCGTACTTGCAAAACTCGACTTACAAAAGCTGACATTGGGTGGCAGAAACTTCATGTACTCTTCCTCATCATCAGTCGGATAGTCGCCATTTTCATTCAGATTAATATCGTTGGCCATATCATTCGACCAGGTGCCAATTTCTATGTACGCATTTTCCTTTTCAAGAACAGAGCAATAAAATATATAAAGTATATTTAAAATAGGAAAGAACAATCGATTGTGTTCGACTTCGTGATTCGCTGTACCTTTTTGAAGGATTATTTTATGAACCATAGATTATATTCTTTAGTGGTCGTATATGGACATATGCGGAATTGCGGAAAAATAAGTATTAAAAATAAAAACATAATTTTCATACTATATATCAAAAATTGGAGGAGAGGGCTTGCATAGGGCAACCGTGTAAATGTTCCGATCTGGTCATATATGGAATATTTTGAAAGTATTGAAGTAAAATATACCAAATTTTGTATTTCTAGCTTAATTAGGAACACAAAAAAAAGTTTCAATGGGGAGGCAAGTTTGTACGGGTGCTACCCCTTATAGTGGGCCGCTATGGATGGATGGTGCGGTATATGAATTTTGCGGTATATGAAAAATGCAAATTATTTTACATCAAATTTGGCGTTCCTAGCATAATTAACAACAAAGTCAAAAAAAAAAATCTCAAATAAAAATCGTAAAAATGGGTTCAGGTTTGTACCCCTCTTAAGGTGGGAATGGCATATTCATTTTATACTAATTATCTGAAGAGGGAAATATCTCAACTTGAAGACTCATAGTCTCCGCACATGCAAACAGACGGATATGCCTACACATATCGATTCGTCTTCAGATACTGATTAAGAATGTATATTTTTTATAGGCTGTGCTACGCTTCGTTCTGCCTGCTACACAAACATAATATACCCTTGTACCATATGGTCTAAATATGTCAAAAAATTAACCGACTTACCTGCAGTTTTTGCTCTCCTTCAATGACCAATTCATTTGCACTCTTTTCTCCATTGCTCTTGTCCTTTTCTTTATCTTCAGCACTTTCACCTGGCTCATTCTCTGAGTTCAACTGTTTAGCTTCATCATTTAATTCAGCTGCGCTATTCGTAGACGCCTTACAGTCGCGTGACTTCTTCAACACCTCCGAGAGACTCCAACCAAAATCCAACATTGGCCAATCAAAATCATCATCGATTTCTTGTCGACCAAGCGCTATGTCCGCAGAGACTTTTTTGCGTATATCGGCTGCCAAGAGCAGTCCATTGATACGGTAGAGTATACAGGGCAAACAAACCGCTGTGCGCCACAACGATGCCGGAAATGGATGCACTGTGCAAAGTTCGGGCACTAAAATTTGTTTCTGTTCGAGATTTTCACGTTTGGCACGCTTGGTGGCTTCGGAGCTAGTGGGTAGCGCGACACCTTTACGATTCACATAACGCGGCGTTAGAAAATTTAATCTTGCACTCGTATGATCTACATCGAGCAGCGGCTGCGTAGCGTTTTGTATTGTCAGTCCGTACTTAAGCAGATAATAGTGCTTAAAAGTATGATAGTTATCACCGGGAAAGCAACTAAGTGGTGATAGCTGTGGGCAAATTTCTGCTACGTAAAAGTATTGTGGTTGATCCTGATTACGGTACCAAGGCATGACAACAGCATCCTTAAATCGATTTGCATCGAAATCTTGCGCTTTACGCACATCATCTAATACTGGTGTAGGCATCATATTTGCATTCGCTTCGATTAACTTTAAAAAATCCCAGTCTATAATTTTGCCCTCGGCTGTATTCAATGTGGGTACAATGAAAACACAATTTTCCGTTGAATCTGGATCAAAAAGCATAAGGAATTTCTTCAGGCGCAGCACATTCGTAAACGTATAGTTGAGGAATAAGTTTATGCACTCAATCTGCACTTCATCCAGCACAGTCATTTCCTTGACCAGCTCTATCGACACTTTTACTTCGCCGGAACGTGTGAAAATTGGAAATGAGCTCACTCTGGGTATTTTTTTGAGTGTTAGTATGCCGAAACCTTGTTGTGCATCTTCAGGTGGATAGATCTTACGGCCACGCGTATTTTGTTCTTCCGGTATGGGACACTGTAGCGTTAAATCGAGCATATAAAGATAACAAGGTACTCCAGCAACTGGACGACAATTACAAAATTCTGAAGCGATCTGCAAGTACATTAAGTGTTTTTTAAAGAAAAAATAAAACATGAAATATGTTGTATGAAATTAATTACCCTTTTATAGTAGTATTGTCTTCGTTTTGTTGTGCCTGGACGCGGTTCCATGTTTTCGCGCACGATTTTCTCGTCTTCAGTCTCGAGTTCGAAGTTCTCCCAGTCAGCTTCAATGGCACGAAACCCTTCTTTGCCAATCGGTTGCAGATTGTTATCCAATTCGCCCGATTTGTGCAACTCTATGCACGCTTGTAGTGCGACCATTCGACGCGCCAATATTTGCGTTAACATCGGCAGACCCTAGGAAAACAAGTTTAGTCTTTTGAAAAGATCAAAGCATTTCAATATGCATACCACAATGTCATATTTAAGCGGTGAGTTGATCGGTAAACGTAGCGTGCACTGATACATAGTTGTGCCATTGCGCTCTGTACGCGCCGTGCGCCAAAGCGCTGTCAACTTCGTAAACGTATCACTGGGTAGTTTGGAGCAGTACTTATTCACTAAGGCAATAGATGTACTTAGATCAACGGAGGCACCGGTCAGCAAATGTGGCTGTGGCTTATAGGCGGCTATACAGTTTGTAAACCGATCTGCTAAGTGATGTTCTTGTTCCGATGGTTCCGTATTTGCGCATCTTTGTAGTAACATCTGTATTATAGTTCAGATTAAGATGGTATAATGAATATTTAAGCAACAAAAACAAAATCTTACCTTTTCGATTTCTCTATATTCTGCCAATTGATTTACTATATTATTTGTTGCGTTAATTGTTAGTGAGTATTTTCCTTGTAGAGGTGTTTCAAACTGTGGTACTACAATTTGGTTACTTAATTCACATTGAAACGGCTTTCTTTCCCTTGGCTCCTGCTTAATGTTTGTGCTTTTGTTGTTCATATTTAACTGTTCCTTAAGTTTCTGGTCCACCGATTCTTTCAATTCGGCGAGGGCATCATCCAAGGGTATCAAATTAAGTTCAGTTTTACTATCCATATCCGGATGACCGTTTGTAACAATTGTTGCTGGTTTGTCCTCAATGGCTGGTGTCTCATCTTCGATTTCCTTAAGTATCAGCTCCGATGCAGTGGGCGGTTTTTTCGTTAGTATTTCTGGATTTAGTATCTTGACGGTACCCTTTGAAGAACCAAAAGTATATTGATTGCTTTTACTTGAACTACTCCATTCAGTGATACTTTCATCAGCGTCATCAGTATCAGTCTCACCATCATCGAAATCTTCAACACCACTACTATCTGCATTCGTTTCAATAGATTTACATAGAAATTTATGTGAGAAATCATTTAGCTGATCACACACGGTTGTGTTGCGATCGTCTTCAACGGATTTACATAATTCGTCAACTGTTTTAGAGTGGCTAGGTGCCACTAAAATGATATGGTAAGCAGGTACTGCACGTGCACGTCCCTTGCATTGAACATAGCTGCGATATGTAGACGGTGGATCCCAGCGTACAACCAAATTGCACTTAGGTACATCTATGCCTTCCTCTAGCACCGAAGTGCCAATTAAAATATTACAGTCGTGCATGCGAAAACGTTTAAGAACTTCCTCTTGCCGCCGATGTTCCGCCTCGGCTTCTTTGGGCTCTTTAATAGGATCGGCAACGCGATCTGTCGTGTACTGGCAGCGTATAAATTTTAAATTGGAATCGTACCGACACATTTCTGCGAGCAGCTCGAAGAGCACACGTGCCACATGATTTTGATTGCAATAGATGATCGCACAAAGTGTATCGGACATATCACTATTTTCACGTTGCTGTCTACGTGTAAAAGTACGGCGTCTGCGCCCATTCTGTTGATTCTGTGCGTGACGTTTTTGGTTGTAGTGACCACCGGTTTTGCCACTTGCTGTCACAATAGGCATCTCAACTGCTTTTATTTGTTGCTGTATTTCATTGTCGCTTGGCTTCAATATCGGATCCAAGTTTTCAATAATCGAACGTGATTCCAGCTGTTGCTTTTCCACCACATGCTCCACGGTCTGGCAGCTAAACTCTAGAGATCGTGTTAGCTTTTGAAAGTCAGTTTTTTCCAAATCGTTTTTAATGCGCCGCATTGTCTCGTTTTTTGGATAGACATCGGCGGGTTTGAAGAGACGCAAGACTTCTAACAAACGCAGCACCTTTGGACTCGAAAAGCGCTCTACGATTTCTTTGTGATCCGTATATTTATGAAACGTTTGCTCGCAGATTGAATGTATAAGAATGAGGCCCGTATTGACTACACCGAAAAGAAGATAGTGGCGTTCGTGTGGTGTTTTGATTTTCTGTTTCTCAATGCGTTGATATAGAGATACAGCTACACGATCCGCTGCCCATGGACCCATTTCATGCAAGACAGTCAACAGTGTTTCGAGTAGTTTAATAGGTTCCTCCTTAGGATCCGGGATGTCTGCATTATAAATAAAATGGTATTAAACTATTGTAGAATAATAAAAACAAGACTCTGGTTTTATATGGATGCATGGGGGACATGGTGGAATGCCAGACTCTCTGTCCATTTTTAGCAAGATTGAGTGAAAATTGAGTGACTAGTTGAAGTACTCACATACACACAGACAGAATGATTATACTATTCGTAGTACTATGTGTGAAGAGAAAGTATAAGAATATCTATACGTACCTTTTAGCTCTTCCATAAACTGTTCTCCTCCATAGATTTCAAATGGATCGTAACGATGATCCTTCAGAAATTGTATACGCGTTTGTATCATGTCCTCCAGCACAAAGGACAGTTCATCCATTTCAAATGGCAAACATTGCACAATATACTCATATGGTTTAGCACAATACCGCAATACCGTCACAATATCACTAGCCGTTTCTGTTCTACACATGATATGCTGCTCCAACGTGTTTAGCATGGCGTTAAGCTCCTCTAGTTGACATCCGGCGCTGTGTAAAGGCCCGGCCAAACCTACTATTTTTGGTATATCACAAACATCTAGTGGTCGTACAAACTCATCTATAATCGGCACCACTGCACGGTGCATTTCAGCATCATGACAGTCTTCTAGCACGAGTAAATGCACACGTTTCATGTCCACTTGATCAGTGCGTAGATACTCAAGAAAAGTCACCGGGTGCACTATACAAATATGACAGTCCACTGGCGGCACCTCGCCGACGCGCTCCTGCCACACTCTGAGATCAGTAAGGTGCTTAAGCATAGTGTACATCGATGACTGTACATTGCTGTCATTGGCATTGACATCTCGACTAAGGTAAACACTTATTTTGCCGCCAATACGTTTTTGTCTGCCCATCTCCTGCAATAGTTTTAGCGCAATAAACTCCTTGAACGACTTGTGCCGCAAGCAAACAATTGTGTTGCGCTCAAATGTTGCGGCCAGCAGCTCCACCTGGAAATCACGCGGCGTGAAAACAGTCGTGTGCAGATTGTCGCACCAATGAAACGCCATTTTAAATGTTTGCGGCTTAAACGGATCGAGTTGAGATTTTGGATATTTAGCCGCCAATTCAATTGCAGTGGAGTCGCGTGGATCCCCCACTGAATAAAAAAATATGTTAGTATCAGCCGGCTTTCAGCTGACAGTCGGCGTGCATAAACAAAAAATTATGGCTGTTCCACACGACGGCATTGATCAGCTGACTGCATTCATTCGCGGTGAATGTCGTGGGAAAGTCATAGAAGACGAAGAAGAAAAACTAATAACTGGCACGAAAATGTTAATTTTGGACAAAGTAAAACTTTAGTTTATTTAGTTAATGGATTAGTTATTCTATATCACATCGAGTTCGGACGTTATTTTTTGGATGCCCGTTAACCGAAGTAGCTAAGATGGTCAGACTTTGAGTTTCAGCTCAGTCCCAATTTCCATTCACCAAATAAAATGTTTATAAACTGTGTAAATACAAAAAAATTGAATTGTAATTCTAAGTATAAAAAGTTATAAAGAATTAGTGAACTAGCCACTCAACACTCCGAAAAGACCACACACAAGCACCAGTCCCAAGAGACTAGCCACTCACCAGTCGAAATCGTCCCTTTGGTCGTCCTTTTTCCCTAGTACAGTGACCAGTTTTTTTTTATACTGGTGCGTGTCTGAGAAACTTGCTTGAAACGCTTGGTCCCTTCCAATGACGTCGACGTGTTCAATTCTACAGTCAAACTACGATCCTCTGTATCTGCCTCTCCGCATAATACAAACTTATAGTACATTCGCATTCTCTAGTTCTATATTTAAGAATCCAAAGTAATTTATGTAGTATTTAATTTATTTGACTAGAGTTCTATTGTCGGAGCTATTGCAAATAATTTGTAATTTAAAAATAATTACTTCCTTTTCATGACTGGTTTTGAACAGTAAACGTAAAAATTCGCTTTCAGTTAGTGCGATGAGAAAGGGAAAGAGAGAGCGTACCAGCAAACAACAACCAACTTTTGCTAGTGGCACGTGTGTTTTATTCTTTTTCCCCTCTTGCTGAGTCTTTTATTTCATACGCCTATACAGTGAGCCGCAGAGAAAGGATAACACTCGTTTTGCTTATTGCTTAAGCGTAGTTAAACGACTAAATTTAGTCATGAGTTCTTTGTGTATCTATTATATTGTAATATGTGTCAAGTGAACCATAAAGTCATAAATTAAATTCTTTATCGAAAGCTTTTGCAAGCATTTTGCGGACATAAAGGCCACGACCATGGCAGCTAAAATTGCAATGACTTTTTGAACAAAATACGAATACTCTTAATCGTTTCCGTAGATGGAAATTCCTAATAGAGATACAAAATTTACGGCATTGCAAGTTTATCTCAAAATGTACATTTGTCCCTGTTTCGATTTCCAAATAAAAACTTCACACTCTCCATATTCCAAGTGAATTTATGGAATTCATTCTGAAACTGAAAAGCGGACCATTTAATTACTTTCGTTTTATTATTTTTTCAAATTCTCAAATTTTATTTTCTACAAATTGTAATACAAATTAGGCAATATGATGAAAATTACACTTATGGTCATTGTCACGACTTAAAAATACATTAGAGAATACGAATTGCCAAGATATATTATTGGGGGAATAATATTAAGTAGTGTATTTCACGACTTTACAATTGTAATAAATCTATTTCGAATAGCCCTACAGTATAAATCGATTTCTGGTCTGTAATGCACGTTTGCATTCAAAATTTTAATATTAAACTAGTAGGTCCTCGCGAAATTTCACAGGATCACCCACGGGACTATTTTGAATATTGCCACAAAATTTGATCAAAATCGGTTGAGCGGTTTTGGAGTCTATAGGGAACCTACATACATACATACTTCCAAATTTGTTTGTTTTCATTATGCTTTTGGTTCGGTTTCTTATCGAGATTTTGAAGTCAAGTTAGCAGCTATCTTGGAAATATATATATTGGTTCGTCGAACTAGGCAGTACGTTTGTTTTTTTTAATAACAGTCGTGATAAGATAAAGATATAACCCAGCCGTGAAAATTGCCCTTATTGTTAGTGTATTTAATTTATTCATAATCTATAATTAATATTTTGTTATTATTATAGGATAGTAGGGTAGGGACTGCCACCGATCTAGGCCTATTGTACCCTTTTACATTTGAATAACTTTATATTTGCTTTTTAAAGATTTGGCATTTTTATGCAATGAATTTTGAGCTTCTTATCATAAAATAGATCGCATTTGATTGTGCCTCCAATAGGTAGTTTTTCCTGTAGTTTTTCAACCAAGGTGTCATCAGCATCAATAGGAAAATCTGTTGTGTTTGAATTACAATATTATTACATCATTTTTATATTAACATAAAAGTAACAAACTATCTTACCAATAATTTCAATATCAGAGGTCAATATGGGATATTTCATGAAGCTTTCCGGATAAACCCTTATATTTTCTACGGGAACAAAATCAACATTTCCGTAGTCCAAAAATGATATAGTTGGATATCCATCACCGACAAGCTCTAGACTACGACCACGGCACCATTTATTGTCTAATTCATACTTTGCAATACACAATTCATTTTCTCTAAAAATACAGATACTTTTTATATTTTGTAGCTAATAAGTAGATGTCAAAGCATTACTTACTGAGGTGCATATATCGATGGTTGCAAAGAATCACCATAGGAATGTACATCCGCCTGAATCTTTTGAATTTCATGCGTTAATTCTGGCAATGTACAAGATATAAGGCCAATTTTGAGTAGTGTATTATCCATGATAACTAATTCCACATTGGTGCCAGTGTTTATAAACACTTTTTCGAGCATCTAACAAATAAATAAATTAAGAAATATAATATTTATTTTAGCAACTTATTTAAAACGTAAAAGTTATATAAATATATGTATCATGTGTTTGTGAAAAAGTGAAGATTTGCTGCGCTAAGTTTGGTTCACGTCACAGGAAAATAAACTTTTACCAGTGAAGACACAGAGGATACCTCGGATACGATCCCTCTTTGGTGGCGATTCCCGCTAACGGGTTAAGGACCATGGTTTACGAATATGCACCAGGAATATTCGGAGCGAAAGCTAGACGTCGGATAGCTGCAACCACAACAGTCTGCCGAAACCTTTTCAGCCAGACTCTCACCGGCTTCTGAAGATATATGTGAAGAAATATCTTCCACTCCATGGATACGGCTGACAATACGATCATTGGTTAAACCAGACCTTTAACGTACTCTTGGTTGAAGAGGAGCGTTGCCAAGCAACTGTAGAGAAAGACGTCGCCTACAAAAGAATCTAGCAATGGAAGAAACACAAGCTGTTGGCAAGCGATATCGCAAAAAACGGAGTGAGGAGATTGGCATTTTATGATGCAAAAAAATGTTGTAATGTGTTGTGATACAAATAAAGCTCGAAAATTTATCAAAAGGTCAAGCTTCTTACCGAACAATTTATGCCGTCGTTCAAAAAGAAGTCATTGGGTGACAAGTCATGGCTGTAAGGCAGGCGACCCATCAATTCCATGTTTTATTTTTAATAATCCGTCTTCGGCTGAGGTATATCCTTCTATAAGAAGCTATCATAATAAATTTTGAAGGGATATTTGACTGCAATAAAAAAGTTTGTTATACAAAATCGCAAAAAGTGGGTGGGTGGTTTCTATTAGGGCTATAACAAAAAGATAGTGATTACAACCACTGATGTGTATGTATGTGAAGTATCCAAGCATTAGAAGCCATTGTAACAAATTTTAAGTTGATATTGACTGGGAAAAATTGTTTTCATAAAAAAAGACAAAATGGTGTTTGTGGGGGTGGGCTACCTAGAAAAGTGGGCGTGGCATGTCAATATGAATATTATGGATTTAACTGCAATATTAAGAAGAACATGTGCCGATTTGCAACTCGATATTTTAAAAGAAGATCCCAAAAAAAAAAAAATACGAAACAATATCCAGTCAGACAAACGGACATAACTCGATCGACTTGACTCGACAAGCTGATCAAGAATATATATACTTTATGGGGTCTACAACGCCTCTTTTAATGCGTTACAAACTTTCAAACAAATTGATATATTTTTTCACTGTGTGTGAATGATGTAGGAATGTGAATCCACATATCAACGCCCATAATGACAGACATGCGCACATGGCTCGATCGATATGTTTCTTCGATATTATCAATAATATATGTAGATGCATATCTAAAAGTGTGCAATATCTGCGTGATGTGATGCTTATTTTACTATGTATGTAATCGTAGTGGGTATAACTCACATATTCAAACAAAAGACAAGCGCTCCTACTCGGCTCGACGACTTTGCTCATAGCAATAAGTTCTTTGTTAATGCAGATGTTTATGTCGCTCTGCTCCAGTTGAACCATGAATAAGCGTGTATCATAATCAAAATCACGTTTGCCGTATTTAATTATAAATTTGCGTTTAGACAGGTAGTGGTATAATAATTTTCGATATTGAGCATGCATAAAACAAGACGGCACGCCTTTCAATTTGACTGGAACAGTATAACAAGCCATAGCTGCCAAAGATTCACTTATCTCGTAAAGATTATCAATTGGCTCAATTTCCTGATTACCATAGTCAATACAATTTAGATGTATAGCATTCGACTGCTCCGCATTGAGTACTATGGCACGCAAATACTCCATGCCTAATTTGAGCAACACTAATTGTCCACATTTTGGTATTTCGTTCAGTTTGGTTGCATGCAGAGCTTGTTCTCGAACTTCCTCTAATACACGTATATAGTTGTCGTTGTCTGCCAAATTCAAGGAACGTACATAAACCACATTGGATTGCTCAAAAGCAGTAATTTGCACTTTGGAGCCCGTGCGAGGCATATGATCAACTAAAAATTGATTTTTTATTTGCTTGGCTGGCGGTGGTCCATAGCTTAATGCACGCTTGTTTCTGCAAGCCATTTCATGTAGCTCCCTCAATTTTTTCTCACAATTTGTGCTGCAAAATGATGTTAGGCATTCTCGACAATGTGTGCTGCAGTAGTGTCCACACTGGCAGCATTTTTTGTAATTGTGTTGTTCGAGCAATTTTGTATGTTTTTCGGGACATTGGAGCGATTGGATCCTCTGATTATCATAAGATACATCGTTATATCTGTTATTAGAAGCATTAAATGATTTGTGCATTGCTGTTATATAAAAACAATTAGCTTACCTTTGTACTAAGCGTCCATTGCGCAAGTCGTAGCTGAAATATTTATCAAGATCAACGTCCTGCATTTTAAAGATGCCGTAACGCTCCAGCGCATGTACATTGTGTGCATTCAAATATCTTCGTTTGGGATCAACTTTTACTATGAGAGAACCTTCTTTCTCATATTCAGAGTGAGATACCAGCTTGCAAACGAAGTTGGGACGTTGTGGTTTCTTATCAAATACCATTACTTCGCTGTTGGAGTCAAAGTTGAATATGAGCTATGTATATAATTAATTTAAACAATTGTAGCAGAAGGCTTCACTGGCCAGTGCTATATTATAATGTTCAGTTAGTTTTAGCTTAATAATGTTAATAATAATAAAAACATGAAGTAACAAAACTGTATAATTTCGGTGGTACCGAAGTTTTAATACCATTCATATGAAGTTTTAAGCTGTGAATTTAGGTAGGTATTTTAAAATCTAACAACCTAAACGGGGGTGCAAGTTTGTCAAATGTCAAGTCAAGATTTTGCCTGAAATGATAAAATTTATGAAAAATCCCCAAAGTGGGTGGGTTTGCAATGGGCTGCCACTAAAATGGAGAAATCACATATATTTCTCTATACCTGAAGCGTTCGTCAATGTGAAGCCAATATATTAAATTTTTTGTTGATATTTACTGTAATAAGAAAGTTTTCATACAATATTCAAAAAATGCGCGGTACGCTTCTATGGAGGCTATCCCTAAAAGTGGACGTGCCACGCCCCTTGATATTCATGTGAAGCATTCTTTTATAAGAAGCCGTCCTGTCAAATTTTACATAGATATTGACTGCAATAAAAACGCTTTCCATACAAAAAGGCAAAGGTGAGCGTGTGTTTTATATGGGGGCTACCTCAAATAGTGGGGATCACACCCATTGATATATGTGTGAAAGGTTTCTTCATAAGAAGCCACCATGTCAGTTTATAAGGTGATAATGACATCAATAAAAAAATATCATACAAAATGTCGAAAGTGTGGGGGGGGAGGGGTTTGTATGGGTGCTACTCTAAAAAGCGGGCGTGGCATATATATTTTGATATTCTATTAAACTGCAATAAAAAGAAGTCATTGTGCCGAATTATAACCGGTTATCTTAAAAATTGGTGCCCAAAAAATGCGCAACCACATTCAGACAGACAGACAGACAGACGGAAATGTCTAGATCGACTCGTCTCGTCAAGCTGATCAAGAATATATATAATTTATGGGGTCTACGATGACTACTTTAATGCGTTAAAAACTTTCAGACAAACTACTAATACGATTTCACACTATGTGTCAAGTGTGTTCGACTTCGAGATATGCTGTACCTTGTTTAAGGCGCCTTATGTGAACCATTGATTATACTCTTTTGTCGTCCGATCTGGATATATGTGGAATATATTTTTAGAATTGATGAAAAATTTAAAATAATCTGTATAAATAAAAATGTTTGCAACGCCTTGAACGGAAGCATCGGACACAACGTAAAGCATAAATATTCGTGATCAGCATTAGTAGACGCCTTGTCCGTCTGTCTGTCTTTACGTTACTGTCCATGCAATGCCGACAATATTTGAAATATTGGTTTGATAATTGATATGCAAACTTTTTATAAAGAGAAGCAATTTACGATTTTGTACATCTGTAAAGGCCACCGGAACCAAGGACTAAGACAAGTAAAGTTACTTCTAGGGTGTTACAACCAGAGCAGATCGAAATCCATGCTTCAACTGGGTAGGAATACTAACTGCATACTAACAGCACTGCTAAAGGGCCACAGTAGACTAATGAAACAAGTTTATGTTGTGGGTATACAAAACTCACTCGAATATAGATTCTGTGACTACGAAGAGGAGACCCCTCTACACATTCTAGCTGAATGTGAAGCTGTAGTGAGAAGCAGGCTGCATATGCTAGGTAATCAAGTTTTTAGAAAGGAGCAATTGAAAAGTTTGGACCCTAGGAAAGTACGATAAGATACATCAAATTTGGCATTTCTAGCTAAATTCGGAACAAAAACAAACAAATTTTCATACAAAAACATTATAATGGGGGACACGTTTGTAAAGGGGATGAAACCTTAACTATAGTTGGCATGTAGTTATCGGGAAAAGGAGAGTATAAATATCCAAACTTTTATCTATTATAGTCTCCTAGATCTGTCCGTTCAGACAGTCGGACGAACATGTTTATATCGAGTCGTCTGCCGATGCAGATCACGAATATATTTATTCACTTTATTGGGCCTGCCACGAATCGTTCCGTCGGTAACTTACATTTTCACAAACTTAATATACTCTTGTACCCTATAGATACAGGGTATACAAATTTTAACAATTTAATTTACCGTTTAGCCATATTAACTGAAGCGGGCGCAGCTGACATCGGCAATGCATTTCCCAACTTTTCTTCAATCTGCTTTGGCCTGCCCACTTCAATGTTAAGATTGTATGCCAAATTCTCCAACTTACGAAATGCAATCTCCATATCACTATCGAAAAGAAAATTATTATTAAAAATTTGAGAGCTTAGCCAATTTTATTCAAGTTACCCACCCGATTATATTAAAGTAGACAAAAAACGAATTTTGATTTGGAAGTTGGTAAATGGAGTGTAGTTGTACATTCCTCAAAATTGAACGTATGGTGTTTGAGTTGAAGCCTGTCATGGCTTTACGAATGAAAATGTAAGGCTTGTCGGGTCTTTTGTCCACCAATGTGAGCGCTGGTTCGTTGAGTTTAATTTTGTTGAGCTGAGCTGCAATATCAGTCGGAGGCTCTCTAAATGCTTTTATATTACTTCGCACTGCATTTATTTTGTTTTTATCCATTTTGCCACCAAACATTTGTTAATCGGTATATTCCTTTTTTTTTTGCTTTGTTCTAAGTTTCAGGTAGTTTTAAGCCGGTGAGTTTTATCTGTAGCCAGCTGTTCTTTTAGAGGAAAAGTGAAAGAACCACAACCGATAAGTAAAATAATCGAAAGTGCCTACGCCGATAACTGAAATAATCGTTTCGAGTGTAACCGATCTTTAAATGTGCAATACTTAGTCAAAATAATACCGTATTACACTTGCAGTACTACACGTATTATTTATTTCGAATAAATTGCTCACTTATTACCGCTCTCTTTCTGGGCTGCTCTTAGAGCAGGGCTGTAGAGTATGCAAACTGTTAATCTTTTCTGAGTTATAATTTGTACAGTGTGCCAAAATACAAAAACCAATAAAACGTAAATAATTCAAATTCGACATGCCATATGTGTGTGAAAACACGAAGATGTTCGTGTCCATGCTGCTATGGCTGGAGAGGGTTGATTTAGAGGCGAAAGCATTTTCTCTTCTTTTTCAATCTTCTTTTTGAATCGTAGATCATCGTCCACTTCATAAAGTAAATATATACTCTTAATAAGTTTCTCATTCTCAGTTCATTTTCGGATTAACTGCTCTTTTATTATTGAGAATATAGTTTTTTTTTATTTTAGTATTTACATTGGTCATCTCTTCTGAAAAGTATTCCTCTAAATAGTCCATATTACAAATATGCTGTCGTTTTTAATTGCTGAAAAAACGTAAACTTCGGTTGAACCGAAGCTCTAATACCATTCACACGAAATTTTAAATAGTATTGTAAAACATAAACGCATAAAAGTGAGCTGTTAGGTTGTATGGGAGTACCTTAAAAAGTACGCGGGTTGCGATAATATTGATTTAAGTAAATAAGTTTTTCTTACAAAACATAAAAGTTGGGCTTATATGGGGGCTACACCAAAAAGTGGGCGGGACACGCCCATTAGTCTATGTATGTTAAGCAGCTGTCAATAAAAAGGTACCACATCGCATTTCAACATAATATTGACTTTAATAAAGAAGTTTTTCATACAAAACACAAAAGTTGGTAGTAGTTTTTTATGGGGGCTACCCCAAAAAGTGGGAGGGTAAATGGGTCGCGACCATCAATGTACATGTGGTGCGTCCATCCATTAAAAGCTACCATGTCCATTATTAAATTGATATTGACTACATTAAAAAGTTTTTCATACAAAATACAAAAATTTGCAGTAGTTTTGTATGGGGGCTACCCCAAAAAGTGGGTGGGTCGATGGGTCGCACCTATCAATGTACATGTGGTGCGACCATCCATTAAAAGCTACCATATCCATTATTAAGTTGATATTGACAACATTAAAAAGTTTTTCATACAAAAAGCCAAAAGTGAGCGGTGGATTTTTATGGGCGCTACCCCAAAACATAGGCATGGCGGGTCAATCTTGATACTCTATTAAACTGCAATAAAAAGAAGGGTTTGTGCCAATTTTCAACTGTATAGCATAAAAATTGGTCCTCAAAAAGTTCGCAACAACATGCAGACGGACAAATAGACGGACATAGCTACATCGAATCGTCTCGTCGAGCTGATCAAGAATGTATATACTTAATGGGGTCTACGATGCCTCCTTAAATGCATTACAAACTTTTAGACAAAGTGATAATACCATCTCGCTATGTGTTAAAATTATTTAGTTTTAATTAGTATTTATTATTACTTCATGCTTTTCACTGGTTTAATTTTTATACTTTAGTTGCTTTATACGAAAAAAAAGAAAAATGAACCATTTTCATCTTATTTGCTGTTGCAAAGAAATTGAGAGGGAAATTCTCACGACTTTACATTAGAAAATACGAATACATGCATTTTTAAAAATCTATTATTTTTATTGAAAGACTATATATAAACTAGCTGGTACCCGGCGCGATTTTGCCCCTAAACCTGCCTCTGCATACACCTGCTCTCCTTCCCCTTGCCCCTCGTTCCTAACCCGTTGTTTTGTAATTTGTAGTTGTACTTTTACCAACTTCACGCTGTACAATGCTATTTATCACTAACAATACTGAATTGTACTGAAGAAACACATTTTCGTGGATATTTTGACTCCTGCCGTACCTAAAAAACGGAAATATTGGATGGTATCAAATCAAGTGTCATATATTCACACAGAATAAAATAAACTGGCAAAAATAGGCACAGTTATTGTTCATGCTCGCATCATAAAAAAGACCGATAAATGTGAGCAGTGTTTTCGATATACATACACAACTCGAAGACGCTCTGAATTAATAAAAACTTGTTTACAATATTTATCATTAGTAAAAATGGCAAAGACGGACAATTTTGTGGTTGAACGTATTGTCGACAAACGAATTACGTCAGAAGGCAAAGTAGAGTACTACCTAAAATGGCGCGGATATCCAAGCACCGACAATACCTGGGAACCGGAGGACAACTGTGACTGTACGGCGCTCATTCAGAAATTCGAGGAGTCGAGAGCCAAGTCGAAAAAGCGTGGTGGCGACAAGAAGCCAAAAGTCGAAGAAATACAAAAGCCGCGCGGCTATGAACGCGGTTTGGATATTGACGAAATCGTGGGTGCAACAGATGTCAGCGGCGAGGTGGCATATCTAATTAAATGGCAATTTTGCGACGAGTTTGACTTGGTACTGAGTAGCGAAGTGAGCGAGAAGAATCCAGAGCAAATAATACAATTCTATGAGAAGCGATCGCCATACCATCGCAGTGTAAGCGAACGATTTTTAGGCGTGCCGGAGGAATTACGCGCTGCATGTTCGAAACTCGGAGAGGCGCCGGCTTCATTGGGCAGTGCAAATGCTGAAACAATGCCATTGAATAACGAATTGGAACAGTCCGAAGCAACGCCGGACATGGAGGTGGATACGGTGCCAGATGATGTGGCACAAGGTATCATTATGGATGATGCAGACAATGACGGAATGTCAATGTCCATTCCAGTGTCGGGCGTCGGTAATATTGCTATGGATGTAGCTATAGAATAAAATTATACTAAATAGACCATAAGCAATGCAATAAACAATTTCAAAATGCATACATTTAAATATATACATTTATTTCAACAGAATCAATGTCACGTTCGCCATTTTCTATCAAGATTCATGTGTCCTAGCTGGCCGGAGCGAAAGAGCTGTATGAACTTTTTCGCAGCGCACAAGAGATCCGGCATGACAGCAACCTGTCCGTTGTACTGTTTAACGCGACGAAATATTTGCAATTGCTGTGCGTATGTCGCCAGCACTTTGGTAATCTCATCGCAAGGCGCCGACAAGCCAGTCAACTGCACATATTCAAAGCGCTGTTGTTTATTTAACCAATAGAGCAGATAGTCTGCAATCAGATCTTCACCGACGATATGATCTGGTAGGCACCCTACTAATGCCAGCTTCATGCCCGTCTCATCGTCTTCGATGCGTGGCTGCATTATGCCCGGCGTATCAACCATATAGATGGCGGGTGTCTCTTGTATTTTAATCTTCTCCGCCACCGAGCGTGTAATACCCGCTATGCCACCAACGCGTGCAGCCGATTTTTTCTTTAGATGTTTATTGCGCAGCACATTTATCAGCGAACTCTTACCGACGTTCGGCACGCCGATAATCATTATGTTATAATCCTTGTTTGCGGTACGATTGTAGCGTTCACCCTCGGACACTAGCTTTGTGGCCAGCGGCAGTATACGTTGTATGCCGGAACATGTTTGCTTTTTGCAATTGGTGAATATTACGTGTCTATCGTCGCCATGATGTAGTTGCTGCACTATGCTGCGATGTTCGGCCGGATTGGTGAGATCCATTTTATTAAGCACCAATATGTGTGGTTTAAAGCCGCTGCCGGTAATCGTATGCTGAAAATCTGCGTAGCGCCCGGAGATCGGTATGCGTGCATCGTGTACTTCTATGATGCAATCCATGCTTTTGAGTTTCTGTTGCATCTGGCGTAGTCCTTTGTGCATGTGTCCTGGAAACCAATTCACTCGTTCCCTTGCGGTAAGACGAAATACTTGGCGAAAGTTCATTTTATTTTTTTTTTTTAATGCTGCCGGCAGTAATTATTAATCAAACAAGTTTTATAACACAAATATGCGCATATGTGAAGAAGAAGAAGAAGAATAGCCACTTGAGCACAGCTGATTGTGTACCCTATACTAGATATGGGCGTGGGCCGGTCCTGCGGCCCATCGGACCTCTGTGAAAAATGCGGGAATCGGTCCTGAGGCCGAAAGCGCTGTAGGCCCGCAAAACCATAATACACGAAATAACGATAGTTGTAATTGTAGTTGCACAGATGAGTGGACAATACTACCGATATCTTAGACTATATTTTAAGTTATCGTGCCCTTGGCCATCTTTTGTATTGGTCATGGCACATCTCCAAATTGTTTAAAAGTAAAATTCAAGATGCTGTTCGCGAGGAAAGTCGAAAAAGTTCGTTTGCTGCATTGATTGCTAAACTTTCTTGGCGTATCAACAAGGAAGCGGCGCAGGAACGCTAAACCGGCACAAATGTGTTCTTTGTTGACTGAGGCTGCGTCTCAAAACCAACAAAAAATAACAGGGTTTTCATTAAAAGCATTGCCAAAAAGTGCCAAGGAAAATCTTGCTCGTAAGCAGCTGGCCCTAACTGAAGGTAAGTGTACCAAATACTTTCTAAACTGATCTTTGGCAAATTTAAAGTATATGAATTTTATGAACAATTTTGTTCTAGGATGCGGTATACCACGTTAAAAGAACGGCTAATAACAGATGTTTAAGAACAGGATTTGGCGTTCACCACTGACATGTGGATTGACGAGTACGCTCAGAGAAGCATCATTTCATTTAGCGCTCATTATGTAAATGATGATTTTGAATTGAAGGTCAAGCTTTTAGGCGTAAGAGTTTTCAGAAGACAAAAAGACAGGTGAAAACACTATAGGCCAAGTTAAGAGCATACTTGAATTTAATATTTTGCATAAAACACAGTCTTCTGTATTTGTCACTGACAATGGCGCAAATGTTGTATCTGCTTTAAGCATTACAAAAGACTTTCTTGTGCTTGTCACAATTTAAATCTGGTTATAGATGATGCCTTAGAGAAAAATCCAATTTTTGAAATTAAAACAATGATTAATTCTTCTAAGCAGCTTGTTAAGTACTTTAAGCCCTTAAGCCTTTATAGTCAATTATCAAAAACACTGAAAAAACACGTAAAAACTAGATGGAACTCAGTATTCATAATGCTGAGCAGCATAAATGAAAGAAATGAAATTCACTGCTTAGTCAACTTAGACTTCACATTGCTAGAGTCCCTCTTAGCATTCTTAAAGCATTTCAAAGATTGTTCGGAAAGAATGAGTAGCGACAAAGAGCCTATCATCCACATTTATCCATTATGGTTTGAGAAATTAATCCAAATTTGCTCATGTTACCAGATAGTCAAACAATGCAATAGTCAAACAAATAAAAGAGCAAACCTTACGTAGATTGCAAGAACGTTTTTTTATCCATTTAAAGAGATGATATTTCTTTCAGAGGAGAAAATACAAAATATTCTAACGTCAGTAAAGGCAATGCTTACCGAGAATCAAATGAAAAAATTTCCTCAAGAGGCGAAAAGTAGCTCTTCATTGTCCCAAATTGAATTTTCACAATTTATGGACGTTAATATGTCCAAGAAGAGAAAAATAGAAAAATCAGAAAAACTTCCGAAAGTAGCATTTTAGCATTTTGGAAAAATACAAACTTTTGCAGAGTCTAGCTTGAAATATATTATCGATGCCAACTAGCTCTGCTACAAGCGAGCGTCTTTTCTCAACATCTGGTAGGATTCTTAATGAGAGGAGGACGAGATTGACGAGCAAGAATCTCGAAATCTTAATTTTTTTAAATAAAAATATGTAGTTGTAAGTTTTAATTGTAAGTTGTTAGTTTATAGGTTTAAATTTATCTATTAAAAAAAATATTTACCAAATTGAAAAAAAATTGTATTTTTTGTTTTGTTTTAACCATTTTATTCAACTTTTTATTTTAATTAATTGCCTAAATAAAGCAAGTAATTTTTTGCCTTTTTTGCGGGCCGGACCGGCCCTTTTTTAAAATATACCGAGCCGGGTCCATCTCTACCCTATACACATACATACATATGTACGTATGAAGCTTAAAAGGGTACGTTAAATTTGTGCATTTGTATGTAACAGTCAAAAGTTGGTTCTTAGCTACGGTTGAACCAGGTAAGTGGCGCTGTTGGCTTCTATAAAAATGAAATCTTGTTTGTTGGTAAGCGCATCACGGCTTTGTACTTTATTATTGTGTTATAAATGTTCGTAATTGTTTGCGGTACCGTCCAGAGAATGGAGGGGGGGGGGGTGTATGGTTAAGTTTTTGAGTCGTAATGAGGATGAATTATCCCTAGTCTGGGATTTTTATGGACCCCAGAACAATGGAATCGAGTTTTAGACCCGGAAAAAACTATAATTAAACTGAAAATGCTTTTCGTATGGGTTTTTTGTATGAACTCAAGACCATAACTTACGACTCGAATGATAGATATACATACGTAAGTCCGTTTTTGGTTTTGTAATAATTTTTTCGGACCATATCCCTATTGTGATTAGCATTACTCGTCCGGAAGATTTTGTTGAATCGGATCGACAGTCTTTGTGAACTACAATAGGACTGACTGGACTGAGTTTACACGCTGTATTGATCAATCAATCAGCGGTCTTTTGCCTCCCTATGATGTTAAGGTAGGTGAAAGAATTCCTAGAGACGCGATCACTAAGGCTGCAAAGAGGCATATTCCTGCTGGCAGGTTTCCTAATATTAGGCCAGGCTTTCCAGCGGAAGCTGCACGCTTAGCGACCTTGCGTGATCAAATTCAAAAGGCGAAATGGCTAGAGCACTTGGATAATTGTGACTCGGGTTCGCGAAGTCTGTGGAACACCATTAAAAATATATCTGGTGTACCGCAGAATAGAGCTCTTTCATCTGAACAATGGAATCGAGTTTTAGACCCGGAAAAAACTATAATTAAACTTAAAATGCTTTTCCTATGGGTTTTTTGTATGAACTCAAGACCATAACTTACGACTCGAATGATAGATATACATACGTAAGTCCGATTTTGGGTTTGTAATAATTTTTTTGTGTTGTGGCAGTGCCACGGCTCACTATATAAACGTAAACGCGAATTCGACAGAGCTCAGTAACTATTTGAGGCAGATGGATGCGATTTGGTACTTACTTAAATGGCAGTGGGAGAAATAATAATATCTACTGAAGGGGGGGGGGGGAGGGTATGGGTAAAGACGAAACTGAGATGAGATTTGTTACATATGTAAAGTGCAACAGGAAAAATAAGATCCACTGAAAAAGTGGGCGGTGCGACACATTTCGTATATAGAGAAAAATAAAATTCGGCATATCTCAGTGACTATTTGAGGCTGATGGATGAGATTTGGTACATATGTAAAGGATAACGGAAGAAACAAGATCCAATGGAATTTTTTATGCTCACGGCCACCGATGCACAAAAAACTCAATTGCGGGTGTTTTCGATACGAAGTTTCGAATTGTAAAAGATTGTAAAAGTTCAAGTCAAGGTTCAATTCCTTCTCACGTTTCCAACGAATGAAAAATGCAGTGATTTTGGGATAAATTTAAATTCTTATTTGTATACCCCGCACTGGAGTAAGGCGTGGCTGACTTCAAATTGTATATATATATATATATATATATATATATATATATATATATATATATATATATATATATATATATATATATATATATATATATATATATATATATATATATATATGTGATCAGCATCAAAAGTCAAGTCTATATAGCTATGTGCGACTGTCCTTTTTATGTTTGAACAATGAGATCTCGAAGACTATAAAAAATAATGTGAATAAAGTTAGCATACTCGTACCAAGGTGTGAAAACCAATTTTTTGTAATTGTGATAATTTTGTGCTCTATTTAAAATTGTTGTGCTCGACTGTAAATTACTGAAACAGGTTGGTCTGCTAAATTTAAAAGTTGATCTGCTAAATTCTTTTCTAAAGTTAACAGAACAAGCCATTTTTTTATATTCAGACACGAGCATAAAAATTTAAATGAGAAGACAAAACTAGCTTTAAAAACTCCATTTCAACATCTATGTTTTTTGTCATATTTAAATGTTGGTCTGCTAACTTTTTTTAAAGTTAGCAGACCAAGCTGTTTTACGGATTTAGAGTCGAGCACAAATTTTTTAAATAGATCATAAATTTATTACAAAACTAACTCAATATTATCACATTTACATACATTTGGTTTGCTCACCTCTTTCTGCTAACTTTATTGCATTAAAATAATCTCGAAATCTGGATTTAAGAAAATTTTTTTTATAAATTGTTGTATCACCCAAACATTAATCCATGATCCGCCACTGCATACAATGCATTATTATAAAGAAAATAATTTTATTTATATACTTATATTAACATGAGCTGTTTAAATTATATTTTCAGAGTTTTATATGCTGCATACCGTACGTCCAATGGTACTAGGTGTCGTTGCTGGTCTATTTGACATCACAGATATGTTTCTAAATGATGAGCTAAGCCGGCAAGATTAACGGTATCAAGCCCATATTGATGAACTGCATTTAGCACTGCCAAAGCTAATTTATTTGGTTCGTTTTCCGCTCTAAATGCCAAACATGCAAAGCATCTTGTAAAAATTCGTATATGTTGTAATATATTGCGATTTCTTTCGTAGTAATTTCCATGAATTCTGAATTTTTAGTAACTTTATATTTCAGCAGTTTTGCGTACTCTTCGAGTAAACGCTGCCAATAGCATTGTATATCCTGCATGCGCAAATGCTGCCAAATAAATGCGTAGCCACGTTCTGCAATTTCCTTGGCCAGTTCATCATGTGTACGGAAGTAAAGCAACAGCGCCTCTAAATCCGCTTCGTTGGCATCGCTATTCACAGGCACATAATGCACCCAAGGTTTTAGTTGTTCATAAAAGAACTCCAGCCATTTATCGCCGACATGAAAGACAAGCGATTTACAGAGAAACAAATGCCTCAAACGAAAACTTGCTGCTACGCCAGGATAGTTGAACAGATACTTATACTTGCAGTGCTCCTCGATGCTGACATCTTCCTCTGCCGGTGCACCTAGTGTATCCTCTTTGTTGAGCACTTTCTTCAACGGATGCGCAGTATAAGCTGCTCGCATCAAATGCGGTTTGCTGCGTGATAGCAAAACTAAAGCATCACGTTTCGTTGCAGAACGTGAACCACGAAAGAAACCAATCGGTAGCTTCTCATGCCAGCTCTTATGCTTTTGTTTTTTTCCAACATATTCACGCAGTAGATCCCAACGTTCAATGCCATTCGGATAGCTTAGTAATTTTGGTCCATTCCACCAGAATGACCAGGCTGGATACATGATATCTAAGTAGTTGTTTGTTTTTGAGTATGAGAATATGGGACCGCTGAGACCAGACAAAAAATGTATTTCCGGCCAGTCTTGCACACGCAGTATAAATTCCAAGTTGGGTAGCTGGTGCGCAATCTTTAGGAGAAAGTGTTCAACGCCCGTACAACGTTCTGGATAGAGACAATGACGCTGCCGATATAAGCGACCTTCGTAGATTTTGTATGTTGTGCCATATATAGCTGCTGACCGTATCATTTTTCTAGTAATGCCCGTATGCAAGTACGGCTCCAAGTCTCGTGCTATGGTTGACACATGACAACTGCAATTTGCCACAATTTCATGCTTGCTGCATGGACGATAATCCTTCAGAGCGCGTATAACGTTCAAATTAATTTGATTGGTGCTTATAGTTGCTACCACATTTTAAGTATCTGCATAGCATATCTCTGCTGCTGTACGTTCAACAAAACAGGCATATTTGCTTAGCACTAAATCGTAATGGATAACAAATATTGTAGCTATGATAATGCACAACATTTTTTTTGTTCAACTGCTTACAGTTAAATTGACATTTAAAACTTATCTAAATTAGTTTAATAGTTACAGAGACAAATTTGTAACTTTTATCTTTTACCGTAAATAGCTAGAGTCATCATGGTACATCAAAAATCCAGAAACATCTACACTTTCATAGAACTCAAATTAAAAATTATAGACATTGATATTTTAGCTTTTATTTGCTATACAACGTGAGTTTGCGTACTACTTATGTTCAATTCGGTTAATATAATATTGATCCACTTCAACTTTTTTAATTGAGCTGAAATTTTATATGCAAGTGTAAACCAGGCGACAATAAAATATTAGGTAACTTTCGATAGTACGTAAGACAGACATTTAGATAAACCTAACCGTGCAAGCATTCAGACTAAGCTATACAAGTTTAGAAAAAATTTCATATACGCTGTGAGCGTCAGAGGCCGTTCAAGTAGTACGTACGTAACGCGATGGAGGTTCTGGTTCTCGATTTGTTACAAACTGTTACAATAAGGGAGCAGGTGTGTTTCAGTTTTTGTTACGTAACATATCTACATTTGTGATAAAATGTTGCCAGGATTAGGGGTCAAAAAATTGCTTTACTTGAATCACAGCGGGTATTGTTTCGAACGTAAAGAGAAAATTTACTCGAGCGCAGTTGGTCTAAAAGTTTGTAACACATTGAATAAGGCATCGTAGACCCGATAAAGTGTATATATTATTGATCAGCTCGACGAGACGATCTAGCCATCTGTCTGTATGTTGTTGTGCAGCTTTTGGGAACCAATTTTTATGCTATCCAGTTGAAAATTGGCACATACACTTCTTTTTATTGCAGTTTAATAGAGTATCAAAATTGACCCGCCATGCCCACTTTTTGGGGTAGCCCCCCCCTACAAACACACCGCCCACTTCTGACGTTTTGTATGAAAACTTTTTTAGCTTTCTTCTAGTGGACGGACGCTTTACATATACATACATTAATGGGTGGGACCTACTCACTTTTTGGGTAGCTCCCTTACAAACCTACTGCCCACTTTTATGTTTTTGTATGAAAAAGTTCTTTACTAAAGTCAATATTATGTTGAAATGCGATGTGGTGTCTTTTTATGGACAGCCGCTTAACATACACAGACTAATGGGCGTGTCCTACACACAAACCCCTCATACAAAACCACCGCTCACTTTTTTTATGAAAAACCTATTTATTTAAATCAATATTAGCTTAAAATTCGATACCGCCTACTTTTTGGGGTAGCCCCTTTTTAACCACCCCCAATGCATTTTACTATATAACCGACCTGAGGAGGAGGGGGGGGTGAGTAAACTCCATTCACTGTGATGGATTTTCTATAAATGATGTCTCCTCTAATAATTTCTGAAAGAAAAAAAGCAAGAATGGAGCTAACGTGTGTTTACGACTACGAAATACCCTACACCCTTGCTTATGTATGGCAATAACAGCAAATAAAATTAATTAAAAATAAAATTTTTATCTTGTTTCAAAATTTCAAAGTCTGCATAGATCTACAGTAGCAATAGTGTAATGTATTGCTGGCTATGCGACCTTGATATGTACATATAGGGGTCTAATGGCTGCATTGTGTGCGTTGTATAGATTAAATTTAATATACTACATCTGTGTACAGTCAAGCAGAATCTAAATAAAAACTTAGAGTTTGAAGTCTTTAGCTCTTATAGTTCCTGAGATCTGTTGTCTTATACATCCAGACGGACGGACTCGGCTACATCGGCTCAGTTTCCGATACTAATCCAGAATTTTTATACTTTATGGGGTCTAACACGTCTTCTTCAGCCTGTTACATACATTATATTTGTCCATTTGTGTACAGGATAAAGAGTTAAAAATTTTTCCTAGGTTTTTGTCCCCTGTAATATGATTGAACTATAAGTGCCGCTACAGTTCTTTATCAATGCTGCCAATTTCGATAAGCTCGCTGTCCGGTTTTACATCATACTTCAATAGTTTGGCGTAATTTTTAAGTAATTTACGCCAATAACATTTGATATCTTCCATGCGCAAATGTTCCCATATAAATTCATAGCCACGTGCTGCAATCTGCTCACCTAGCTGATCATTTTCTCTAAAGAAGCGCAGCAACTTTTCGATATCCTCTTGCGTTGGATAACTTTGCAGTGGTACATAGTGCACCCATGGCTTGAGCTGTGCATAGAAAAATTCCTGCCACTCGTCACCCACATGAAAGACGAGCGATTTACATAGAAATAAGTGTTTCAATCGAAAACTAGCTGCAACGCCGCGAAAATTAAATAGATACTTATAATTACAGTGAGATGCAAAGGATACTTCCTGTGCTGCTGGCGCGTCTAATGTATCCTTTGGCGATTTCCATGCTTGATTCTTAGTATATGCGGCATTGACCAGTTCAGGTTTTTGGCGTGATAACAGTATAAGCGCATCACGTTCATCTGAGGTGCGTGAGCCGCGAAAGAAACCCAGCGACTGCTTCTTCGTCCATGGCTGTTGCGCAACAGCCTCTTGTAAGCGTGTACGCATTAAATCCCAACGTCCGATGCCGGTCGGATGCAGCGCAATGGCCGGGCCACCAGCCCAAAATGTCCATGCAGGATACATAATATCAAGATATTCATTCGTTTTTGAGAAAGAAAACACTGGACCTTTTGCACCCCACGCCGAACTTAGCTGTGGCCAATCACGCGTATTTATGACGAGATCAACATTCGGCAGAACGGGCAATAATTTGTGCAGAAAGTGTTCTATGCCGGAGCAACGCGCCGGAAACATACAATTCTGTTCGCGATACAAACGTTTCTTATAGATTTTATAGCGTGTGCCATATTTGGCTGCCGACGTAAGCATTTCACGTGTAACACCTGTTGATTTATACGGCGCTAGATCACGTTCAATGACTGCGGCATGACATTCACAGTTAGCATCCTGCGTAGTACACGGCGTGTAGGCATTGAGTGCTGCTTTTATGTGTTTCGTAATTGTGTTGTTGACTGAAATGCGGCGGTTTTTTAAGCGAAAATTAAAATTTTTTTTGAGATACAATTTGAAGTACTCACATTCTGCATATTTTCCGCTTACCGGCAACGCATAATCATTGCAGGAATCAGTAGCTGTGCTACAGCGTTCGTCTTCTTCGGTTTTAGTAATCTTTATGCTTATACTAATTAACAATAGAAATAAATGCAATAATTTGTTTAGCATTTTGAAGAAATTCAACAACAATAAAAATTTTGTTTACAAAACACCGAATGCACTTTTGTAGTGATGAGCAATAACTCACAACCGGTGAGTATTGCCTAGTGATGAGCAAAAAGACGCAATCACAGTGATTTATACATTACAGTGGACAGTGGTGAGTGAACTATATCGAAAATTGCAATTGGCAAATGCTGCACAGTGGGTGTAATAACCAATTTAGCGCAGATTAAATTTTTCAATTTGTCGTTATTTTTAATTTTTTTAACAGATACTTTTGATGAGTTTTATTTGTTGCTTTCAATATTCGTCCATCTATGTTGTGTTATACACTAATATGAATTGGGGTTTTATTTACTAGTAAAAGTTATGCATTTGATGTATCATGTGTGATAAAGAGATTTTTTTTAATAAACTTTCGCTGGAGTAGAACTCATCAAATTCGGCTGGATTGGGGCCAGTTGTTGATTTGCTTGTTAAACCGGTTTATTGTAATTGTGATTGTTCAATAGATGCACTAGTTTTTCCAAGTTTTCTATTTTATATCCTTTAACGCGCAATATCAACTACTAAACGCTTACTTTTCTCAATATGTTTCAATAGTTTCAAATATTTATAATAAAAGCAAATACAGCGAAACCGTAACATATATTTGATATACCATATATTTGATATAGAATTATACAAATTAAGAAACTTCATCAGCTAATATGTTGAGAAGTGAAAAAGGTGCCGTAGTATCTCGACTTATTCTGATGAGCGCAACAATTAAAGATTTGATGGCTACATCGTGCTATTTGACGTCCAGATTACAAAAAAGTATACTCAACTAAAACGAGTTTCAACAGTTGTTAATAAAATCTCGTGTCAAAAACTGATGGTAGCAACCCATTTTAGTCATTATAACGCTGCGTGTGAAGTGATTGACAAGAAGTATCCATCCAGGAACTTTTGGCTCTCTTTTTAGATACAATGAAAATATTTATCCGAGCTAAGATGGCAATGCGTGAAGCAAGTAAGAAATGTGAACATTATACAGGGTGGGACAAAAAGTAATCACCCTATTGGAAAACGCTATAACTTTTGCAGCAGATGGTGCCAAATGTCAACTCAGTTTTGACATTTGTGAAGTAAAAAAACGCAGAATACTAATCGACACTCCATCAATCGGTTTACTCCGCAAGAACGCGGAATAATTGTTTCCATTTTTTTTTTGGCAACAATTCGTTGATTTTTCATCGAAAATTATCATGAGCGTGAAGGCTAATTTCCATCTTAGCGGTTACGTGAATAAACAAAATAATCGTTTCTGGGGCACCGAAAATCCGTGTATCACACACGAAGAGCCATTTCATCCGCTCAAAGTTACTGCGTGGTGTGCTGTTTACGCTGGAGGAGTCATCGGGCAATTTTTCTTTGAGAACGCGCTACAGAGCCATGCTTACCGAATTTCTTCTTCCTCAATTGGATGAATTGGGACTGAAGAACATGTGGTTCCAACAGAACGCGGCAACGGCGAACCAAAGTTTTTTATAAAAAAAAATTACAGCAAAAGAACAACGGGTGATTACTTTTGCCCCACCCTGTATATGCAGGAGAATGTCCAGCTGAAGTAAATGTTTAGTTGGTCACAATGTTGCGCGTATAATAGGCGGTCGAAATTTGCTTCTGAAATAATTCTAATTTTTCACACTATGGCCTTTGGATATGCATTAAATGTAGAAGCATTTCGAATATATTCATGGGGTACAGTAAAAAAAATTGTTTAAGCCTACTCACGATTCTACATGCATCCATTCACAAAAATTTAATACAATACATGACGTGGATACTGTGAAAGCCCTAATGCACGTTCTTTTGGTTTCGTTGCAACTTTTCATATTCTCAATTTGCAAAAGCGATTGGAAGTACTAAAAAAATTTATAAAATTTGACGAAATTAAATTCTTTAGGATGTAAATGAAATACCTAATAATAATAATGCATTAATGATAGCTGCGATTCAGAATATTTTTTTTTTAAATTATAAAATTATTTATAACTATGAATTGCCGGTTACATATAAAAAAGAAATTTATATAGAAAATTGTTATTGGCGACCTATAATATGTAAATATATGAATTTTTAGCTGGCTCGAGGTCATTTTGCATTGGGAAATAATTTTATGTATATGTATACATATTTCCTCAATGCGAAAGAAAGAATAATGAGGGTTTGCCAAACCCTTCATCAGTCGGACAGGCCGTACATTGCTAATGATTGCTTATATACAATGTTTAATTGAAAAGCGCGTTGTGTATTACACGATTTTTCTGATGTAGAATGATAATGACACTGTAAACGCGTAAACATTCCCAGCATGTTCTGTTTATTCATTTTTCTTTCTTTCGCATTGATGAAATATGAAATATGACCTCGAGCCAGTTAAAAATTCATAGAAATTTATATATTTAAAGTGTTAATAATTAAAAAAAATTTCAATACTTAAAACCAAATTTTTAAAAGCCAAAAAAATAAGAATAGTTTTTTTTTTTTAGCGAATTCCGTTCACAGTGATTTTTATATTATGTCCACTGTAATCACTTTTCGCCGTTTTGCTCATCTCTAGGATGCACTTGTACTGTGTCTAACCGGATACAGCTGTAGCAAACAACCAGAAGTGGCAAAATAGTGCAAGTCTATGTAGAATTTTACAACACTGAACAAATGTGCATGCAACCCTGCTGGTTGTCGTCTGCCATAGTTGCAAAAAAAAGAACGACGTCGAATTTTTTGAGTCCGTGTTAAAATACTAAATAAATATACAAAATTACGACGAAACGAAGCCAAAATATAAACGAAAATTGCATTAAACAAGCAAGCACGAGTTAAACAACACAAATAAACGGAACGCCAGCGAAAAAGCGAGTATTAACGCGTTTTATATATGTGCAAAAAGAAGCCAATAAAAAAAATCCCATTGTCATAATTTATACTAAAATTGCAAACAACAAAATAACAATTATTATTGACATAACTAACTGCAAACAAGTAAATTATCAAGCAGTGGCATAAACGAATTAAGCAGGCCACACAACACAATTACATTCCATACAACATTTTGGCTGGAATTTTGGGCAACGAAAAACCAATTGGAACGCCAATAAGCGCCAGAGGAGAGGCGCCTTTACGCTGGGAGAGAGACCCAGCAAATGTTTGTTGAGAAAATTTATAAATTTGCATAAATAAATAATTTAAAAAAAAGGTAAGTTTTTCGTTTTTGAACAGTTTTATTTGTGGAAGTGAGTGTGTGTGTGTGCGAAGCGAGGGGAGCTGTGTGCAGGGCATTTTACAGTTAATTGCGCGAAACAAAAAACCATAATCGATTTTTAGCAAATCTCTAAAATTTTAAATTTCTTTCTCTATTTTAGACACCTGCTACGATATACATACATAGCTTTTTAGTATTTAAACAATTAAGTGTGCACAAAACATAGTAATTTGTTTTTGAATACTTATTAATTAAGCGAATTTCAACTTTCATTTGGCTTTATGACATCGCTTCGAATGGCGAATTTTTTTGTAGCATTTGCTGTCTCAATCGCACCCACACTCGGTCGCTCTTAATGCTCACAAGTATGGATGTTCAGTTAGCCGCTGACTTCGTCCGTCCGTCCGTCTGTCTGTCTGTCTGCTTGACTCTGTGTGTGTGTGTGTCATCCAAAATGAAACCACACTCTGCTCTATAGATTGGATTGCTCTTTCGTCATTAACTTGTTTATTTATTTATTTTTTTGCAGTTGTGATTTAGTTTGTTGTATTTCCAGCTTATTTTTAATTCAAGTGCTGCGGCGCCAACGCTGCCATTAAGCACTCCACCAGTTGCACACTTTGCACGACGTCCGTGAAAAAAAAAATTTTCATTTAATATTGACATTTTTTTCGATTTTTGCACTTTAGCTACAACAATCTGCCATCTTTTTGACAGCATATACCCATTTTTTGGTATCCTCGTAAGAAGTAAAGCGCTGCTCAACCAGGGCGTGGGTCATCGATCTGAACAAGTGGTAGTCAGAAGGGGCTATGTCTGGGCTATACGGCGGGTAGGGTAGCACAACCCCATTTAACGCCTCCAACGCCTTCCTTGACGTATCTTGCAACATGTGGTCGAGCGTTGTCATGTTGAAAAACCACCTTGTCGTGTCTTTTGGCATATTCCGGCCGTTTTTGCATCAATGATCGGTTCAATTGCATCAATTGTTGTTTGTAACGATCACCAGTGATGGTTTGGCTAGGCTGCAGCAGCTCATAGTACAAAACACCCTTCTGATCCCACCAAATACAGAGCATGAGCTTGTCATCATGAATATTCGGCTTGGCCGGATGGTCCCCCACGATTTTTTTCGCTTTGGATTGTCGTAATAGATCCACTTTTCTTCGCCAGTAACAATACGATGCAAAAAAACTATTACGATTATGGCGTTGAAGCAGCTTTTCGAAAGTGAAAAATCTCCTTTCGACATCTCTTGGCTTCAATTCGTACGGCACCTTATTTCCTTGCTTTTGATTCATTCCCATGGCTTTGAAGCGTTTGCCAGAACAAAAGTCGACATGTTCACAGAGCAAAAAAAAAATATGTTGTTTACACTTCAGTGGAACGACACATACTGAAAATTGAAGCTTATGAAGTAGGCTTTCATATGAATTTAGTCACAGGTTTACACGTTGCGATTTAGTGCTAGTTACGCCATTTCTTATGAATCTTTTAAAACTAATTACAACACCCAATAATTTTCCAGAGACTGCTGTTATTTTCAGCGTCTTACGACTTATAGCCAATACACTATCTTATTGATACACTTATCTTATTGATCACATTGGTGGACTTCAGCAAAAGTGCCTAAGAACAATGGAAGACAGTTCTAAAATCTGCATAACTTATATTATTATATGAATTTGGCTGAGAACAGATTACTTTTCAAAAAAATATACTTCCATTTTACTCTTAAAAGACAGCATCGAATCACTGTGGACAGTAGTCCACGCAAAGGATGAAAGCGTATCTGCAGCCAGAGCACCATGTTATACGTGAAATAACGAACTTTTATATACTTACCTTTAAAATGGTCTTATTGCACATTCCGAAAATGTTAAAACATACAAAATCAGATCACCCAAGTTCGAAATATAGAAAATAGAAAATATCCAAGAGATTTTGGAGTTCAAGAAAGCGGTACGACTCGTTCTAAAGTTATGAACTACTAAAACTTTATATCAATTTATGAAATGGATTGTTTGTGTGTGTGTTTGTTTAAAATCTTCAGAAAGCCAATTTTCTTTTTGATACAGGATTTTAGTACACAAAAAACTAAATAACTTTTCTTCTAATAAGTTTTGAGGGGTTTCTAAGAGTGGGCGGTTCTAATATATGTACGAGTATTCACTACTTTTTTGGCAGTGACAGCTATTTTGTTTTGAGGAACGTCAATAAATCTTTTTGATTTGTCGAATTGCACGCAAGTTCACACACCGAACTCAATAATCCCAGGCGTCACAGTCGTATGGTTACACCAGTCATGCATTAAAATTGACGGCGAAGCAAAATATCCATGAATACAAGCTTATGCTCTGTATATGGTTGTTGTTTTTGTAAGAGCTTGTTTCGAGCTATACCAGGATATATGTATATGTACAATTAATTATATAAATAAAAGTATTGTCAAAGTAATTAGTATTGTAAGAGAAAGATAAAGCGAAACGTAATCCTAGGTGTTAAGTTCCAGGAACAAGGCTACCTCAATTGGACATATCCATAGATCCAAAATAGTTAATTGCGTCGGGCGGAACGGTCAGTTGAACAGGTGGGTTGTGTTGTGTGGCGATAGTCCACACTCAGGACAGCAATCATTGGTGCTGCCACCGATCCTGCTCTCTGTAACACTCGAGCATATTGCTCCATCCGGATCTTAACTTAACTTAACTAATCTTAGCTAATTAAGTCCTGGTGTTGCGAGAGAGACGTTTTTCACTATTATCCATAGAAGGCCGACTGCCACCAAGCACAGTATTATTCCTGAGAGAGTTTTATTGACTGTTCAACCGCATCTTTATGCAAATGAGCCCTACAGTATATATAGAAACACACTCCTCTATATGATCATAAGGTGCGAATCGAGTTATACTCGTTTTATAATAGAATAGATCTCGTGAGCGTGCCTTGATTGGGATGATTGTTTTATACGCACATAATAAGAACTGTTTATAAACCAATTTATTATGTCGGTGAACGGAAAGCATCATCGCTTCTTCATACAGGTGGTCTTCATGAGTCATTTGTAAACAACCAGTAGCAGTTCTAAGAGCACTATTCTGAACTCTTTGCATCCAGTGTCATTGAGTCTTACTGAGTCCATAGAGGTGCAGCATAATTTAGGACAGATCGTACAATAGCTTTATAGTTAGTAAATATTGTTTCTTTGTCCTTATACCCCAAGAAGACACAGCAAGCGAATTTAGCACTTTGCTTCTTGACTTATGCCGATTATTCGTCTTGGTGGCATGAGCCGAGAATCTAAACAGGATATCGAAAATTGTACCAAGCATCGTAGGGTACTGAACTGTCGGAATACCCAACAAAGACATTTTGTTCCATCCTAAACTTCTTAACCAGGGAGATGAAGATAGAAGCCGACGATTTGTAAGCTGAGAGCTTGATGTTGCGATCATTGAAAAAATTTAACAGATTCTCTAAATAAATATAAATTCACGTACAAATTTTATCGACGTTCACGTCCCAGAATAAAATGATTCAATCATTCGCATTTTATAGAGGAATTTGGTGGAATCAGTCAGGTTGTAGTCAACTATAAGTTAATCAAACTCAATGAAACCATCAAGGTGCCCCAAAAACTTATGCGTTTGAGCCGTGGATTGAACAAAAAACACTGCAATTCGAACAGAGACACGATAATTGATTTTAAAGCATGACAATTCTCGGCACCGTGTTCCAAAAACCATTTAAAATCGATTTGAAAACGCTTAAATGGAAAGTCCCACCCCACGTGCTGTATTCATCAGATATTGTTCCATCCGATTATTACTTGTTCCCATCAAACAAATTTGGCCTTGCTGTGGAGCGCTCTTACAATTACGAGGAAGGCAAAAATTAGGTTGATTTTTAGATCGCTTCTAAAGACGAGTAGTTCTTCCAACTCGAAATCCGTATATGATATGAAAAAGTAATAGCTAGCGACGGACAATTCTTCGAATAGTGAATTTTTTTTAAGCTTTTCACTATAAATCCTCCTACGAAATAATTTAAACACCAAATATGTAACAGATAGTGAGAGGCGTAGTAGACCCCATAAGGTATATATCTTCTTGATCAGCATGAAAGTTATGTCGTTATATCTATGTCCTTCCGTCCTTCGTATGTTTCATAAATGAGATCTCAGTGACTATAAAAGATAGAACCTCCAAACATGGATTTTTAGATTCGCCTGATACGCAAGTCTGTTTCAATGTTATGAATAGCAAATTACAACGCCAACAATACCGATACTTATCCTTAAAAATTACGTTACATGGAGGTACATCAGCCTTACTAAAACATTTTTGTATACTGTACCCAAAGGGTAAAAGACAGAAGGAGGCGTGGCGTATATACGAGTATATTCTTGATTTGCATTGGAAGCCGAGTCGATATAGACATGTCCGTCCGTCCGTCCAACCGACTGCCTAAACGAACAGAACTCGGAGACTTATAAGAGATAGAAACTTAAAGTTTAGATATTTAGACTCTACGTTTTCGACTTCTAATAACTAGTATTAAATGTACATGCCAAGCACACTTAAAGTGTTAGGCCAGATACAAAACTGTCGCCCATTTCTAAGTTGTTGTACGACATTTTTATGTTTCTCAGTTTATTCTAGATCAGTTCAATTATAGAAACGATTTAAAAACCTTCTGGTACATGTGGGATTTAATTTAGTACGTTTTTATCTGTTTAAATCTGAAGCCCTGTGCAGACTTTTGTATAATATAAATTCAAACTAAATTTTAACTAAAAGTAACAGAAAACTCAAAAGTGTTAAATTCTTGTCAGATATCTGGCAACCTCTGAAACTGCCCTTAACAATTAAAAATTATCTCTATTAAAATTTATATTTTTACCTTTTATTAAAAATGGGTTAATAATCTCACGTGTCACAATTGATTCCGATTCATAGCATTTTTGAAATTCCAACTAGTAGATATATCATATCACCTCGTGGCTATTCATGTTCCAATCGCTAGATAAGCGCTATTACGTTATTTTACATATACCTATATCTTTTATATTGAACAATAATTTGTCGATTTTCATGACGCTTTTTGTCTAATCGCAGATATTTTTTTTTTATGAAAAAATTTCACATGGTTAGTTTTTGCGCTTTCATTTTCGTTTTAGTCATCGACCTAGGCTAGCGAGCTTTTGGTTAATTAAAGCTAATTATGGCGCGGTATCGGTTTCATAATTATAGCAAATCGAACTCTTAACTTCGATTTGTATATTACTTATAAATATTTGCGAGATGCATTTGAGATCTTTTTAATATTTGTTGTTTTTAAACATGTTTTTTTTTTAAATTTATGCAAATTTGGTTTTGCTACTTTTGTTGTTAATTTATTGGTTAAGTTGTGTTCTTTTGAGAGCCGAAAACCGGTTATCCTTAAATATGTGCACATGACTTCATTCATGACGCTTTGTTCAATTAAATGAGCACAGTTCATTTTATAATAGATTTGGCGAAAAATCTTTTGATCAAGAAATGCGCAATAACTTTCTAACTTATACCAAAATGAATCATTTGAGTATTATTCTATACTAAAGTGTGTTTTTAAAAGGTATACAACTTTAAATTGAAATTAAACATGGACAAATAAATTGAATAAGACAAATTTTATTATGTTCGGTAGATAATTTTATGACGTTAATGATAGAAAATGATTTCGAGCATATGGCCGCCACAAAAACGACTGACAAACTGTATTCTGTAGGTTCAGTTTTCCACCACTTTAGGCTTGTCCGCATAAACCAACGATTTTAGTATACACAGAGAAAATAGTGCAGCGGTGTCAGATCAAACGATCTTTCGGGCCAATCAATGGATTCGTTTCTGTAGATTTTGTCGTCAAACTCTGTCCTCCATAAGTCAATGGTTGCTCCACAAGTTACTCGTACAGCATGTGTCGCCATTCTGTTGAAACCAAAAGCCTTCTAGACCACAACATTTTTCATACAAAAAGGCAAAAGTGGACGGGTGACTTGTATGGGGGATACCACAAAAAGTGGGAATCTCTCCACAAAGTGGGCGTGGCATGGCAATACGCGTACTCTATTTAACTGCAATGCAATATCTTACAAATTTAACCCCAAAAATGCACAGCAATACAGACTGACGGACACAGCTAGATGAACCCGCTTCGTCAAGCTGATAAAGAATATATGCGATATATAATATATACGATAAAAAATATATACCTCGTATACTTTATGGAGTCTACGATGCCTCCTTTGAACTTTTAACATGGCTCGATATCCGACGTCATTGACGGTGACTGTTGCATTTTCTTCGTTTTTTGAAGAATTATGATCCGATGATGCCACCAGCACATAAACCGCAGCAAACCTTTTTTTTTTTGGGAGAATTTCGATAGCTGATTGGTTCACTGAAATGAAATGCGACAAGGTCATTGAGGCAGAAGTGATACTCATTGCTGAACAATATTTTGCTGTAAAAAAGTGGATAGATTTCCAACCGTTCAAACTTTCTCAAATCACTAAATCACTTAACAACTATGTACTATATACATAAATTTGCAATCGGTATTTCTATAAAAGATAAACTTTTTGAGTGTTGCCACATAAAAAAACTTAACTGCAAAGAAAACACCCTTTATACTAACTACATACGTAGATATAAGCTTTGTTAGTATTTCTTTGTTTTCATGAGTAAGCCGTGAGTAAAAAATAAAAAATTATAAAAATATTAACAATAAATGAATATCTGTTGCGTGCATGCCTTTGTTAATTTTTTTTTTTTTGTAAATTCAATTTGCAAAAACCTGTCGCGTTTTTATTTATTTTTTGTAATTTTTCAATTTTGTTAACATTTAATTCCACTTGTATATTGTTTATAATTAAAAATGCTTGGCTAATTTAATGTGCTTCTTTTTGTTGTTGTGGTTTTGCCCAATGATGTAGTATATTTTTTTGGAGTTAATTATTTGAAGCTTTATTTTAAACACTCAAACTTTGAACTACAAACTTCATTTGGACTTTGGGGTTTTTATCACCCAAAATAAATACAAAGTCCATTTTTAGTACATTTTACTATTTTTTTACAATTGATTGAACACTGTAGAATTCAGGCATATGAAAATGCTTCAATTAAAAAAAACAAAGTCTTGCCTTGCCCACTTTTACAATACCTCCGCAGTCATTAACTTTTTAATGTGAATCATTTGTGAGACAATAATATGAGAAGCACAAGAAAAAAATCGTGAAGCAACGCTTCAATAGACTTCTGAATAGCTGCGTCGTCGAACTATTCATAAATATGTATGATGTGTATAAATGTTTTTAAGGTAGCACCGGAAATCACGAAGGGACTGGAAGTAAATAATTTACAAAAAAGAGCACTTATTCGCTTTATGGAGCGTGGAATTTGTAGTTATATTTCAAAAGAAGATGAGAGCCCTCTATTCTATTGTAGAAATAAGTGAATTAAAAGTTTCAATAATTCTTTTGTATCACAAGATAAGTTATCGGAAAATTCGTTATATAAGCGACACCCTTTTTTTTTTGTCAGCCAAGATATTGGCTTTATTGGAATTATAATTTTATGCAATTATGCCGTGGTGGAGCAATCGGTCAGTTTGACTCAAGTGATTTCTTGTCACCGTCCACTTAACCTAATCTAAACCCTTAATCTTTAAAATCCAGCAATAGTCATTCTAACGGCCCCACATTCTATGATATCTGTTCTTCATATCCTTAATATATTGATACATTCGCTATTCCTGCTCGTCACTTACAGCAAGATTCCAAGATACTCGAAAAAAGTCAATATGAGAATGCAAAAAAGGCAGCTTTATACTCAGCTTTTCTAGAGTATGAAGCATGTTGTTGTGCCTATATTTTCATAACCATATATTTTTCTATTTACTAAAAAAGGTTCTTTGATCTCTTTAAATGATTTTCAAAAGAACACTTCGGCCATATTCATAACTTTTTCAAAGCCATCTAGCATTAACTGCCTTATATCAATGTCAAGAAAAATGCCTTCTTTTATCTTTGTATTCGAAAAATTTTCAAATTTATCGAATAAGTATTTGCAGTCTTTAGTTAATGCCTTTGTAAAATTGCTTTATAATACCGATCAACCATGCTTTGGGTACAACATTTTTACTTCTAGAGCCTTAATGGTGCTCTCTGTGTCCAATGTGTCTTTATCCAAAGTTGTGTACTGTTTCTACTATCCCCCTCACATAGATAGTAATCAGGGGAATTTTATATATTCTTCACAGGAAAGTTAATCCGATTGAAATGTTAAAGTTCAAGTCGATGGTAATTATATAAACCAGGGAACGAAACCGAAATTTATTTACGTATTTCGGTATAAGGTTCTGAAACGCTTCCAATTTATTCCTCGAATAGGTCTGGAAATTTGTGGAATTTTAAAACCATATATGGTATCAGCCGTTTTTTTTTGTTGTAAATATTATGCATTTGAACATTATGCATAAGTACACTGTGCACATAAGTAAATATTTTTCTGAGAACGGAAACTATACCGAAACTTAGAATATTGTAATTATTTGTTGTTGGAAAAATTACTCCAATGACCAAATTTGCTGAAATTGCATGAAATTTGAACTTTCATCAGCACTTACTCATTCATTTTACATCTTATCCGTTGGACGCGTAATTTAATCTAACTGTTTATCATTCTATCTTTGGATGAACATAAACAAATCAAGTGTTATTTCAGAAAAAATAAATAATCGAATTCATATTTTCTTTCATAGATTAATTTACTCAGTACTCAGTTTTTTAAGCGCCAAACCACTGGAGGCTTGTGTAATTTTTCGTTAATCAAATATAAAAATGCACATTCATGCGAAAAAATCATTTATTTTCATTTGCTAAAATGTTCTAGATAAAAATCTGAACCTCAATTTTCATAAATCACATCTTCTATGCGACTATGCGACTATGCAACATGAAATATTGTCTTATTTCTGAATTGTGAATTATTGTTTTATTGAAACGATTACAAATTAATTGCATGTACGAGTAAATCAGCTGATAATTTTGCGGTTTAATTAAATGGTATTCGACGCATTTAATTACATCAATGAAAGTGATTGTAAGTTGATTGAAAGAATTTAAACTACTCGAAATCTTTATTGTGCAATTCTCGTATTATGGCCGGCCTTATGGCTAGCATGCGTAATGTTTGATTGGTTGCCATGGTGCTGTAAAGTGTTTTGGTTGAAATTTGTATTCGACCACATTTGTTTACAAGAAACGCGCGCACATTGCTTTCTGTGCGGGAGTCATGCTGTCTGCTGTCACAAAATTTTGCATCTACAATTAATACACATACTTGTATAGTATGTACATCCTATGTATATACATGTGTAGACCCGCCAGATTGCGAGGACTTTAAATCTACCACCAACCACAGCTGTTTGTTATTAAATCAATTAAGTCTTACGCTATGACTCAACTCAGGTGTTTCATATGCTGTTTATCTTTGTTTGTATTGTACCTAACCTCAACCAATGATTCATCATCAAAACCCTTGTATCGCACTTATGTTAAAACATATTCACATTTCCTGAATTCGTTTTTAATGTGAAACTCACCCCAACTTTCAAATTATTTTGCTCAACTCCTGCGTTTGCATAAATTTATGTTGAGTTGGGTTTGATGGGTTTGACAGCAAAGCGCATGCGCCTAATGGAAAGCATCAGCATACCACTGTATATGTTGAATAACTCTTGGTGTGGTGGTGTTTGTGTTGAGTTTCGTTTTATGCAGGTCATAGGGTTGCATCCTTACCTCAAATTTGGCGCTGTGACTCCCCCGCATTGTGTGCGTTTACCATTTTGCGGCCACCAGGCAGGCATTTCGTTGTCCTTTATCTTTTATTACTTTTGACTTTGCATATCTTTTGCCTGATTATGGCAATTGGCAGACAGTCGTACGTGACAAGTTTTATAAATCTTTTATGGATTTCCTGCTGTTGTCGTTTCTTGTATCGTCTTGTGTAGGCGTTCGTTCTGATTGGAAAAGTTTAATAGCATTTTTCTCTTTTATTTAAAATATATATATATATATATATATATATATATATATATATAACATTTTATACTCTTCGGTTCAATTTCTCTACATTGCAATGTTTCCTTTTCACATTGACTTTTCTTTGACTTTTCAATGCATTTATGCACACTTTCCAGACATACTACTCGTACGTGATAATTGCTAGGCTACTGTTATTAATTGACCAGCATATAGCGTCTTTATACAGTCCGCTTTAAGCTTGTAATTTGTATTTATTTCGATTCGTTTTTTAATACCCTACACACATAGCGTATAAATGCGTGATATTAACTTGTTGAAAAACTCATAATTCGTCAAATAGAAACATGAGTTGATCTAGTGAGTTGATCTAGTCATATTCTTCGTATGTTTTTCAGTTTAATAGATATGTACATATATGAAACTTAAATTTCGTTAATAAGCGGGTTACTCCAGATTACATATAGTCGCCTTACAAACATATGTTTAGTTAAGATAAAATGTATTGCAAGTGTATTTCTTTCTCATGCTTTTTCATGCTTCTAATAAGAGTTTTCCATTGGGCACAACATTCTCAGTACTTCATTTTTCCATTGGCAAATGTTCGTTGTCGTTAACACTTGAGAACAAAATGATGCTTAACCCGTCCGATCCTGACCCATGGTCCCATTAAGATAGATCGATGACGTCGCCGATTTCTTGTACAGTGTCTGCAATAAATAATGTAATAGAAACAAAAGTAAGATGTGTATTTGCAAATAAATAATTTTTATGAAAATAAATTACATGTTGCAAAATATCCCAAATGTGAAAGTCTAGCATTAAGTTTATGTGATGGGAAGTTCAATACAACTTTTTCTCAAACACTACGGCTATTATCACCCCTTTTGATGCCTTTGAATTGCTCACGTGACAACGCTGCTTTCAATTTTGGATTTCCAAACATAGGAGTATCAGATCAATGAAAATTTATATTTCACATTGCACTTGTACCAGTTAGGATACCAATGAATTTTCGCATTTCATGAATATTTGTAACAAACGTTGAAATATTATTATTTATTGGATGATATTCGTTAGAGAAATTTATAATAAAAGTAGTTTCACTAGCGATGAACAACTCGAATAAATGCATTGGAACAAAATCACCTCAAAAACACTCTTGCTTTCATTTGAGATGTCAATAGATATCTTTCTGAATTGACCAAGTTTGTATTTTATCCATTTCAACTTTTTTCGTAAGTTTGTAGGTTTACATGGATTGACATCATGGAATTGAGATATTATTTCTATTTCTATTTCATATTCGATTTTAGTTTGAAAATCAGGTGTCGAAACGTTTATTATTTGCATGTTGACATCGATGTCTTCGTTGTCACTAAGATGACCAACTTTTGGAGGAAATATAGTCACATCATTTTGCATTCGTAAATTTATATCTTCATCGGAGCTTTTATATATTTTGAGTTGAAACTTGGTAGCGAGACATATTTTTACTGTAGGAGCAGTTAGAGCAGATATATAGGTATAACTATATGCTATATGTATAGCATATTTTAATACATTGGTGTACTAGTTTGATACAGTCTTTCATATATTTACTCCATTAAATGTACAGCATAAGCTCAAATCAGACAAATCCATACATTGGTACAGTGAAAGGTTTAGATAGAAACAACTTCTATATGTTTTTCTAAGCTAGAGAATTAAATCTTTTAGAGACGTTACTAATATGAATATTCATAAAATGTGCATCATTCGTTCAGATTGGACCACTTTACGATATAGATCCTACTACTACTACTACTTTTAGAAACATGATGAAATATGTTTCTTATTTTCATTAAGAAAATATTTGTGATTGTTTAAAATACAGTTTGTCAAGCGTATTAAAGCTTCGGTTCCATCTTATTATTGTACAATTTTCCTTGTTTTGTTTCTTATCTATTTCGTGTATGACTGGAAAAAAAGTTGCTCTTCACAGTCTTTGTCGGAAGAGCTAACAACAGCATCATTAATATAACTGTTTCGCATCGCATCGCTTCACTGTTGGTGAAGTAATCAAGCATAATTTTTCATTTCTGTTGCATTTAGAATTGCTTTAAATCGACTAGCTAGAAATTGAACCATTAAATGTGGCGTAACGCTGCGGGTCAATAAACTTTTAGATTCTTTGCGCAGTAAATCTGATCAGAAAACATACAATATGTATGTAGAAACATATTTATAATTAAAAAAATTTAACTCCAGCTCGAATCGGAAGCTCTTCTATTGTTATCTTTAGATACATAATTCATTGTTGAACATAATTAAAGCAACTGATTTCCGATAATTCATTGTACATAAATACAATTTCAACAATAGTTCTTATCTTTGATCTGTTAACTCTCTCGAATTCATTTAAGCCTCGTAAAGTTTTTATAATATGTTATGTTTTTTGTATATGCGATTGTTTTTAATATTGTAAATTACAACACTACGCCTGGTGTAAACCGTCGACAGTGTAAAAATCATTTAAAAAGCGCTCTTTCATTATCTGATGACTATAATCTGCCTGAGAAATGTATTCGTGCCTAAACATAACTCGTTGATCTTGTCTTTGTCGATTAATAAATTAGAAAGCGTTGTAAGAGCGAGCGTTGCTTTAGAGATACTCAATTTTAACTCTAATAACTTTCAATAATATCTGGTGGAATTTGTTGTGAATAGAGATTGGAAACTTTACTTTAAATATTGCATATACCAATACGCCAGTAGTGGTCAGCGTATATACTAGCGAGTGACTTCGCGAGTAGCAGCTGTATACCTACACATATTGGAGCCTTGAACAAATGCATTCGTTTCATATATCCATTCGTCCATTCGTGCAAGTCTCTCTTTCACTCGCACTACTAATATTCTCCGGCTCGAGGCAGTTATCAGAAAGTCCTTAGGGTGGTGGCGTATACAGACAACTGAGTTCAGCTTAATTAAGTTTATCAGCGTTGAAAATTCAAACGCACAGATAAAAAAGAGGTCGCACAGAGCGTGCTTAGCTGAGAACTGTTTAGTTGACATTTCCGCTCGTAAACAAGAATGTTTATTTATCAGCAGCTCGTTTCATAAAGTGCTTCTCTCTCCCGTACAACTTTTTACAATACATTTCTTTCTCTGACTGTACCTCTCACACATTCCTTCTCATTGCTTCTTGAACACCTGGATTTATTAGAAAGTGATAGCAAGATTAAACATTTCATCAGCTCTTCGCTTCCAATACGCTCTCTGTGTGCGGATCATTGAGAGCTTAGCGTAGCTTATTAATTAAAAAAGAGTAAGTTCAACTAAGCTCAACTCCGACGATGTGTGGCGGCACTTATAGTACATAATTTATTATTTCGCTTTGTACGAATGCATTCCAAGTCTTTCGTTTCATGCTTTCAAATAATAAGGTTCTAATATGTGTGTCTAGAGTCTATAAAAAATCTGGGATTTCATTGCGTGCACCAGAGCAGCACAAAATGATTTTTCAAAATGATTCTTCCATTGCAATAAACCTCTTATTATGATCTGTTTTTTTTTTTTTAGATATTTATAGTCTTTGTATAACGATGTTTGTATCAAATTAGGTCTACCTATGGATCCTAAATTGTGCTTTATCAATCATATAGAATCCCAATCGCAATGATGGTCGATTCTTCCTGTCATTTTTATGCATAAGATTTTGAGTGGGGAAGTTGATTCTCCATACTTGCTAAAAACTCTATTTCTAAATGTTCTTTTTTGCTTTATGACTATGTGCCTTTAAGATTGTCTCTTATGACTGCCATGACCTACTTCGGTATCTTTGCTATATCTATGATAGATTCTCTAATCTATTTTCTTTCGATTCTTCGTTAAACTGTATAAACAGCTATCACAGTTTCATTTTGTTTAATCGTTTGATTTTAAATATGACTTTTTGGGCCACTTCCATGGCTGTGAGTCGAGGCACGTTGTGACAACCTGCCAACCCTTCAAAGGTTTCAAGTGGTCGTAACAAAATCGCCCTTGCTTATGCAAATTTAAGTGTTTGATGATTTTTTCATGGATTCCATCATACCAAATTTATATGGGATCACCTTAAAGGTATGTACCTGCTTTCTAAAAAAAAGTAATAATCGAAATTGGCCCATGTGGTAAAGTATTATCGCTGAACATACTCGTACATAAAAGAAAAACGATTAATCCTTTTTTTTTTGAAGTCGGTTAAAAATATTCCGATAAATTGAGAACCTCCTCCTTCTCTGACGTTGCACTCTTGTTTAGAATACAATTTTTGTTCTTTGCTGTTGCCTGAATAGTAGGTTATACATAATTCTGCCAATAGGTCAATTTTGTTATCTATAATTAGAATTCAAGAACTGATTAAATGTAAACTTGAGGCATCTTGTTGTATATGTACATCAAAAAAATCTGTATGATTAAATTAGTATTCATTTTTCATTATAAAGTTATCAGTTCAAGCAAAGCAATACTGTCGATAAAATACGCATTACTCAAGTGTACCCCGCTACCTCATTGCTGTGTCTCTTCTCTACCAATATAGCACCGAATCATTCTTTGTTTATCGCTGCTGAAACCGAACACCATATCGAAAACTGATCGTGCTTGTGAATTGTTCGTATACCCAAGGGCGTAGCCAGTTATTCACAAAGGGGGACGAACTAAAATGTTCACACATTTTTTTTTATACCTTGTATAAAAATTACTGAAAAGGAATCATAAGAGAGACCGCAAATAGTATAAGTATATTTATGATCAGCGGGATAAGACGGTCGATCTAGCCACGTCCGTCCGTCTGTATCGTAAGTCTGTTCGGAGAGAAAAGTTCTCTGACTATTTGCGGTGCAGTGTGGATTGAATTGCATTTTAAAACATTGACAACCACATTTAACCTGTGACTTGTGTGAACATAAAATTTTTGCAAGAGAAACCTATTAATACACTGGATTCAGGTTCCAAAACAAAGTCGGTCCTTGGTACAGAAGCAATGGTACACTATTGTTTTTAGCAGCGAATCGAAATTTGTTGTGTGCTTCAATGGTTCTCGAAAAAACAGTAATATTGAAGAAAACGGAGGCATAAACAAGAGTTAAGTTTCTATCGAGTATTATGGTGTGGGAATGGATGTTGTAAAAAGATTGTAGGAGTGCACATTATTTTACCAAAGCATCCTGCCTTTGGTGAATATTTCTTTCAACATGATTGGTGCATCTGCATACCGTAAAACTAACAAATAATTGGCACCGAGAGAACGAAATTGATGACCTGGAGTAACCATCATCTAGCCCACATCTTAACCCAATTGGAAATATGCGGACAAACATGAAAAACGAAACGAATGACCCGTAACGAACTTTGACAGTTTTAAATTAAAAAATTTGGGACATTTGGGATTCTTTTTGAGGTAGTCCCATATAAACACACAGCTCACTTATATGCATTTGTATGGAAAACGTCAATATCACCTTGAAATTCAATATGGCGGCATCTTACACATATACTACATTGCTATATACAACATCTAATAGTGAGCATGTACCGCAATGTGTGCTTATATTTTTTTTTATGAAATGAAAGATTTAGAAAGAATCTTTCAGAAAAGTATAAATTTGTTGATGCAGGCTGTCAATATAAACAAATAATTAGTAGCTCATCAAAGCCACGTTATAAAATAAATAATTGGTAAGCAGCTATAGTTTCTGCATTCATCTAATTCAGTTGTACAAATCCGACGAACTTTGCCTTTGGTTTCCAAAAGAACGCCAGAGATATAAATAAACCTTATGACAGATTTTGGAAACTCAAAAATGTGAAACCCTCTCTGACTACGCCCTTGCGTATACCTATTCCGAAATGCACTTCGTGTGTCATGATACAGTATCGTTCTTTTGTTTCTGTGATCGTGTAACATTTGCATTCATTTGCTTCGACGCTGTTGAAGTTATATGGAACTACTTAATGTCGTACGAGTATATGACGCAGTCGTGTCGTCTGTTATTCAGTGTGCATTCGTGACGAAATTGTAATTTATTACTTAAAGCTTTATTTTCTGCTCAATGCACTCATTTTCGTTTGTTTAAATAATTATCAACAATAGAAAAAAAAGTTTGTTTAAGTGCATTTACAAATTCTCTTATCAGTTTATGAAACTCACCAAACCACAAAAACAACTGCGTTTTGTGAGAGTGAGTTGAAAAACATCTGCGCTCATTGAAGATGTGCGTTATGTGTTTGTTTGTATCTCTTTTAATTTAGTTAAATTTTTATAATCTACATACAAGGTGTGTCACACGAAAAACGGTACTTTTGCAAGAAAAAATAATTACACTTTTGTGTAGCCAATTAAATGTGACCTAGTGCGTTCAAAAGTTTCAAGGTTTTCCTTACTTTTAATCTCAAATTCAAGCCATTTGGTTCACTGGAAGGGGAGATTTCGCTTTTAAAGTGACATCTGTCGAAAAATGAACTTCGAACAAAGCGCAAAAATTAAGTTTTGGTATAAACTTGATAAAATTTTTACCGAAATTTCTGACCCATGTTTATGGTGATGATTGTTTATCCCGTGATAGAGTTCATGTGTGATAAATGCGGCTTAAAAACGATACTGAGGAAATAAATGATGATCAGCATGTTGGCCAAACAAAATCAGTCATCAATGCAATTTCCATCAAAATTGTACAAATTTTCATTGAAATTCATGGATTTGAGCACTTTCAAAACATAAATTTGTCCTACAACCAAGACTAGGACACTTGAAAAGTGACAAATTGCTGTAGCACTGTGTAATGTCAATGGTGTGCAAGGTAAAAGTTTAAATTTTTTAGTTATTTATTTTTAATATCCAAGCCCTCTTCGCACTACTGAAACATAACCAAGTTGAAATGGTAAATATATTAAACTCATTTCAGTTCACAATTTAGAAAGAAGAAAACGGACAGGTATAATAAAAAACAAAAAGTTCTATGTTACAAAAAGGAAATGGTACCAGGATTATTAATTAACTTTCACTCTTTGCAATCATTAATAGCGCTAAAATAAATAATATGTTCGAAAACATAGATAGTTGATACGATACCTTATGACCTGTCAAGAAAACTAAACTTCTTTAAAATCAACAAACTAAAACTTTAGATAACACCATTTCTATGAAGTAACTAATAAATGGTTTTTTCTTTATCCCAAACATTGAAAACGGAATAGTTCAAAACTTTGTAAACCTGTCTCATTATAATTTAGTGTACTATCTATTTGATCAATCCATCTCTAATAAATATATATTTTTTTTTTCATTTATTTTCTGAGCTCTCCCAAAATTTCGCTCTCATTCTGTACTTAGGTATTTACACTCCTACTTCTCACACACATGCGCTACGCTGTTATGTTGGTCAACTGCGCTGTGAATTGGAATTTGTAGCAGCGGCGCAACACTTTAGAGCGCCAGTCATCATTCCATCATTCCATCATTCCATCATTCCATCCATCCATATATTCATTCATTCAACCATCCAACCATCCATCCATCCAAACAGTCAGTCAACCGCCTGCTCTGTTACTATTCTGTTCTGCTTTTGTTAATTTAACAGTGCGCTTACAGTGTTATGCGCTGCTCTGCTACTGCTGGAGCGTTTTGACTAGCAGCAGCGCACATAAGCGTTTTATGCTTCTGAGCATAAATCCGCGGGGAGAGTGAGCGAGTGCGTTACATGGGTCGTACGATGTCGGATGTGTGTCGTTGTTGCGCGTTGAAAACAAAATAAATTTGTTTCGTTATAGAATTATATCTCAAAATTTATCTCAAATTGTAACTTAAAGTGAAGTGCGTTTTATATACATATGTGGAAACAATGCTAATAAGTGAAAAATGTAAGAATAGTCATATTATATTTTAAAATATGTATTTTTTATTGCTATTTTAGTTGTGTGTTTTCTTGGGTGTATCTTTCAAGTGCGCGAAATCGATTTTTATAGCTACTTGTATTTCTCTTGCTCTATGTGTATGTGGTGTATATAAATATAAGTTATTTGTTATATTCACCACACCACCCAACTGCATACCACCCTAAAAAAAAAAAAATAAATAAAAAAAGATACAAATTTTTGTTGTTCTTTCTATACTTGTTCTGTATTGCGCTTTCCAATAGAAATGCAATTTGTATTATTTTTTTTTTAAACTATTGTGCAAGAAATTCCATTTCTCTTTATTCAAATAAAAATATTTACCTAAAAAAATGTGTGAAAAAAAAAATGCTAAAATAAATAAATAATAATTACATACTACAAGTATTTCACCGTATTCCGTACGCTCAGCCGCTTGTTTATACTCAGTAGTCGCGCTATTTTTGTAATATTTCAACATAGTTCACAAGTGTTTTATACTTGCTCTTGCTTAAAAGTATCTTTATTTTTGTGTTGCATATCATATTTTGTTAAGTGGAAAACTTTTTTATGTGTAACACAAAGTGATTCTATAAAGCTTCATTTAAAATTACAAATAAACAGCAAGAACGTAGTATCAAGTGCAATTTTCTTAAGCATTCCAGTGGATTATAAATGTGGAATTTGCTATTATTCGAAAAAAAAAAAAAGGTATTATCAATCAAGTGTTTCGTGTATATTTTTTGTAGATTTATGCTAAAGTTTATTTAAAATTTATAGCTAAAATATTTAAGTTCAAATTGGAAAATCGATTGCAGTTGTTCACAGCTGGCGGACCCTCTCTTTCCTTCTCTATGTCTCTATTTTTCTATATATTGCTCTCTGCTTCTCGTTACCAGGAAGTACCAATGCCAAAAGTTTGCACAATATTTACTTATACCAGCACACGCTATACTTCTACAAAATATAGAACTGTTTTATTTCTTTGGTTTTTATTGTTTATTTTTCCACAATAATTGGCCTATAATACGTATGTACCTACATATTTAGGCCGTTAAATGAATTGTTACGATGCGCGCATCCTTCGAATAATAATAATATTAGTTGCTTTGTTTGTAAAAATTATAAAATTTTACAACTTTTATGGAATATATGCGGAAAGTTTGCCCGTATTCTTTTTACTATTGTCGTCCAAGGGCATATTGAAGCAAATGATGTACATATTTTGTATACCGTCTGATCAAAAATTACCCTGAAAATGTTAATATAACTAAAAGTGTTTACTTATTCTTTGATATTTATTTTGTAGATGAAATACACATATTGCAACAATTCTTAAAATTTTCAAAACACTACGAATGGGACGATTTTTGGAATAACTTTTAAAGCACACGAGACTATGTCAGCTCAATACGGAGCTTGCGGAATGATATTTACGTTGTATTTAGTGAAAATTAGCCGCTTACAAGAATATCTCGTAAAAAATAAGCTTTTTTTTCGCGCAAGTCGTGTTTAAATTCGTCTAATGTCTCAATCCAAACGAGACCACAAGTTCGACATTTTTCAAGCTTATTTTTGTTTTTTTTTTTCATTTTGAACGTTTTACTCAGTCTAAAAAGTGACGTCCAGAATGAGGCAAATCAGCAACCACACTGCTACACGATTTGAACTTTTTGTAACACTCATATGCCTGTGTTTTGGCATTCTTTTAGGCAAACCTCCCAAAAAAATAAAACTTCAAAATTTGTAAAATGCATCAAACATAAACTTCTTTCGTACGTTATATCGTACGAAGCATCTGAGAGAATGTCTGACAGTTGTACCAAAAATTATACATGACAGTTGTATCAACTACGAGAAAAAATCCCAGGGAAGGTTTATTAGAAATTCCGGGTATTTTTTGATCTGAAGGTACTATATAAATAAATAAAATATTATAGACGGCCTTTATTAGAAATTTATACATGTATGTATGAATGCTCAATCATTATTCCAATTTCTTAAGAGTTTTTGTGCCTCTTGCTAAACTGTATTTAATGATGATTGCCTTCGCAAATGCTTAATTACTTCTACAGTAACAATAACGAGCCTTTTTCTTGCAATCTTACAGTGCATAAATTAAAGAAAATGTAGCGAAATGTTTTCAAGGTTCATGAAGTGCAAGAAAAAACTTTGATTTATGTGCATTTATTTTATTTTGCTGTCTTCCAAATGGCATTCTTGCTGGAGAAAGTAAGGCAAATCATTGAAATAAACAGTGAATTTTTAATGTTGAATTAGTTTCCATATGCTTTTTAAAAATTATTTAGCAGCTTTGTCTTGATTAGTCCTAATTAAAAAGAAAATGCTCAAATTTGCAATAATCTTTTACCAGCTATTCTTTGAGCTGCATATCTATTCGACTAATGCCGTCTAATCATGCATTGCATCCCTGACAAATTTTCATACTACAAAATTATTCTCTAGTTTACATGAATTATATTATACATTTTATTCAACTATTCATTGTTGGTGTACTATTTTGATTATAACGTAGCCTTTGTTACCTTGTTGATTGTTTAACCATGAAACGTTGTAGAAAACTCTTTCTTTTTTCGTCTTTCGACGTTTGTTGATTTTGAGTTTGTAAGGCACCCAACTACCTAGCTTTTGCACCATACCAAGTGCATGTAAACTATTTGAAATGATATGGCGAGTAACTCCCAATGAATTTGTGAGTTCATCTTGAGTTTGACATGAATCTTCGTCAAGCAATGCTTCCAATTTTTCATCTTCAAACTTTTTCGGTGGGCCTGAATGTCCGCCGTATCGAAATCGCCACTATTAAATGAAAATAAAATCCGCAAGATGGAGCTTACATTTGAATATGCATAGTGTCAAAATAGCCCAATGCGATCTCTTTAAATACCTTGAAACTTTATTACGCACTCGATACATGATCTAGATAAGTTGGTTGTTTTGTGAGAATGCAATGGGCATGACAATAAGAACTATTTTAGACGAGCTAATGAAGATTATATGTACCAACTTTATAGAATTCATTTAATAAAAATTAGAAAGGTTGAGAAGCTTTAAATTTACAGTTATTGCTTGTTCCAACATGCAATAGAAAACTTCCCAAGTTGGTTGTATATTTTTGATGTAGTTCTTCAACCCTCTGCAATAAAACAAGTTTAAGCCACTAGCATTAAACATTAACAACGACTGACTCAATTCAACTGTATACATTTTGTATTAAGTTCGTATTGTGGTTTGGGTGAATGGATAAATTGGCAGCAGGGCGTGTGCGCTGGGGTTGACTAAAACGAGTAAAAAGTTGCCACCCTCTTGCGCAGTTGCTGCTGCATTTCTTCAGTCGACTTTGTGCACCCCAAATACGTTCCCCAAGTGAATTGCATTCTCAAGGCAAACTGTAGTTGGAGATTTTTTCCACTGACAGAAACACACAAAAACCAAAATGGCAGCTTTAATTATGTATGTGCTGTGGGCGATGTCGTTATTTTTTTTTTTTGCAAAGAATTCAATTAATTAATATTTGTCTTCGCTTTTAGTCCCCAGTGTGCTGTGTAGGCGACTTTGCGGAAATTTTCAAATAAATATTGTACATACATAAGTACCTACTAGAAAACATACTCGTTTTGTAACAACAAAATTAATGCGCACAAGAATCTATTAAAAAATATGATTAATAAATTTTGCTCAATTTGGCGCGCCTCTAAAAATGTCAAGCTTAAATTGTATATAGCTAATTCTATATCCTCACATTTATGGTTAGCTGACACCAAAATGTTTGTGTGTACATATTCATTGAGCTATTATTGTATTGTTTAATAAGTAATGTAATAGACAATTTGTATGAAAGCGCGTTGAAGCAAACGCCCACGTCATAGATTTTCTACAGTACATACTCTCACCTCGTAATACTCTAAGTAATAAGAATTATTGCACTGGCACTAAACAATCTAAAAATATGTGTGTCAGGCTCAAATTACCAACAATATAAAAATAAAAAAAAATCCTGTATTAAGCTGTAGCTCTTTGTTCTATATACAAAAATTATCTGTGGCGCATGTATAGCAATAACCTTGAGCAAAGCTTTGACTTGACTCAGATTTAGATACAGCACACAGTAAGTCTTCTTTAGCTTCACCAGTAACATGAGCAATTTTCATAGTTGTGACACTTACCGCTAGTTTAATGCACAACAGTTTTGTTCCTCTTTTTCTTTTATTTTATTCTGTTTTATTTTTTGCAATATAAGCAATCAAGTCGAAACGCCTCGAGCAAAAAAGTTCAACTCCAATACCAAACAACCAGTTTTCAGCGCATTTCTTTCCGCGCATATATTTACAACCATAAAAAAGTAACATACATGTATTACTCTATTTGGAGCAATCTAACTGCAATGAGTTTTAAAACTGGTTTCATCGACAGCGATAGCGCAGATACAAACACCAAGTATAAGCCGCAGTTAAAGCTAGAAATTTGTATGGCGTATTCTTTGGTGTGTATTTCTATGAGCTGTTTCAATAGTTCAGAACATTTTGACATCTACAAGTGATTATGGCAATATTTTTTAGAATACAAACTTAACATCTTTTATTTTTAAATATTGATGACGTTAATGTGTGGAGAGAATAATGAATTAAAAGTATTACGAGTAGATGCATATCAAGCTAAACTTTCGTGTTTGCAAATATTGAATTCATCTTTTGTTTTGTTCTACTGTCACAAAATTTGCACCACAGTGAATCTTCCGAAGGCAACCCAAGAGACAAAGCTGCTTTGAATAGGTGTGTCAAAGAGTTCAAGAACTTACTCTACAGGTTGCGTGAAGATACACTTAACGAGCTTTTAGAGGAAACTGAGTGAAATGACTCATATCACACACAGTCTATGGAAAGTCATCAAAAACCTTAAAAGACCTACTAGGCGACTACAACTTGTTGTTTAATGCCAGCGGGCATTGATGTTCTTCTGACAAGGATACAGCCAAAATCTTCGAAAACTAGGTCACGTTACCACTTAGTGAATACTAGGTCGTTCTTTTTTCACAAAAATTCTGGCCGAAAATAACCACGCTATTCTCCAAAATACTCGAGAGAGAGTATTGTTGCTTATGTTATTTCCAATAGTGGATGCAGCTGAACTAATCCCAGAAAGCAGTATTGTTCTGCTGTTTTGCTAGACGTCAAATAATCATTTGAGTCTACCTACGCATGCAATCATACCTAGCGGGGAGAAACTTCTATGTACGATGTGTAGAAGATGGATTCCATACAAGAGTGTCCAACAAGGCAGTGTATTGGGCCCCATTCTTAATACCAAGCGCGCGAACTGTTTTTGGCTGTCTGCGATGATTTAAGTATCATACAATACCAGCTGGATATCCATAACTTTTACGCTCAAAAGAAGTACTCCCTTCCTGTGAAGTTAAATGACAATCCCGTCAAATGACACTAGACAGTCGGCTCACACGAAGTCTCCACATCGAGGGCAAGTGAAACACTTAAGTACCAGTTTGCGGCAAATTCACTGGTTTCTAAGTCGGTCCTTGGATAATCTTCACTGCACACAACTTCATTGACAAAAGAACAATCAATTCTTCATTCACCATCCACCATCTATTTTTGAGTTGTTCATCTTTGATGACTTTTGAATAAGGCCGTGTATGCAGTATACATATTTCTTTTTTTTAAGGTTTTATTGCGATGTCCACAAAGTTTCCCAAGACTATCTTCGTGTATACATATTTAGATATACTATCATACGAGTAGTAGCGCATTTTTAACACTTTCGTAATACTCTCAGTTCTTTATGTCCATTGCTAATTATAGTCATTGGCTTTTGGTTTGGGTTTGTTAGCTATTCAAGCTATGTATGTGGCTAGTAACTGCCTAGCACGCTTTTATGTCTCTAAATGGTTTTGGTTTCGATATGCTTAGTTACTTGTTTTTACTTGCCTTTTTAGGGCACATGCACTTTTACTTATTAGTTTTATGTCAGAGTTTTTGCTACTTTTGCTTTTCTATATGTCTTGTGGATTTCAATTACTTTCAATTAGTTAGACTAGTTTATAGTGAGAGTCGAATAGATTAGTAGAGCTTTTTTTACAGTTTTGATATCACGAAAATGAGAATGTAAGTTTAATTTTTTTTGTGAGCAATCAGATATAAAACGTCAGTGCCAGAGATGGTTCACTAAATATCGTGCTGCATATTTTGACGTCAACGATGCTTCTCCTACCGGAAGGCCCTTTAAAACTGAGGACAACCAAATAAAGATACTAATTGCAGCCAATCTACACCCGACTCGATAATAGTTCATGGTCATATCATCAGCAAGCTTGTTATGTATCATGAACTGAAAAAAAACCAAATCAATATCAACTAAATCGTAAAGTTCTTGAAGCGTATCGCGATGAAAAATAGATTGTTTATAGATTTACAGTGGAAATACGCGTTCCCAAATGCCATCAAAAGCCGATCTTCACTAAAAGAAAGTTATGATGTCAATATGGTGGGATTACTAGTTTGTAGTGGTTTCGAACTTCTAACGCGAAAGCTATTTGAATACATCTCTTGCTGAGAAGCGGCCAGAACTCATCAATCGCAAAGACGCAATGTTCCATCATGATAATTTGAGATCACATACAAGTTTGTTGACTCACCGGAATTTGCAGCAGTTTGGATGGAAAAGTTTGCCCAATTCTGACTCACAGCCGTTTGCTCCATCAGACTATCATTTGTTTCGTTCCGTATAAAACGACCAATATATTATTAATTTAACATTGTTCCATTATTAATAAATGAGTCTTGAAAATTACTCCATTAAAAGCAGCATGACTTTCCCGACGACTCAATACATTGGTCTTATCTCTGCCAGCAATTGCCCTGTTTCTTTCTGATATATTCTTGGAATATAACACAATACTTCGAACATCTCCTTGCGGTCCTTGCTAGTATAGATATGTCATCTGTTCCAATAAACTTTTGGAATCTGGGCTGCAATTAGAACATTATTTACATGTTACTATAAGGTGAAGAATGCTAACAAAATCATAAAAACAAAGTATTCTTGGCTAATTATATGACGAAAACCTCCCGCTGGGATGACATTTACAATAATTATTATTGACTAGTTGGTCCCCGGCGAGTTGCTCCCACTTACACCTGACCCACTTCCCCTGCCGGATTTCCTGTGGATGGTTTTTTAAAAATTAAGTTAAACTAGTGACATTTTCTATCAGCGGCGCATTGTGTAGATCCATGTACTCGTATATTGAAATTAGGAAATTTTTTTTTTAAGTCATTTCCCCTACTAAAGAACCTATGAGTATCTGAAAGACCATTACCTTGGACCAATTTCTAAAATGTCTGTAAGGATATATTCTTCCGTTTAGAGGGATTCTAATGATTTTGAAAGGTTCTGTTTCTCTTCGAATTTTTTTTGTTTCATTTTAAAAACTTTACATAAGGCAAAATTTAAATTTAGTTTATAATAAAGTCGCTACTAACTTAAGTTTGGTGTTTAATTTGTTTATTCGAATTTTTTTTGTGTGAGTTCATAACTTTATTTTATTACTCCACCACCTACAAGACATCACTCATTGTCAGACTTACAACAAGCTCAATATTTAAACTTACAAAACTACCTGCATATGTACTCAATTTTAAGTGTTACGTGTATTTGTAAACCGCTTTGTCAATATTGACGTACATAATTTTCAACATTTGTAAACGTACCTATGTATATAAATATATCTTTAAAAAGAAAAAGATAAAAAAATGAAAAATGAGAGGAAAAATAAGAATTTAGGTTAAAAATGTGTGAATGAAATAGGCAAACAGTAAAGCAGATACAAACTACCAACCAAGCAACAACCAGCCAAGTCAAATAAACTGACAGCGGCCAATTTCAGTCGACGACAGTATTGTAAGAGAACTTCATATGGGGTTTGTTCTTGGCATGACTTAGCGATACAAATGAACAGAACAGAACGGAACGGAACGAACAAACGATCGACCAACTTCTGATTATTGCTGCTGCCAGCGGCTGTATCTGTATCTGATATATGTATTCTATTGCCACTTACTATACTTACGTACTAAAAAGTGGGTCATTTGTTGCTTTCATGCGCTGCCTTGTCGCCTTTGTGCCTGTTTTTCACGGGTCTCATCATCAGTCAGTTATAAATATGCGCCTGATTTATTGGCTGCTTTGTAGTTGATTAATCAAATTGCTTGCTGCATCTTCGAGTTGTCTTTGACAACTTTCTGTGGGATTTACAGCTGGCATCGTTTCGTGACACAATCTTTCCTATTGGATTAAATTGAAAGAAAGTTGTTATTTTTAAATAGCAGATACAAAAAATAAAATGTATGCAGCTATTGTAGAAAATTTTTCTTTAAATTTTTTATTAAAAATGCATTCGAAGATTGATTTTTTTTTTGTTGCATTCAATAAATTTTATACGAGGGTAATTTGATAAGTCAGTGACTTTTTGAATTTTGAATTGCATTGATTTGAGGGTTTTTTGAAAGTTATAGAATGAAAGGCAGACAGATGGACAGAAAGCAGGTCGGTGCCGAAATTGACATCAAACGTAATCGTGTGATAACTTCAAAGTAGTGTTTCACGTTGGTGAATAAAATATGAATCCATTGCAGCACATCAGCGACCAAGCAGTAGATGAAACAGTGGTTTTCTTTGGTCGGATCGGTGCAGCAACTTTCTGATTTCTGTTCGTCTGCCTGCCTTTCATATCTGCTTTCAATTGGTGTCAAACACATACCTAATGATGAAGATTGCTTAAAATTTTGCCGTAGTCTAATAACAGAATGGTAGTTGACAGGAACAATGTTGCATTTAAAGATACTACGTGGCCTTATCAAATTGCCCTCGTATATTTATCTTTTGCTGTGTGCCTTCAATTTAGCATAGTCATTTATTTCGATTATGTCACGCGGCGTATGAATTGCTTGCCTGCATGGCTGAGTGTGGATTGTCTCCGGTTTGGTGGCTTGGTAAAGTGCATTTTCGTTCCTAAATGGGCGCGCGATACAAAGTCATGCGATGTCTGGTAGCGGCAATTATTTTCGCTTTTATGCGTTGTCAAGCACAAATTTTATTTTTATTTATGGCGCTCTACTGACTTTATTTTTTTTAATAAATATTTAAACAATTTAAGAAATATGTGCATTCACTAAGATGTAACTTACGAAATCCATTGGAATTTGTATTGTCACCGAAGGCAACAGCAGCAAGCAACACCAAGTGATTATATAAATGTTGAAACAAGTATCTTTATCTACTGCATTATCTCCAGAGAGTTAACAGATATATACCTATATACCTAAATATAACAAAGCTTCATTAAGGTTGCTTCATTTTCTTTCATTGTGTGGAAAAACATATAGTCGTTTCCATATGAAATAGGACAACTTCTAAATCAGATTACTTTTTTTTTTAGATTACTGACAATAATTGTTAGTAGTATGTATGAATCTGCTGCATTATCTCCACTTATCAAATTACCCTGTATCCTGTATGACCAGCGGTCAAGCGAACAGAGAGACAGTCACAAAAAAAAAAAAAAAAAAAAAAAATGGCGAAGCACATACAAAGTAAAACTGGCAATCTCTTTCGCTCTCGCAGAATTTTGTCAACTTGTAACTGGCTGCTCGCATGCTATTGTTTAATATTTTTGTGTGTGCGTTGTTATTTCACGTAAAGTATAAACATGTTATTTTTGTTACGTTGCGTGATAAGCCCTTAACGCCCCATACTTACTTTTCAAATTGTTTATTTTTTGTATCGAAATCGGTTGTAAACTGTGAGCCATCACAAAAGTTCGACTTGTCTATTAATATATAGGATGTTAATCATCGGTCCCATACAAGTCTCCAGTTCAGGTTAATATTGACTAATAAAAAAGTTTTTTCACGAAAACATCAAAAATGGATTATTTGCATGTAGCTACACCTAAAACAAGGCGTGGTTTAACGCTTTGGGACCCCGTTAGTCTTCATACCAGCTTTTAGAAAGGTTCAATGAAAACTGAGACACTAGTTTCCGTATGCATACACACTACGAGACACCCGGCTTGTCGAACTGGTCAAGAATATATAAATATATTTATTTTGGGTCTATTTCACCTCCTTATGGGTGTGGTAAACTTCGTATCAAAATTAATATACTATAAACGTTGTTAGAGAGTTTCTGCGCAAAAGATAATTACAATTTTCAACTCACAAATTTGAGAAACTCACTAAAAATGTGTAAAAAACATATTTTTCTGCCCATAGGCTCAGTTTTTTATGTTTTTTGTAATGCTGAAACTGGATCCGAAGTCTGTTTTACGACTATCACTTCAGTGTTTTGACATAACCTCAAATAACATCAAAAAGTCTTAACAGACACAGAATAATAAGAAGATATTTGAGTTTAGTACATAAACCTGTGGCTGTCAAGAATTTTTGAGGTTATGGTAAAAACCTGATGTAATGGAGTAAAATGTACTTGAATTCGATTTCATCTCAAATATGTTATAAGTATGGTGTGTCCTGATGCCCAACACAGAAAATGGTTTTATAGTGTGTTATTGCCTCCCATGAGGGAGATCGAGCGAGTGAAGCCTTTTGAGTCTTCTTATACTGGAACTTTTGTCGAGCAGGTTGAAGGCGAGGGTGTTGGTGTGCCTGTTGAGCCGATTTTGATAAAAGCTGCTTAGTCTTGCAATTTCCTGGTGAACCCAAGCTACTCCGAGTACCTCGCACTTTGTTGGTATGGAAGAGGTGAGCGTTGGAAATAATCCTGAGCGCCTTGTTTTGCAACTTTTGAATAATAGATCAGTTGCTCTTGCTGGCAGTGTCCCAAATCGGGATTCCGTAGATCTGTACAGGCTTTATTATTGTTTTATAGACTAGAAGCTTCCTCCTCAGCCTGAGAAATGACCTTCGACCGATATGCCATAAGAACAATGAGAACAATGCCATGTACATTTTTTACTTAAGCGAGAGAAAAAAAATTCATGGTAAAAAAAAAATATTGTGTGGTGGAAAATTGAAAAAAAAGGTTCTACAGGCAACTATCTGCTGGTAAATATCATATAGCGTTCCTTTAGAAAGTTTTTGATACAAAAAAGTATTTTTTTTTTATACCAGTATGGTTAAGACTAAAGTGAAAATGAGGTGAAAATAGTATACAGACATACAGAGAGACACACGAGGACGCATTTATATGATTTGTTGGATATGTGTGTTTGTGGAGTTATAGTTCCTTCTTTTTACTATAGTTTCGTAGATGAATTTTAGTCGATATTCCTATCAAAAGATAATAAAGTATAAATAAGAAAAACGGGTTTTCGAAGCAAATGGAATCGTCCATATGCGCTATTAAAGTGAGATACATTAAATGGAATCATTCGAACAAAAACATAAAAATACAAAAAAAAAAAAAAGGATCAGACAAGACCACACCCAGAGTTGACACTTTAACAAATGAGTTGAATGGAATCTTCAAAGACAAGGAGAAGTAGAAGTAAGCGCGTTGATGACGAAGGAACAGACACAGCAAAATAATGATAATCATCATCTTTAATAAAGTAGTCAACAATAAGAATGTTGATGTGTGGGCGCCTATTGTTAAAAGATAGGAATGACATTTCTATAAAGTATCTACATATGCATGATAATGAGAAAAAGTAATGAAAGACTGATAATAGAAATGTCTGCTGGTTGTTATATATTAACGCCTTTTATGCGTTGCAAGAAGTGTGGGAAGTGTTTCTTTTCACATGCTAAGCAGCTGAGATACTCAAGACATGCATATTTTTTTCAGAGCTTAATTTAAGTTTATAAATACTTTCAAAAGCTACTTAATGTCATTAGTTAGCTACCATCGAATAGTAATTTTATGAAGACCAGTAGCTTAGGCTGTACTTAAAATTCTTATAGCCCATACAATTTGCATATAAATGTTAAACTATTTAAAATTTTTCGTCATCATTAGGCTTGAGCAGCGGACAAAGGAAAAGTTGAGCTGATGCAATAGCTTTCTACTATGGGTATTGAATCTACAAACGCAGTCAACGACAGTCACTGCAGACATTAAACGAGGCAGACAGTAGTATATACTCGTATAGGGATGGGGGTACGATGCATGGTGGGAAGAAGATTGCCTCGTTTCAACTTTTTCGCGGAAACTATTTTTTTTTATTTATGCCCGGCGGCAGACAAACGCCGTTCACCCCCACACATGCTTTCGAAATATTATAGATACAGACAGTCGCAACAAAATTCTTAAATAATAAAATGAAGAAGCACCACTGAAGTTTTCTTTCCAGCAAATTTTGTTGCTTCATTTGTCTTTAATAAAGAATTAATGGCAATGCTGATTATTCATTTATTTTGTGCGGTTAGTTGTTCTGACACATCGATATTTTTTTGCTACGACTGATTTGAAAGTTCTAGATCGGGCATGGAAGAATAACCAAAGTGTAAGCGTGTGTTTTTCTACTTTTTGTGCTGAGTTCGACAAGCATCAATTCGTGTTCATATGAGTATCCGAAATGTATTCTTCGACCACGGTGGGCAACCGAGCCCATCTCTGTTCTAAACTTAGAAAAATAATGACGTTTAAAAATGTGAAGTATCTGTAGATATATATCACTATACAGGTGTAATACGCAATTAATTTTCAGACCGTGATTCAGAACTTCATATACTAGTATACTTTTCAATAAAACCTTGTTTCATAAGAAATTTCTGTGCATAAATAAATGTCTGTGAACAATTGCGAAAAAGTGTACTCGTATATGTTTATGGCTATATGTGGCTATAAATGTATTTACGATAACATTTGTAATTATATTGCCACAGTTGATTAAATTGAAACGAGCATGCCATCAAAAACAGCGGGCTATTTCCTTCTTTTATTAAATTAATGAAACTTCATGTTTTACGCTTCACGCATAGTGTAAATTGTATGATAATTTTGTCAGAATCTTTGGATTGCATTGCAGACTAAATAATTAGTATATCTACTTGATCAGTTACAACATGCTCTGTTGTAGTTAACATTACAACATGCTCTGTTGTAGTTAACAAGTCGGGCGATTCAAGCCAACTAAAGTTTTTTTTACTAATTTGTTTAAGTTTGTTGTCACTCACTGCGCAAGGAATTGTAAATCGTAAAGGATGTCGTCAAGCATCCATTGGTGTAGGACAAGAAACTCGTGGTAGGTAAAGATTTGAATTACCACTGCATGAATATACATATATATCAACATACGATTTTTTGTAATGTTAAGTCTTTGTCGAGAGAACGTGAAGCCCCTTTTTTGACACATTAAATCATGGATGAAATGGGCTTCTAGAAGTTTCCGCCAAAAATCAGCAATCACCTTAATGGGGTTGAATAGGATGTGTAAAATTGATTCGCAGGAAAGAGGAACGAGCATAGTTCTTTCAGTCAATGCTGTCAGTATTTCGATCCACCCTATGTTCTTGTTTCCTAGCAAGATATTCATGGAGAATGCTGCCATTCATCCATTCGCCGTTGGATTTGACTGTTGAAAATGTCGTGCTACTTCTATCATTTCCGCCTCATTGCAGTCACAGATTGCATACTTTAGATGAGTCTTTTTATGGTCAGTTTAATGGGTGGCTGAAAAATAATTCCGGCCGACTTCTTCAAATTCTTCACATTTCCGGCTCGGTCAAATCGGCCCCATTGCTTGAACTTGCGTCTCAAGCCATTATCAACATTTTACAGATGAAGACGTACGTAGTGCCATCAACATCATCTTTTACATGGCTCAAATCACCCGACTTTTCTCTGTCTAATAATCATTGGAGGAATAGTATTTAAACGAAAATGTGCTTTTTCAGCGAAGTCGAATTTTCGAGTAGCAACAAAACTTCTTGTTTACCAAGCATTATAGCAACATGAACTTGTTCATGATAATATTTCATCAACTTACTGATGACAACTGATATCAGAATATGAACCACTTTTATAATAACAATAACAAAAGTTTGAATTTTTTAATTCGTTTACAAATGTTTTTAAATAATTAAATTAACCATGAACTTTATATTTTACAAAAGACAATTTTTTTAATTGTATCTAATCATAATCTTCTCTGTTTCTTTACAGGTAATTTAATGGATTTCTGTCTCAATAATTTTAATAATAAGCGCAAAGCGGAAATGCGTGAGTGTTACACATTTGATGGGTAAATTTGATATTTAAAGCCCACAAACATGATAATAACTACAACAAAAAAAAATGTGACACACGACATTAAAGCAGCTCAGATACTCACTCGTACCATTGAGATATTGATTGGTGGTGAAGGTCATTAATAACAAATACCCTATAGAGATTGGCAGCACTGTTAGTGCTTCAGATGCCTTGGATACTTCAGATTGTTACAAAAACGTGTTTAAGTAATTATGCTGGTGTGTGATGGTGTGGTATGCTGTTGTATCTATCAAATGTCTGCCTTGCCTGCCCACATAATTGTAATTACAATGGCGAAAACAAAACGTGAGCTATTTGATTGACATAGATTCGCAGCATGAATTGCTTATTTCACTTCGAACTACGCAGTTTGTTTCGATGGGAATGGATCGATTAGAATATTTGTTGACGACAGATACTTACATAAATGAAAAAAAAAAACAATCTATAACATGCTATTGATGCTTTGGCTAAATATAGAGACAATTGTTGTTGACAGTCTCTCTGGCTGTCACTGTTGTTCGACACAAGTGTTCGCATATTTAAATTTTTTTTTTTTGTATTTCATATAAGTCTGCATGCAATTTTTAGTGCGATATTTTGCACTCTATTAATCGCTACACGTGCCTAAAATATGAAAAAAGCAAATTATATCCATTTTGAAAGAGCAGAACTTTGTGGCAACTTGCAAAAGAGGAGACGACTTGACGTTGCAATGACGCCAGTAAAACAGTCAGTTGCCATAAACAGACGACGCGCGTGCACTTTGGATGACTGGCTGACTAGTTTACTGGCTGGCGTTACCTTGGCGACGTTCAAAGTACTCCGTTGAATCGATAGCATAAAAACTTGACCTATTATTTAATTAATTACTATAGTGAAGTTTTTTTTAGAGGTTCTATTTACCGATAGGGATTAAACTTACATAAATTAGTCAGATCTGGCAACGATATTGTCATTTGTGCTCAGTTTGGTTTGTCATTTTATCATGCACAGACTAAAGACAGAACAACAGTACAAGAAAGAAAATAATTATACATATCCATCGTTCGAATCGTGAGTTATGATCTTGAGTTCGTTTAAATATTCCATAGAAAAGACATATTCAGTTCTTCCCGAATTTCTCAATATTTCGGATAATTTTTCCAATTTTTCTTTTCCTAAAATTAAAATATGAACATTTCAAAAAAGTTTTCTGCCAATTCGTTCAGCCCTTCTCAGGATCTGTGCCTACCAACAAACAGCATTTAATTTTTAATTATATAGATAATTTTGTTTTATAAAATTTTAAAAACTTTATTCTCCTTAATATATCAAACACTTATCGTCGGTGTTCATTTCCCCACCCAATGCACAGCCAAATTCACGCCCAAACTCTTCATAGTTACTAAGCGGTCCGTTCACATCATAACGCTCCGGCTTATGTCGTTCCAGTGGCAAAAACTCTGGCGTTGCTTCCTCTTCGTATTTGGCCATACAACGCGTCTGCGCAAAATATATGAAAAATAGTTGTGTATTTGTAAAATTCAAATCGGGTAACGTTTCCTTGCTCAAAATACGACTCTTTGGATCCATACGATCCAACCATGTTAGATAAGCACCAAAACCAATATTTAAAGCGCTACTCTCCGCAATTAATTCCCGTAGTTTTGAAGCATTGCGGAAACTTTCGGGATTGTTGTACAAATAGTTGCTATACTGCGCACGATAGCATTCTGAGTTATTACGATAACCATCCAATGTTTCTCCACGCCATCGCATCGGACTGAGTGGATTTTCATTCCAACCTTGTTCATCGAATGCATAGATCAATTCGTGTGCAATACGTTGACCAAGCAGTGCATATTTTAGTGAACGTGGATAAAAGTAATGATAGAAGGGCGGTTGAAGCAAACCCCAACCACTGGAAACTTCATGATCCATTGGCATAAGCTGCATACGCACCTCATAGGCATCAACAGCTACACCATGTTGCCCATAATCGCCACTTCGCAGCCGACTAAGTTTTTCTTTGGCATTGTATTTAAGCAGCAGTTCTAACCTGCGCCAGTAATCTTGGCGTTCGAAATGCAATTCGTTTAAATCAAGATTCTGATAATCAGCAAAAGTCAGTTTAAACTGTGATAGTTTCTGACGTACCGCGCGCCTATCGTTCTCATCCATCCATTCGACTTCGAGACGCTGTTCGAATGCTTTGATTATCTCGTTAAAAATTTCTGCAAGATCAGCGCGTGCCTCAGCACGGTGTACACGTTGCAGATAGAATTCACCAATGACTTTTGAAAAATAACGTTGCACGATTGCCACACAAGTCTGCGGCCTTGTGGCGATACTGTCATCGCGCGGGAAGTTCAGTTCCACCATGGCCAGATACATAATATAGCCAGCAATAGTGGGTTTACCATTTGTTTTGATAATTTGCTTAAGTTGTTGTAGATAATCCTCATTGCGTACATAGACCGGACTGTTAATAGTCGTATCGAAACTCATGTCCACGAACATTTGGAAATCGATGACTTTGTCGTATTTTTGTGTCAGCTGTAGTAAACCGTAACGCGCATAATGCTGTTGTTGTTCACGTACGCCATGTAAACGACTCTGTCCGCTGCGATGACGTGCACCAGCACGTACGCCATTTGCAGCATTGCCGCTTTCAGCCGGTGCTGCTTCCTGTTCATCCTCACGCATTGAATGATCCGGTCGCATATGTTTACACAGTTCAAATTCAAAGCGCACGATATCACCAGCAAAACGATTTGCATCCGATTCAGTCATTGTCAGCCAACTCTGCATGTTACTGGCCACTACGCGTTGTATCTCTGCATACGCTTCAGTGTTTGTATTTGCCTCCTTTGTAGCTATTTTGCTGCAATATTCTGCCGGTATAATGGTCGTCTTAGGTTCGCCTAGATACACGCTATTACCACGCATTGTCTGCAGATTCGTATCGATATCAAGTCCAATCAGTATATCCATGCCATAGTTAGCGCGTAGCTGAGCAACCACTTGCACCCACTCATAGTTTGGCTGCCAGCCGCTGTTAGGAATAATACGCAGTCCGCCGTGGTTCTTGATGAAATTGAGTAAAAAATTACGCTGCACCGACGAAGGATTCTCAATTTTAACACATGCATTATAAAATTCACGTACTTTGCGCATATTGGCACCATCTTGTTGTTTCGGTGGCTCTTCTAACATGTACTGCAGCTGCTTGGCAATTTGTAGCTCGACTATATTTTGCGCACTGCGCAGTTCGCCCTCCTGCATCTGTTTGCGCTGATACTGTGGCCAATTGCCACATGCGTAATCGTAGAAATCGTTGCAAGGATCCACGCTTAAATTCATATATTTGAGTATTTCACGTGATTTCTTATTACGTATTTCGAGTTCTCCGCGTCGATCAATGCCATTCGAGGTGACACCGGCACCGGTTCCGGTTCCGTAGGCCCCAATGGCCATGCCCGGTTGTGCAGATGCAATGTCCAGCAGCAGCAGCAGCAGAAAATATGCCGTAAAATAAAACAGCGGCGACGGCGACATTTTCACACATTGAGTTCTGAATTTCTACTGAGAAGTGCGCGCTTTGACTACGCTATGTATTGGCATTATATTTGGTATTCGCTTGCGATAAGCGGCAGTGTTTGTTGATATTGAAATATGTACAAAATATTTGGTTCAAGTTCTACCCTGTGTGTACGGCATTCTGTACAAGTTCAGCAATAGCTGCGCTGCGAGTTATCAGTGACTTGACCCTGAAACTGCTCTGAACGTGAATTGCGAAACGTTCTAAAATTATCCCTTTGAAATACTGTAAAAAAATTCAAAACGAATTCCCATGTGAATGTACATGGGGTCTAACAAAAATCCAGACAAAATACGCAAAAATGTTTTTAGTTTTCACATTTAAAATTTGTGAAACCCATCGAGTAGATTTCTTCGTGTACAGCAGAATGTTTGTGAAAAATAAGTTCCAGTTCCTCAGCAATAATTTTTGTGCCATACGTGACTATAACCATACAACTATAACCATTATCTGTGTTAGATTACTCTCGACAGTCGAAAATGTTGGCCAATTTTTTCGAACAACGTTCTCTGCAGAAATGTTTTCAGTCTGGAAACTTCGAAACCACTTGGAAATAGTTTAAAATTATGGTGCATTTGTTTCATCTGCAGTTTGGCATACATTAAAAACTTTTACTGGCTTCCGTTGACGCCGAAAGCCGTAAAGATTTGCTTTACCAATTTCGACCTTTCATCAGCAATTTTACGTTTTCTCGTCTCCATGCCGATCGGTTTTACTGAAGTAAAAAAATTCAACGTCGTAAAGCAATTGTGAAGCGTCTACAATTTTTGGATTTTTTAAAACAAATAAAATACCAAACACTCAGCGGACTTTTGTTAGTCACCGCCGTATGTATGTATAATCGTATAAAAAATTGTTCTTGTTGTTTGTTGAAAATTTAATTTTATTTTCCTTTTTATATTTTTAGTAAATAACACACTTATCAGCTGGATTCATAGCTATACCAAGCTTACAGCCAAAATCACGTGCAAATTCTACGGAATTTTTAAGCGGTCCATTAACAACATACCGTGACAAACTGTGCTCCTGTCTGGCGCTATAAATAGGCTGCGTCTTATGCTGCACAACATTTGCTGCCTGCTCTTCCTTGCGGCAATGCAACTGCGCAAAATTTATAAAGAACAGCTGCGTATTCGAATAGTTTAACTCTGGTAGTGTTTCCTTTGTGAGCGATGCAAAATCATTGTTGGGACTCTGAAAGTTCAGCCATCTTAAGTAGGCATTGAAGGCTACATTTAGGCCGGCACTACTTGCTATCAGACGCCTCAGCTCCGCTGAATTATTACGAAAAGCTGTTGGCTCATTGTATAAATAGTTACCAATTTGTGTTTGAAAACATTTACTGCGATAACGATACTGCGCTGCGGTCAGTGCATCCCAACTGTTGCGTTCGATCAGATCTACCGCCCAGTGTATATCATCAAAGGCAACCGCCAATTGTTGTGCAAGTTTATGTCCGATTGCCGCATAGCGCATTGCCTGCCCATATTGTGCATGATAGTTCGGCGGCTGCAGCAAACCCCAACCGATATCGATACGTTTGTGTACGGCGCGATATTGTACACGTGTATCATATGCTTCGATCTCAACGCGCGGACGTGGCAGACTGCCTTCAAAGATACGACTGATTTCGTGCGCTTGCCTCTGTGCCATAACCGTAGCCAAATTTTGCCAATAATTGTCGTTGCCGATTTGTAAATTACTCGCTTGCATACGTTGCGCAGGCTCGGCTATGAAATTAAGCCTAATATCTTGTAGCTTACGATTGCCCACACGACTGGTGCCCTCATCGATCCAAGCGCTGTGTAAGCTCTCAGCGAATGCTTCCTTTACGTTGGCATAGAGTGTCTCCACATCACGTTTGGCACTTTCGCTGGCATACTGTCGACCATATAGCTCACCCAGCGCTTTCGGAAAGTAAAGCTTCAACTTGTCTAGACAATAGTCACTGCGTTTTGTGGTTTGTTCATCCGTCGGAAAGGTGAGCGTTGAGATAGCACGATACATGATATAATTGGCCAGCATAGTTTTATTGAATTCATCAACTGTTTTGATCAACTGTTGAAAGTATTCGGGGGATACCATATAAACTGGCATATAGATTTGAGTACCAAAACTTTTAGTCATATAATCGTTCAGATTTAGTTTATCGTTGTATTGATGCGTAAACTGCAGCAGATTTTTGCGTTCATAGTTGGCAAGGTACAGCACCGTCGTATCCTGTTCTCTTCCATGCTCGTTGCCATTGCCTTTCATGCCGCTGCACAATTCAAATTCGAATGTTACAATTTCAGCTGCCAGTCGCTTAGATTCATTGACGCCCAATGCTAGCCAATGTTTTAGATTCTCTGCCACCTGTTGCTCGATGCTTTCATATGCTTTATCGGATATATCAATGGTTTTAGTACCCTCCTTGCTGCAATATTCCGACGGTATCAGTGTACTGGGCTCGGTTAGATAAATGCTATTCTCATGCACATTACCATAGTTAATATCGATACGTAGTCCAATGAGTATATCTATGCCGTAATTTTTACGTAGCTGTGCCACAGTATCTAGCCATTCGTAGTTGTGATGATGTGTCTTCCAATTGGAACCTGGCACTGCCGGAAAACCACCATTATTCTTAATGAACTCGCTCAGAAACTCTTGTTGCTGTTGTCCGTTGTGTTCCGCATTCATACAGGATTTGTAAAAATCCTTAGCTTTACGCACATAACCACTGTCTTCGAGGCGTGCTTTTTCATCCAGCAGTCGCTTCAAATCATTATTGATGCTGGTGGTTAAAAGTGTTGCAGTCGATTCATTTTCTTTCGTTGTACTCCGTCCATGTTGCTTGTGCCAATTACCGCACGCGTATGCATAAAAGTCATGACATGGATCAACGCTTAGATTCATATACTTGCGTATGTCATCAGCGCGTGTTTGACGTACAATTGCATTTTCATTAAAGATCGGTTTAAAATCACTACTGGCGTTGCTGTATTTGGCAATAGAGGGAATAAATATTATAAGCACAAAGTACGCAGCGCTTGACATACTCGCGAAACGCTTTAAGTCTAGTTACTAAATCTCGCGCGGTTTTAAAAAACTTAGACTGTGCGGTTTAAAATGCTCTATTGTTGATAAGCGTTGTTGCACAGCTGTATAAATTAGGTTGCTGTCGGGTTATCAGCAACAGCTTCCTTCAAATAAAGCAGTTTCAGTATTAGATTTCCATTGGGTGTTTGGCTTAATTCTTAGCGTTGTGTTTCTTCTTCGAAAATTATGGCTTCATTGTGCAAAAATTGCTACAAATAGATTATTCAAAGAACGATTCATGCTTAGAAGCAAGCCCATTTCTGCAATCTTCATAAGACGTGAAAAGTTCCTCAGAGAGGCAATGCATCATCGATCGAAACAGGTGGTAATCAGATGGAGAATGTGGCGGTTAGGGTAGAACTTCCCATTTCACCGTTTAGATGTTGGATTTGACAGGTTTTGCGATGTGCGGACGAGAAATGACTTTCCACGTCCTTTGGATTCAAATCGTATGGGAAACAATTTCCCTGCTATTGGAGCATTCCCATGACTTTGGGGCGTTTACTGACTGTTGATAAGTGAACTTTCAATGATTCAGCTAATTCTTGAAACGTTTGACGTGGATCTTCATTGAACAATGATTCTTTATCTTTTTTGCCTGCCCAGGAAGTCATCCAGCTCAAAAATCACTACTGCTAAACCGAGCAAAAAACTCCCGACACGTTTGCTCAGCTAGTGCATGCTCTCCATATACTTCCACTAAAGTTCGATGGCTTTTGGCAGAACTTTTCTTCATCTTAAAGTAGAACTTTCCGTAAAAACACTTTATCTGGCACAAAGTTAGACATATTCAATGAAGGTAAAAATGTTTTTATATACTAAAAACACACTCAATGAAAGTAACTGTACGGGGGAATACACTTTGGAACGCGGAATATTGGAAATGCTCTAGTCACGCCATCACTTAGGAAATGCTACGAACTAATTCAAACACTCAATATTTTTATTTGTCACTATATATGTATACAACAACTTATTAATCATTTAAGAGTATAAAACTTAGAACAGACTACATTTCTTGCTCGGATTGAGCTTGTTGTCTTCCTCACATTTGTACTCCTTTGCAAAGTCCTGAGAATTCGAGAGCGCTGCGTTAACACGTAAAAGTTCCGGTAGTTTTGTATAGATCTCCACCGAATCGGGATAATCAGCGCACCAGAGTTGAGCAAAGCCAATGAAGAACAGTTGATACTGCGTATAATCGAGCAGTGGCAATATCTCCTTTGTATTAGCATCACTATCCGCAGCATTTTTCCACCATTTCAGATACGCGCGATACGCTATGCCCAGTGCACCGTTATCGGCAATGCTACGCGGCAGCAGATGCTCATCGCGCACAATTTTAGCCTTATACTGATGATAGCTGCTGTACTGTTGTTCTAGACACTTAGCGCGTTCTTTGAAACCCGACTCGGAGCTGCTATCCCACCAATTATTCTGATAGCCATACTTATCGTACTTGTGTCCAATAGCATCAAAACCGTGCAGCATCTGACGCGCAAGCAAATAACCCAATGTTCCGTACTTCACAGCATTCGGATAGGCTGGATCCCAGAAGAAACGCGCTTGCAGAAAGGTAATCGGTATCTCTAGCTTATTCGTTGTCAATTGATATTTTGGCAATTTAAGATATTCTTCGTGCACATCTGATTCGGGTGTTTCAATGACCTTAACCAGTTTCTGGCGCATTTCCCATTGCAACACATTCAAGAGATTCTGATAGTAGTTATCGGCACGCAGCACCAAGCCATGCATCTGATTGATCAGCAATGTTTCATCGTGCATGCGGAACTGTAGCTCTACTGCGTCCAGCTTGAGTATGGCCTTCTGGCGTGTGTCAAGCGATAACCAGTGCAATTGCTCCGACGCCTGCAATGATTCGCGAAAAACGCGCTTCACGTCCGCCCATGTCGACTGCACCTCGTTAATCATTTGCATATCGTTGTAATTACGATGGAACAGACTCTCCAACTGATGTGGAAAATACTCGTCGACCTTGTGCACACACCAGATCTCTGCCTGTTCGTGACGCGGCACACGTGCTGCATCGAAACGCTCCAAAACGCGCCACATGGTGTAATTAGCAATGGTCAGCTTGGGTGTTTGTCGCACTACATCCACAAGATTCGACATATAATCCTCGGGCGTCTCATAGACAAGCATATACAGCGTTTCATTGAAAATGAGATTAAGATAACGACTCAAATCTACAAAACTACCATAGGCTGCCTTTAGCTCTGCCGCTGTGCGTTGACGTGTTGTCTGTCTCAATGTTAGCTCTGCATTTTGCGGCAGGCCCTTGGCCAGCTGTTGCTCCACGTCTAGTACCTGCGCAGCCACCTCATCAGCCCAATTGCCTGACATGTGTGGAAAATATGTGCGTAGCTTTTGTGCTATGCGATATTTATACTGATCACGCATTTCTGCATATTTGTCACTCAGATAGGCATTGTGCGTACCCAGTTCCAATGTCGGTGCGCCAACCTTGATGCGATTTACATTCTTGTCAATATAATCCGGCACTATATCCAAACCAATTAGTATATCAACGCCCAGTTTGCGCTTCAATTCGGCCACAACACGCAACCAATCGTACTCGTATTCATACCAGGAGTTCAACGCCACTTGCGGCCAGCCGCCTTTAAAGTCTACCACGCGTAATATGGCATCCAGTTCGGCATTTTCGTCACGCGCCTGTGCACGACAGGATTCATAGAAGTTCTTCAAACGCAGATCGGCGCTGGTATCGAACTTGCGTGCATTCTGCAGCATATCGGCGCTCTTACGCACATAAAGCTCCTGTAACTGATCCAGATAGGTCGTCTTCGTGCCATGTTCCCGCGCTGGATGCAATCGATGCCAATTGCCGCATGCGAATTTGTAAAAATTATTGCACGGTTGTTTCTCTTCATTCATATAGGCCTTAATATGCGCCGCCTTGGCCAGGCGTAATATTTCAGTGCTGTAGTTATGCGCTGCAGGATATTGCGCACGGACAACAGCAGCCGTAAATAAACAAGTTGAGGCTAGTAATACGTTTAGCCAGTTCTGCCGTAACGTCTTCATGCTGCACACGTTGATTTCAAACTAAGACGAATTGTGAAATTTGAGCTCGATTTTGTTCTCAATTCGCGGCGAATTCCGAATCCGAGTCCGAGCTCTTGACTTTTTTTTATTTGTATGTACAATATTATCAACGATGTTTTATTTCTTGACATTTGCTGTGCTCTTGTGTTGATTAGTTAATTAGTTTTATTAATTGTTGTATTTACGAAGTATGTCTCATCATCGCAATTGTTTTTGTTTTTTTCTTTTTTTTTTAATTCCTCATTAGAAGCTGGGGAGGCAAAGGCTCTCATACAGTCTGCCCACTATGCCCATTAGCATCCGAATCATGAGAAAATTGTGTGGTTTTCAATTGAATGAATGCCGTAGACTGTTGCGTATCATCAAAACAAACTAGTTTCTATTCTAATATGACCTAAATTAGACTTTATTACACTTCTACTGCAAAAGGTGTTCAAATAAGATTTTTCATTTGAAGTCTTAAAAAAGCGAGCTTTTAGTAAAAAAAAAAAATTCAAATTTTAAATAGATGTAAGAATTATGCAATTTTTTTGGAACACTATTGGAAAATATTTACTCAACTTGGCCGATCAAATCGTCTGTTTATTTTTAACCTACTGCTCTCAGTAAGGAAGGTTTTGTATTTTGATTGTATATATGTACAGTGGCTCACAGCTTATTTCGTGAAGACGCAAACTATTGGACATATCTAGAAAATGTAAACGCTATTTTGTTTAACAGCCAATTCCAACTCCAATGTTTTTTCTGAAATATCAATTAATTATTCTTAACATAACAAAAAACTAAAAAAAAAGTTGACTAATTCCATAAAAAATTTGTAATTTTGTGGTGCTTCTTTTTGTTTAACGAAGAGGTTCAGCCTATATTCCATCGAAAGGACTAATTTTTTCTTTATCTTTATAAGCTGCCGTTTGGGAATGGCAGTTTCTAAAATTGTCTACAAATTTTCAATGACATTTAAATGACTGCACCGACTCACTCATAAGGACAATTCCAAATCAACCAGGACGGCACAATCAGATTGAAATTTACTGAATAACGTGCTTTTTGGCGGAGTTGAATTGGCATTATTCGTGCTTTTTATTTATCAACCACTCGTTTCGTGCTACTCAACCATTAAAGTCGTGGTCTCGCAGAATATGACGCACAGTTTCTGCACTACAATTCTTGCCCAACACATCGTTAATACCATGACTATTTTTGGATCCGCTAGCATTGGATTCTGCTTCACTTTTCGGAAGAAAATCATGTTGGGAGCGTACAAGCTTGTTGTTTCTGTTGTTGTTAATAATTCCATCTTATCTCTTAAATGTTTCCAACATTTTCGCAGTAAATTTAATTCAATCTGCGTCAACCGAAAAGCAATATTTATACTTTTTGTATATTATAAAATCTTTTATTTGAACATCCTTTATTTTTGTGTTATTCTGATTATATAAAGAAATTCACAGACGTCGACGTCTACTATTTAGTATGTCTTCGTCTAATCAACTCTTTGCGTTGTTTTCGAACTTGAACTTCAAGGTAGAATTCATCACGTTTTACATTAATAATCTGTTTAACAGTGCTGTGAGCGATTAGAAGTATATGCTTATATATACTTGTATACGAGTTTACATATATTTAATTTGTAGTATTTTTAAATGTACGCCTTTAAATAATTTAAATTCTAATCTTCTTTCATCTCTTTTCAGGCAAAGTCTTCAAGCTAAATTTCTTTATAAACTACTTACTGCATACATTTTGCTCCCGATTCATATCAGTAGCTGTAATTCGCTTTAAGTTGAATCATTTGATTTATACAAGTATTTATATTGTATCAAAATATCGGGACGACAATGCTGTAAATTAATGTGCTAGAAATTTGGTCAATTTGGAGTTAATTTCGCCTTACAAGAAGAAATACAGAAAAATCCTGTAGAATATAGAAAACAAGGAACATACGAACACGGTAAGAGAAATGTTTACTATAGTATGATATTACATATTTCACTTAAATATATTTTATATATTGTATATCTGTAAGTGTGTATATATATACATACATATTGACTTTGTAGTATTGTAATGCATATATATTTTATATACTTTTTTTTTTTACTTTCCAAAGTGGCTGCCTGCCAAATTGAAGCTAGCATTTTTGTTTATCCCGACCTTCTTTTACAATACGCTTCATGCAGAGCAATAGTTCTATTCATTTGTTAAAATTTTTTGGTATATGTAAACATATAAAGAAGTTTGTCTACATATGAATTAGCTATGTTTTTTATATTAGATTTAGTTGCTCATTCAATCTATACATTAGGGCGTGTCAATTAGTATGGTTTAAAAAAAGGGAAAAATTGTAGTGGAGAAAGTAATCTACGAACAATTCTGAACCACTTTGGTGGTCTACCATAGGTCTAAAATCGATTTCGAGTATCATCATTTTAAAAAAAGGGGTTTATTTGTCCTGGTACTGTAATTTGATGTAAAAGTTTGTACAAACATCAGAATTATTTGCACATGTATAATAATTTTGAGGGTTTTGAAAATTTACGGCAAACTAAAGTAATAGTCTGCAAGATATTTAAATTTAATTTTGATTTTTTAGTTTATGTGATTATGCAATTATTTATTAGAACCACCATTATTTGCTAGATATTCCGTACAAAACATTTCTTTCATATGAAACTTCTTTATTTTCGCACGTAAGACGAGATTTAACATACTTATTTATTTATTTATTTATTTATTTATATCATACTAAACTTAGCACTAGCTGCTGGGGCCTTCGACTTGCAATTTAAGGCGATATGCCTATTATATATTTCGTTTAGCTCTTTGTACAGTGCCGTTAAGGAGGTGTTGATGAGACTCCTGGGTATGTCCAATTCACAGGCGGATGAAAGTTCCGCATGCACGTCTTGTAAGGATGGAGGGAAAATCGATTTTTTGGTAGTTTGGATTGATTGCTGAGTAGCGGAGTACCTTGGAGTTGATAGGACTGAAAAGGAGGAATGGGGCGTAGTACATATCGTGAGCGGCTTTATCTTCTGCGTATTCATTTCCATGGATCCCTTGGTGGCTGGGAACCCAGATTTTCTCTATGATGTGCTGTCATGAGTTTCCTGATTTCACGCATTGTGGTATCGCTATGATTCGGATTCCGGGTCGCTGTTATTGTGGATAGACTATTGGTGTAGATTACGAAAGATCTCTGTTTTTTAATAGCAAAATGCCATGCTTTGAGTATTGCAAATGATCCTGCGGTAAAAATAGAGCTGTAATTATTGTATTTTAGCTGTCCACGACTGCAAAAGCCGTAGAGACGGATGCTTTTGACGCATCAGTGTAGATTTAACATACTATAAGGTTAAACTAGGTGTGAATTACAATTTTTTTTTAAATTGATGCCTATAATTCACAGCTAGTTTAATTGTTTTCTCTCTTAACCATCGTTCTTGCTGATCTGTCGGTTAATAGCGATTTTCTACGTTTACTCCTTAAACTGTTAATTATCATCGACCTTGAATATAGTTTCTATTGCAAAGTTAAAACTGTCTGCAGTGTACTTTTTGCTCATACTATTGTTTGTTAAAAAATTGAACATGTCCTACTAAACATACATTTGTGCTTCAAAAGTTTTACTCTTATTTTTCCTGTGGTTTGAAATAAGTTTATTATGCTAATCTATTTTTTTTGCATAAAACATTTTCTAAATTGCATAAAATGCAATAATTTTTTTTTATATGGTATAATTCAGCTATTCGATATTACTCGATGGTATTAAAATAACGCAATGAAACTACCTACTTAAATCAAACAATATTAACTCTCAATAAATTTAGTTTTTTAAAATAAAATATTTAAAATCCATTAAATTAAATTAATAGCATTAAAAAAATAAAATAATAATTTGTTTTTATTTTCAATATTTAATTATGAATTGATATCATTTTTAAAGTAACCCATTTATATCTACTAGATCTTAAACTGTAGAAATTAGTGATGAGCTAAGCCCTGATTTTTCAATCACAGTGAAAGCCGTGATTGCTCTTTTCGAATCACTGTGATTTGAAACGGTGAATGGGTTACAGTTTTTAAGTCGTTTACTTGAAATAGACTTGATCACTGTTCTACGATTGGCTACACGAAACAGTGATACGAAACTGTGATAGTGATCAGTGAGCTCTTATATATATTTTAGGTATATAGTTCTACAGTTGCTACAGAACACATTTTAAATCTTAATCACATGCATTTTTATATTTATTCGTAAATACAAGGTGTGTCGCAAAAGACACAGGACTTTTTAAAAATAGCAGTTTCTGGTGGCGCCACCTATTGTTAGGTACAGGCCTTGGAAAGTTATTTCCTTGACAGACATCTTGTAAACATTTTATGACAATCGGACCACAACAAAGCGAAGTTATCGCGCTAAAAGTGACTGTATCTTTTGGGCATCGATCGAAAAATGAATCTTCCTCATAATCCTCCCTCAATGTTCTCATAGAGGTGCTCTTTCATCGGTAAATTAAGTTTTCCAAATAGATAAAAGTCGCACGCAACCAAATCTGGGGTGAATGGTTGATGGTTCAAATGCCATTTTTAAGTGAACACACTTTCCGTAGACCCAATTTCTCTGTCAAAATGCAATGAATCGAATCTTTGGGAATATTTAATTCCATTGCCATATAACGCAACGAAGATTTCGATTAATTTTGTATTAATTCACGCACTTTTTCAATGTTCTTTTCTATTATCACTGATTTTGGCCGGCCCAACTTGGTTTTTTGTTGTGTTTTCTTTTTTTTAAAGTCAAAACACAGAGAAGTGAGAGTCTTCATAAAGTACATAAACATAGCATATACAAGTTGATCTTACCATGCCTGTCCAACTCTACGTCTGTCTGAAAGATTGGTTCTTAAAGTCTATATGATGTAGGGAAACCAAGGCTCCGGTATAAACTATATAGGTATCAAATTTTGTATCAAAATTTTATTACTTTTCACCAATCACAGTAAAAAGTCAACAACTGAAATATTGTTCATTATTAGTATAAATACGCTCATTATTAGTATAAATACGATGCAAATCACATCTTCCTTCAAATACTCCACACAATAAATTCATTATTAAGCTTGCATATTATGCGATATATATTTTTGATTTTCTTTTAAGAGTAGGGTCTAACATTTTCTACCTTAATTTGTGTGCTATGCTTTTGTTTATTTCAACTTTTTGTGAACTTTTTTTTTTTTTTTTTTTTTGCAAAAGTTTTATGCAATTAAATTTATGAGCAAAAAATCCATTTTGAAAGTAAAATCTCGCTGTGTGACATTTAAAATGGTATTATACAAAAAAAAAAGACTGCCTGCTTGGCTTATTGATATGTTCCATGCTGAAGTTTGGGAACGAAGCGAGTAATTTCGCTTTTCTGGCTTTTCTGATTTTGATGTGATTTATGGGCAGACATGCCTCGCTGCAGTTTCGCTCGACCAAAGTGAAGTAAAAACCTTCTATTTACGACAGAAGAATACAAATAGAAGTAGGGATAAGGATTGTTAGCCACGAATAAATGACGTATTCGTACATTTCGTTTAAATTTCATTGTAGTAATTTAGATGTATATATATATATATATATATATATATATATATATATATATATATATATATATATATATATATATATATATATATATATATATCTTGCTCCTTTGAGTACAATTTGTTCAATCTGAATGACACTGGTCTGTTCAATAGCCATAACTTATGCAATGCGATAACATATTTCTTTCTTTCGTGATTTGCACTAATATGAAATAAAAAATCTGGTTGGCATTCTTTATGGACTTTGTGGTTCATTAAATTTTGAATTCGTAGATGTACATGCACAGTTTATCTTGTTTCAAGCTGACCAAGACAATAGCAGTTGTGGTCATGTTTTATTAATGTATTTATATATATGTATATATATGTACAGGTATTTGGTATCTGCGTTGCGTTCCAACTAACAACTTTTACACTTAACTTAATTGCACATAAGCTAAATCATTTCTAAAAAATACAAAAAAATAAATTAATAATTCTCTATGTATATATATAATACTATTTTAGCAGTTGTCGTTGTTGTCGTTGTTGTTGTTGTTGGTTTTGTGTTTATTAGTGTTCCTTTGCAAATTAGCCTGTTATAACCTTGAGTGCAGTCGCACTCAAACGTGTTCTTAGACCAATGTGTTTCAGTGAAAAATTATAGTAAACATGATAGCCAGTTTTATCCGCTCTATATACTGTCGATTCTCTTAAGATGCTATCAGATGTATTTTGTGTTAAAAATACCAATTTTGTTTGACGTGTGCCATTCACAATTAATTCACCAGTTGTAGATCCTTCACTATCATCTTCAGCGTTATTACTGTGAGTGTCATTGCCATAATCAATCACGGCGGTTTCATTACGCTCGGTGTGTGCATCACGTATGCTGTATAGATTTTTTGATATAATTATATGTTTCTAATAGTTCTTAAATTCTATTCTTTATTATACACTTACTGAAAGGAATAAAGCGGTTTGGTAGCTGCATAATTTCGTTGCACAAATATAATTCCAAATAGAATCAGTAGTAGGCACTGTTTATAAATAACGAAACACATAATTCAATTAGTTATTGTTTTATTTAAATCCTTTGAATTAATTATTTGCATACAATAATTTTGCTACTCACAGTTTTTGTCAATAATAACATTCTAAACGTAGCTGCGCTTTAGTACTGAATGCGTTTTTGCTGTTGTTCTATCTTCTAATACTAACGTTTCAATGCGATCCTAACTCTCAATTGAACTAAACTTACTACTAACTTATTATTAAATATTGTATTATTGTATATATAAACAAGTTTGACTAGTTTCGCCTTGCGCGCTGAGTGCGATTACCAAATGAATCTCTTCTCGTCATACAGATTTTATTTTGCTCAAACAAGGATTAATTTAAAAGATGCTAAACTTTTTATGGTTCAAAATTCTTTTGATTGAAAAATTCATTTTGATATCTCCAGTATTATGCCGATAACGATTTACTTGTATGTAATACAATTCATACAAACTTTAATTGATTCTAAGTGTTGACTAGATGATGTGTATTCCAAATAAGATCAAACTAGTCACAATCTTTACAATGTAAATTTGATTCTTTAGCTTTTCCGTTGCATATAGAAAGTTATTTAATGATTTATTTTGTTATTTATTCTTAGCCAATTTGCATTTGTTCAAAAAAGTAAATTTTTACTTTTTATTTTATTTCTTGATGTTACAAACCTATGGAGATGATTTAGAGTAACGTCCTTGGATGCATCATAGGGCGGATTTGAAAATATTCAAAAGTCTTAATCTATATACTATTATGCGATGGTAGCTGCGCTCACAGTATGCAATCGATTTTGATTGAAAAACAATTCCATTTGAAAGAAACATATATATTTTATTAAAATCAGTTAAACATTTTGGGCGTAAATAACTTAAACAATCGTCACTTACAGAACGAAACAAACATACATAAGCTTGACATGAAATACAAACGCACACACTCAAGTTACAAGTTGATAAGACTCTGCAAGTGCTATTATTTTGGTGACTGTCTCTCTGTTTTTAGTTGTTGTGATTGGCGCGATATGCACGATAAACGCAATAATGTTCAAAATTATTCCTCGATTGCCGTCGATTGAGTCAGCCGCTAGCCATACATACTATTGTTTAGAGTGGTTTTTACCTTCTAATCAAAAAGTACTAGGAAATTGTGAATGAAACGAGAATGGTTTAATTGTTCTTTGATAGTTATTTTACTAATTCTCATTATTTGAAATACACATATTCCAAAGCTCCTTCCAATCTCCGAAACACTATTCATATGTATATCTAGGCTTTCTTTGAAATTTTCTTGGCAACACACAAATTTAGACAAACTTTGCAAAATAAAACGAAGTGTTTTTGTAACTTTTATCTCAGAACTTGTATACATTTTTTTACCCACTTGCACTTTTTGCTCTGGCTATCTGTCTACCAGACACCTCTGTGAGGTGTTTTAAGTTACTATGGCCCGTCTCTCGTCAATTCTAAATAAAACTTTGCATCATATGTCGTCATCATTGTCAGCATCGTCATTATCATACTCACACTTATACGTGAGTACGTATCTGTATAGTATGTACTGTTGATTATCGATACGCTTAGTGGAATTCCTATAGGCGACCATATATGTCGAGCGTCGTGTGTGTTTCACTAATTTTCCATAATAACAGTTTTAATTACCATTTTTTTTTTTTCAATGCAATTTAAGCCAAGCGTAAAGACTCTCAAACGATCGATGTTTGTGCAAAAAATTTAAATTCCAGCTGCTAGATAGTGTATCGAATCACTGGACGATTAACTGCATAGAAAACTAATTGAGTCCCAGGTATTTTTCATGCATTTATTTAATTTATTGCAAATACTTGTACTACAAAAAATTTTTTAATTTAGTTTGAGCCAAGACAGCGTTTTATATCTCAATTTTTTTTCCGGTTGTGTGTCCTGAACTTGTAGTTCCTAGAGGCCCTGATATATATATATATATATATATATATATATATATATATATATATATATATATATATATATATATATATATATATATATATATATATATATATATATATATATATATATATATATATATATATATATATATATATATATATATATATATATATATATATATATATAAATTTTGAATTGCAATACAATATGATTCAATTTATTTTTACATAATAATCAAATTTTAAGTTAGATTAAATTTTAACTGGATAAAAGAAGACAGTTAGGTTTAGCTACCTGGCAGTTAACTTCTAATTTGAGAAAATTAACTTCTCTTTAACGGTCGAAAAATCAGCGCTTAGTATTTTAGCCCGTTTGAACTTGAAGTGTTAAGGGCGGTTGAAGATCGCTAGCAGGTTTCTGAGAATACTCCTTTTCCGCTGTCTGTTTATGACTGTCTTCTGGTAAATTTTTGGCAACAAACAATAATTTTGTATGATGAACTCCAGTGATAACCAATGGTTCAGGTTTGTTGGATTCATGTTGATCATCCTGTGTGCTGTGTATGTTGTTAAAGATATATTTTTTTGAATTTGTAACGACTTTTAAGTGTCATGCTGTATTTAAACTCACTTATGATAATAGTGTAAAGGTTTATTTGCTGCATAATATTTGTGCATCAGCGCAAGGCAGGAAAAGATGGCGAGCAGACCCTGTATTTAATAATAATAGTTATTAAATAATTTATCTCAAAATTTTTCTACTTACGATCTTCGTCAGTAAGAACATTTTTGTCGTAGCTTAACATTAACACTAAATGCATTTTCCCAGCTGCGGCACGCTCTTATACTCCTGACTCGATTTGATGCCATCAATTTCACCTTGTCCCCTTAGGGTCATTAACAATTACAATTTGTATACCCTGTAGCCATATAGTAAAATGAGTATATTAAGTTTGTAAAAATGTATGGCAGAAGGAGGGGTTTTAGACGCCATGAAAAACATGTCCGTCCGACCATCTGTTGGAACGAAGAGATCTTGAATGCTATAAAAAGATAGAGCCTTCAAGTTTGAATATTTAGACTTTTCTGTATCCTCTTCAGATAGAGTGTATTAAATGAAAGTGGTAACCTCATTATAAGAAGTAGCCCTGTACAAAGTTTTTGTATGACATTTTTTGATTTTTTTTTAATTAAGCTAGAAATGCCAAATTTGTAGTATCTTACATTACTTCTAATAGAATATACTAAAAACGTCTAGATTGAACCACTATAAGTGTAGCCCTCATACAAACTTTTTCCCTTTTTGTGTGTTTTTGTATGCATTTTTGTTCCAGATCAGACCACTATAGGATATAACCATAGCCCCCATACATATCAATGGTTCAAATAATGAGCATTAGACAAAACACAGGGTATCTCGAAACTGAGCACACTCGACTGCAGCGCTCTTTTATGTTGTTATAAGCATTTTGTGCTTATACTTACGAGTATATTGTATGTACATTGTTTTCTGGATACTACTTTAGAAATCTTATGGCATTGTCATCCACTCGCCAACACACACTCTAAATTCAACTTCACACTATTGCATATTCTCATCATTATGAAATACTTTGTATGCATTTACATTTGTTGAATCTATCATTTTAATATTGATTATTGACTTGGCTCTTGAGTGTCTCATTGACCTAAGATGTCATGTGAAAATTTTGTGTGTATTTTTAAAACTACCATGTGATGTAACTTCAATCTACCTATGAATGTAATGTGAATGTTGCCATCTGTAAAACTCATAAAAATTTCTTAGGATATTTAGCTAAATTAAATCAGATATTAGTATATATGGAGAGAACTACTTCAAAATTAAACATGTAAACACAAAAGCTTTTGTGATTTTTCAAACCAAAATTTGTAAAGTAAAACGATTTATACAGTACCTTCCAATTTATTCCTAAACAATGCAATGTAAGGAACATATTGAAATTGCGTAACATGGTGTAGAGAATCTATAATAGATCTAACTAACAATGTTGCTTCTAGAAGAGCATGTAGAATGCTTCAAAATTTTACTCAGATCTTTATCATAGAAAAACTCAAAAATGAGGTGGTTTTGTATGAGTGCCAGTTTGAAGGCTCGGAATCTCCGAGATTTAAATGTTGATACAGACGGACACGTCAATTTCAACACAACTTAATATGATGATCAAAAATTCATGATATACTTATAGCAAACTGCAACTGTGTCACTAATACACACTAGAGCACAAACCATTAAACTCTACATAATACATATTTTTGTTTAGCTTGTTTACTCTCATTTGCTCTCAGTATAACATGATTACTGCGCAAGCATTTCGTTTTTAAATATGTGCATAGTGATATTAAACGAAATTAGTTTTACCAAAGTCTAGGTTTTTTCGTTTTAGGTGTTTTATTAAATATAATAGTATATGTACATCATATTTATTATTCGTTTTAGTGGTTAACAGTTTATTAAACTTGCGAAAAATTTCTTTTTAGGACATTTTTCAATGCTAATCTTATTATTATATTTTATGGTACGAATTACATTTAATACAAGTGCACAGCCTCGGGGTTTGATAAATTAAATTGGATTTATTTCTTTGTCATATTTTTTATGTGCAAATTAAATTATTTCCACATTTTTCTTGTTTTGCGCCGCCCGTTATAACTTTAAGCGCTAATGCACTTAAACGTGGTCCTAAACGTGGTAGTATAACCTGTGTTTCGCAATTTAGATCTTCGGGCGCACATTTTGAAGATTGTACTTCATCAATATTTGGTATTTTTGTTGTTGTTGTTGTTGCTGTTGTTGTTGTTGTCAATGAAAGAGATTCATCTACTTTGCCTGATAGTGGCTGCAGTGGTGCTTGGCCGACTGCTGAAACATGTACTCGGGTATTTGTTGATGGGGGCTTAGTTGTGGTTGTTGTTGTTGGAACCCTGTCTTTTACTTGCAGTTCGGCCTGTAGTGTTTTCTCGCCGACTATGTATGGCATATTTGTAACAATGTAATCCAGTTTGTCATAGTTGTAGCCATTATTGTACGTTTCATACATAACTTGTCTTATGACAGTAGAACCATATAATGGCACAAACGTCAATTTATCAGGGTTTCTGTTGTTTTCGGTTGCTAATGTATCCTTGATTAAATTTATATCATGTGGCTGTATAGCAGCTGCAAAATTTTGTTGAACAAATGCAACGCACAGTACAATAATCGGCAGCATCTATAAGTGTTGAAAAATTATTTATTATTATACTGAATCCTTGTAATCTTGTAACCTTGTAATCTTCAAATTTTCGATTTTAACTTACCATATTTCTCATTACAAACATTTTAGTCGCGTTTCTATTTGGTACTGAATCAACTGTCTCTAGCGTTCTATGTTTTAAAGCATTCGCTACGAAATTTCGCAAACCTATTAAATACTAGCTGCTTGTATTTACAATCGTGTTCGACCAGTTTCAAGTTGCACCAATTAAAATTGCAAAAATTCAAATTGAAACAATTTTCCCATGAAAATCCAATGCACTTTAACAAGGGGGAAATCCAGGAAATTCGAATCGAGCTGCTTTAAGAAAATCAAATAGAGCTTGAAACAAACGTAGGTTATGTTGATTCATAAGATCATTAAGCATTTTTTAAAGCTAATAAAATATTCTAGATTATATTTTCTGGTGCTTGGCGTTCATTTTCGAGACTAGATGAGTCCCATACTTTTTTATATTATTCACGCGTATTTTAAAATCAATAATGTTCCTTTGATAAAATGATCATAGAACATTTTCAAGACATGATTTTCTAATTTGCATAACAAATTGATTGTGTATCAGCTAGTTACTAGTTGTATAAACGAAACTGGAAAATCGGACTAAAATTCTGATATTAAGATTGATTAAAAAAGCATATAATCGAGAACATGACTTGTTTTGCGATTTATAACAGATAAATATATAATACACAAATAAAATATAAATTGTATGATTGCTGGCAATGTATTAGTCGGATAAGATATAACATACATGCATGACATGCCAGTAAAACAAAATAGAGCAACAACACTCAACAGAAAGGATGCACATTTTTAACATTTAAAAAGCAGTCTGAAAGAGCAAATCATGAGTACCCATAATGTTCTCGACTATGAGATAGTTACCCTGATCCATAGCTTGAGCAATTAATACTTGTAAAGTTTACATTTCGAATTAGAATATTTTGCATTGCATTATTTTTTAATTTGTTCTGACATTTGGTAGTTTTATTTTGGTTAGTAACTGGTTATTTGTTGTTCTTCTAGTCAAACTAAGACTTTGCTCTATCAGGTGAGAATTGTGCTGATTTTTAGCTAACTGTGTTTGGTGTTTTCGTAATAAGGGTCTGATTATCTCAACCATATTCGTCGCTAAAATATAGATACAAAAGCCTTGCAAAAATTCATTCCAAAAAGTTTACAAAATATTTGTAGACTTACATGTCTTTGTTTTCGTATGTTTTCGTTTGATAAAACAAACCAAAGCAAATACTGTGCGCATATTTCAAGAAACCAACCGATCAAGATACAATGAAAACAAATGCAACTCGTTATGTCGTTTTTCTTACAAAAAAATGTCTATATAATTTGATGGTTTGTGCTCTTGTTTGTATGAATGAACTGCAAATGTATGTACAGAAAAATGTATACAGAGTTTATTTTTATTCTAAAAAATACCAAAGAAGCTAAAAAGGGAGCAGCTAGGCGTAATACTCCATTGTGCCATAGCGACACAAGCACTGTTGAATAGTAAGGCAAATTGAACTGTACTGTTTGGTTTGGTGGTTTGGTCGTATCGCACCAAGTTTTCTACAACTTGAACTTGTTGGATATTATTTGCTTCGTTTGCAACATTTATGGGACTACCTCAAAAAGTGGGCGGGACACGCCCATTTATATATGTATATGAAGCGATTGTCCATTAAAATCCACCAAATCACATTCAAGCTTATATTGATTTAAATAAAGATTTTTTTCATAAAAAAACACAAAAATTGCACTGTCGGTTTGTATGGGAGCTACCCAAAAAAGTAGGCGGGCCACGCCCATTCGTCTATGTATGCTAAGCGGCTGACCATAAAAAGGCACCACATTCATTTCAATCTAATATTGACTTTAATATAGAAATTTTTTATACAAAACGTCAAAAGTGGGTAGTAGGTTTGTATTGGGGCTACCCCAAAAAGTGGGCCCACCATTGGCTCCCACCCATTAATGTATATGCTAAGCATCCGTCCACTTGAAGTTACCATATCAATTATTAAGTTGATATTGACTACAATAAAAAGGTCCTTTATCTCTATTAAACAGCAATGAAAAGAAGTGTATGTGCAAAATTTCAACTGGATAACATAAAAATGGTCCCGAAAAATTCGCAACAATAAACAGGCGGACAGATAGACAGACAGACAGACGGACAGACAAACAGGCGGACGGGCAGACAAACAGACGGGCGGACAGACAAACAGACGGACCGTGCTAGATCGACCCGTCTCATCGATCTGATCAAGAATATATATACTTTATGGGGTATACGATGCCTCCCTTAATGCGTTACAAACTTTCAGACAAACTGATAATACCTTTCACACTATGTGCGAATGGTATAAAAAGAGACCAAACGAGTTTGTTTTCCGCAATGGGGCATAGCATAGGTATATGTGATATATGTTCAGCCTAGGAGGCTGAACTCTCCATACACAATTTCAGATTGATATCTCAAAAACTGAACGACTAGTTTTGATTCATGAGGACAGACGGACAGATTTAAATATGGACAGACGGAACCATCCCAGCGAGCTGCTCTGCTATCTGATGCTTTCTTCAATGCGTTACAAACTCCGTGATGTAGTTATAATACTATTCACATTACATGCAAAGAATATCAAAAACGCTTTATAGAATAAATGAAATGAAATAGCCGTAAGTTCTATCCAAAAATAACGTTTTATTTTCTGACGGAGTTATAGCAGCATCATAATTCAATTGCAACACATCTTTGTACGATGATACAAAGAAACACATACGTGCCAGTACATTTTCATAACTTTTCACTTTAAAACAGACTACAAAGCGTATTACTCATGTAGTGACTTTGAACAAATAAAATTTCTTTGAAATTCCTACCTTCTACATAATAAGAGCAATTTGGCAATGTGTAATTCCCGAGATAGTTCAATCACTTGTATAGTTGATAGCAAGCCAATTAGAGTGCTAAGAAAACGTAGAAAGTTTTATTTCTTGTAAAGTATAAAATTATAGAAACAAATTTTTAGAGTACATATTTATTTTATAGATACTTATTGCGCTTGAACCGATTATTAATTTATAATAGTTTTAAACTTTTATTTATTGACTATTTCGCTTTATTCTTCCTTCTCCTTGTTTGTTTTTTTGTAATCAAATTTCTATAGAATAAAATATATATTCATGTGATTTTGAAATCTTAAAAAAAAAAACTTCAAGTTGTTTGAAAATAAATTGTACTTTGGAGAGGGGATAATAACGAATTCTTGCTTTCATTTCAACTTAGACTAGTTTCACAAATTATATATAAATATAAACAAAAAAAAAAAAAAAAACATCTAGTTGCGCCATAAAGCAAGCTAAATAGATTAATTTTTGCATTTGAATTTTATTTTAATGCGAAGTATACTCACGTGTATCCCCTCTTCAAAATTTTATTTTCAGACAACTAGCAAGTGTTACAGAATTAACAGAATAGAAACTAAACATAAACAAGGCCATATTTCACATAAATCCAAAGAAAACATTATTGGTGACGGTTGGTTGGTGGTGCCTAAAGAAAAACCGAAAGAAAGACTAACCCTCAATTTCTAACCATTGAATCTTGAGCTCATAGAGTAGAGCAAATAAAAAAAAAAAAAAAAAGCAAAAAAAAATTACAAAATGGGTGCAAATGTCTCCCAATTGGAACGTGAAATCGGCTCCGACCTATTTCCACCAAATGAGCACTATTTTGGGCTGGTGAATTTCGGGAACACATGTTATAGCAACTCGGTGCTACAAGCGCTCTACTTCTGTAAGCCATTTCGCGAGAAGGTGCTCGAGTATAAAGCGAAAAATAAGCGGCCAAAGGAAACATTGCTCTCATGCCTGGCGGATTTATTTTATAATATAGCAACGCAGAAGAAGAAAGTCGGTTCAATAGCACCGAAAAAGTTTATAACACGTCTACGCAAAGAAAAAGAAGAATTTGACAATTATATGCAACAAGATGCACATGAATTTCTAAATTTTCTTATAAATCACATCAATGAAATCATATTGGCCGAACGTAATGCCAGCAAAGGCGGCGGCGGTGGTACAGGCGGCGGCGTTGGAACTACTACTGCTGTTGGTGTTGGAGGAGCGACTTCAGTTGGTGGTAGCGGCGCTAGTAAATCAAATTCATCGACTTCAACATCCACCTCTAATTCAACGACAACAAATGGCAACTGTAGTAATTCATCGGGTTCGCTAAATGGCAATACGACACTCGATACGGGCGTGATTATAAACACACAGAACAATGCCGCCAACACAGAGCCCACGTGGGTGCATGAAATTTTTCAGGGCATACTTACCTCGGAGACGCGTTGTCTCAACTGTGAGACTGTCAGCAGCAAAGATGAGAATTTCTTCGATCTACAAGTTGATGTCGATCAAAATACTTCGATTACGCATTGTCTGCGTTGCTTTAGCAATACCGAAACGCTTTGCTCCGATAATAAATTTAAGTGCGACAATTGCTGCAGCTATCAGGAGGCACAGAAGCGTATGCGCGTCAAGAAACTGCCCATGATATTGGCGCTGCATCTGAAACGTTTCAAGTATATGGAACAATTCAACCGACACATTAAGGTCTCGCATCGTGTTGTGTTTCCGCTCGAATTGCGTCTGTTCAATACGTCCGATGATGCTGTCAATCCGGATCGTCTCTATGATCTTATGGCTGTTGTCATACACTGTGGTTCCGGACCGAATCGTGGACATTACATCAGCATTGTAAAAAGTCATGGATTGTGGTTGCTCTTCGATGACGATATGGTTGACAAGATTGAGGCCTCCACAATTGAAGATTTCTATGGACTGACATCGGATATACAAAAGTCATCAGAAACAGGATATATATTGTTTTATCAGTCACGCGATTGTGCTTCGTAGAGTGGCATTAAATTTATTTTCGTCATATATAGTTTCTATTTCTATTTTTTTTGTTTTTGTTTCCTACAATGCATGTTAAAGTCCTCTAAGGAGCCTTATTATTATAATATAAATTTGTAGTTAATTATTCAAGAATTTATATATATATTTTTTTTTTTTGGTTATGCTATCGAATTTCGTTTTACATTCAAATAAGTTGTAGTTAAACTACTTTAAAAACATATTTAAAAAAAAAAACAAAATTCTAAAATTTTGCACGTTTAAAATTATTTTTAAATGAATTTTTTGCATATTTTATACAATAATATTTAAAAATATTTTCCGTGCTGTTGTAATAATAAACTATTATTAAACTATTAAGTTATGTGAATTTATTACTGAAGGAAGCTTGTGATTTTTGTGCTAGGTCAAGAAATGCTTAATGGACTTTTTTATTAGCCAGTCAAGGCTAATAATTGTAGACCTTACTCAATATTGAAATTTACTGTTTTGAATTTAAAACAAGAAAAAACGTTAACTGCGATTGAACCGAAGCACTAATACCATTCACACGACATTTTATATCTTATTGTAAAGCATAAACGTGGGTGGTGGGCTTGTATAGGGGTTACCCCAGGGACAATTTGTATATGTATGTGAAGAGACTGTAAATAAGAAGCTGATATTGACTTAATTAAAGAAGTTTTTCATACAAAAGCACAAAAGTTGGCGATATGTTTATATGGGAACTACTCTATAAAGTGGGTAATGGGTTTGTATGGGGAATACCACATAAAGTGGTTTATGTATAAAAAGCAACCATATAAAATTTAAAGCTGATTTTGACTTAATTGAAGAAGTTTTTAATACAAAAACACAAAAGTGGGCATTGGATTTGTTTGGTAGCTACCGCATAAAGTGGGCGTGGCGTATCAATATAGATACTCGATAAACTTGGAATCAAAAGAAGCTTAAATACCGTCTTGACGTCCGTCTTGAGATCTATTATGCCTCCTTTATTGCGTTACAAACTGTTAGACAAACTGTGAATGGTATAAAAATCTATCTAAGCTCTCTCTCACTCTCTCTCTCTCTCTCTCTCTCGCTTTCTCTCTCTCTCTCACTCGATGTGAATCACATTCTATTTAAGCGAAGTTCAGTAAACTTTAACTAATAGCAGTTCATTGAGAATCGTTTAAAATATTTTCACATGAATTAATTTCAATTCATTGTCATCATCGTCATCATCATGATGGAACAGGTTCGTTATAGACATTTCATTACTATTTTATGTGAAACAATTGTCGGTTTTAATCAAATACGATAGATTTATTGTAATTTACTCGCATCAGTAACGAGTTTCAATTGTGACAGTTGCGCGTCGTGTTGCTTAATAAGAATATTCTATATTGTAAAGGGTGTTTTCTTTGTTTTAGAGTTATAAAACTTTGAATTGAATTAAAAAAACACTGAGATTACATAATTTCAAACTGTAAATTGTCTTTATTAGAAAGATAATTTTATGCCAATAGTGTTTAAATATAATTACGTGCATTTGGGAGCACAGCTGACTGAGATGTTGCGCATTCTGGAAGTCCAATTTTTAAAACCTTCTAAAGCAATGTGGGCATATCTCGGCAATGGTTCGTACAATGTCCATATCGTCGAAAGTTTCTGGATTGTTCGCATAAACCAATGATTTCACGTAATCCCAGAGAAAATGATACAAAGGCTTTAAAGCGCATGATCTCGGTGTCCTATTGATTGTTCAAAAAACATTTCCTTAATAAACACACCATTCAATTTCATTCAAGTTTCATTTTTAAGGAACTAAGAACCAATGTTTCAACTGGCCCATAAAGCTTACCAGACAGTGTTGTTTTGTAGATGGAACGGTGCCTTGATAATATCTCGTGTATTTTCTTCACTCCAAATGGGGTAATTCTTAATAGAATTAGTCGCCCGTATGGACGATTATGTCAAACGTAAAATGAATGACATAAGCGTCGTCTGACCAATTTATGACAGTTTAATTCGTGAAAATGGAACCGCTAAAAACACACCCTGTACATGTAACTGTGTATTATTCATTGATGTTTCAGTAGTCGGTTGTGCTGTTGGCACACTTCTGACGTTTGCGGTGAGTTATTCATGCAATTTCAAAATGGAATTTCTATCTTTAGTTTGTCAGATTTCATAAGAATAGCATCATGTGTGATTTCAAAAATCTTTTTTGATGTAAATATGCAATAAAGTACAATAAAGATTAACTATTAAATTATTCTCGAAGTATTGATTAAGTTTTATTTCTTTACCCGTCTCTCTTAGAAACAAATGAAAATTACAACTGAGTTGAGATTGATTATTAAAAAAATATTATAAAATGCACTTTCTCACAATAGGAGGTTCTATCTGAACATTTAGAAAAAAAAAAAAAATTGAAATTGGACCTGTACACTCCATTTTTTGTTTCATAGCATTTCATTTCCTTTGTCTCTAAATTTTATGCAAACTATATTACAAAGTATGCTAAGAAATTAGGACAAACTGCGGTACAGCGAGTTTAGTTTAGTTTATCTACTTGTAAGTCTTTTCTAGTGAAAAATACTTGTCTCTTCGATTTATAGACTGACGGGCGGACATGGCTAGATGGACTCTTCTTGTCGGGTCTAACATCAATAAATATATATTTTACATACATTTTGACAGTTCAAGAAGCCGTTATACTGCATTTTATTTAATTTTTAACCTATTTAAATCGAGGAAGCATCCAGTATATCTAAGGACCCTTGTTTAAACCTTAGACTTGTGTCTATTATATAATTATTATTATGGGATATTTTATATAATATGGGCTTTTTTCTTCACTTCTGATGCTGTTCAAGAAAATACATATACTTGCATAATCTATACGAACTAACATGCCTCGGTTTCAATTGTTACATACAAGGTGCGTCTCAAAGTAAACTTTTAGAGTAGAACATTTTCTGGAAATTCTATCTATGTGTGATTTATTGCATTGAACAAGTAAATGCTTTCCCAACTTCCAGTCCTAAACTTCGTACATTATGTCCACTGGAAACAGAGTTATTACCGTTGTCCGGTATGAGCTTTAGGATGGCCTTCGACGCCCTTAGGATGACCATCATTTTAACAGAACGATTTTCTTTCATCGCTAAATAAATTCATTTGAAAAGGTAACAGTCGAATCAGGGCACTTACTGATGATCAAAATGTCATTTGCAGGGAAAATTGTACATCGGGGCCAATTGTACATCGATGAGATGAAAAAGTTTACTTTTACTTTTTTACTTCGGGACGCATCAAAAAAAAAAAAAAAAAAAAATACTGTGCTCATACCTTTCCTACATTTAAATTGTCGTTCAAAATGCGATATTCAATTCCATTTTCAAGCATGCCAATGAATATTTCGGCTCAGTTTTAATGAATTCACTCAATTTTCCAATGTTACTTTCAGTATCCACAATTTTCGAAGAACATTGATGTTCGGGCCTCTGTATGTTCTTCCGACCTTCCTTGAACCGCTTAAACCACTCATACACTCTGGTACGGGATAAACAATTCTCACCATTATCTTCTTGCATCAATTGAAACGTTTCGGTTAAGTTTTACCAAGCTTAAAACCAAACTTAATATGTGATTTTTATTCGAAATACATTTTTCGACTGATGTCGTCACCACTTTGAGTGCGATATCTCTGCTACCAGTGTCTTAACTCTCGAACGCACTAGGTCACATATAGTTGATTTTTTGAGAAAGTTCCATTTTCTCTGTGCTTCCCCTTGTACAAGGTTACATTGAATAATAATAATAATATTTTACATATTAAGTATGTGTTTATAGAACTAATTTCTAGTACAACTCATAAATAATTTAGAAACTTTTTCCTATTTATAAATTGTAAATTGCAATGAATTCAGTAAATGAAAAAAAAATCCCCTAAAATAACATAAATAGCTGCAAAATAATTGCTGTCTGCTGTCACTTCATCAATATTAACACATGAAAATGACATGGGATATACGAGTATAGCACAAAAAAAAAAATAAAATAAAAGACAATTTTCTTTTGGAATACAACCACAACAATCGATCGATCGATCGATCGCACGATCGATCGATTAATGATGTTGATAAACCTGTTTAATGCATTAACATTTCTTTCAACATATTACACATATTTCAACCGCATTAACCGCACAAATCTGCTAAGCTGCATTTTGCCACGCGCAATGACTCTGTGTACCAAGGAATAAAGCTCCCGCCCATTCACAGTCGGTTGGTCTACACCTGACTCTACATGTTTAAGACAAGAGCATAAAATACGCCGATATGCGCCACTTTGCTTTAAGGTGCACGCTTGTCATTGGGAAAATTTCAACGATTTAACTAGTTGGCGACAAGTTGCGCTCGATTTGGCCTGCAGCTCTTTCATACCACGTTTCCACTTTTGTCTGCGGCTACGCATGCGCGTAGGAAGTCGTTGTAGTCGTTGTAGTCGTTGTAGTCATTGTAGTCGTCAGATGGCAACTAGCCGTTGTCCAGTACACAACAATACTTACACTGTTTAACAAAAGTTTATTATTACGATTGTAAATAGTGAAAAACTTAAGGACAGAGTGTCGTAAAGTCAAGAGTAACAAATATTTAGTATAACCCTACATAAAGCGAGTTATCTGGTACATAAGCGATGCTAGAGACCATTGGGATGAAGCCGCTGTATTCTTCTACTGTAGGAATTCGTTGCCAATAACGGTTGAATTGTTCCTTAACTGAAGGCAATCGCAGATCTCTGTAGAGTATTGCATTGCGTGCGATCCACTGTGCATCAGTAATGCTGTGGAGGACCCTATTTTAAACTACTTGTAGTTTGTGGATGTAGGAAGACGGCGCAGATACTATTGACCGGTAAACAGTCAACTTATTTCTCAAACATAACCTGCTCGATGGTCTTTGCAGACAGTTACACTTTCGAAGTTTAGTTACATAAGCATGCTCAGATATCTAACTCAGTTTAACTGAGATATCACCAACTTGTTAAGGGTGACATCATAACAGTTTTCCTTCCGGTACAAAAAAAGTGTAGTGCTGCAACTTGCTTCCATTAACGGCCACATTTCAAAGATTGGTTCATCTGTTGAAGTTATACAGGAAGTCATTCGTGAACTTTGCCGACTCAATGCGACTGACTGAGCGGGCCACGAAAACAGTGAACAGGTGGCAAGAATTGTGTTGGGTCCGATTGGAGCTGGCAAATTCGCAGTATACAATGTGTAGAGGACAGGTCCAAGGACATTTCCCTAAAGTACACCCGATCGATCTTCTCGAACTATAACCATAATGTGCCATCGAAGCAAGTACAACAGGAGGTAATGAGCCGCTGGGATGAGAGACTTATGCTTATAAAGCACTCCTTAATGCTTGGTGAACAACCAAAAACACAGCAGAGCTTTAATGCTTATTTCCAAGGCTTCCGAGGACGCTAAATGATTCCGATGGACTTATTTTGGAGTAAAATTGTATTGTCTGAAGCTGAGCTGATGGTCAGGGAAGACAATCTGCAGACCTAGAACAGACAACATTCCAAGATAAATACTTTCGAATATATTGAGTAAGATCGGTAGCAATCTTATTAGTCTGTAAGAACTTATAAGATTTTCCGGTTTATCAGGTTTCGGAACCATTTCAATCAAAGCGTATTTTCATTGAGCGAGGGCAAGTGATGAATGCGTGACATGGGATTGAAGCGAGCATGAACAAATTTACATTGACACAAGATATGTAAAAATTACGAGTGCCAAATATAATAAAAGGGCTAATCCGCCGGTAATTTGCCGTGTAGTTAATAGTATGAAAGTGCGTTTATTTCATATGATAAGAACGTTTAGCAAAAATGTATCCGTTCCGCGACATAAATCTTGATATAGATCTCTCGATTAGAGAGATGGCAAATTTGACTTAAGATGCAATGGAATTCATCACCATAAATCTTCTTTGATAAATTGAATTCAAACTGAAACTAACAGTATTTTTTTGCATAGTGGTAGGAGGAAAACCGGTTAATATGTGGTGTCTTCATTTTTACATAAATAACTTAGAATCTATTTCAGTTACCATTTTTTTTTTTTGGTAATTGAAAAGTACTCATCGCTGCAGTTTGTAAACCGAACAAAATGTCCGAAAGATCCGAGTACAAATCGAAAATTGGAAGAGGAAATATTAAATAATGTGAGAGTTAAAGAACAGTGGTAAAACGGTTGCCAAGATTCAAATTTCAGATGAACTTTTTGTAGTGTGACACCTAGAGTAACATTACGCAGAGTTTGATGTTCCTAATTCTTATAGTCACTCAGAGGTTTTTCCACAGTTATTGTATATAAGATACTTTATAGGTTCCGCTCCTTAGCTAATGTATTTCTCAAAGTGTTCGACAGTTCAACAAACACTAAATCATAAACTATTAACATATACTTGTGTGCAGGTTATCAGATTTTGTTAAGCAGTGTACTTGATTAATTTGCAGTCATAGTTTAACTATTTTCAGTTGGAACGAATGTGTATAGGTAGGTATGAATTTTTTTTATGGCACTAATAGTATTCCGCATTTATGCGTAATTGCGATTGACGTTTGACGATAGCTAGCTGCAGCGATACCAAGTGAATTTTATTTTTATTTCGAAATTACTTTCACTTGTACTATAGCTTTTTTTTTGTTTTGTTTTTTTTTTTGTACGATCCATAGGCGCATTGATTGTATGGTTTGTATAATTTTCGATTTCTGGTTTGTCGTTTGACATCTAATTCAATTTGACATTTGACATATTACTTTTGTCATTCGATCGATGTCAAACAATGTCGCAACAAATTGTTGCAACATCATTCTGACAGCAAGGCAAACGCCAACCGAGGGAAAATACATACATTTGTATGCATGTGCCACATCCAGCATCCAGCAGCAGCGATACAGTTTTCCATTGTGTATCTTTTTTTTTTTGACATTTGACAATAGATACATCTTCGTTGCGATATTAAACTGTCACAGTGTGTTGTTTGTACGCATTTGTTTCGGAAGAACTATGTATTTACAATGTTTCGTTCAAGTTTTTGTTGCTTTTGTTTTTTTAAGCTCAAGCGTTCATTGTCCTCGTAGCTAACGAGGCTGGTAGTTAGTTTTTAAAATATGCGTATGCACTTGTCAAACGAGGAAGTTGCATAAAGTCAACTTCAGTTGTGCTGCAGCATAATTTCAACGAATTAAGCTTAGCTTTTCCGTTTTTTTTTTCTGTAGTCTGCAACTAGTAAAGGTTTGAAAAGACCATAGAAATACGAGGCTAGTTTCAAAAGTGATCAGTGCGATAAACTATGTGAACGAAGGGCTTACCACACGCTAACATTCTACACATTTTTGGTGAATGTTGAGAATGTTGCTTGCCTCTACACTTTCGCATACATTCTGTATATTCTTAACAATCTTGAATAATATCGGATGAACTACGTGATTTTGGATTAAATGACCGATTTATTATCTATCTCTAGCATAAAAAGATGCATTCGGGGTGGATCGAACTCGGAAAACTTCATTGCACTAGCTAACTAATCGCCAATAATAAAACGACACTCGTTTTAAATCACTGCTTCACCTTCCCTTTTTCTTCTTCTAAAATTGTCATTGTCAGTTGTCATCAAATTGTCATCGCAAGGACGCTAATTTTAAAATATAATGTGCATGGCCGAGTTCAGCAGTGTGCTAAACGCAATAATATATATATTTTTTTTGGCGCCCAACGTGGGGTCCGAACACATGAGATTGAGAGTGTCATGCTCTACCGACTAAACTAGCCGGTAAAAAAAAAAACAACCAAAACAGATGTTTTATTTAAGCGAACGTCATTTTGCCACTCACATGTTTATGACAACGAGCATTTACCAGTGGAGACAGTAAATGATGAGATTTTCGAGCTTAATGAAAGGGCTCTATAAAATCAATAGAAATCTATATTTTTAATGAGATATCGTAAATAATTTGTCCCAACTTGGATGGAACTTGCTACATCTAGTATGTATATATTTTGAGAGAGGGAATCACTAAAAATATATTGTAAATAATTTGCAATCAAGATACAATTATAAAAATCAAAAACCGTGCCTTTTAATTTTACGTATTATTTAAAAAAAAAGAAAAGAAAATTAATGGCTTGAAAAACTGTTTACTTACTTAGGTGGCTCTACAACCGTCTATCGGTCAAGGCCGCTCGTAGGATAGAGCACCAGTTGGAATAGTTAGTGCGCGCCGGCGCTAGTCGCTGGCAATTCGGAGCTTCATCAAGTCATCATAGACCTGATTTTGCCATCTTAAGCTCGGAAGTCCTCTCTTTAGCGCTGGAGCTTCGGGAGTTTTTCATCCGAAAAACTTTTTAAACGTTCGATTTTGCACACAAATATTGGTTTTCTGTTTTCCGAAATGATATATCATTATATATGTATTATACTTTCATAGTACATAGCCAATCTTGTCACTAAGCCTATTGAAATCGAATCTTTAAATGAAGTGTTAAATAAACAAATGATCTTTTAACGAACTTCTTCTATTCTCTCACCCTTCCATCTTCATATTTTACAGTCCGTTCATGCATTTCTTTTCATCTTCTTGCCACATTTTTAATTAGCTCGGCGGCATTAGTCTCACGTGGCATTTGTCGATGTGTTAAATTTTTCTGCTACTTTGCCCCAACTGAGTTGAGTTGGTTGAGTAAGTCGAGATGTTACATAAACGACAACGTATGAATACATGTAGTATAACAGCTAGACTTCAAAGAGGGTTGTCGATATTAATTTGTGAAACTGCAGGCTATGGCCGCTTGCCTGAAACTGAGTACACCAGAGGCAGGTTCATAAAGTCGACACATGCTGACATAATTATGCGCAGCTATGTAATTGTATATGTCATTAAATATTTTTTTCTTTCTCCGTATAGTAATGTTGAAAAAAAAAATGCATCAAAAGGCAAACGACGCTATATAGAAAGATTTATTATTTTTCTCTTGCTCGATTGTCAGCGCGTAACTTAAAACCCTTTGAAATATAAACTTTCAAAAAAAAAGACCATAAATTTTTAATGAGCCCATCAAATAATTGAAAAGTTTTAACTGCTTTGTTTCGATTTGTGCCATATACTTACAATAATTTCAGCATATTATAAAAGTGAGCATATTAATTTTGTACACATTCATTTATTTTTAAAGAAAAAAATATATATTTTAATTCATATTTTTTATCTTTTACTTACTTTCAGGTACGTATAACACTCATGAAGTTGGACACAGAAATACAAGTCGTAGATGTTATAATATATGGGTAATACTAATTACTATACTATCGTAGAAAATTAAAAATATATATATCAATAGAGCAGCTTACAGTACACTCAGTTCTATTAATTTCTAATAAAAAGAACTTTGCAATCTACTAGACTACTAGATACTTTATTTCTTGTCTAAGATCTATACATATTTGGGATGTTTTATTAACACTGATGTAAGGTGGACAAAATTTTGATATTTTATTAACACTGATGTAAGGTGGACATATTTGGGATATTTTATTAACACTGATTATAGGTTGGTCCACTCAAAATTTGAAGTTTCTACTCTTATTTGGTTATGGATAAGTTGAGTCCAAACATCCAAATTTTAAGGATCTCTGTCTCTCTCTCCCCCCACCTCTCTCTCTCTCTCTCTCTCTCTCTCTCTCTCTCTCTCTCTCTCTCTCTCTCTCTCTCTCTCTCTCTCTCTCTCTCTCTCTCTCTCTCTCTCTCTCTCTCTCCCTCTCTCCCTCTCTTTCCCTCTCTTTCCCTCTCTCTCTCTCTCTCTCTCTCTCTCTTTTATACTCTTTGAGATATCAGCGACAGACGGTCCGTTCTATATTAACTCTACTTTTGTTACCTACATGCAGTGCGAATTCTTTCTGATAGATTTGAGTTTCAGTTTACACTTGCTCGTCTGTGAGACACGGGAAGTGTTTCGTCGTCTATGCAATATCGAAACAGACGATTCAAATGAACTTTTTAAAACGTAGTTATGGAGGCTGTATAGTAGAATCGTTCAACAAGTGTACGTAAAATATAAAAATGAGAATGTCTAAGTTACCGTTTTCTGAAATATTATAAAATCCACTCATATCATTAAACATTTTACAGCGCAATCACAATATGATGGTGATTGTGAAAGGATGTTGTATTTTTCCATATACTATAAGTTTATAAAGAATAGTGCTTCAGAAAACTTTGTAAGCTAGCTTTACGGACTGACAAGTCAACATTCAATCGTGGGGGAATCACGTGTGTCAAGACTCCGTTTGGCTCTTAAATACATTGACACAAGCTTAATATATCCTTTTACCCTATGGGTACGGTATTATGGTTTTATGGTAGTTAATCGATACACTTTTCCATAGAATGTAACCAATTTTCAAAGCAGGTTTCTCATAGTTTTTTGAAAGTAATTCATTCGATATTCAACAGAAAATTAGAGTCTTTACGATAAAATATTCATCAAATATTTAGTTTATGTTTCTCAAGAACGCCTCAATCTCATTATATTATAATTTTGTGTCACCACAATTTCTATCTTCATGAAACTCTTTACTGACAGGTGTGCTAAAATTCTGGAATTCTATTAACCATTTGTAAACATTGCTGAAGTTCAATTCATTTATTTTAAAGCATTGTTGAAATAATCTACATCGAATGTCGTAGTAAATTATACAGAAGCACAGAAGCACAAAAGTGGTCGGTGGAATTTGTAGGAAGCTACCCTAAAAAGTGACCGTTAGTATATTTATCTGAGGCGCCCATAAGAAGCCACCTTGTTGAATTTCAAGCCGATATTGACTTAAATAAAGAAGTTTTTCATATAACAACACAAAATTGGTCGGGGAGATCAAATTCATATGAAACGTCGGTTCATAAAAAGCCACTATGGTAATATCTAAGTTGATATTAAATGTAATAAAAAAGTTTTTCATACAGAAAGTCAAAAGTGGGTGGGTGGCTTGTATGCGGGCTACTTTAAAAAGTGAGCGTAGCATGTTTATATGGATATGAAATTCATAGCCATATAAACATGCTACGCCCACTTTTTAGAGTAGCTCGCATATTATTCATATTATGAATCTATTTAATTGTAATAAAAATACGAGTATCTCTAGGTGCCAGATTTTAGCTGACTGTCTTAAAAAATTGTCCCTAAAAAATGCGGGACAGCATCCAGAAGCAGATCTTTTAGACAGATGGTCTTATCTAAATTGACTCGTCTCGACGAGGTCGACAGAGTATATATACTTTATGGGTTCCAAAAAGTCTTCTTTAATGCGTTACAAACTTTCTGACAAACTGATATTATCATTTCACAGTACGAGTGAAGAGTATAAAAGGGGATAAAAATAAGAAACGCTTTGCAACTTATACAAACAATTGCAAAATATTCGTTCAAAACGTGACCAAAGCGAAGATTTTAGTGTTTTTCAAGAACAAACTTACACTCCCTTAATGCATACACATTATTGGAAATGAGTATCGTATGCATCGTAAGCAGTTTTAAAGGCACTAACAATGGTGATGCTGCAATATTGCGCAGTGTTGTTTTATTTTTTGTGGTTTTATTGCTTCTATATCTAATAAGCGCAGCGTTAACTCGCACGCAACGCGCAGTTTAAAGTGCAATTGCAACATCCCAGTATTGTCCACTGCAAATGACTCACATCCATTCGAAGCACCTCCGCTCGGCAATGATAGCGGCGACGCGACGCCAATGCGGTTGGTAATTGTTTCTTCAACTTGGGCGGCAGTTTGGCGTAACTCTTGCGTTCAGATTTTATTCTTGTGCAATTGTTTATATTATAATTTATTTTTATGCAGTACAAACTTCAAGTGCACTTTTTAGTATTACCATTTTGCCATTCTGCCAAACGGCCAAAGCGTTGGCATTTCGTTGAGGGTGGTAAGTTCACGTTAAATATGCTAAATTTGAAATTTTCTATAATTAAGTTACTACTAGATTACGTACTTATAAAATTAATTACATTATACTAGTCGTGTGTCTCTCTCTGTGTGTGTGTGTGTGTGTGTGTGTGTGTGTGTGTGTGGAAGTCTTTGTGGGTTGTACTTTTAAAATTTCCAGCACAATTTTTGCTTTGATTGATTTGTCAGCATTGGCTTTGGAAATATTTGTAATGAATCATGTTAGTGAAACGATATAATTGCATTCAGAGAACGTTGAATTGATTCATGACTATTTCTAAGGTAGTTCGTTATTTTCTACACGCAACTAAAAATATGCAACAGTTTGTATGCCCACAAATCGAATTACTTTGCCATCCAATGCAATCCATATTCTTTGAAGTACAAATTCTATAACATCGGTTATAACTGTGCACATTCCATTATTTTTTTAATTACTAAAACATTCATCATACTATAAAGCCTCACTGTCATTCAGTTTTTCTCTCTGTCTCTCTGTTTGTCTGTTTGTCTGTCTGTCTGTCTGTCTGTCTGTCTGTCTGTTCAAGTATTCATTTCGTCTGTATGGCTGAAGTATTTTAATTTATGAATTGTACGAGTATTGCGTATGACATTTCAAAAATGTCTACCCCAGGCATCACCACCACCACCTACATGTACTATACATGTACTACACACAGCAGCAGATCAAAAGCTTTGGTCCGGCATGTAGTAAATAACAAGCAAAAAAAGTACAATAACTATATACAAGGACTGATTGAAAAGTTGTTAATTATTTACAAAATCAAGCTTAATAATCGAGATGGAGAAAGCGATGCTAAGTAACTCACTAACAATTTTTTGCGGTGAGATAATTTTTAGGGCTAAAGCAAACGTCAATGAAGCTTTACAAGATGTAATTGTAACTCTTAAAGACCTGTTTAGACAATAGAATTTTTTTGGTAGAGTGTAGAACGTAGTGTTTAAAGACTATCGAATGAGTTTAGAGTGTAGAGTGTCTCTACTACCCTACATCTCGACGTAGAGCAATATGAGAGAAATTTATAGTAGAGCTTTTAATTTGCTGTACAGACTACTTGTACTGTAGAGTGTTTTTTCTAGAGCATGCTTTTTGTGACGGCTGCTACGCTTTACGCATTTTAAAGGTATTCATTAGCAAATGGTTACAATAAAATATTTATCAAAATTGATGGAATTTGTTTTGGAGTAAAAGGCTTCAACAATCGTCACGCACAAAACGAATCCAACATACATAGGCTTTACAAGAAATACAAAATCGCACGCACAATTATTGAACGATAACATGTGAAAAGCCAGTTAAACTATTCAATATTAAAAATTATTGTGCTTGATTAAGTCGAGCTCTGGTTTCTGATTTCTTTCGTCATTTGTTCATTGAATTGAAGAAAGACATTGGCAGTGCCTACGAAAACTTTCTGCGTATGTTGCAATAGTTACACCAATAATTTAAAAGCAAGATACACAATACAGAACTTGTCGTTGGCGCTGGTAATGATGCTGATGATGGTGAAATGAATGGTAGAAAATTAACCGATTGTACCATATATTATGAAGCCATATCCTTTTGATTATTTGATTGGACCGATTTGAATACGGTGCATTGAATACATTCCACAAGTCATTGTGCGATTCGAATAATTCGATGAATAATAATTCGTTCGTTTTTTCATCCATGAATTCGTGTTGCACTTTTTGGGGGTTTTTTTTTTGTCCCGTTGCCATTTTATTAATGCATTTTAGTATTATTTTTATGCTTTTATGACATCGTTTTGCGTTCAAAACGAACTGACACTCCTCACAATTACAACAAACAATTACATTTTCAACATTATTAAATATAGCGTAGCGTAGATAGACAGATAGAGCGTTGAGCTGTAGAGCTCTACTAAATGTCGAAAATTGCTGTTTATACTGTAGGTTACTTTTTTAAATAAAATTCTACTGTAGAGACCATAGAGCTCTCTACTGTACAGCTCTACACAGTGTTTATACCGCTCTACTGGAAAAACTCTATAGTCTAAACAGAGCAATAATTTGAGCTGAAACTGTCGAGCATGTCGTTCAAGCATGTTGCACTTGACATGATTTTGGCACTATAATCGACAGAGATCGACAACATGCTTGATAACAAGTTTAATTTTTGTATCACACCTTTAAAAAAAAAAAACATTAAATAAATGAATGAAAGAGCGCTATATCGTACGAGCGGATGCTCTTTATTATGCCGCCAGCAGACAATAAATATATGTATAAGAAAATATATTCATTATTATTTGCTATATATGGTGCAGCTTACGACATTTGTCGTCGACAACTCTCAGTTTTTACTTAATGCAGTTGTGTGTGTGTGTGTGTATCTTATCTAGATACACGTCTACATAGCAAAATTTCAATTGTTGCTTATTTAAATTTTAATTAAATTAGCACAAGCAACACGCCCTCTATACACTTTTCGCCATTTATTGCTATTGTTGTTTGTATTTTTCGCATTATTATATCGTAGGTATATAAAGTATTTCAACAGCTGATTATAAACAAATCATGTGAGATAGATTATTAATGTGCTCTCGCTTCTTTTTGCTTTTCATATTTCTCTAGAAAAACTGTCTCAAGGGTGTTTCATTTCAACAGATTCTAAAAACTATAAAAATGTCATTAAAACATTTTATTAAATTCCACAGTGCAACCTCCTCATAAATGCATCAAAACATTTCATTGTCGCCATAATATAAACTCTTAATCCTTTATGGGTTTTCAGTTAATTACTTCGATTTTATTTCTTTTTCCCAAACACTACCTTTTCGGATAACAAATTTATGTGCATTTTAAATTGTTTTATTAGTAACACTAAGTAAAGCGTGAATGTATTTATTAATGAGGCTCGTTCGATTGCACTTGAGTACATATACACCCCTAAATAATCAACTTGTAACTTTTGCCTTGTGGCACAGATGTTATGCGCATGCGCATTTGATAGTTCAGACACACACGCGCACATGCGTTATAGCGACGGTGGCGGCAAGTATGTATCTTGTATCTTAATATCCGTATCCTGGCTGTCTCAAGTGCCTGCTGCCGCTGATTATTGTTTCTCAAAAAGGAAATACGTTATATAATTTATGACTATCCACCACCCCTACTTTTGTTTTAAGTATTTGCTTTGAGATAAGCGTTTATTGATTTGGAAATTCAAACTAAAATTGTTGGCATATTTGTTTGTTTGTCTACTTTCGTAGTATTTACATAGTGAAGTGTTCCATACATCTAAGCTGAGTATGTAATCTTTCAAATGTAACAACATGTGTGGCTTGTTTGGAGTACGACTGCAGATTGTGGCTTATTAGCAACGAAAATAAATCATTGAGAATTGTTTTTGGAACATGAATATATAAAATTCTTACTTTAAATTTCAATCATGACAGATCAGTGCTAATATTATTTCTTCTTTCGATAAAATTCTAACATAAAAAGATGGCTAAATAAATATGAAATCAGAACGCGATGGATTAAAAATTGATTTGCCTTTGTATAGATCGAGTTCGAATCATTTGAATTATGTAGAATTTCTAAGAATTAGACTTAATTGTTAAAATGGGCCATATTAGATGGTCATAGTATAATTTTAAGTACCTGGAGCCTGGAAGATTGATTTATTTTGTATACAACAGACGGAAGTAGGCGTGGCAGACCCTACAAGGAGGATGAGTCGATGTAGACATGTCCGCCTGTCCGTCCGAACGTCTGTTTGAACGAACAGATCTCATATAGTATGATATAGAGACTTAAAGATCGTATATTTATACTCCGCTTTTCCATCTTCAGATAACTAGTATTAAATTGTCATGCTAACTACTTTGAAGAGTAACGCCCATACAAACATGCCTCTATTTTTAAGCTGTTGTATGAACATTTTGTTGGTGTTGGTCTTATTTGCGTTTGAAACGCCGAATTTGGTGTATCTTATGAAAATCCTAATAAAATATACCGCGCAGGTCCAAATCAGACCACTATAAGGAATAGCCCCCATACAAACTTAACCTCCTCTTATAAAATATTCCATATAATCCCAGATCGGTTCACTTTAAGGATTAGCCCCATGCAAACCTGACCATTTTTGTATGGAGATTTGGTGTTTTTGTTTTTAATTCTAATTTATCAATAATTCTAACAAAATATCCTGCGTATATCGAACCACTAAAGTATAAAATCTATGTTTTAAATAAGGAGCCTTGAACAAGTTACATGGTATCTCGAAGTCAAGCACACTCGACTGCAACAATATTTCCTGTTAACCTATGTTTTGCGTTCACTATACTTTTCTGCTAGATACCTCTAAATAAGTTAATGTTAGACTTTACAATACTTTTAATTTCTTTCGCCTTGAATTTATATAGAATTTGTTATTGCTTTTGAACAGGAGAATGCGCTTAAAAATCGTTTGTTTCTGTGTTTGTTTGTGTGTTTGTCCACAAAAATACACGACGCTTTTGCTTTTATTATTTTCTGAAATGCTCAAACCATAATGATTCGCCAATTTTATCCGCAAAGAAGTGGACATGTTTGTGGTTTTCACTGTATCTGCATTATCTGCCATTATCGTACGTTTTGATAAGCTCTCTTTCTCTAACAAATGCATTGAGTCACCCTGCGGCGTTTGCGTTCTTACCACTGCTACGGGCTCATTATCTTTAGCGCACAATTCACTAATACATACACTTACTACATGGTATCTTTGTATACTAATTACAGTCCACAAGATCCACAAAGCATTGAAACGATTAGCAAATGCTAATGTTATTCTAATTAGTGGGTGTGTGTGAAAAATTTTTGCATACTTTTGCTTTTACTTTCACAGCAAACCAGTTTCTCAATACTAACACTTCAAGTTTAATGAATTATTCATTATGTACAAGTATGTACTTGTATTGTGTGGATTGTAATGGGAGATGAGCGCTACACTTGCAGCATCTATGAGATTATAAAACCACAGAAAAGTAGTTGTGCATCTATGCGTTGTGCTGTCATATATCTATCTGTCTGTGTGTATGTTGGTGGTTGTATCTGTGTGCTGCTACTGTGTGTGTGTTTGTTTGTTTGTTTGTGTGGAAGAGTACGCCTTTGGGGTTAATTCTGTTGCATGTTATTGTTGTACCGCTGCACTCATACGTTCTCGTCGCCATGATATTGTATTTATAATCCACAGTGCCGTATGCTTTTTTTTGGGATGTGCTCGGCTCGTTTAGCACTCTGGTGCTCGGCACGAGGGCAAAAAATGCTCGGAGAATGTTTCTCTTGTACTTAGGCAAAGAACCCCATATTGAACAGTGTGTTTTATAATTGAAATACATTTACAGTTTTTTTTTTTTTGGCGATTGAAGTTTGAAATACATTATTTATAAAGTCTTGTAGTATCTGTAGGCACGTAATACTATTTCGTAATTATAAAATATTGAACTACTTTTTTTTCTTCGTATTAACGTTTAAGGATCTGAAACCCGGCATGCGTAAAAATTTCAAAAACATATGACAGAATTTACATATTTTTCTGAATTTAAATGTTTATTAATGATGTCTAAACGTTGAGTATATTGCAAATTTGTATCTAAGTTAAGTTTAAATTTAAAAAAAAAATTGATTAGTCCAAGATAAACTTCAATGAAAGCTAAACCACCCCTTCTATGTCTGTTTGCGTGCTGGAAACATCATTTCAAATTTAACGCTGAAAAATGATTTAGTACAAAATCTGAATATAGTTCTAGTGATCTAAAAATAACCGAACTTTTTATTTATAAAATAAAACAAGCATGGCATTTTGTTTCAAAGCTAATATTTATTCAAAATACGATCCATTTAACTCAATACAACGTTTGGAAAGCTCAACCAATTTATTCATAGACTTTTTAAGCTCGCTTTTTGGTATGTTCTTTAGCACCTGCGACACGGCTGCTTTTATGACGGGAATGTCATATTAAAAAGCTTCTTTCATTACAGTTTTCATTTTAAGGAAGAGTAAACAATCGCACGGTAATAGATCAGGCGAATACGGAGGATGGTCGATGAGACAAATCTGTTTTTTCATCAAAAATTCATTGACTACACGAGCGATTTTTTGATCATCATTTAACTGATGTCGAACAAAACGTGCACGCAAATTTCTTTTACCGAAATCTTCAGTTAATACTATTTTGTAGATTGTACAGTAAGATGCAGTTAATTTTTCTGCCAGCATTCTCACAGTGTAAATTGCATCGATAGCGATTATTTCACTTACTTTTTCTACTAACTCAGCACGATTAGATATGCTTCGGGTTGTCCAGGTCTTGCATCATCATTTAAATCATCACGATCGTTTTTAAATCGTGTAAATCACTTGTAAACTTAAGTACGATTCATACAAACAACATCATAAACTTGTTTTTTAACAATTCGTAAGTCTCAGCAAATTTTTTTATCGAAGTTAAAACCAAATTTAATATTTGCTCTTTATTCCATCATGTTTTAACTACAAAAACTGCTGTTATTAAAACGTGTGTCATTTTGTAACCTGTCAAACGATTAGCATGAACTTGGCTGCTTTCGAAAGAAGAGAAATGTACCTTTCTAATACTGCCAACATTCAAAAGATGGCGCTACGTGTTCTATGATTAAAATTGAAAGTTCGGTTATTTTTAGATCATACTTTGTACAATTTTGTCGATTGTGGAAAGGGTAGAAAGTTGTGCACGGGTTTGTTGCGTATGAAATAATTAGAAACAATTGATAATTAAATTTGACTCCTTTGTCGTCGAAAAGAATCGCTTTAGCTATGTTTTTCTGTGTGGTACTCTGATTTTAAACAGATTAAAAAAAATATCATTTTACTTTGTATATAGAATTAATAAGTGTTGGGTCAGAAGCCGTTTTCATTTTTCGATTTTAAATACGAAAAACTTCCTTAAAATTTTTGACTAAGATTCGAATTACCAGTGATATTTTTAAAACGCACTGTTCACAAGGGCACACACATGCAACCTGCTAAAAGAAATGTGCCGAGCTGCGCGCATATACACACACACACACACACACACACACGCATAGTCACAGACATTGCATTTGTATTTGTTGCTGCCGTTGTCGTCTCCTGCTTCGGTTTTATAGCGCTCGCGTTTTTCCGCAGCGAACTTCGTTCGATTTCACTCAGTTGAATTCAGTTTCCTTGAGCTTGTGTAACTGTGAAAATGTGCGACGCGTGTCTTAGTTGCGACTCGTGAAGATTTTCTCTCATTTTCTTTTTGAAAATTTATAATTTCTTTAATTTTTCTCCAAAAAAAAAAAAAAAAAAACAAAAAAACTTATAATTTCTCAATTGCGTCGCGCTTTATTTTTTTGTGCCACTTTCGTTTCGTCTTCCACCAATTGGTGCATTCTGTGCGTTTTCAACGATCCAACGTCGATGTCTGATTCGCCAATCATTCGATATTGTGACGCATTTCAATAATTAAAAAAATATAAACAAATCTATCGTAGTATGTTTTTCCTGAGAAAAACTGAAAATAAGCAAATTTAAAAACTACAAAATCTATCTTAAAAAACAAATCAAACGCACATTATTTGTGTGGGCGTAGCTCGTACCGCCTTTCAAGTGCCATAAAACGAAATTAATGTCAAGAAACTTAGAAGAAAAAACTTATCTATACACTTTGAAATTGTGCTTTTGTGCGAATCCACACGAACTCGTTTATCAAGTGTTGCTATATTTGCATTTGAATATCATTCATAAGATACACTTTTGACAATAATAACATTTATTAATTTGTTTTCGAAGATTTCTTTAAAGAGATTCGTAAAAAAAGAAGGTCGGTCTTCAATCTTGTTGTGTGCGTGAAAGTTTTTCAAGTGTTTTGTTTGTAAAAAAATAAATAAATAAAAAAAATAATTACGACAATAACGAACTTCTTATATTGGATTATTTTAAACTATTGACTGGTAACAAATAATATTTTATAATTTCAAATACAATCAATTTTTATGAGTTTTCTGCAGTTGGCGTAAGATTGAGCAATGAGAGCAAAAAATGAACTCATTACTTGGCATATTTGTAGTGCTTATAATTCTTTAGAATATACACTGTGCATATGACATTATCTTATCGCCTTGAATTTGTTTTTGCATTACTCGTAAAGTATATTTTTATTATATATAATATATAGAGCAAAAAAATTGCACAAAAAATAATCATTTTAAAGGGTTAATTAATATATTTTATAATTGACGTTGACATTATGATACGAACAGGGCTACGTGCAAAATTAGAAAAAAAAAGGTCTAGGAAATAAAGAATTTCATATATATATATATATATATATATATATATATATATATATATATATATATATATATATATATATATATATATATATATATATATATATATATATATATATATATATATATATATATATATATATATATATATATATATATATATATATATATATATATATATTGCTCATATTTTTGTATTGTTCGATATTACAGTTTACCGACGGTAGCTAGTCATACTGATCTAAAAATTTTAACGTGGAAGTGCTGACAATGGAAAGTCTAACATTATACAGGCCCGTTCCGGTTTTCACTTTCGGAAAGATGGCGAAAGTGTTTTGGATAAAATAGTAAATTTTTCACATTTGGAATGATTTCTCGATTTGAATTTAAGTGAGATTAATCAAGGCATGTGAATTCAAATCGCAAAATCATCTCATACGTGAAAAATTTAGCATTTTAACGAATTAACTGGAATAGGGCTGGTAATATTTTATCTTGGGTGACATGTAACAATTAAAACTTATTTTATTTCTATGTCTTGAATGAAAATTTATACAAAAAGAGTGTAAGACATTATGTAATCTTCAGTAAAAACAGAATATCAATACTAGACTTAAATGATACAATAATTTGAGCGTATTTGATCAATTATATAATATAGTAGCGTACCCGGCGTGCGTTGCTATACACTCTCTTGTTTTTTTTTTTTGACTTTTTGGACACGTCTATTTTTTTAGTGAATCTTATGTTTTTGCGGTGCCTTTTAAATATAGACTAAATCTCATTCAACTATTCTCGGCCTGCGCAAATGTTTTATCTTTTTCTCGTATATGTTTGCGGGATATCTCCCATTTGAAGTGGATCTTCCATCACTGAAAATGCGACTGAAACAACTAACAATTCGACTTGAGCACTCAGCCAGTCAATATTGCTGAGTGCCGATTTTTCGAGTAGGTTTTTATTTCCCGGTTTCCCTTTACATATGTGCTAAAGCTTATCCATCAAATCCAAGCATCTATCTTTCATTTTCTCCCAATGATGTATAGGCAGAAACCTTAGCTTGATCTATAGTAATACACTCTATAAACTGCATATCGTTCGGTAGAACCGTTTAGACGAGTTTAAAGAACATACAGAGAAATGGTGAAGTATATTTTTCTTTTTTTCTTTATAATTTATTCACAGTAATGGTTAATATTATATGAAACTAGTAGGTCCCCTTTCCGCTGTCACTCCTTCCTGCTGCCACTCCTTCCCCCTTCCCCACCTTCCACATGCTCCTTATTGAATCACAAAATAAAATGGAAGGAAAATCTAAAAAATTCATAAAATTTTCTGTTTATCCACGAAAATTTACAGGATTACCCACGGGACTATTTTTTTTGAATATTGCCATAAAATTTGATCAAAATATGTTGAGCGGTTTCGGAGTCTATAGGGAATACACATACATACTTCCATTTTTATTTATATAGATTACGGGTAGTTTGTAAGACACGGGAGAAGAAGTAAGAGATTGTAATAAACTTTTCTGTTTGACGGTGAACTCTGCTCTACGCATTCTAAAATTAATTTCTCTGTGAATTGCAAATGTTAAGAACCCCAAAAAAATCAGTTTGCCACGCCCACTATATTCGGTAGCCCACATACAAATACACCGCACAAATTATAGTTTTTTGTATTAAAACCTATTTTCATTAAAGACAAAACGCGGTATTGAGATTTTGAAGGTATTGAAGATTTTGAATATTTTTCACCCATCTTTGAACTTCTTATGTAGACTTCCGAAGATTTACAATAAGTAACATTTACTTTGTTAGTATCAGAATTTAAGAGACTCATCTCAAATATCCGCTACTGTATCTTGGTTCCTCATGCAAGAACTCTATATAACACTCGCAGATAACATTTTTTTATACGATTCTTTGCTAGAGACTTCAAGTTTCGCTTATTTTCTGCAAAAAACCAAATTGTTTACAGTTTCGCGAACTCAAATTGTAAAAATTATTTCTCTCAAATCTTAACTGACCTTTTATGTCCCATCAGAATACTTGGCCATGCAATGTTTCCGTATGCGACTTAGAACATCGAAGACTTTCGTAATCATACGATATCTATAAAAATCAAACCGCTATGTGTCTGTTTATCTTAAAATGTGTAATTGTTCACATTGAAGTATCTTACGGATTATTGTAGTGCGAACTAATTTGCTGCAATGAGATAAACGATGATCGCAAAAACGCGCAGAGTTTTTGGCGCTTTGCTATTTTAAACTTTGTTTGTATTTACTATTGCAATTTGAATGTATTGCATAAGTGTTGTATATAGCTGCTGTGTCGGATATCTTTTTAGTGGCTTTTGCCAACATAAACTTTAACAAAATGTTGCTGTGCAGAAGGGATTTTATATCGTAGAATAATACGCATAAAAACGCGAACACATTCTGGGAGAATAAAAAATAAAAGTACTAAATCGACGGCAACAATGTAGGCCAACAAGTACATTGAACTAAGAAAGCATCTCATGGTGCAGCAGCAACAGCAGCAGCAACAGCAGCAGCATTATAATGCTCGATCTAGTTGTGCAATATGTTGAGTACGGGCAACACCCAAAATGCTTTTTTTTCTACAATATATTTCGTCGCCATCTGCCGTCGTCTTGCTTGCTAAAGTTCCAAATTTTCCGCTCTAGGCATGCTAAGAAACTGTTGAAGGCATCGTTCCAAGTTTGCTTATAGCTTTTATAGCGAAACGCAATTTTCGTATATATTTTTTTCATGGTGTTTTGTTTATTGTAAACACATTTTGTAGTTGTAAATGCTTTTAAAAAAAGTTTACTTTTGTTGCCAATGGAGTGGTGGAGTACATACACACTCGTTTATGTAGCTAAAAAACATTTACTTAAAACATTAAAACCAATGTGGAGCACATTTTATGCGCTTCAGATGTTGCTTTTTGTATTTAGTGGTTTGCCAATATGCTTTGGGGTTCTGCATTTCAATTTCTTGTGAGTAATAAAACGGTGTGTTTAATTTCGATCTTCGATTTTTGCAAATTTAGAGAAAGCGCTTTTGTTATAGTACCACTTATGTAATCTTTATTTAGTTTAGCTAGTAGTTTTGAGATCTACATGTATATTTCGGTTTTCATTATCGGGAAGGTTTTACGAAGGTGAATTCGTTAAAATGGTCCGCTTTTCACCACTCAAGCAGCAATATATGCTGTTGTCCTCTCTTTTGCTTTCACTCCTTACCATCGATGATGCCACGCACTAGTCTGTTCCATTTTATACGGCCCACTGAATACGCATATGCAATGCAAAGAAAAATATAGACAAAGAAAATTAGACAAAATATGTCTAATGGGCCCTCTGTTTCCCTTCTTTTCTTCATCTTCTCATCGTTTTTAATATTTTTTATTTAGATTCACTTCATATATTGGCTTAAAAAGCTCAGAATTATAAACTTTCACTTAAAACTTAATAGCACTTATAATTCTCAAATAGTTTTTACATATTCACTATTTTTTTTAAGGCTACAGTGCAGTGATGGGCGTACTAATACTATTGTATTTTTGTATATGTATGTAGTTTTTGCATGATTCGCCGTTAACTCTCGACGTGTACGTGTGGGCTCGTACATGTGAAAATGAGACAGCTGGTACGCATGCGTGCAACTCTTTGCACAAGATAACTAGAGATACTATAGAACTACTATATATATATTCAATTTCAAACAAAAATTTAAATAGCTCTGTTCGCATTCATGGATACACGCAAATTGTCTTGTATGCTTTCGATGCAGCCACACACGATGGGCGCAAAAGTAAAAAATAGAACACTGAAAAGCCAATCAGTTGTTTCATTTTTTCTCTAAGCATGTCACATATGTGCATAACTTTTCGTTTGCTTTGTTTTATTTTTATTTGTTTTGTGAGTTTTAAGTATCATTTTTATTATTTACACCATGTATTATTTGTGCCACCATGAAATATAGTCGGGTATCTCGACAATAGAACTCTCACTTGTTTTTGTTACATAACTCTGCTTAAATTAGAGATATTTCAGAAATGCAGAACATCGGTGATAAAATGAATGCGTTTGTAGTCGACCGCTCAACATCAATACATATTTTCGAGTTGAAATCGATTGAAACTCAAATACGTATAGTAGATGTAACAGCCATTAGGCAAAGGAAATAATTCGCGCACCTAAATAAATAGCGAAAAGTTCAAAATGTGATTGAACTTCTTTGCGGTGCGTATGAACTATCTCGCTCTTTAGTTTTTTTTTTTTGTATGTTTTTCACAATGTGATTTTTAATTACCACATGCCGCAGCAACATCAGCATCAGCAGCAATGGCAATAGTACATGCAACATGCCTAGCAGCGCACCTTGCAGCAACATTCGCGGTTGCAACGAAATGTTGCCGCATGCCGCACTCAACTGTACTTGTTTATTTTCGTTTGGCAATCATTTCCAGAGCATTGCAATAAGTAGGTGCAAACGAATGCGAAATTTCACCAATTGGCAATCATCGAATGCATCGCAAGTGCGTTCAACACAATTTGTCATGCATTTATTTTTATGTGTGGCAGGCATGCAGGGATTTGCCTCCAGTTGCAGTAGCAGTAGCAGTAGCAGATACATCTTACATCTTTCGCCATTACACGCAACAAGGAAACGCGGTGGCAGGCAATCTGCCTTCTTGCTTGCCGATTTGGCAGCTGCACTGACAGCTATTTGTAGATACTCTCAAGTGCTCATCTTGTAGCACTTGTGCTGTTTCTATTAAACTAAAGTACAGTTCTTATTTCTTTTGAGATACTTTTTTATTTGTTCCCTCTGTCTGTCTTTCATATCATTTTAATCGATAGAGAAACAGCTCGATTTTCTTTGATTGCTTTTGCTTTTATTTTTGCTGCTATTTGCAGTTCTATTGTTGTTCCTGTTGCTATCTATCTGGCAAGTGTTCGTAGTTGCTTTGTTATGCACTCGAATCTTTCAGATACTTTATGTACTGTATGGCTTGGCTGCAAATCAATAATGTCAATGAGTTTCACATATGAGATAGATGAAAACCGAAGGGCAATGGGTGTAATGAATTACATTATTGAAGTCACTTTTGTGCTGCTCACATTGATTGAACTTTAAACTTTATGTATGCGTAGAATAGATTATGCGAAACAAGTGATAATTTCAACAGAAAATTAAGTATGCTGTTAGTTCTGCTAAAACGAAATGTAAATAGAGAAATGATTTTTGACGTTACAAACTAATTTTTCAATGCTCTTCTATGATGTATCAATAATGGCTCTGATAGCGTCAGAAGAATCTTCCACAGAATAATTTCTGTAAATGTACAAATATCTATGAGATGCTTGTGATCAAATTCTCTACTTGATAAAATTTAACTTAAAATAACCAGACAGTAAAATTCTAGCGGCCTCAAATCAATTTCAAGAAATCACCTTCATCGAAATCTAGCAGTAGTTCATGCAATATGTATGAACAATGTGCATTAAAAAAATCGTTATTATCAAGGGTGACACAGAGCTCTTTCGAGAAAGAAATTTCTGTATCAACTCGCATAAGTATTCTAATAAAGTTAGCTTCACATCATAAAATCTTCTAAAATGTGCGGTCCGAAGTTCATCTTCGCTCAAATTCCGCAACACACTGTAACTTTTTCATGATGCAAAGATTCCTCATGAGTTAATTGAGCAGTTTCTATGCTGTAGACTCTAAAATTTGTTTGTTTACGGTTTTATTTAGTGACTATTTAAAATGAACCTATTCGCTCATGATGAATTTAAGTCAAAAAATAAATACTAGTCTTTCATTTTTCTTGTTGACTCTACTGTTTCATAATAAAATTCTTCTTAGGCTGACATCTCAAACGTGAATTGTTATCAGCCGATCTGAAAGCAAGTATTAAAGTTATACTTTAGTCTAATGGTACACACTGAGTATTTGTATATAGTCGACATAGTCTTTTATCAAAAGTATCTATATAATTTTACTCAGCTAGTAAAGCTGGGTATGACAAATATTTGGAGTTGGATGGAGGAGAGAATTTTTGATTTGAGAACGATATCGTAACGATTCAAAACAATGAATTAAGTGTGCTGAATTTGGGTTGACATTAGTTACAATAGGTTAACTTAACCAGGAGAACATTGGGCAACAAAAATAGAGGCTCATAAATTTTGTGGTTTCAAAAGTAAACGTAAATATTAAAAATTAAATTTTTGATGTGGAGTATTTTTTTATTTAAAAATTATATGTTAAAAGTCAGATCTATTGAAGTAGTCGATTCATTTTCGACCACTTTTTTTGTTGTTGTTGCATATTTTTGGCGGTATCTCGACCATAACATAATGTCTGTTGGTTTTTAAGTGCTCTGAAGTGTTTTGGATAGCCTCCCAAAAAAAAAAAAAAAAATAAAAACTAAGCGAAGTACTCGTTTTGGATTCTACTCACGCAATAAGCTAATATCGGTCGTTGTTATATGGCTTGGGCTCCATCTTGTTGTTGTTCGAGAGTTAAATTACTCCGGACCCGGGCTTTTTACAGTCCCGAGATCAGTGGGATCGCAGTTAACACGAGTTCAAAGCAGTTGCTACGGCATGTAAAAATAGAAACTCTTAATTTTTAATCCCGGGTCCGGATTTTCGTTCGACGGCCCTGATTGAAACCACATATCGTCCAAGTCAAAATCTTCAATTGCAGCCCTATAAAAGCGGATTATCATAAAACCGCATTGACGAGTTTCCAGCGTCATTTTCGAAAAAATACGACCCTATGATGCTTCCAGAACATAATGCGCATCATACAGAGACTTTTTCTGGATGATGTAACGGCTGCCCAAATGGAATAATTTTGCTTATTTACATAGCCACTGAGTGAGAAAAGCACATTATCGTTGAAGAATATTTTGTGCAAAAAGTCGCCACGCTCATCACTTTTCTAATTACTTTTAATTATTTTAACGTGTAATTTGGCGTTTAAAAGATCCATTATCGTAAATGTCAAACAATAAATTAACAGATTGACATTTGGTATGACAGATAGTACGTTTGACAGCACTACGCATTTGAAACCATGAAACGGATGAGTCTCTGCAAATCTTGATTTCATTGTCAGTGATTGGCAATACGCGCTCAGTGCGCTTTAATTTGTGAGTTTCAATAATTTAAGCCATATTTGTGTTTTGATAGTATTTAGAGTGAACTGTTCATTACTATTTTATTTTGCCAAATTTATTTTAATTAGAAATTCTAAGATATTTTCGTAAACAATTGGTAGAATTTGTTTAAATTCAGAACCGATGAATATACAAAATATTAAATTATCGAGAAGTTTAAGGCATTGACCACGCCCTTCTCTATGTGTAAAATTATTCGTTGCATACTATTCCTCCCATTTTTGAATTTAACTATTCAAATGTGAGTAACGCAACTGGAGAACGCACTTTGTCTAGCATTTCATCCCTAATGGCAATGTTTCATCACATTTTGGCTACTTGCCACAATTACCCAACCTTTTCGCAATTATCCAATCGTATCTTTTAGATATTACGATTTTCTTTTCTCTTTTAGTGTGTTTTTCTTGTTGTTGTTGTTGTTGTATGCTGAACGCCAAATATCCAAGTGCCAAAAAAAATAAACAAATGGACGACAATATACGCTTCTTCTTCTTTTCTAACCATTATCTGCCAAGTAGTCGCTACAGAAAATCGTAATTTTTCTAGCGTATATACTTGCTACAGAACTCTTTAGTATATACAAGTAGGAAAACAACAATTTTCTGAAATGTTTTGCAAACATAATGCGCTTCATTCCAAACAAACTTTTCGTACTTGAACAAATTCGCATTGCATTTTATATTTTATGCAGAGAGAAAATTGAACCTTTTGCACAAAGAAGAACATACGCAGCAGATATTTATGTATGTACTATATACAACATGGCGTCCTGCGGTTGTGAGCAACGTTGAATCTATAATGCGCCAGCAAAGGACTCTGTCTGACTAAACTTCACATGGCGAAGTATCATGTTGGAGCCGTACAAATAGTCTTAGTCGTAGTAGTAGTATTAGTAGTAGGGGGCAGTGTCGGTTGTTAATGTACGACGCGTCGCGTCTGTTACTGACTGTTATGACGCTGTCTGTCTAACTGTCTGTATGTCTATATCTAGCAACCTCCTACCTCCTGCCTGGATATCTGTTAGTCGTTTAGTCCTGCGACTTTCTCTTTCAACGGCGAATATGAGTTGAGTTGTGTATTTATGTATATTTTTTTTTAAGGTGGCATGATGCTTATCATGTCTGATTTACTTTGAATATAAAGGGTGTTTTGATTAGAGGTGTAGAACTTCGAATTGAATAAAATTGTTCAGATTACATAATTTCAAAAATGAAAAGAATAGAAGGATAATTTCATGCAATTGGTGTTTAAATATGCTATCGGGCATGTGGGCTGGCTAGGATGTGACGCATTTTGGAAGTCCAATTTTCGAACATTTTTTCATGTAATGTGACTCTATCTCGGCAATGGTTCGACAACGTTCCTGCCTGGCTTCATTTTACCAAAAAGAAGAACTAATGATTCCCGAGAATCTCTCGCAGATTATCTTCACTCCAAATGCGGTACTTGACATACCCATTGATACAAAAATGAGCTGCATCACGGAACAGAATATTGCTATAAAACAGTGGTTTGACACCAGTTTATTTTCAGTCCATTGATGGAACGTCTTTTCGGATGCGTTATCATTTACAGTATAAATGATGCGAAAACGATCGATGTTTAATCGAATTATTCGTTCTGATGGACGATATGGTGGACACCATAAAATGGACGTAACATGCACAATTTGCAAGCTTTGAAAGAAGAACTGACCGATTTATGACAGTTTCATCCTTTTCGAAAAGTGGACAATATAAAAGAAAACACCCTATATGTATCTGTATCTGTGTAGATTTGCGCCTTTGTTTAAGTTTTAGCTTCAATGCGCATTTTCCTGTATCTATAACGCTTCAATGTGCTAGGATATTCTATTCTTCCTTCTTTTGTATTTAAAATCAGATACATGTAATCCAAATGAATTTTACGACTTTCTAGATATATAGTATATATATATATATATATATATATTTTTTTTTTGCAAGACAAAACTTTTGTACTTTTTGCTGCACCAATTTTTACTTCTTTTGTTGTTGTGAGTTGTTGCAACTTGTAAACTGGCTCTCGAACCATTTACTCGTTTTAGGGCGTGTCTACATGTGGCTATAAATTTTGTTAAAAGTTCAACGATTTGCATTTGCAAAGTACACTCCTGCTTTTATAGTAGCTGCATAAGAAAGTGCATTTGTTGTGTTTATAAGATCGCTCGATTTCTTGATTATATCTTTTGGACGCATATATACATATGTATATCATTTGCTTATTTTATTTGTAGATACATATTGACTCACTAGCTAGTCATTGTCTGAGCGGGCGGACGGTCTCTGCGAATTTCGAATAAACAAATTATTGGGGAATTTTATTTCGTTATATGTATATACATACATATATGTTTTTCTATACTAACCATACGGCGCGTTACGGTTTTGAATTTTTATCTCTTAGCTAGCTAGCATTCTAGTGTATAGTATATAATAATTTTCTGCTGATGTCAATCATCAACTATGCAGTAGCGCTATCCAACACCTGGCTAAATTTTTTCGCGCAGCATAAAAGTGTCGTTTATTTATTATCTAGTTTTTGTATATTTTTGTAGATTTCCTCAGAAATGCTTTTTGATTTTATGCTTGAACTAAATATTTTTTCAAGAACAAAATGTTTTTGGCGTGCACAACTTGTTATGACATATAGCCTGCTTGTCCCAATGTATAAGTCGAGGTTATTTGATTATAATGAACTTGTCTGATGATTATTTTGGTGGATAGTACATATTACTTTTTATATATCTTTAGTGCACCAATTTATAGGTCAAAGAGATATTAGAACTATGCAACAATTAATGAAGACAAATCGAAGGGCACCTCATATGTTAAATGCCATCGAGACGTTTAGGCTAAAGAGCGTGCCAAAAAATATACCGGCAGATATTTTTCTATTTATTTGCGGGTGTGCCCGGATGCGTTCTTCTTTGTTTGTTTTTTGTCTGGTTTTTTGTTGTTTTAATAATTTCTTCTTTTTATATTAATTGTTGAAGAGGTTTAGGTTAGACTGGTGGGCTCCGAACACTTCGAGCGGAATACTTTCTTCTCCTCGTCATGTCATGAGATGGTAACAGTTTAAGCAATGAAGAGTTAGTAGTATAAGTACTTATCAGTGTGCTGTAGCTATTTTACGTGTGTTTGCGATATTTATTTTTGTATATGGTACATTAAGATCTACCTCCATTCTTTGATAATACGTCCGTCATCTCGTTACCATCAATTCGCTAATAGCTAGAAGTTCAATACATTGAAAGTAACTATAATTTCTTTCTGGAGCTTCCTTTATAGATTTTAGGTTTGTTGATATCGGATTGCATGGCTTGGTTCGTCCCTTGATTATATACGAGATGCTTTTATAGTTTTAATTCCGCAACTTTGCTTATAGCAAAGTTCTCTGTTTAGAAGCTTTTGTAGTATTTGAGATGGTTACGGTAACGGCCGTCTTATGTCCATAACATCACATTTTATTGCTGCTTAAACTCCAATAATCCCTTTTTGTGCCACCTGGAAAGAAGTTGGCTGCACTAATGGACAGCTCTCTGCATTCTAATGAATAAATTTACAGAAAGGGTTTCTATACATACCTGAACTATGAAACGTTCTCTGTAGAGATTTGACTGCCAAGTTTACTTCTTGAACCAAATGGAAGGAAATGTCAGCCAGACTTCTAGAAAGTTAAGTCCAATGTATGTTGCTACATCATTTAGTTACCATGTGTCTATGTTCTCCACTAAGTTAAATTGGTTTACATAATATAAAGAAAAAAAAAGAAAACATTTACTTTGCTATTGTATACAATATAACTAAAGCTACGATGCTTTTTACACGCTCCTAAATATTTCCTGTCATGTTTTAATTGGCCAACTCAACTTAAAAGTGTTGGCAACCGAAACCCACAATTTGCTCATCTCGGTTCGGATGTTCCGAGACTACATATATGGGATATGTGTTCTAACGGACGTTTGTTGTTTGCAAAACAATCGTTTTTGGCGATTCCCAAGTGAATGGCAATCAGTAACTTTCAAAACTAATGTGGACTTTTGTAAACGACCCCAACGCCCAGCGGAAATGTCTTCGGCACCATTAAAACTTCTGAAAAGCCAAGTACAGTTCTACAGTTTTTTTTACGAACAGACGGTTTATGTAAATTTCTGTTATACTGACTGTTTAACATTTCAGCTTATTGTTTTCCAATTCAAGTCACATTTCCTATTTTAAAATGTATTTTTGCACAGACACTTGACAAAATAGTTTCGCTACGAATTGTTTGTACGAAAAAAAAAAGATTTGAATAAATTAGAATATCACACTCAAGTAGAGCAAAGTGTATTGGTTTGTATAGTACAACGCCCAAACCAACACCCATTTGAAATACGGTCCGGTTCGGTACGGTACGGTCCGTTTAGCTAAACCGCTGTCCACCGGTTATATAGACGAACCGACGGACGGACGGACGGGCAAACGTTCTCTATTTAAATGTGAAAATTTATTATGTGACATGTCACGTCATCGTCGAGGCTGCTATATTGCGGTTAATTTAGTCAACCAACAATGCAAGCAAAATGTGCTTCTGAGCCTTGAGGCAACTACTCGTCAGTGGGACACACTTTATGCGCTCCGAACGTCATAAATCTACATTGGGCGTCCACTAAATGGTTTCACTATTTCAGCAGCAATTGCTGCAATGGCGTACGCCATTTTCGTTGACAGCACAAAAGCTGCACGAAAACATTTTAATGCCGTGCACGGTATTTTTCCTTGCCATGTTGCAAATAAGCAATAAATTCTTGAAGCAATAAGCCTTAGTTGAACGATGCAGCGGAGTACAGTATAATACACACACACACACACACACTCCAAGCACATATTGTATAGGGGTTTTCAATGGGCACATACGAATTTTGTATTTTAATACTAATGCACACTTAAGTGCTATTATCAGAATCTGTCTGCGTAAAAACTTCAGTCAAATTCACATTTTCATCATGTTGAAGTGCACGTACGTTCAACGTTTGGAAATTGTTAAAAATTTCTACCGAAATTCTGTGTCGATGGTTGCAACTTTAAGAGCTTCAATCTACTTCAATCGAACCGGTATGAAATCTACAGCACACCGTCCTTGTTGTGTATGAAATGGAGTCTCTTGAAGCGCATATGTTGCTATCCAATAACGCATATTTTGCTTATTGACAAAGCCATTAAGCGAAAAATGAGCTTAATCGCTGAAGATCAGAATTTTGGAAGTAATTTTTAATAATAACCAAACGTTTCTCATGATAAAATTGTAAACCTTGACTTGACGTTCTGATTTTGACCGATCCTGATCAAAAATTTAAGATAACGGTAAATAGAAAATTTTTATGTCCCTATTGAAAAACCCTGTACAATGATTTGTGTGTGTGTGTGTGTGTGTGTGTGTGTGTGTTCTACCTCTCGAGCATTTTTATGTTAATTATAGAATTTAATTGAAGCAAGAAGCTAAATTGAAATGAAACGAGTAAAAAGTTTCCAAACATACAAACAAAAAATTTTGTTTTTGGTATACAACAACGTTGCAACTGCAGAAAACTCATAAATTTATTTTATTTTTATGCCGAAAAAAAATCGTTCTATTTTGGCTACGGTTTGTCTTTGTAAACATAAAATTTTGATTTCATGATTTTTAGAGAATTTTGAATTTCGAAAATAAAATGAAAGCAGAATATCAACGTATATATGTAAAAAATTTATAAATAACAAAACTTGAAAGATATACAAAAATAAAACAAAATTTTGTAGTCGAAAGAACAGAACTGAAAAACAAAAAAAAAAAAAAATCAAAACAAAACTTTACCAAAAAAAATTTAAAATATGGAACCAATCAATGGCATTACTTTGGTTGAACTCTTGAGAGCAGCAACAGCAGCAAACGTCGATAATAACAACGAAAAATCAAAGTGCTAAAAATAATGTATTGAAAAAAAAACTGAGTTGGCAACAACAAACAAGTACAACCCGTAAAACAAAAACAAAAACTAAATTCAAATTGAAATTGAAATCAACGCAAAGGAAATCAAAGAGCCAACACAGCGTTGGTCGAAACCAACAACATAAGATACAAGATACAAAAAAAATTAAAAATAACTATAAAACGTGCTGCGTGCAACATTGTTGCAACAACACGCCAGCAATACATACAGTACACAAATGTGTTGCTGAATGTTGTTTAAATGTTTTTAATTCTACTCGCCTTCCTCATGAGATTCGTAGACATTTCCAAGCTGCAACCGCAGCAGCAGCAGCCGGGAGAGCAGCAACGCTGCACCATCTGCAACAAGAACAACACAAACGGTGCAACATGTTGCTGGCAACATAAGCAGCAGCAACAGCAACCGCAATCGAATAGCAGCAGCACAAGCAGCGGTTGCGACAGCAATGCCTCATCCAAGGAAAATTTCTTTATGGGTACGCGGCAGCAGCAGCAACAACAACAACAACCGCAGCAGCAGCAGCAGCAACATCACAGCATAACGCCGCAACAATTGCAACAATTGCGTTATTATCAACAAATGCAACAGCAACAATTGCTGCTGTTGCAGCAACAACTGCTGCAGCGACGCCATTTACAGCAACAATTGCGTGAACAGGGTGTACTCGTCAATGACAACAATAACAAGAGCAACATGGGTGCAATCAAAGTCAACACAGCTGCAAAAGCTTTAACTTGTAATCAGCAATATTTATTGCAACAACGTATGCAACAACAACAACAGCAGCAGCAGCAACATTTTAATTACAACAATAATAACAACAATTTTGAGAATTATATCGATAATGATGTTTACAATGTTAACAACAACAATAATAATAACTACGATAATAATGCAACTATCGGTGGTGTTGGTGTTAACTATCATTTTGGCAAAGGTTTGGCATACATTTTTTTTTATTTTATTTGTTATTAATCATTATTTTGTAAACTAAAAATTGGATAATATTTGTAAGATGCTACATTCTATAGTGACCTGATATAGGTCTACAATAAATTTGGTGTTTGTAGCTTAAAGCTCAATACTGAGATTGATGAATATAAGTGATACCGAAAACAATTCATATAAAACACGCTGTCAAACAACAATCAAAAATTTTCGGTACAAACTGTTTTTAATCGAGTACTCAGATAATAAAAATGTTTGCTACCGAAAATAGTTTATATACTCAAAAAACAGGTGGCAAATAGTGTAAAAAAATAACGTCAAAAAAATCAATGAAAAATTTAATTTGTGTAGACTTTTCACCTAATACATTTCTGACTTTAGTATTTCATTTGTTGATTTGTGAATACTGTTTCTTGTTTGGTTTTCATAGCAGTAATAATTTACAATTTCGGTAGCAAAATTTTTTATCGATCTCAGTATTCGGTTTAAGAATAAAAACAAAACAATGTTCATACTAAAACTAATAAATGGGTGCAGATTTGTATGACGGCAACATCTTGTCATGGGGTGGGGCTTTCATTTTATCTGAAGAGGGAATATGAGAGCCTAAATAGTATACAAGCTTGAAGACTTTATATCTTCTAGTGTGCAAGATCTCGTTGTTCAAACAGTCGGACATGTCTATATCGAATCGACTGTTGATGCTGATCAAGATTATCGGGGATCTACCATCTCTCTTTTTGTAATTTTACAGATTTCCTCTATGTGTGCAGACTTAGACAAAATTAGTATCCATAACGTACATCATTAATGAAAAAACATTTTTAATTGCTGCTTTAGTAGCTGCTTCTAAATTGATACCAAATTGAATATTTACTTCGAAAAAGTCAACACCAAAACGTTTATTAGTAAGAATATTCCTAATGTTGTTCTAACGTCTTAACATTTTGTACAATTATTTATAGAAGCTTTTTTATCTTCTGATTTTAACTACTGCGAAATTTTGAGCAATCTGCATCATTATATTTGTGTTTGATAACCATTCAGCACGGCTGTGAACGACAGGCAGATGGACAGAACAATTTTCTAGTTGTTGTTGTTGTAACAGCTTCGTTTGAGCAGCATCAGGAAATATATATACACAATTTATTATATATGAATGAATGTAATAGTGCAAAGCTATTTTTGAATGTAAGAGAAAGATAGACCGAAATGCAACCTTAGTTGTCAAGGTCCAGGAAAAAAAGCAACATCAACTGGTCGTAACCAGAGGTCTAAAGGGCTCAATTGAGTCGGCTGGGACGGACAGTTAAACAAACGAATTGTATCGAGCGGTCATTGACCGCATTCAGAGCAGCAATTAGTATTGCTTATCGCAATTCATTCCCTGTAGCACACGAGCATATTGCTCCATCCGGATCTTAACTGTGCAAGTTTCATTTGCTGACAACCAGTGGCAGTCCTCAGTGCACTATTCTGACTTCTTTGCAGGCTTTGCCATTGAGTCTTACTTAGGAAAAGGGTCCATAAAGGAGCAGCATAATTTAGGACAGAACGTCTAATAGCTTTATAAGTTGTTATTATAGACTCCTTGTCCTTACCCGAAGAAGATCCGGCAAGCGTTTTCAACACTTTGTTTCTCGACTTAAGACGATTATTTGTCTTGGTAACATGAGCCGAGAATCTAAGCAATGGGTCAAATGTAGTTCCCAATATTATCGGGTACTGAACAGTAGGAACCCTTACACCTCCAACAAAGACATCTAGTTCCATCCTCACCTCCTTACAATTTTCTAGTGTTTGCCATTGGTTAACTGCATTATGCATGACCGTGCAAGAAACATGATTCCATCACAACACTTCAGAGGCTCAGCACTAGATGAAACAGTAGCTATGCTCCGGATCGACGTGGCAACCTACTGATTTCTGTCCCGCTGTCTCTTTTTAATGCTTGTCATTCATAAAATTAATTAAGCATATTGCTCGGAATTTGAACATAGTATAGTAATAGATAGTACCTCTAAAAAAAAAAAAAAATACTTCTGGGACTGCAACAAATCATTTTAAATATAAGACATTTCGAAAATGGCTATTATAAACAAATATGTGAAATTCTGTGTAATCGAACTCAATAAACCACAGAAATACCAAAACTGCTACTAGGGCTGAGAGAAAAGTTCAATTCATGCAATAGTTTTTCTTTTCGTTACTTTCCATATGTTAAGACGATAAAAGTTTAGACGGCTGGTCTTACCGACCTTACGTCTGTGTCTTACAGACTACTACTTAAAGACTATATAAGTTAGAAAAACCAAAGTCACGGAATATAATCTCTATGTAATGCGCTGTTACATGTTTTGTATCAAAATTTATAGACTAGGTAATCAAACCGCTCGACAATGTTTGAGTACACTCAGGGACCAGTCAAATCATTGTCATTCCGCCTACTTTCTGGTGATTGTATTGGATAGTAGATCCTCTTCATCATCATAGCTACGACAGAAGTCCAGCTAGGGGACATACATGCGTTGGACCATTTTGCCAATGATACAGTACCCTATTAGTACAGCCAACATCATACTGATCCTGTTCTTGTTAGAGTGTAGGAGCTTTAGATGGCCTTGATTTAACTTTTGTTTTCTACCAACTATATCGCAAAGAAGGCTGTAAATGCTGAAATGTTGCAAGTAAAGTTTATTGAAGTAACCAAAATTCTGTATTGTGTCTTCAGGGTATAATATAGTCAAGCAAAAGTATCTATGTATAGTGACATAATGAGGGAATAGTTAAGAAGCTACTTTCAAACTAGTTGTGACTCACATTGAGTTGTTTGCAAATGTGTGAAGAGCAATCACAGTTTTGGGAACAAACTAAACACAGCGAATGTACAGTGACTCGCCAATCACAGTGAAAAAACAAAACTCTTAATCGTGTGGCAATACAATTTCATACGATAAGACGTTAAAACAACATTGTGAATAGGCTTAATATTAAACTCAGGCATTTTTTTGACTTTTTATGATAATGTCGGCTCTAAGAGAATGGGCAATTAGCGTGCTACAGACCAATATAAAATCGCAATATCATTCATTAGAATTTGCTTTCAATGTTTCGATAAAAATTGTGTCAAACCACTACAGTAAATACGATATATTTATATTACAGTATATTAGTCTATGTATGTACATATGTACTAGTAGAGAGCGCGCATAATGAGCATGAAATTTTGTATTTTTCTTTTTTAAATACTGTATTTGTTTTGGCTTTATGCCAAGAGCTACTTTAAATTTAAACATTTAAACAAAATCTCTTTTTAATTAATTTTTCTTTTATAATATTATTTTTTTGCACATCTTAGTGCTCTTGTTGACATTCAAATGTTTGCAGTGCCAAAAAGCCAGACAAATATAATATTTTCGAAACAATTTTCATAGTGATGAACACGAAAACTCATTGTTTGAGCATTTTGCGCTAAATTCTTATGCAAACACGCGCATCTAGCGCAGTGCGGTGGCGTACTTTGTATCTTATACTCTTATGTATAATTTATCATTTAAACACTTAAACAAGTATCATTATATATGTACATATATGTACAATTATTGCATGCTTGAGTCAATTAAATTAATTGACTTCAAACATTTCTAAAGACCCTTTTCTCTGTCATGAGTGCTACTACTACTACTACGCTTAATGGATTTATGGATAGTGCAATCGTATTTATCTCACTATATATGTCTGTAGATAATGCACAAGTGCAACTGCATTTCTATATGAGTACCAACATACAAATGTATGCAATCATCATGCAAACGTTGAACTCAAGAAAAAGCTAATGGCATTTTGCTTTTAGTTTTACACTCAACCATTCAACCAATAACAGATGCATGCATATTAACGCATTATATTTTTATTTGCTTATAAGCCCAGTGTTTTTATGACGTTGCACACTTGTCAACGAAAAAAGAAATATTTATTGGAGATAAAAATTCGGTGTGACTTCAAAAATACACATGTTTTTTTTTTCTTTCGTATCTTCAGTATGAAAGCTTGATAAATTGCCCAAAAAGATGCTACACTTGTCTTAAATCTGTAAATTTTCATTCCCCCAATCTTCAAAACGAAATATGAAGTTGTTGCTTTGTAAATGAAGCGAGTTAATTATAAATTGTGTGTGTATAAATAACACGCTAGGGGGAAGTTAGAACCAAAACAAACCAAAACCAAATAAATCGGAATTGACTAAAACAAAATGAACATTTTGTTTTTGATTTAGCGTTGATAGTTGTTCGAAAACTTTTAATAATATGCAACGATTTATATTTAAATGTTGTAATATAAAAAATTTCGAGTTGGAGAACCAACAAATTTGTATATGAATAATGATAGAGAAACAAATGCTTCGAAGAATATCGCGGTGATTGTATGTGCTTGACACAGATCATCGCCTATTAAATGGAAAGCTTTATATTATTGATTCTACTGCAGTCATTTTTTTTCTTCTTGTTTATGGTTTTTAATTTAATTTTTTAATTTACAACATTGCAACATGCAATGCCAACGACGACAGCTTATAAGAATTGCCTCAATTTTACCTTAAAAAAATAAAAATAAATGCAATGAAATGAAAAGCTACTTTCCAGGAACTTCATTGCACAAGTTTTGTTGTTTGACGTTGCTGCGTCTTCGTTGCGCCTTGCACATGCAACGACATAAAAATCATGCCACTGTCACATTAAAATTTCAAATGAATTGAACTTTTTATTGTGCGCTTCGTTTCATTTTCTCAGTGCATTAAAAACTGCCGCGATTTGATCTGTTGGAGGAGCTGTGTTAAGTCGTTAAAGTTTTCATTGGGCGCAACGACGAGCGTGCATATAAAAATAAGTTTTATAACTTCTTCAAAGCGTACAAAGAAAAATTCCGAGACAAAAATTTACTCCAGAGTGTCTGGTTGTTTTCGTATAATTTCGATGAACTTCTTGTGCGCTATAAAAATAAATTGAAATTGACTTTTTCAACGTTAATTTTATCGTTTTTTGCTTTTTTTTGTTTCGAATGTGTGGAATTTAAATTAAAATTAGCATTGAATTAGTTGAAACTTTGCACTTTCAGACGTTGTCGCATAAATCAAGTTCAATGTCAGCTTGCATTAGTTTTTTTTGGTTATACTTTTAGGAATTCTACATTTTATTTCTGGTATCGAATTCCTGGCATTGAAATCTGTAATATGTCAGATTGTTTGACCAGGGTTTGAACAGTTTTACGCAGACGCTTTTCAGTTTTCTTTCCTTCTCGCTCAGATTGGAAGGTGAGCATCCCTGGCAGTGGACCATTAATGATAAAATGGTTCCTTGATGTTTTACTTACCGACACGGGTACAGGGACAGGTGTTCTTGGACCCAACACCAGGATCTCTACTGCCATGGATGCCTGGGCCGCCATATATTTGATAAAAGTCAGTTTTCAGTTAGCCAAGCAGCTATGAAACCACTACCTTCATGGAAGTTTTGCTCACAGCTGGTTCTACAATGCTATGAATATCAATCGGCTGCAAAGTCGCCATATATTGGTTTTCACAAGTGTATCGAATGAAATGAAATTGCTAATGAGCTCGCCAGAACTGGATTGGCAACTCGCTTTGTTGGTTCGGAACCTTTTTGTTAAGTCCAAACTTTAAAAATTCTGCACTGGATACAATTTCCTGTACTACGGCAGGTTCAACAACTGGCTTGTCCCACATACCCTAAGACTAAGGCACATTTCAGCAGGTCAGACTTGTCGCTGCTCATGGGCTACCTGATTGATCATTACCGACTGAGGTATCATCAAAACAAGCTGGGTCTCTCCAACAAAAATAGAGTTTATATGAAGACGCTCATTAATTTAATTAATTGCATTGCAATTCGATGTACGAGTATACTTGTATCAATTTCTTATGTTGCTTTACTGAGAGCATCTTATGAAAATAGCCATTAGCAATCCTTATTCTACTAATAGATATTCTACTGCTATGGGACCAATGTGTCTTAGCATCTCTCATCTGGATATTTGGCCTTGCTAATACTACAGATGATACCTGAAAGCATCGATATACGTTTGAATTTGACCTATACGTTTTAACAGATTCTGCGAGGTATGATATTGCACGAAATAACTACTCGACATGAGAGAGTTTTATTATCTAGAACACCAGCAATATTTTAAACTGTATTTCACAAAGCATTTGAATCCTAGTAATATGACTTCAACTGTTCTCGACATTTAGCACACCATTTTGTCTTGTAATTATCGTATTATTGCCGTTTGCTGTATAAAAACTTTAAACTAATTTCATCTAATGTGCTCTATTTCTTTGCAGGACATAAATTCCGACGTGGCATGACAGAATTCTCAACAAACAACGATCACAGCAACAAATCACATCTTTCACAACCGCTTCAAAATTCACCAACACGTCATTACAATCATAATACGCACAATCATCAACAACAACAACATAAGCCTAACTTAAACTCTCCACAACATCAGTACATAAATAATAACCATAATCAATATCAAAAATCTCATCAGCAACAACAACAACTCATACTAAAACCACAACATTATAATAATAAATTTGCTCAAAATTCTTCTGCAAATATAATTGCCGCCAACATTAACGCTTCAAATAACGCTGCTGTTATCATTTCATCCTCTGCGGCCGCCGCATCAACAACACCCGCATCGGCAACACATTCCCCGCTACATTATAAGAATCCACTTAACAGTCCAAATAATTCACCCTTTGCTTACGCGTATCATCAGCAACATCAGCTGCAGCAACAGCAAAAAACCGGCGCCACGGCGAACAAATTACGCATTGGACATACTACGAAATTACCATTGCTGACGCAGACGCAATACCAGCAGCATTTGAATGATCGTCTGCTGCAGCAACAATTCCTACAACAGCAGCAGCAACAATTGCTCAGTGCCAAAGTCGACGGCCGAACAAAGTCGGACGCTGGAACGGATGCTGCTACAGCCGTAACTGATGCAGCCACCGATGCCGAATTGAGTGAAGAGAGTCTGAAGCAGAATGTTGCCATTGTGCTGAGTAATTTGGATCGTTATAACAACGCATTGCGTAGCATCATATTGAATGAACAAGTGAGCAGTAATAGCAGCATTTTCTGCGACGATAGTTTGCTGATTGACGACGTAGAAGGGGACGACGATCTGTGCTACGCCGGTGGCAATAATAATAATTTTTTGCTCAACACCAGCAACAATAAATTTACAGTGATGGCCACAGCAACAGCAGCGGCAACAGCAACATCAGCCGCTGTAAATGCGGTAACGCCAGAATCAGATTATAACAGCAATGCGACGACGCCGGGTTCGCGCAGCAACAATAGCATGTTGCCGCCGTCGCTCGATAGCAACATATTGCAACAACAGCAACAACAGCATGCGGTAGGTCTACATCATGTTAGTGGTGTTAATGGTGGTATTGGTGGTGGTGGTGTTGGTGGTGGGCTAGCTAATATTAATGCAGTTGCTGTCGTTGGCGGTGAACGCTTCGGCGGAACAAATAATCTAAATTGTTCGCTTGCATCATCACACGATTTTACTCATGACAATTCCGATTATCAGTGGTTTCTGGACTATGGCTATCGAGATGGTTGCGGTGGTATGCAACGCAGCGTGCTCTCCTCGCTCTCGGCCTCGTACAATGCCATGGGTGATCTGATTTACTATGAGGATCTTGCAAAGAATATCGATGCCAATCTAGCAGAAGTGGATATGGAAAGTTTTCGCGCTGAGGATATACATTCACTGTTATCGCATTTACCAGCATATTGCAAAAGTTTGGGCAGTGCTAATAGCCGTTTGCAGCAATCATTGCTATTGCAACAACAACAGCAGCATCAACAACAACAACAACAACAACAACAACAACAGTACCAGCAACAATATCAGTTGCCGTTGACAATGAATGCTACACAGCAGGCTGCTGCATTGGCGGCACATCAAATGTCACAGACTTCGACTACGTCAACAAATGAACTAATCGATAATTCGTTTTGCAAATCGGAGCTACTCTTCTCACCTGTCAAGGAATCACATATATCTGTGAACTCTTTAGATATGGATGATGAGTATCCCGATGATGGTGACATTATATTAACATGTAAAGCGAATAAGGATAACTATACAATTGCATTCGAGGGTAGTGTACTCTATTCGGACGAGAGTTTCTATGGTACGTAAGAGTTTATATATTATTTTATATATATAATAACTTTATTTCTTTTGTTACAGCGGAACCCAATGAAATTGCCATAAAGAACAAACAGAACTTTATCAATTTGCATAGTAATCTCGAAGATATTGTTAAACGTAAGGCCTTGGAAGTTTCGATGTCACGTTCGGAACAAGCTTTTCAACCGATGCACAAGCTGCAAAAGTGCAATACGACGCAGCTACAAAGGTGCGTATTAGACTACATACTACACATAAGTACCTACCCACCTACCAACACATTTTCAGTTATAAGTTTATTTTTAAAATTTATAAGTTTTTGTACTTATGAAGCGCTGTGTTGAAAATGTATTTCATTTCCGTTTGAAATAATTAATTATTTTTAGTTTTTTTCATTGGATCATGCGTCATTTAATTGTGTATAATGTGTGCTTTACATATATATAAAGCGACCGTCTTCCGTTCGTTTATGTTATCAGCTCCGATTCATTCAGAATATATTGAATAATGTGTAAAAATTTATTATCCCCACAAGCAGCGTGTAAAAGTTGCTCAATTGTGTGCTTTGCAGCACTCTCTCGTGTGCTAATACAATATGCACTTAGGGTCATTTCAATTTAGTTCAATTTAGTTTCATTTGAATTGTGCCGGAATATGTATGTGCATGGTCCGATTCTCATTAGTTTTTTTTACACTTGGCACAGAGTTTATTGTTTTGATAAATTGATTGAAAAGCTTATTTAATAGTCTTAAGAGTTGCTCCTAGATGCAAATAGTTTCCGACAATGAGTATATTGGAGGAACATACATCGCATTGCGAAATTCTTTTATGGACGACCATATTCTAAATATTCTGGTGTTTCGCAAAGAATATCATTAAATCCATCAGGTAACATTGGTTTTATTAAACCATATGAATATTTATTGATGTAAATGCTCTTATGTTCTTATAGCATCATATTAAACCATAATTAATTATGGTTTGTCTGCCATACGATTTTTATTTAAAACTAGCGAGCCCCTGAAACTTTGTATGCACCCACTTCCACAAAATGACAAACAAATAAAGGATCAACACATAGCTGACCCGGTTTGCGCTGATGTACACCCCTTTTGTTTATTATTTTCCCGGTGCTCTATATATATGAGATATGACGAATTTACGTTTTCTCTAAAATGTTGGTTAAGGGTAGCGCCCACAAAAAAAAATAATAATAATTACAAAATAAAGAATTGTTTCATGACATTAGGTCCAATCGTGGGATTTCATAAACTCAAGCGTGCAAATATTCATTTTCTTATAAATACTCAATTCCATAACGTTCCACTATTTCTAAGGTCAATAGCCAGCGTGAAATTCACGTTTCCCGATTACCCGATGTTTCCCTACACATACCAAAAAAAACTCAAGACATACATAGAAAGAAATTCGATTTCTTATGCTTTACGGATTTCAGCTGAAGCATTTTTGAAGGAGAATAAATATCTTGACGTTTAATTGAAATGTTCGAGAAATGTGACTGGGTTAATGAAAACATTGATGCAGATTCAAGACTCTTCCAAGAAAATATTAAATTCTCCAGCAAAAATTTCATCATAATTTGAGCTACGCGAAGATACGATTATCAGCTCGATGGATTCAATGAAAAATGATGAAGATTAAGAATGTGAGAAGCATATGTTGTTTTCAACCTATATTTCCATACACTTTGTGACTCACTCTTATATTAGGCGCCGACAGATTTAGATATTTTTAGTATGGACTTCCTTGTGTATTTTCCGTAATTGACTCTTACCTTTAACTAATTCCCTGAAATTGTAGTAGCACATTTCAAGCAGATGGTTTGTGTAAAGTAATTACCATTTAGTTGTGCTAAGAAAAAAGAATTTAAGTCTAATCGCCAGGCGTTAGCGGATTTTTGCTCTGTGCGCATACATATTCAAGTACACATCATGGTTAATCCATACTTAAGCTCATTCATAAAATACGCGTAAACCTTTTTTTTATTGCTGTTACTGAAAATTCCAAAATTATGCAAAGTACTTGAAATTTGTTTTATTACGCTGAACCGCCAACGGCAGAAGCAGGTAGAAATTTTTACTTAGATGCTTTCAATTTCAAAGAAGACTCACGGAATTTTTCAAACACACACACAAACACATACATACATACATACATGCATATACAACTTTTCTTCATTATCCTGCATATACACAAACAACTACATATATTAACGTCGTGTCTGTTTTATAAAGACGCTCGTTTGTTCTTGTCTCACCCAAACGCAGATATCCTTCGGGCAACAACAACACCGCAGAAACTATAACTATTACACGTCATCTGTCACAGTGCAGCGTACGTAAGAGCAGCAGTTTGCCAAATCTGCATGATACGGCAGGATCTACAACATGTGCGTCAATGACATGCAGCAACAGTCTGCAACAGCAGCAGCAACAGAACGCACAATCGCATCAGCAGGAGCAATTGAATGTCTCACAAGCGGTCAGTACCTCGACAATGGAGAATTGCAAATCACGCAACCTACTTCCTATGTGCCAGATGCCAATATCAATAAGTGTATCGATTTCGGAACGTTTACAAGCGGAAAGTCAACAACAGCAGCATCAGCAGCATCAGGCGTTACCGCAGCAGCAGCAACATCAGTATCGTCATAAACATCGTTGTTGCTGTGCAGTTAATGCAATTAGCAACACAACAGCCGCCGCAGCTGCCGCAGGCGCCGGTACTGCAACAGTTGTAAATAGTCACAATTTCTGTTCCTCAGCATCCGCGCAACCAAAACATTCGCACATTTCCGGATCCGCATCGTCGGGTAACTCTAATCCGCCCGCTTTTAATCTAGTCAAACTGTTTATTAAGCAGAAGAGCAGCAACTGTTCCACGGAGGATGCGCAAGCGAGTGTACATACGTGTATGGATGTTTCATCAGGATGTTGGCCATCAAGTGATGCGGCCGGTTCCAGCAGCAGCTCATCGCTGGAGCAACGTTTGCGTAAGAAGAGCATGAATGACTCGGGTAAAGGTTCGGCTGTGAGCAGACATGAAGAGGAAGATGAAGACGAAACGGTGCACCATGCTGATAATGACGATGATGATGATGACGACGAAGATGCAGCATTGCAACTATTACGTGGACATACAGATTGCGTGAGCACTGATCATTCCACGCCTATAAAACAATTACGTTCACGTTGCGATGCTGTCTTTTACGATGATGATGCCAGCTCAAGTTCAACAGGCTCGCTGACCGTTACAAATTCACCAGCGCACAGGCGGCGTAGTATGCCACTACGTAATCCGCAGCTGTACCAACTTGCAGCCGCTGCCACTAACACCAGCCAGCAGTCGTCGGAAACTAGTCACAGTACATCGGAACAGTTGACTCAGTTTTACTACTCAGGCGGTACCGCATCGGCGTCGAGTGACACAATGGAGCGTAAAAAAGCACGCCGTGCAGCTGAAGTGAGCCGTCCTATATCGAATGCTTCGAGTTCGGAAATGATCACGCGTTCGATGCAGACCTCATGTAGTTCACTAAGCACGCGTAGCAGTCTAAGCGAACGCTTTCGCTGTGTGCCGCCCTCGTTTCTGGCTAAATTAAATAATCTTGGCGAGGAACGGCAGGCGCCGATCTATGTCATCTATCCGAATTATGCGCTTCCCGATTTGGGCTTCGTGAAGACCAGTCCTAGTCCAGATGTCATATTCTCACCATTTAACTACAAGACGACCATTGATAGCGGTTCGACGGGCTCAACTTCATCGCTAAAGAAACGTTTAAGTTTTAGCGGCAACGAGGATGAGATACTTAAGAATATGGACTATAAGCATGTGGTCGATTGGCAATCGTTGGCCACTCTGCTACCTGTGGAATATCGACGACGTTTAAAACACATTCCCGAGGTAAAGAGCATTTTGCACAAATTAGACACTGAGCAGGCGCAACGTCCTCTCTTTTGTATGTCGCCACCGATACGTCGTAATCGCCCGCACTTGTGCGACTGCACGCAGTACTTCCAACAGCAGCAGCAGCAGCACCAGCAGCAGACACAAACCGAGGAGGCTGGCAACTCAAGTTCCGGCTCCAGTCAGCAACCAAGCTCCGGTTATCGCGGTTCCTCAACATTACTCACCGATTCTGAGCTGGACAATACAACGGACCCAATGAAGCAGATGTATGTCTATCAGTATGAACAACAGCGCATGGACTCGGGTGTGGAGACAAGTCCCGCATCTGTCAAACAGACAACACCCATACCCATGCCGCGCGGCATATTACGCAAGGCAACATCGGCTGGCGCACAAACGCGCTCGAAGCGTAATTCAATGATTGAGGCACAGCAAACAAAGTTTTCAAAGTTGGAGAAACGACGCAGTTTACAAGAGCCACCATTTAATTATGTGCTCGGTTCGGCAGAGGAACTGAGCGAAGTTTTCGAAGAGGAGGCCGAGGCTGAACTGTATGCAACGCCACAGCCACGCAGTGAGCGTCTATCACGCAAAGATCTCGATGCGCGTGCACGCGCTGAAAACTTCCTTTCGTCGTTGCCGCGTAATGAATTAAAGTATTATGCGGAAATTGCCTCCATACTGGAGTCTTCCGAGCAGCATGTACACTACGATGCAGCGGCTTTGAAAAAGGAAGTCAGCCGTGTACTGAGTCAACAAAAGAAAGTGTCCTTCAACGATGACACCGATGAGACTTTGGCGCTACCAATGGAACAGCGGCATAAACGCTTCTCGACGCCACCAAATTCACCGAATATATCGATGGCTGCTGGCCGCATACATGGCGCTGCAACTGTACCGCGACGTACTGCGCTGGATGAACAGGAACAACGCAAGATTGAAAGCAATCGCTTTAAGCGGCTGCAAATACAATGGGAACTGATGAGCAAAGACTCGACAATGTTGAAGGAACTGGCAAATGCAGAGTCCACAAAGAGCGGCGGTTCAACGCCCACCTCGGCAACAGCTAGTGCTACATCGACGCCAAATGCACCGAAGTCACGCATACCGCGTCCTGTTAGCTATCCAGCGGGAAAGTAAGTACAAACCTCGTCTGGTTTTTGTATTTTTATAATATTTCCAGAGTACTTTTTTGGATGTACATATTCTAAATTTTTTTTTTTTTTTATTTTTATTTTTCTTCCTGTTTCTTGTATTTTTTTTTTTTTTTTTTTTTACACTATCCTTCTGTTGCACCAAATTGTCTGTTTCCTGTGGTACAACTTGATTTAACTACGTTTACAAATTATGTGCATGACGTTTTGGTTTGTAATTGTTTAAAACAATATAGAAGAACTGAAAACACAAAAATAATTACGAAAATTCCACAAAATAATAAGTGCATAACTAAAATTGCTGTCGTCTCTCCACAAATTGCCAGAATTAGCGCACAGGACGCTGTCAACGGCAAGACAACACGTTCACCAAGCCGCATAGTGCCACCGAAACGTTATAGCATGGTAGCATCGCCGTGCAGCACGCCATTATCTCCATCAGCCGTGAACACAACACCAACATCAGCAACGCGTGCACGTACACCCACAAGCCGTGCAGCTGTAACGGCGCCGAATACACCTAAGCGACGTGTACAATCACCGAGGTTAGTAAAGTGTTACGAGAAATTTTTATACTCTTCATACGCGTAGTGTGAATAATATTATAATTGTATCACTGATGAAGCATCGGAGAGACTTCATAAAGTATATAATAATATGGGTTAGCTCGATGAGGTGAATTGAACTAGCCATGTCAGACTGTCTGTCTAGCTGCCACGTGTCAAACTATTATGGAATCAAAACTATTATGGAGAATTTCTATATTCCTATGCTTAACATAAGTCACATTGACCGCGCCACGCTCACTTTAAGGGACAGCCCTACACAAACCCAACGCCCACTTTTCGGTTATTGTAAGAAACTTATTTTTTTATTACAGTCAACGTCAACTTGAAATTTGCTATGGTGAACGTCCACTTCACATACATACCTATTTTAGTGAGTGTATCCCGCCCACTCTTAGTATTAGTCCTATACTCGTACAAACCCACCGCCCTCATTTTGGTTTTTGTATGAAAAACTTTTGTAACAGTCAACATCAACTTGAAATTTGATATGGTGAATTCTTATGGACGGAAGCTTCATATAGTTTTTAATGGGCGTGTTCAACTGACTTTTAAAAGTAGTACCCATAAAGGCAAACCTATCTATATCAACGTAAAATTTGATATAGTGGCTTCTTATGGACGAACGCTTCACAAATATATAAATATGTGTAGTTCCCCCGCTCTATACAAACCGACCATCCAGTTTTCGGAGTTTGTATGAAAAACTTTTATAACCATCAATATTCAAATCAAATCTTGCTTATTTTTCAAGCTAGCCACATCTATAATTGGCTGGAAACTTGAAAGTAATTTGTTAGATGCTTGTGAAGAGTATTGAATCTTCGGTTCAATCGAAGTTAACGTTTTGTCTTGTAATTTATTAACAAATTTCTTTTTCTCTTTATATACAGAACGGTATCAAGGGTACGATAGACCCACAGAACTGCAATTGATAACTGGAACTGAGTGTTAGATCATACGATCTATCTTTAGCGAGAAGAAGCAGCACGAGTCATTGGATTTAGTCAAAGCAAAGCAAAAGTTATCGAGGAGTAACTTGTAAAAAGAAAAAAGATGAGAAAATTTATATATAAAAAATTAAAAAAAAAAAAAAGAGGAAAAGAAAAACATACAAAATGAGAGAACAATGCAACATTGTAAAATTAGTTTTTAAGTATGCAAAATATCCTCAAATATGATATATTCTACGACTTATTTTGCTGCAAGTTAGTGCTATTTCAAACAACAACAATCTGTACACCCCACGTTAGAGTGTCTGCCCAGCGCATCCCGAAAAGTGATATTTAGTAAGCAAATGGATAGTTCAGAAGTAGCGGCGCAACTGAGCCAGAAGTGCTAGTATTTTTTTTCTTTCTATTATTTCGCAAAGAAGTAGACAATTTTTTTTGTATGAATATGCAAAAATATTTTAATTTATATACCTATGTACATGATCTTTATATATATATATATATATATATATATATATATATATATATATATATATATATATATATATATATATATATATATGTGCGTACGAAAAACAGCAACAACCACAGTGCGAACGGACGGTATTAATATGTAAAACGTTTATAAACCGATATATAAGCTTATATAAGGCAGCCGAATTTCTTAAATTGCTTTAAACAGAAATTGTTTATATATACATATATAAAAGATTACAAACAAACAAAAAAAAAGAAAAAGAAAAAAGGAAAAACAAAATACACAAGCGTATTAAAAGTATGAAAAGATTAAAGTAAAACAATTCATTGCAAACAGAAATTTATAAAATGTATAAATATTTTCTATATATGAAACCTACATATATATATATATATATATATATATATATATATACACATACTTGTATTTATTATTAATAAATAGAAACAGCAGAAATACTCTAAATACCCCAAAAGACAAAAACTTCAAGTAAACAACAATAAAAAATATTAAAAATCTGTATTAATTAAAGATACGAATTCGCGGAAATAGATGCGGAAAAGAGCAGCTCAAGACAAGGCCTATAATTAGTTCGACAGTTAGAGAGAGAGAGAGATAGAGAGAGAGAGAGAGAGATAAAAGGAACAAAATCGGTATGTAAGAGATATTTGCTCCAGGAAAGTTGATATTTATATAACAAAGCGATTAAGAGACACATACATACTTGATACATAAGAAAAAAAGATAAAAACCAAACGTACATAGAGATACAAATACGATATATCTATTATACATATATAAAACTAAAGTAAACAACAATTTTGTAATTATATTCGAAAACGCTTTTTGAAAGTTTATGTTTTTGTTAAAACCAAATCGAAAATTATTGCTGTGCCAGTTTTCGAAACAGAAGAAATTGTGCTAAATTGATTTCGTTAAAATGCGTTGCTTATTTCACACTTACAAAAGCATATCGTGAAATATGTTTTCAATTGGCATTCAAAAGTATAAACTACACAAAGTAAAATCGAAATATCCTTATTGAAAGTGAAAAATGCAACATTTAAACGAAAACATTACCGTATAATTTTTTCGGTTTTTGTCGGAAACCGGCACAGTATAGTGTGGATTTGTTAAAAAAAAAAGAAGAAAAAGAAACATGTATCGTTACGACGACATTATGCATAGAACTTATACATATATTGCCTTTCAAACGTTGTAGTTCATAAGTTTTCTTTAAAACAAAATTTTTGTATTCATTTGCGCTTTGTTTTGAGTTGTTTGTACTTAGAATCAAATCAAATCCAATCAAATCCCCGTGAAGTAGTATACATATTCTAATTTGATAAAGTTCTTTAAAAGCTAAGCTTCTGTTTGCATTCTTATGCGTTTTATTTTAGTTGATTTATATACATATATATATATATATATATGTATCTATATATAGACAATTGATTTATATACATAGTATATGTATGTATATATAATTATTTGTTGTTTAGCAATTAAAAAATTATGTCTTTCTGGTGATTACAATTGTACATTTTTTAACATGCCTAATTTTTAAGTTACTTTTTTTGTTTATTATTAATTTTACTGCAATAATTATTTTGCGTTATTAATATTATTTGATGAAAAAAGAAAAAAGAGACATAAATAATAATTTTAAATTTAATTTAAAGTCAACTTTTGTATATGTTATATGCCTAATTGTAAATCATTTAATTTTTATTGTATTATTTTATAAATATAAACACTCATATAAATATATTTATACATATATATTTGCAGAAGAATTTAACACACACAAACAAAAACAGTTGAGCAAAATTTAATTTAAAATGACAAAGAAACAGAAAAATAAAACTGAAGAAAAGCTACAAAAAACATGTATAAACAATTTTTAATTTAAATAAAAATAAATTAATAAAAAGTATTAAAAAACTTCAAAATACATTAAAAAAAACACAATGGAAAAGGTTTTTATTTTTTAAGTGATGTTTGTTTTTCAGGCTTGAATCGAGCTAGCCAATTTTTTATGTCGCTTTAAATATTCGCTATTTGTTAAATTTTTATAACTTAAACACTTAATTTTGCTTCATACGAGTGGTACTATTTATATTTCGGGAATAGCAAATAATAATAAAACATTTTTAAATGAAAATGGCTTTATTGTTTTTCCCCTTGATGATCAAACCATTCAAACCATTTGTCTTGGCAGTTTTTTCATTCCTCTTGAGACATCTCCAAAACATGGTTTTTGAACGCTTCAACTGCTTCTTCGGCGCTCGTAAATCGTTGACCACGCAGTTTACCTTTGATACTCGGGAACACGAAGAAGTCATTGGGTGCCTAATCAGGTCTGTACGGAGTATGAGTCATTAATAGTGTGAGAGCTCGCATTGTCATGATGGAGAATGATTCGTCTTTGGCAGTTGGTTTTACGAATTTCTCCGAAGACTTCCGGCAAACAAATGGTCGTGTACCACTCAGAATTGACCGTTCTACGTTGTTTAAGCGGAACAGTGGCCACATGACCCATTCGGCCGAAGAAACAGGCGATCAATTGCTTCGCTGTGCTTCTTCCACGAACAACTTTTGTTGGATTTGGCTCGTTTTGGAATACCCACACTGTCAATTGCTGTTTTGTTTCCGGCTCATACGCATATATCCATGATTCGTGACCTGTCACGATTTTATACACATCTTTTGAAGCACCACGGTCGAAATTTTTAATCATTTCCTTACACCCATCGACGTGAGCCGTTTTTTGAGCGATTAATAAATTATGAGGTTTCCAACGAGAGCAAATTTGTTTTACAGCTAAGTGTTCATGCAAAATCGAATGTATTGAAGTAAAACTAATATGCAAGGATGCCTCTATCTTGCATTATCAGTTCACGCACTGCATCGATGTTTTTGGGCACAACAACCGATTTTGGACGACCTTCACGGAATTCGCCGGCGCCCGAACTACGACCACGATTGAATTCACTATACTAGCGATATACTGTGGTTTTTGATGGTGCTTTATCGCCATACAAAGAACTGAGTTACTTTGACATATTCTTGTTGAGATAATCCACGTCGAAAGTTGTGAAAAATAATCCAACTAAAACCTTCTCTTGAAATTTCCATTTTTTGGCCAAATTGCTTTTCTTAACTCACTGAAAACAAAACAAATAGCAATTGTCCATCAAAACTTTGTGAGTACGTTTATGCCAAAAAATGTCAAACTTTATTATGGTGTTGCCAGATTTTAGCTTTTGACATTACTGTTGCCAGTTCCAGAAATATAAATAGCAGCCCTCGTATCTCCAAAAAAAACCTAATATCTCCCAAACGAATGATTTTTTTATACCATTCACACATACTAGTGTGAATTGGTATTATCAGTTTGTCTGAAAGTTTGTAACGCATTAAAGGAGGCACCGTAGACCCCATAAAGTATATATATTTTTGATCAGCTGGGCGAGACGAGTCGATCTAGCCATGTACGTCTGTCCGTCTGTATGTTGTTGCGCACTTTTTGGGGACCAATTTTTATGCTATTCAGATGAAATTTTGCATATTATATTCATGGATTGGCTTGTACTCACCATTTCACTAGCTAAGACCTAACGAACAGTAGTAAGCGAATCGTAGTTAGGGCCTCGAGCTACCGGACAAACAACAGTACTGTTTGTACTGTTTATGTCAAAAATATTAAAGTTTTGCTCACAAAGAAGTTAACGTTTTACCTTTTTTTTTGATTTCTGGGAAAAATTTTAGCCACTTACTATTTTATTCAAATACAATATTTAAATTTATTGAAGAAAGGGTATTGTAAATAAGAAAAATAGTCTCAAAAGCTAGAAAATAGTAGATGTTAATTTTTTCCATACTAATTTGGTCTTCCAAGAATAGAATTTCAGTTTTGACCTTATAATCTCTTAATAAATAATCTCAATTAAAGCTGCCGCGACAGCCGTAGGCAACGCCAACGTTTGTTGATCAAATGCCAATGCAACTAATGCACGCATGTATGAGTACATACTATGTATACAAAAATACATATACACACACACACACCCAGAGACATACATATATAGATATGATTAATATAGTGTAGCGCATTTAAAAACAATTTATGACATTCACACAAATTAGTAGCCAATGTGAACTATCACCACAATCGGTGGAAATCAAAGGAAAGCCATGTCATTTTATCAACGAAGCATCACGATGTATGAAAATTGGAAGTGGCGACAGCGGACAGCATTCCGCGCAGCTACTTAATTAGTTATGCGCAACTTTAATCAGAGCGTTTAGAAACTATATACATACATAAGTGTAAGTTATTAATGTTGTGCCGGACAAATACGAGTATTAAAATGCATATATTTACAATAAGAAAGCTGATCGCTATTCGGAAGCTCTCTCGTCTAATGAGTTCGTTATTGAGAGCAAAAGTTAATTGCATAAACAAAGCTTTTGAGATTAGATGATGTAAGATCAGGCAGTCTATATATGTACGTTGTAGTGTTTTGTTTTACTTAGAATAAACTTAGTAAAACTTCTACTGAAATTTTTCAATAGATGAACTTAATGCACGGTGATGCTGGTTTATCCCATATACGCGGTTCAAAAATGGTTACCAACATTTTAACCAACTGAAATCCATAAAAAACTGCGTGCATTTATTAAAGATCAGACAGGGTCTTCATTCAAATTCAACTAAAATTTTTTAGTTGTTATTTTCCTGGTGAAGCAGCTGGGCCATCTAACTATAAGAAAAATAAGTTTAGATGAGACCTTATAAAATTAGCATGGCCCACAGGGTCATATATCATTGGCGGATTTTTCAACTGCCGTAATCAAACTTGGGAGCTATCGGGCTAATTGTTGAGAAAACTTCCTTAACGATTTGCTATTGCAAATGTGTTCATAGTTATTGAAAACTCTTGCGATAGCTTAAACTCCTAGTTCAATCTATATTCCTAACAGTGCTAACAAATAATTCTCCTGTTTCAGAACTCAGAACCACATACAATAGTAGCTACATAAAATATATGGAATTTAGTTTTAGTTATCAAAATGTTAAGTGCTACTAACAAATTAGCAAAGCACTTCAAAAGAACTGCGGATGTTAATAAGGCCATTGACTTATTCACTGATATGATCAAATATGCAATAGAACTTGAGATTCCCTAATTAGCCAAATCTGTAATTATATTCAAAACTTAATTAAAATAAAGAATATAACAAGAACCAATGGATTAGATAATACAAATTGCGAAAACTAAACGCTTCAATTCAGTCTCATCTTTATCAATTTAGTTGTAGAAAATGGAACGAGTTTTTGTCCCACCCTTCCCAAGGTCTCTTCTAAACTTTGGAAAGTTGTCAAAGTTTTAATAAAGAAAAGAAACTCCATTTCCCATGCTTCAGAACAATGGTGTGAATAATTACGCAGATTCCGGTAAAGCTTAAATTTTGATTAAAAAATGTTCGTTGAACCACTCTCTTTCAGTGGATCTTAGTAACCAAACTCAAATGGTTTTTATTTTTCCGATTGTTGTTTAAGTCATAATTGTTCAAATTTTTGACTATGAAAGGAAGACATTTTGTGAACTTAGATGACATTCAAAAGTTTTGCACTGAAATCCTGTAGGTAAACTTTGCTTTGGCCCAAATGTGGTCAAGTTTTTGACTTGAAGTTGGGAAAGGCATGCACTTTTCCAGAAAATGCCTTATTCGAAAAGTTTTGTATTTTTGAAAAGCAAACATTTATTTAAATATTATAAAACCACCCTCAAGACCTGCTCGACCGGCTCTTGGCTTAAATATTTCCAAAGCAGAACCATAGTTAATAGTCACACCCTACAAAGCTTACAAAACTCGTTTGAACCAAATCCTGATTAGATTAAGTTGCCAGAAGGAGCAGGCAGCAGAGCTCGCAAAATATGTTCAACCAAATATTTCTATCCTATCTGCTGAGCGAAAAGACAGAGAAAAGTCTCAGCAGAACACTTCGTTTTGATTCTTTCGTGTCTTCTGTTGCATGCTTCTCGATGAACAAAACACACGAAGAATGGCTTGATAAGAACACTTTCATTCAACTCTCAGCAACTGAGCATCAGCAACTGAGCAAAACGAGCCAAGTAGAAGCGTAAACTGTCTTTTTTGTTGTTGTTGCGTTGTTAGGTTGTTGTTTTTGCTTTAAATATTTCATCGCTGGCAAAGAGTGGAAGAGGAAGGTAGAAAGAGATAGGGCGCTAAATTGTGTGCATATGTTAAAATATATTGTAAGTAACACACAAACATGAGCAAAAGACAGTTTGCACAAATTTTGAGAACCAAAGTGTCGCATGTGAACAAATGCACAAAGTGAGCGAAATGAAAATGAAACAGAGTTGCAATGTCTCTTTGCTTTTATTTTAAAACGTGTCCGCACGCAACTGTTTTTTTTTTCTGACTGTAAAAAAGGAGCACTTGTTGCGAGCTCTGGTAGCAGGACACTCATCGCCTACTTATAAATATTTCGTTAAATAAAAAAAAAAATATAAAACTAAAAGTCATATTTGTTTTGAAATGCTTGCTATGATTCCTTACACTGATAAAAAAAAAACACGATTTCTGTATTTGAATTGATCCATAACTGCAGCAAATGTTTGGTAATAGTGATTTTCTTAAACCAAAGCGCTAAAAAATCCTTATTACTTCGGCTAACAGACATCCGACACATCTAAACGGTTCACAACCCATTGCTTTTGCCATTTACTGTCGGTGCGAAGACATTAGAGCAGCTGAGAGAGGAAATTTTATTTTGCAATCAGGTTTTTTTTCTCTCAGAGATTGTTTTTAGAATTATCTACTTACTTCAAGACAAAAGGTCTTATACTATTTGAAGACTTTTGTGCTTGACTTGTGAGTACCGATTAGTTCTTAGAATTACTTATTTCAAGATTTTTGTACTTATGCTAAGAATTTCTGCGCTTGATTTATAAATTGAGCCCGTTTTGTACTGGAGTTAAAAAATCTATATTTAGAACTTCTTTTTTTGTGTGTATGAAAATTTTGTCATTCTTATAAATGTTTTTCATTTTGCCCATCAGCGGCGTAAATATGACCATATATAATATGGTATTGTCATCGGAGCCACACGTGCATGTCCAATCTCAACTTACGAGACCATTTAGACCATTAGAAGTGGGTTAAAATTAAGTTCTAAAATGTTATACACAAACGCAGACAGTATGTTAAAGAATAGCTTATAAAAAACTATACTTATATTAAATAAAAAAGATGTGTTCCAGCTGAGCGGATGGAATATTCATGGGCGTGGCACATACATAAATTGATTTTGGATATGCATAAGAGGAGTCTAAAAATCCAAGTTTGGTGGTTCTATATTTTATAGTCTCCGAAATCTATCTGTTTATACTCTCAGACAGATGGGGAGACGGACAGACGGACATGGCTATATCGAGTTTGATTTTGATGCTTTTCAATAATACAAACGATATGTTTATACAGACATGACTAATTAAACAGGTTAAGAAAATAGTTTCTAAAGTATTTTTAAATATATTACGAGCATATATTCCTTATCTCGGAGATTTTGTTTGGTGCATTATTTTAAATCGTTTTCATCAATCAATGAAGACAATGAAGAGATGAACTATAGAATTAACCAAAAAATCAATTATTCAAAATTGTCCAAAATATTTCTAATAAATTTCGCTAATTTAAAAGCAATAAAAATTCAATTGAAATTGAATTTTTGGATCGAAGCGAAAGAATGCAAACGATTATGTTGGCAATTGAGCATTCTATATGATGTATACGTAAACGTACTACGACGTTGTGGTCTTTGTGCGAAATACTTACAATACTTATATGGTGTACTTATATATATATATATATATATATATATATATATATATATATATATATATATATATTGTACATAAAAAATTCAATGCATATAAAGCAATGATATTGTGGTTGATTTCTATGTCAAACGAAATACGAGCGTATAGTATATGTACGGTATATATACGGACGTATTTAAAAGTTACCGTAAATTTTATATTTCATATGTGTATGTAATTAGATACCAAATTCCACTGGTGTATTGCCAAAAAGGGCATTCGATAAAGAGCACCCTATCTTTGGAATTTATGTCTAATTACTTTGACATAAATTCCAATCAGGTGGGTCGTTCTTAGCTCGAGATATAGCTAGAATAGTGGAACTACAATACCTTTTAAAAAGCTTCAGAAATGCATACCGGAGAAACGTATTCATTCAAAATTTGTTTGCGGCTATTATCAAGTTCAGCAGACCAAAATCTATAAGAAAAAGTATGGCATCAAGCGCTAATTTTGTTTTTCTTAAGACTAGTGTTATTTAAACCAAATTTGTTTATTGTAAGTAGTATGGTTGAAATTGGTATTTTCATGATATGATGCACCTGAAACCATGGCATTAAAAACTGTTATTAACTTAACTCATGCTAAAATCCATGAAGCCGTTTAGGCTAAAGAATATGCCAGACAAATATATACTAGAAAAACATATTCCTACCTTGAGCAATCGAGCGAAAATGTGTAGTTTATTGGTAGTTTATATTTTTAAATTTGGCCTCACATATATAAGTATTCCTGTTTTCATAAGAATTCTAAACGGAAAAATTTGAATTAAACCTTGCACATATGTACGTATATATATATATGTATAGACTTGCATAAAAGAAAACGCATTTGAAAATAAAATAAGATTAAATTTCAAATGCGTTTATTGAGGCAAATAAGACAAAAGCCAACCACTGTGCTGTGCTGCATTTGTTTGGGAGCGTGAATGAGCGAATGCATAAACGAATGAACGAAAGAACAAATGTGCTACAAATGATCCAGAAGACGGACAAACGAACAGACATCCAGACAGACAGACAGATTTAAACAGTCAGACGAATAGATTGACAGACAAAGCGTCGCGTAGACAAGAGGACAGTCAGTCGGGCAGCTAGACCGCACTAGAAGACTTTTCTCATTTTCATCTTAACCCATTTTCCGGCTGTGACTGCAACGTCGATGTTGCAGTCAGCATAGGCAGTGCAGTAGCACTGAATAGCATCTGTGTTTGTTGCCAAAGCTTTAATATTGACGTAGGCGTCGCAGTTGCCGCACAGTGGGATACTTGTTGGATTTGACTGGCTAAAAGTGTGCTTTGCAAAACTTACTTTATATGAGAAAACATGGATTCCTACGATAATAAACATTTAATTTAAATAAAAAAAAAAAATGAATAAAAAGTATTAAAAAACCTCAAAATACATTAAAAAAATGGAAACTGTTTTTCTTTGCTAAGTGATGTTTGTTTTTCAGTCGCTTTAAATATTCTCTATTTGTTAAATTTTTATAAACTTAATTTTACTCCATATCTCAAAAAAAAAAAACAAGAAAAAACGTTAACTTCGGTTGAACCGAAGCTCTTATACCATTCACAAGAAATTTTAAATAGTATTGTAAAACATAAATAGGGTTTAAATAGGGGCTAACCCAAAAAGTGGACGGGCCACGCCCATTAGTCTATGTATGTTAAGCGGCTGTCTCTTAAAAGGCACCATATCGCATTTCAACCTAATATTGACATTAATAAAGAAGTTTTTCTTACAAAAAGTCAAAAGGGGACCATAGGTTTGTATGGGAGCTACCCCAAATAGTGGGCGGGTACCACCCATTAATGTATATGTAAATCATCCGTCCACTAAAAGTTACCATATCAATTATTAAGTTGATAATGACTACAATAAAAAAGTTTTTCATACAAAAAGTCAAAACTGCGCAACAAACAAACAGACAGAAAGACAGACAGACGGACGGACAGACAGGACAGACAGGAAAGCTTAACATCTCCCATTCCCATTTATACCATTCACACATAGTGTGAAATGGTATTATCAATTTGTTTGAAAGTTTGTATCGCATTAAAGGAGGCATCGTAGACCCCATAAAGTATATATATTCTTGATCAGCGCGACGAGACGAGTCGATCTAGCCATGTCCGTCTGTATCTTGTTCCAGTTGAAATTTTGCACATATACTTCTTTTTATTGCAGTTTAATAGAGTGTCAAGATTGTCTCAACCCGCCCAGTTTTTGGGGTAACCCCCATACAAACCCACCGTTCAATCTTGTGTTTTTTATGAAAAAATTCTTCATTTAAATTAATATTAGCTTGAAATTCGATTTAGTGGATTTTAGTGGACAACCGCTTCACATACATATACTAATGGGCGTGCCCCGCCCACTTTTTGATGTACTCCCATATAAACCCACAGTTCACCTTTATGCATTTGTATATAAAACGTCAATATCAACTTGAAATTCGATATGGCGGCATCTTATTCCTCTACTATATCGCTTCATTCACATCTACTAGTGGGCGTGTACCACCCACTTTTTAGGGTAGCCTCAATTTAAACCCCCACTTTTATGTTTTACTATACTATTTAAAATTTCGTGTAAATGGTATAAGAGCTTCGGTTCAACCGAAGTTAACGTTTTTTCTTGTTTTCTTTTAAGTGAAAAAATAAATAATAAAAATGAAAAATTGATTAATTATTTAATTAAAACGAAAAACAAACTTACATACGGGTCAAATGGTCGTATTATGTGCGTTCTGGGCGTGGCATCCACAAAATTTAATATAAGACATCTGTGTATGGTCTATTGCTATTTAAAGGTCCAAGTTTTAAATTTTTAGGTCAGTGCGATCTTTTGTCTCATAAATCTAGACGAACCGACGGACAGATGGGCATGACCATATCGACTTGTCTTCAGATGCTAATCAGGATTATATATACTTTATAGGGACTGCCACGTCTCTTTCTTTTTATTACATATCCGCGCAAACTGATTATATCCGTTTGGATAAAATGTATAAAAACTGCAAACATATTTTATGGTTACTTCATTTTATTTATTTTGGCATAAGTTGCAATTAGATTGGTCTAGTTTGAGATTTAGATAAAATAGTCAACCTGTCTTCTGAAAGAAATCATACCGCGAAAACGTATTCATTAAAAATTTTGTGCATACTATTTTTTAGTTCAGTAAACCAAAATCTATAATATAAAATAGTACACTTTTTGGTTGCAGACTTGTGAAATTTTGCAAGAATATACAAGTACTCAAGAAATACTATAAATTTAGACGTAGTCTAGTGTATTCTGAATTTGGATAGGCTATTTGCCCTTTTTAATTCAGCCAACAAGTTTCATTGGGGGTCCAAGAAAGTTTATTAAGTTTTTGCAATGAACTTTTACAAATTACTGTTGAAACTTTTTTTTTATGTGTGATGATACTTTTACATACATACTATTAATTAATGAACTATTTGCATCAAACGAAACGTAGCGATGAAGTAATTTTCGCCAAACAAATCGATCAAATAGCCCACTGTATGACGTCACAGTTGCTGCGCCGCGGCGCTGTAACTTTGAAAGGCGAGCGTTAAAAAAACTATAAGTCGGCGGCGCAGTCGCTGGCACCGCTTCTGCCGCCACAAATGCTGCTGTTTTTGAAATGAATTAAATGTTTCTGTTTTTTGTTTTTCCCTCGAACATTAAAAAAGTTTTTCAGTTTGCTTGTTGCTTCGCTCGCGCACAGTTCGCAGTTTCGATTCGAAAATTAAATTTTTCAATAAAAACCGAAAACGGTTCACATTTGTTTTTTTATAAAATATATTTCCGAGCAGCGCGATATCGCTCGATTCGATTATTTAGATTTGTTTAATAGATACAAATGGTGTGCGCGCGCGTTTCTTAATCACCTAAAAGGTATCTGCTAAGTGGAATGTGTTTTTGTTTTAAAAAGAGATTTTCTTTGCACTATTTCGAAAAATCTCTCCGACAAATTCTTAAATATTTGTGAAGTTCTACACTTCGTATACGCAATGTTCAGTGCAAAGATACTATTTTAAATATTTATTCGCAACAAATCGCACTTCAAGAACTTAATAATATTTAGCTTGACTAAATTGTTAAAGGTATATAAATATACGAGTACATATACGAGGGCAATTTGATAAGTCAGTGAGTTTTTGAATTTCATGCGAAGTTACTTTAAATGCTTCTGTCAACTATCATCTGTTATTAGACTATGGTAAAATGTTAAGCAATATTCATCATTAAGAATGTGTTTTACAGTCTCCTGAGCGGAGATATGAAAGACAGACAGATGAACAGAAATCAGCAGGTTGCCGTACCGATCCGACCAAAGAAAACTACTGTCACACAGCACTTCGAAGTTATCACACTATTACGTTTGAGTTCAATTTCGGCACCATTCCATTTCAGTTCCACTGTCGGTCTTTCATCTCTGCTTTCAATGACTGTCAAACACAATCTTAATGTTGTAGATTGGTTACTTCAGCGACTACTCTCAAATCAATGTAATACGAAATTCAAAAAGTCACTCACTTATCAAATTACCCTCGTTTGTACATATTTGATCGGAAAATTCGTCCATCTGTAAGAAAAGTGGAAAAAAGCGAATAAATTTTGGCACTCAGTGTCAGCGTGTTTCGGATACATATGAGTCAGATACTTTGTGTTATTGTGTTTGTTTTTTGTAAGCATTATCGGCGACACGGCAGTGAATTTTCCTAATAAACAAATTTCCTTTGGTTTCACTTTTAATTCAGTTGTGTATGTTTACATTGATGAGATTTATTCACTGTTTTTTACTTTTGTATTTGAAACAGACAAAGATGTTGTTGTAATTGTTTTATGTTTGTGTAGAAAAGCTAATTATGCTTATGTAAACTTATGTGAGACAATTGGGCTTTGTTTGTGTACACAAATTTTGAAAAAGAAAAGTCTTTATTAAATAGTAGATTTCTTATTTGGTTCCGTCTTCGTATGGCTATATATGTATTCACTACGTGTGAATTTTGTTCAGGAAATACAAAGTTTCAGAGAAGAAGAGATGGGATATGTAATATTAGGTTTATCTAACCTTGTAGTTAAAAATTGGTTTATGGCTAACGAAAAGCATGCAAGTATTTAGATACACGGAACACATAAGCACATATATAAATCTGTTTGGGAACTAACCCTAAAAATATTGAATTTAAAGTTGATATTGAAAAGAATAAAAAAGTTGTTCATACAAAAATCGAAAAGAAGTTGTGGGTTCTAGAGAGCGTGGCACGGAAATTGTTATACATTCAGCCTAGGAACATAAGAAGTCGCCATACAAAACTGCAGGTCGATATATTGAGGAAATAGTTTTACAGAGAAACATGGCTAGTTCGCTTTGTCTCATCGAGCTTTTCAAGAATATGAGCCTTACAACTTCAGTAACAAAATTATTTTACTATTTACTTCTTGGGGAGGTATTTATCTAAATACGCGAATTACGTGATGCATTTTTTGTGGTGTAGAATATAATTTAAAGATGATTGGATTTAAAAAAAAAAAGTTTTCTCCAGATAACCTTTTACCCCCTTTCAACTCTTTGGTGGAATTCACCAAAATCAAGAAAACGTGTTTAATGTCTGGTATGGAGTATACAAACAGAGTTTAAAAACCATCCCCATATAACATTTCCCAACTTTAGACACCTTGTAGTGTCTTTTGGCATATTCTGGCCGTTTTTGCTTCAATGCTCTGCTCATGGTGATGGTTTGGTTAGGTTGCAGCAGCTCATAGTATACAACACCCTTCTGATACCACCAAATACAGAGCATGAGCTTGACACCATGAATATTCGGCTTGTCCATCGATGTTGACGCTTGGCCGGGTGGTCCCCCATGATTTTTTTCGCTTTGGATTGTCGTAATGAATCCACTTTTCACCGCCAGGTACAATACGATGCAAAAAACTCTTCCGGTTAAGGCGTTGTAGCAGCTGTTCGAATGTGAAAAATCTCCTTTCGACGTCTATTGGCTTCAATTCGTACAGCACCCAATTTGAATCATTCCCATGGCTTTGAGACGTTTGCCAACTGTTGACAAGTGAATTCTGATAATTTTTGAAGGGTTTGACACGGATCTTCGTCGAGTAATGCTTCCAATTCTTCAACTTCAAAATTTTTGGGCTGGCCCGGACATTCTTTGTTCTCCGTATCAAACTCACCACTTTTAAACCAACGAAACCAGTACACACAAGTTACGCTATATGTAACCTTTTCTCCCCTTTTCATAGATAGAGCATAGTCCCCGTAAGCCTCACAAAGCGTACAATGGGCTTCAGCTGCTTTTTTCTTCAAATGAAAGCACAAAACCTTCCAGCAAATTGTGTTTACACTTCAGTGGAATGACATATACTGAAAATTTAAGCTTATGAAGTATATATTTCATATGAATATAGTCACAGGTTTACCCGATGCGATTTAGTGCTAGTTACGTCATTTCTTATGAATCCTTTAAAACTAATTCCAAAATCAATATATTCTTTCGTTTTGCAGAATATTCGAGGTTTAGCGGAATATTGCATAGAGCCAGTTATGAACAGTCATGTTACATAAATATTGCAAGTTCAACAAAACTAATACATCCCTTCACATATGTATATTTATGTACCAAAATCATACAAAACATATTTCGACATGCTATCATTCAAAAAATAAAATTGCTTTCAAAAAAATAACTTACTAAATTAGTATATCTTGATGCAAACCATCGACCCGGTTCAGTGGTGAAAGCACAACAGCTAAGCGTAGTACTAATGAGGAATACTTTAATGATGTTTAGTAGTGTGTGCTGCTGTAAAAAAGACACCCTCTATTTGTAGAAATGCAATTGACGTACACACTTGTGTATAGAGTTATACAGATTTATTTTTGGCAAAGTTCGAAGCCAATGATGAGCAGATGATGTAAAATATTAAACAAACTCTACATGCGAACATTTATAGTTCTATGATGTCATGACAGACAAACGCCAGTCGGCTTAATTGGATAAATTTTTTAAGGTTTAATATTTTAAATAAAATGGCGGTATAACAAAAACTTTTAAATTGATGTCTTAAAATTGCCTCTCAGATGATTTTTAATGTTTGAAAATTTCGCAGTGATTTTAATGGAGAAATGTACAGTGTTCTGGTACATCTGCTGCCTTCATTACGAGTACTTGGAATCAATAAGTTGACTCTATAGTTTTAAATGAAATGTACTTCGTGCAAGTTTTTGTTTGGACTGTTCATGTTGTTTTTTTTTTTTTTTTTCTATATGTATATCGCAATCAGATACAACCAATGGTGACAGACCACTTACTGGCATCTAAATTGTTAGATCAATCGTTATGCAATTTATATAGTATATTACTATCGAACAGGAGTAGGTTTCTGTCTACAAATCGTTTGAAAAACTTGAGCAGTGCAAATTTTTATACATATATAATTTATATGAAACTAAAATTATACAAATATTACCATTATCAAAAAATTATGCGAATAATGGAAATTAACAGCAAAATTGGCAGACTGAGTGCTCAGATCGAATTGTCATTTGTTGCATTTTTAGCGATAGATTTAGTTACATATGTAAAATGTATTAGTAAATGTAAGATCTACATGAAAAATGGGAGGTATTACGTCACCATACAATAGAAAAACAAGGGGCATTGCTGCTCACGCCTGGAAAGTTAAATAAAATACACAGGAGAATACAAAACAAGAGAGTCGTTGCAACGTACACCAGATATTAAATTATCTCCAAAAGAGGTAATGGGTGACTTCAAAACATAAGCCGATCCAAGCGAGTGCCCAAACCGATCAACAGACGGATATGGTTAGGCTGGTTCGTTTCGCCGAGCGGATAAACGATATATTTCCTGTATGGGTCTTCAAAGTATGCTTTTTTATACCATTCACACATTCACATGAAATGGTATTATCAGTTTGTCTGAAAGTTTGTAACGCATTAAAAGGGCCATCGTAGACCCTATAAAGTATATATATTCTTGATCAGCTCGACGAGACGAATCCATCTAGCCATGACCGTCTGTCTGTATGTTGTTGCGGATTTTTTTGGGACCAATTTTTATGCAATCCAGTTGAAATTTTGCACATATACTTCTTTTTATTGTAGTTTAATAGAGCATTAAGATTGACCTGCCACGCCCACTATTTGGGGTACCTCCCATACAAACCTGCTGCCCACTTTTGACTTTTTATAAGAAAACTTCTTTATTAAAGTCAATATTAGGTTGAAATGCAATGTGGTGCCTTTTTATGGTCAGCCGCTTAACATACATAGACAATTGGGCGTGCCCCGCCCACTATTTGGGGTAGCTCCCATACAAACCTATGGTCCACTTTTGACTTTTTGTAAGAAAAACTTTTTTATTAAAGTCATTATCAGGTTGAAATGCGATATGGTGCCTTTTAAGAGACAGCCGCTAAACATACATAGACAATTGGGCGTGGCCCGCCCACTTTTTGAGGTAGCCCCCATACAAACCCAACGTGCAATTTTGTGTTTTTTATGAAAAAATCCTTCATTTAGACCAATATTAGCTAGCAATTTGATTTTGTGGATTTTAAAGGGGCATGTCCCGCCCACTTTTTGAGGTAGTCCCATATAAACCCACAGTTCACTTTTATGCATTTGTATGGAAAACGTCAATATCAACTTGAAATTCGATATGGTGGCATCTTACACATCTACTACATCGCTTCATAGACATCTAGTGAGCGTGTACCACCCCCTATTTATGTATTACAATACTATTTAAAGTTTCGTGTGAATGGTATTAGAGCTTCGGTTCAACCGAAGTTAACGTTTTTTCTTGTTTTGAATACCCTTCGATTTAAATCATAAACTATCATAAACTACACAAAACCATTTTAGTTTCAAATTTATCCAGAGTCCATTTCATGGAAGGTATTGATTTGATATCGTCTACAGATTGACCGTAGAAATAAACTCCGGAAGAGCGACGAAATTGATTGATGTCTGTGACGCATCGCTTAAAGTTATTTTATTATGGTCGCTCTAGAAAAAACTTCAAACATATTCAGACCTCGTACTTTTTGAAAAAAAAAATGTTAGTTCTGTAAATTAGAGAAACGCGCATCGTCTCCAGCATGAACTCCCACATATGCATACAGAACTGCAATATTTGATAATTTGTAGTCCAATGCCAAGTTTTCTGTTACTTAGAAATTATGTCTATGCATATTTATATGGATTATTAACACTCTAAATAGGCGTTTATTGACTTTCACTTACAAAAACAATAAGAAACCAAAAACAACAGCTGCCAACAGTCGGCGGATTACGCCCACAACTTTGCACTTGTTTCGCTGCATTGCAGTTTCAATGGCTTCAATGCTAAAGTACTTCAATGTAACAAACTATCTTTGTGAATATTTCTACATGTGTGTGTGTGTGTGTGTGTGTGTGTGTGTGTGTGTGTGTGTGTGTGTGTGAGTGTGTGTGTATCTATGTACAATACATTATCTCAATGTGAAATTGCCATTGAAGGCGTACTGGCGGCACGCGCGCTGGCGTCAAATTTGCAATTTTCTTCGCGTTATTTCCCCATTCATTTGTTAGCTAAAACCTAAACAAAAACCAACGCCCGCCTAAAGTCAAATCGAATTTAGTTCAAACAGCTTTTAATTGCATAATTATTATTTTCAGTGTTATTTCAATTTTAATTCAAATTATGCGATTAAGCTGTGGCGAGTTTCATTCAAAAATTAATTTTTGAAAGATATTTTGCCTACCACATACTAAATATAGGGTGTTTTCTTAGAGGTTCCCTTTTACGACAGGGATTAAACTGTTATAAATTAGTTAGTTCTGGCAAAGTTATGTTCATGTTTGCAAATTTTTCAAATTTAATCCGACAATCGTGGTTTAGTTCGGGGTGGTTACCGTGCCATTTTAAGGTCGACATAATTGTCCAACCGAGTAACTAATAAGATTAACTAGGATCCTATTCGCCCCAAGTATACTCAAAATAAAAAGTGGTTGCAAATTAAACTTCCAGAATGCTTCACATCCCGAAATCATATTTAATAATGTTTAAAATGTGACATAAAATTCTCTTTTTCATAAAATTTATTTTTAGTTTGTTATTATCTGATTTCAATAATTCAAAGTTATACACCTAACAAAACAAAAACACCCTATACAATAGTAATAAATTAATTCAATTTTTTTGTTGTCGGTCTATCATGCTTTGATGTTCGATTGACAACATTGAAAATTACAAACATAAGTAGTAAAGATCCTTATATGGATGTGCCATAGTTGTTTGACGATTTGTATCTTTGAGACGTATTTTTTTTTTTTTTTGTATATATTTTATACATTTTGAGACAAATTGAATTCGTCTTGTGGCGCAATGCCATTTACGCACGATTAATTAAAACATCAATTAAGAATTTTTCGTTACCAGTTGCCAAAATAGATTTGTGCAAACAGCATTTGAAATGAATTTAGTGGTTGGCGACTTCCAAAAAAGCAAAACCATCAAGAACGGAAGTGACAAATTCTTTTTCCGCTGCTATAGAAAATAGTATTATAAAAGATTGTTGAAATGTTTCCACTTGGAGTGACAGCGAAGTTCATTAATGCATATTTAATATAGATTCAGTGGCGTAGAAGATGTGTGTTGTAAATTTAAAATTGTTAAAGTTACATACTAAAAGTAGTACTTATAGAAATTTTGTAACCTTGAATATGTAATAGAGCAGAAAGTATGGCCGGCTGTCAATTCAATCGACCGCTATCTAGGAATATTATTGCCTTTATGATTTTGTTGTTACGAGGGGTACTATTTATATTTCGGGAATAGCAAATAATAACAAACATTTTTAAATGAAAATTGCTTTATTGTTTTTCAAAATATTCCCCTTGATGATCAATACACTTTTGCATTCGTTCAAACCATTTGTCAGAGCAGTTTTTCCATTAATCTTGAGACACCTCCAAAACATGGTTTTTGAACGCTTCAACTGCGCTCGTAAATCGTTGACCACGCAGTTTCCCTTTGATACTCGGGAATAAGATGAAGTCATTGGGTGCCAAGTCAGGATGAGTCAATAATTCGATGTTTTGACTGCTCAAAACTGCACTTGTTTGACGAGATGTGTGAGAGCTCGCATTGTCATGATGAAGAATAATTCGTCTTTGGCAGTTGGTTTTACGAATTTCTCCGAAGAGTTCCGGCAAACAAATGGTCGTGTACCACTAAGAATTGACCGTTCTACGTTGCTCAAGCGGAACAGTTGCCACATGACCCATTCGGCAGAAGAAACAGGCGATCATTTGCTTCGCTGTGCTTCTTCCACGAACAACTTTTGTTGGATTTGGCTCGTGTTGGAATATTCACACGGTCGATTGCTGTTTTGTTTCCTGCTCATACGCATATATCCATGATTCGTCACCTGTCACGATTTTATACACGTTTTTTGAAGCACCACGGTCGAACTTTTTAATCATTTCCTTACGCCAATCGACGCGTGCCTTTTTTTGAGCGATTGATAAATTATGAGGTATCCAACGAGAGCAAATTGTTTTTACAGCTAAGTGTTCATACAAAATCGAATGTATTGAAGTGGAACTAATGTGCAAGGATGCCTCTATCTCACGATGTGCCACATGGCGATCTTGCATTAATAGTTCACGCACTGCACCGATGTTTTTGGGCACAACAACCGATTTTGGACGACCTTCACGGAATTCGTCTGCGACCGAACTACGACCACGATTGAATTCACTATACCAGCGATATACTGTGCTTTTTGATGGTGCTTTATCGCCATACAAAGAACTGAGTTCATGGACACATTCTTGTTGAGATAGTCGACGTCGAAAGTTGTGAAAAATAATCCAACAAAAACCTTCTCTTGAAATTTCCATTTTTTGGCCAAATTGCTTTTCTTAACTCACTGTAAACAAAACAAATAGCAATTGTACATCAAAACTTTGTGAGTACGTTTATGCAAAAAAATGTGAAACTTTATTATGGTGTTGCCAGATTTTAGCTTTTGACATTAGTGTTGCCAGTTCCCGAAAAATAAATAGCAGCGCTCGTATAACTATTTCACCTCGCGCCAATCTTAATACAAAGAGAGGCACAGTTACCAAAATATAGCGAAGCTCATACAAAGTAAATCACGAAAGCGTATATAAATATGTGGTAGTCATAAAGGGTAAGGTAATGCTTAAATTTGGCAAATGATAAATATCTTCTCCATCAAAACAATGCTTAGTCTTTCACCGTCGTGGCCAAATCAGAATTGGAATTCATTCAAAATTTTACCGCTTTTTCATTTTCCTGTTTCCAAACTTGAAATGATCACGCATTTTGAAGTATTGTAGTACTTAAATTTATTATTTTGCACAGAAAAGAGAATTTTGCCAATAAAATCAATTTTTTATATATAGTTGTACGACCCTCGTATTAGTACATATACATTACAATTATGACAAGCTGATAGCATCTCGTATAAGATGTTGGAAACCATATAAGATACATGATTATAATCTTGATTAGGTCAACAAAACAATCCTCTATATGACGCCAAACATTCGCAGAATATTGCCATATCTAAAACTTGCATGTAACAGCATTTTTATATTCTGTACCAACAAAGTAAAAGCGTATATTGAGTTTGTGCAAATCTATGTAATAGCCAAAAGAAGGCGTAGCAAACCACATAAAGTATATACTATCCAGTATCCAGTTCAAGATCGAACCACAATAAGGGAAAATCTTACTACAAACCTGCACTTATTTTTGAGTTTTTGTTTTCGTTGGTAATTAAGTTATAAACACCAAATTTGGTGCATCTTACGTCAATCCCAATGAAATATCACATATAGAAAATAAATAGCCTTAGATAAGGTACAGACTATCTCGAAGACAAGCGAACTGCAGGGTTCTTTCTTGTTTTATGTTCGATTGATTGTTTATTTTTGAGAATGAATGCCTTTTGCCGACCATCGAAAAGTATTATAAAGACACCATTGAGTTATTTATTTTATTTATTTTATATTAAAGTTAGATATAGTTAAAATTAACACTAACTAATGACTAAAGCACTGGCTGCTAAGGCCTTCGGTATTAATAAATATTTACATATTTACATATTTACAGTAATTTTAATTTAATTTTAAGTCATAGGAGGTGATATGTGTTCGTGAGTTTAATAAATTTAATTATTTTGGATATGTTTTCTGGGGTTGGATTTCAGAGGGTCAATATGGGGCACCGATTTTAGAAGATTTGATTTTTAAGTTGTGATGTTGCGGGGCAGTTGGTTTTATTTTGAGGTCTATTGTTGTATGGCAGTTTGGGCATTGTATTATGTTGTCAGGGTTGTTGTAGTGTTGTTGTGTAAACCTTGTGTGTCCTAGTCTGAGCCTTAGTATTTTTATTTGGTCACCACATGTCCTCCACTTTTTGCGGTAGCCCCTATACAAACCCTTCGCCCACTCTTGTGTTCTTTACGAAAATTCTTTATTTAAATCAATATTAGCTTGAAATATTAGCTTTTTGAGGCAGTCTCATACAAACCCACAATTCATTTTTATGCAAAAACGTCAATATCAACTTGAAATTCGATAGGTTAGAAGTCATCATGGAAAGGCTCAAACTTCAACAACGTCTTCAAATTATTCAAAGTATTGTGTGCATCAACGACTTTCTGAGCCCACTATTGCAAATACCATTCGCAAATTTGAGTCTCAGTGTACGTTATTGAATGATACGCGACCGAATAGATCACATACAGCCCGTAGTGAGTAGAATATTGCGGCTGTAGCTGAGAGTTTCGCTGAACACAATGAGCAATCGATTCGATGCCATGCTCAGCATCTTGGCCTCTCGTATCGAACAATTTGGCGAATTTTACACCAGGATCTAGGTTTAAAGACTTATGAAATCCAACTTGTTCAAGAATTGAAGCCGCCAGACTTCAATTTACGCTTTAATTTCAGTCAATGGGCTCTGCAACAGTTCAATGAAGATCCGCTGTTTTCGCGCAACATTTTTTCAGGGATGAGGCACATTTGTGGCTGGTAGAATCATCGGTCCTTATTTCTTTGAAAATTAAGCCGGACAGAGCATAACCGTCAATGGCGAGCGCTACTGCACCATTATAATGAACTTTTTGTTGCCTGAAATTGAAGCGCATGATTTCGGCGGCATTTGGTTTCAGGAAGCACGTCACACAAAGCACGCGAAACAATGGCTTTATTGAGAAATAATTTTGGTGAACATCTAATTTCATGCTTCGGACCTGTCAACTGGCCACCTAGATCGTGCGACATGACAACTCTATATTTGCATTTTGGGGTTATGTGAAGTCAAGACACTTTTTTTTTGTTTTATGTTTTTTTAGGTAGTGGGCTTAGGTTAGTGTTTAATTGTTGGTACCATCTATTGCAGAGTTCTATGTTATGTTTGAGTTGTTGAGGAGGAATTTTTTTATGTCTGTAGTGTTAAAGTTGGGAGTGTAATGTAGGGGCATCTTGATTGTGGATTTGGCTATGGTGTCGGCTAGCTCGTTTCCTTCAATGCCACAGTGGCTAGGGATCCAGAGGAGTTTTATTTTAGGGGCAGTTTTGGTAAGGAGGGTTCTGAGAGTTATGGCATATAAGTTGTTGTTGTTAATATTACTGATGGATTTTATAGATGAGAGAGAGTCGGAGAAAATGATGAAGTTTCCGGTTCTGTTTTGAATTAGTCTTATTGCATCTAGAATGGCTATGGTTTCGGCTGATAAGATTGATGAGAAATGAGGTAGTATGCCTCTTTTTAGGATTTTGTTTTCGGTGTTCATGGCAAAAGTAGCGATGTTGTTTTGCAACGAGTCGTCTGTGTATATGAATGTGTGATAATCTATTTTTGATATTAAGATTGATTTTATTATGTTTATATTTGTGTGTGTGTTGCAATTAAATTTTAAGGCTTGCTAAGCATTTTATGACGTTGAGTTTGTTGTTTAAGGCTCTTTGAGTGTGTTTTATGTGTGAGTCCCATCTATATTTGTTGTTTATTGTTAATTCTAAGATTTTTAGGTTGGGGACTGAGGGAATTGGGGTATTGTTGCATGATATGCTGCAGGTGCAGTTCTGTTTTCGGCAAATGTGGAGGTGTTGGCATTTTTGTAGGGATAGTGTTGCTCCTGAATATGAACACCATTCATGAATGTTCGAGAATAGGGTATCTAGGTTGTTTTGTCTATTGAGAGGAATTATTAGGAAGAAATCGTCTTCGTAGGCGCTGAATTGTGTTTCCTTTTGTAGGCTGATGACAGTTGAGAGTCTGTTGTAGGCAGTTAAGAAGAGAATGACCGATATTGGCGATCCCTGGGGGATGCCGTTGAAAAGCGGCTATGGGCAACTGATTTTGTTTTTAACTTTAATTCTAATTTTTCTGCTGGACATAAAGTTTTGAATAATTCTTACATAATATTTTTTGTTTCGGTTTTTGAATACGAATATATTGTTGGGAAGTGCGAACAATTTATTCGGATTCGAAAATCGGCGCACGTGGGTATATTTATTTATGTTGCAGAAGCAAAAATGACGAATTCTTATACTTGGAGCATGAAAAATATCAGATGGGGAAGCAATATGTGTGACCTAGGATACCCTCTTATAAGCTCAGTAGTGCCTGTTTTTACGCCCTACACAAAGGCAGACATTATATACAGTGTTATTGGCTGCAATCGTTTTGCAATGGAGACAAATACCTCTTAAGTATGTAACAATCGTTCATTAGTTAGCTCAACGACTCAAGTCGATGTAACCTCGCAAACTATAAAAGCTAGAGGCACCAAGAATTTTAGTAGGAACTTTGTGTCCCGATTTAGCTGCAAAATAACAGTATAAAAAGTGTTTCGTAGCAAGTTTAAAGACATTGGTTCTGATATAATGCAATAGCGAGGGAATCAACTTGCACAATCGTTATGATAGGTTTACTGAGTTCAAAGATATGGGGCGTAAATTATACAATTTGTTCAGTTGGAGGCGGAAAGTAATGGATATGGATCTCTTATTGAAATATGTCCTTTACTATTTAAAAGATGAGTGTGTGGTACATGTACATATATTTTGGACACTAGCACTCGTACATAAAAAAATTTTGATAAATTTTATTAGCATTCTATATAATGTGTATATGAATTTTGGCTGGCACAAAGTCTTTTACATTGACAAATATTTTTGACATATGTATATTTTTTATTTCTCAAAACGAGGAGAGAATAATAGCAACATCTTTTTATTATACAGAATAATGTTTAGCAGCATATTTTGAACTTAGTCACAAGCTCTCATAAGTATGCTGGCCGCGCATTGCTAATTGTTGCTACTTATATCATACTTCTCAACAAAAAGCCGAACTGTGTATCATACCAATTTCTATATACCTAATGATAAACACGTTTACCTTTCCAGCCATGATGTATATCTGTTCAATTCTTGCAAGTGCCACTCTCTATCACTCTCTGTGTATTGTTGTTTTACTGAATAACATGATACAAGTAGTGAAAATGTGCAATGTGCGATCGGCATATTGATGAGAGCTTGTGACTAAGTTCGCAATATGAGTATATGCAGCTAAACATTTTTCTCTGTAATAAAATGTTGTTATTATTCTTTCTCTGCATTAAGAAAAAATATGTCTAAAATTATTTCTTAATGCAAATTGACGAAAATGTGCTACCCAAAATTCATAAATAAACACATTTTCCTGTGTGCGGTAGAAACAAAACATAGCCTCATATATGTACAATAACATATCTATATATTTTTTTTTTTTTTGGTATGCAGTCGTCGGAATCAAGCTATTTCACAGACTGTTTTCGGTCAAAATTTAATATTTTTCTTACTATTCATACATTGCGTAAAAGTTTTTAATACGAAGAAGACGTCAGTGTACTTGTAAAGTGTAGGTATCTGTTGTGATAAACTCGGCAGGACGAATCGATTTCTCCTGGTTGTGTTAATTTGTGAACTACTCTCTCAATTTTTATAGAATCGTTATAAAAATTGGTGTAGATATTCTCTGTGGACGACATTCGCTTGCTTCGGTTGCTATTCCAACGCTCACTTTTAAGGTTTTGTATGAAAAACTTTTTCATTACAGTCAATATCAACTTTAAATACAATTTCGTAGTTTATTTTGAATGGACGCTTCACATATAGACAGGTTTTTTCTTTGTTCATAATCTAACTGTAAGAGTCCGTGACGCACACCATAGTAACCCTTCGCATACTGCGTGGTTTTTGTAGGTAAAACTTTTTAAATTGCTCAATTAGGCACTTAAAATATGGAATAAATGCTCAGAATTTAACATACTAGTCGGACAGAAACGAAAGTAAAAATCAAATGTATCTGTAATGCGAGTAAATTGATTTGATATTTCTAATGATTTTTCTTATATTACTGAACGTACTGACCTCCAGTAAAGATGTTTCAAGTACAAATGCATTAATTAACAATTTACAACTGAATTTCAATTAACACTTGAAAATTATTTCAAATCCATCATAAAACAACAAATTCTTCAAATTCAAAGTGTGAAATTTCACGCATGCTGTGCAGATACAATAATAATAATAAATCGTAATTGCTCTTGACGGTAAACCGATAAACAAGTTCATAAATACAAAGTGCTCGTATCATTCTGCTAACTTAAAGGAAACGAAATTATTCACAAATAGATTTCCCGCTTTGCAAACTACAAAAAAAAAAAAAAAAAAAAACTGAAAAAAGTAAATCAATAAAATTCGAAGAAAACATTTTATTGCAAAGAACTCAAATTGTTTACACTAACAACTAAAACTAAGCGAAAAGTGAACGAACGAACGAACGAACGACCGAACGATCGAACGGACAATTGAGTGCAACAATCCCGCATGCAAAATCCAAGCAACGCAGCGCAGCGCCGAAGTATCTAGATACTTGTATGTATCTGAGCAGCGTAGAGCAAGTTGTATGAACATTTTTTGTGTTGAAGCATTTTTGAGCTACATCTGTGCTTGTGCTAAACGCAAAAATACTAATTGCAAACAATGACGACAGCTAAATGGATTTGGCGATTGGCGCTAAGCGTACTAGGTGAGTAAAAATTCTTTGAATATTGAGGGGTGGGGGTGGAATTGTATTGAAAGTACGGAAAACGTCTAAGCGTGTTCGATACGCTTGACTAAGTAAACATTTTTATACAAATATCTTTTTTTAAAGAAAAGAAACGAAATGTAATGCTCGAACGATTTATTGGAAAACATTTTCGATTTACAAGAATTTTAAGTTGCCCTGAAGCCAAATTGAAACAAGCAAATGTTTGAAATGCGCAGATGTAATAATTAAAATTATAAAAAAAATAATAATATAATATAATAATAATAATATAAAAAAATTTATAAAAGAAAAAATGAAATAGTTTTTATATAGGGTGTTTTTTTAAGGTTTTGTTTGTTTTCCAATGTGAATTAAACGGTCATAAATTGGTAAGATCTGGCAACGTTATGGTCGCAGTTTCCTATTTTATCATGAATAGACAGAACAACGCTTGTCGTGGTTCAGTACGGATATGTTAATTCGATTAACCATGGATCGATTTTGCACCACGTATACTCTAAAGACGTCGCAAAACAAGCGAATTCACAAGAGTTTCTCGAGATACCGTTACATTCACAAAACGTTACTATTTGGTGCGCTTTATAGGCCGGTGGAATTATTGATCATTACTTCTTTAAAAATGAGAAAAGGGCGAACGATATAGAGCCTGATTAGCGATTATTTCATGCCCCAAATGAGTGGCATGTTTATTTTTCCAACAGGAAGGCTTCAAATGCCATACAGCGCATCAAATAATCAACTTACTGAGGCAAACATTTGGCGAAAATATCGTTTCTCGAAATGGACCAGTCAATTGGTCATCGAATTCGTGCGATTTAATGTCTTTGGATTATTTTATCTGGTCTTACATGAAGTCATTGGTCTATGCGAACAAGCCAGCAACTCTGGATGACTTGAAAGACAATATTGTGGAACCAATGCCGAGATATAGCTTGAAAAAATTGTCAAAAATTTGACTTCCAGAATGCGCAACATGCTAGAAATTATATAACAGGCCAACAAACAAAAATGTTTGCAAAAACTTTTTAAACCAAATTCAACCAAAATTTGATTTATTTTTGACCATATTTGGTATCAGTTTTTATATATTTCAAATTATATACATATGTATATCCAAATAGGCATACAATTTTTACTTACCATAAAATTAAATTACAACAATGCGAATATTTTAGGGCTTATTTGCCTGTGTATTTCCTTTCCCTTTTCTCTGTAAAATTTCTTGTATTGAAGTGATCAACAGTAATCATCCATCATGTTGATATTCCAGTGTCCCTGGTATCATTTCCCCATCTCTTTCACATTCTGATGAAATCTGTTCCAGCTGTTCTTCACTTTCTTGGAAAAAGTCAAGATGGTTGTGCAAGAAATGGACTTTAAAGCCGGATTTATACTATTGACAAAAAGGGCAATGAACAATGGTGACAATGAACAATAATATTGGCAACTGTTCACATTGCATTCCTTTTCGTACAATAATATTGACAAAAACATTGACATCTCCCATTGACAGTATTTTTGTCAATGAGATTTGTTGTTGTTTACAATATTGCAGACATATTTGACGAAAAGTTCATTGCCAAAGTACGGTTTTTATTGTCGCTTCCTTGAAACCAAATTCATATTGAATCATAATTTTTGAGATTATCAATTTCATCTGCTTTGCAAGCATCGGCTTGGTCTTCTCAATATTTCTGCTAGGCTGTTTCGAAGCTGGAATCAAACATCATTTTATGCATATTATCAGGCATAACGAAAATCGCTTCTTTCAGTTTTGCTCCTTATAAATGAGGAAATTTTCTACATAAATATTTAAAAGAGACACCATCATTAGGCAAAGCTTTTACAAATTGTTTCATTAAGTCCAACTTTTCAATTACTATTTCAATCAAAAGCTAAAATCTGGCAACACCATAATAAAGTTTGACATTTTTTTGCATAAACGTACTCACAAAGTTTTGATGTACAATTGCTATTTGTTTTGTTTACAGTGAGTTAAGAAAAGCAATTTGGCCAAAAAATGGAAATTTTAAGAGAAGGTTTTTGTTGGATTATTTTTCACAACTTTCGACGTCGACTATCTCAACAAGAATGTGTCCATGAACTCAGTTCTTTGTATGGCCATAAAGCACCATCAAAAACCACAGTATATCGCTGGTATAGTGAATTCAATCGTGGTCGTAGTTCGGTCGCAGACGAATTCCGTGAAGGTCGTCCAAAATCGGTTGTTGTGCCCAAAAACATCGGTGCAGTGCGTGAACTGTAAATGCAAGATCGCCATGTGGCACATCGTGAGATAGAGGCATCCTTGCACATTAGTTCCACTTCAATACATTCAATTTTGCATGAACACTTAGCTGTAAAAACAATTTGCTCTCGTTGGATACCCCATAATTTATGAATCGCTCAAAAAAAAAGGCTCGCGTCGATTGGTGTAAGAAAATGATTAAAAAGTTCGACCGTGGTGCTTCAAAAGACGTATATAAAATCGTGACAGGTGACGAATCATGGATATATGCGTATGAACCGGAAACAAAACAGCAATCGACCGTGTGGATATTCCAAGACGAGCCAAATCCAACAAAAGTTGTTCGTGGAAGAAGCACAGCGAAGCAAATGATCGCCTGTTTCTTCGGCCGAATGGGTCATGTGGCCACCGTTCCGCTTGAGCAACGTAGGACGGTCAATTCTTAGTGGTACACGACCATTTGTTTGCCGGAACTCTTCGGAGAAATTCGTAAAACCAACCGCCAAAGACGAATCATTCTCCATCATGACAATGCGAGCTCTCACACATCTCGTCAAACAAGTGCATTTTTGAGCAGTCAAAACATCGAATTAATGACCCATCCTGACTTGGCAGCCAATGACTTCATCTTATTCCCGAGTATCAAAGGTAAACTGCGTGGTCAACGATTTACGAGCGCAGTTGAAGCGTTCAAAAACCATGTTTTGGAGGTGTCTCAAGAGGAATGGAAAAACTGCTATGACAAATGGTTTGAAAGAATGCAAAAGTGTATTGATCATCAAGGGAAATATTTTGAAAAATAATAAAGCCATTTTCATTAAAAAATGTTTGTTATTTTTTTCTATTCCCGAAATATAAATAGCACCCCTCGTAACAGAAGATTGGAACACATCACCACGCGATTGACTTTCATTAACTTCGCGACTTGACTGAAAAATGTTCAGGGACATGAAGTCCCAGTCCATGTCTACCGCCCGATCAGCTGAAGTAAGATTAGCATAGACAAATAATTTCTTATTATTTTGGAGTTATAAGCAGAAACATCAATGCTGCAAAAGTAACAATCATTTAAAGGATTTCTTATGATATCTCCATACCATGAATACTGCAAAACTTAAAGGTTTCTTCTCTCTCTCTCTCTCTCTCTCTCTTATAGCATTTCCTAAGATACTCGACACAAATGTAACATACTTTTTGAGGAGCCCAACATATGATTTGATTACCGATTTCTACAACAAAACATGCAAATTATAGTACTTTTGTTTCTTTGATATTTGTTTTAATTACAAAGTCTCCACATATATAACAAACAGTGTTAGTAGAAGAGTTTTTAGAATGAATCAGGTAAAATTATTGAAAACGGGGTTTCATATCTTATTTGTGTATTTAAAGATGAATCTTTCTATTAAACTCAATTTTCAGTTTGAAATTATGTTGTCTTCGTATTTTAGTTCGACACAAAGTTCCACATCTCTAAAAAAAACACTCTGTAAAATTCATAATAAATATCATAAAATTTCATAATTATTTTTTTGAAATTTTTTTTTGAAAATTAAATAAATATTGGCAATAAATTGTAGAAATTCTTTTTGTCATAATATCTATTTTTGTATCTGTAACGCCAGCGATACTTGAAGCAGTGCGTATACGTAATAATTTCAATCTCAAATCTCACAGCTGAATTCTTTATTCGAAATTGCTTTCGGATCTAATTCAAAACATACGACTTCTCTATACGCCTATTAACAAGAATATTAATATCTGTCACTAGTTTCGGTAGTTTTCGGTTGAATTGTTCTTTGTCAGCAATGCTTCAGCATTCGAAGCGTACATATAAATCAAATTATTTTGACTCTTCTGACAAAATTTTCGAGCAGTTTGTCGCCGAGGCGAAGATGCGAATTTTGGCAATGAAACTGGCCGTCAATCAATGGTTTCATGTATGTTTTTTGTATTTGTATCCGTTTGCTGCTTTAGAGGAAAACGATTGTCATGGGCCGCAGAAAGTGTGCTGAGTCAGAGCTGTGTAGAAGTAGAAAAGTGCGTACGTTGATCGTCGTCGGTTGGCAATAAGGTGAAGGTGAAGGCGAAGATTTTTGGCTTAAATTAAAATTGGTTTTGAAAGTTCTCAGAAAATCGTAATTGATGCTCTTGTTTTTCCAATGAAATGAAACTTTTTTGGTGCCCAATTAGTTGGATATTTTTCAATATTGAAATTAGTTTGTCGAAGATTTTGTAAAACTCATGAAAACTAAAATTCACACAGACACATTGAAAGAAGTGTTGAGATTTCGCGGAGCCAAAATTGTTAAATACTTATGTATAGTTCCAATTATGTCGAAGAAAAACATTACTTACCTTGCATTTAAAATAGTTTCGAATCTCTATACATTGTAAGCTCAACAAACATCGATATATATTCCGAAACTTTTCTTATTTATACAAGTACTACCGTACCCGCAGTGCTTTAACATGGTTTCTCTTATAGTATGGTGACATCTTTTCAGTTCATCTTATTTTTCTAGGTACTTTTTACATAAGTACTATGTCACAATTCTAGCGTATCCGTCGAGCTCTGATTTGAGTTTCTCCAGCGTGAGTGTGGCACCGCCAATTTTACCGTCGTGTATTGGCGTGATTCACGTTGTTGTTCAGTTTCAGATGATGTTGAATTAGATGCATTAGTTCAAAGTTGTTTAATCTATAATTCTCATTCTTCTGTCGTTTTATTTTGCAATTCTCCATTTGTTTTGATAATGGCGGTTTTTCTCCAATTGAAGCTTTTTGGGTGTTTTTATTTTTAATTCGTCTACTAAACTTCAAAAGTAAATTTTTTGTTTGAGGCAAGTCTTACTACGTGAAATAATTGTACGGAAATAGCATAATCACCGGTCGCGACCACACTTCATAAGATCCTGCTTATAATTTTGAGGTCAATCGGTTGAATGGTTAGAGTGACTGTCGATCTAGCCATGTCCGTCCGTCGGTATGTCTTTCTAAGAGAAATTCTCAGTCTAGAGAAGACTTGGACAAAATTTTACCAAATTAAAATGTTTAAAAAAAAACTAAAGCAATGAGACACTTATCTTGTTTGTAACAACCGCTCGTTTTGATGCAATGGTCACTCTGGTGATTTTGAGAACATAGTATGGCATTCGGGCACCAAACTCAACTTTGTAGGTGTGCATTTTTTTTTTGTTTTGGCAAGGCCAATTACTTATACAAGTATATTAAAATTTTCTGAATCTAAGTTTTAAAATTGTTCAAGCTTTTAGAATCATTGTGCACGATAGTCCAAAGAAGTGACGAAAGCCCACCTCAGTATAGCTGCAGTACGAGCACTATATTATATGCGCAATAACGAAGTTTTTACTGATAGTCCGATCGAGACGAATAAAACGCCTGGAAACGAACGTTCAGAAAATTTTATATATATATATCAATATTCGGATCACCACAGTCCGAAATATATAGCGTTGAAAATTAGCACCCTCAAGAGGGTGGGGGTATTTGGGGGGACCTATCACCGTAAACTTTTTTTTATATATTCTTGGCATTGACACAAGCCCATGAGCCTAAGATCAAGAAAAACCGACCAAATGCGAGTCGGACTCGCGCACGATGGGTTCCGTACCATTATCTATAAAATAAAAATCTTGTCTGTTGTATGGGAGCCCCACTTAAATATTTGTTTTATTTTAATTTAATTATTTATTTATAAAGTGAATATATAAATAAATATTCTGTGAATATTTGAAGCCTCTACCTGTTCCGTTATCAATATCGAGCAAAAACGAGCAAAATAATCACGTTTGTTTATATATATATATATATATATATATATATATATATATATATATATATATATATATATATATATATATATATATATATATATATATATATATATATATATATATATATATATATATATATATATATATATATATATATATATATATATATATATATATATATATATATTTCATCATAACATGACGAATACTCAATTCCATACTTGTATTACAATCAATCCAAACAATACAAATGAAAAACCAAATGCATTCATCTCAAAAATGATACCAGAAGTTTTTTGAGTTGCAAGTAGGTTTTCGTCACTTGGTTTTTAACTCGTGAAAAGGTTTGATTTAATATACTTCAAACTTGACTGCTTCATATCTACGTTAGATTTTTATATACTTCAAGACTTAATGCTATTGAATAGAATAGAATATGAAAACTTGTTTCATTTTTTTATCTTGATTGATTTGCTTCAATTTAACGATTAGCTACAATCTGCAAGTACAAAACGTACATCGCTAGACGATGTAAATGCTTCATGGTTTTTATCAAAGCGATTTGCTGCACGATCAGTACCAATAAGTGTTAATATAGCGTATGAGCATCATTCCGCACAGCACGCCGTCATTGGAACCGCCATGGATACCAATGCCAGCAGGTGGTCCGCCCAACAAATTGTACATTTTCTTGTATTCGCTTAATCTGATGCGACTTTTTGTGTCGGCGGCATTGTCACAAACGCTCAAACGCTTGGCCAGCTTTTCATGCGGATTTTTCACCAGTTGACATATGTTTTATATTTTTGATTTTGGCATTTTCATTCACATGGTGAGTTTTCTTTTCTTTTTATTGCGAATAGAAGCCAAAAATAAAATCGTGGGAAAGTGTTTTCGCGATACAGTGACGCACCCGTGGCTATTTTTATATGCATTCGATAAAATTGTTATTTGTATTAATAGTTTCAGATACGAAATATATATATATATATATATATATATATATATATATATATATATATATAATATATATATATATATATATATATATATATATATATATATATATATGTAAAAAAAGAAATAAACGAAATTATTTTAAGAAATAAAAACAATTTAAAGAACTAATGAGCACAATTAAAATTTTATTTGTCTAATTTTTATGGTTTTAACACGTTTTGGGTATTTAAAATATTTATGTCGGCCTATTTTTTCGTTTGCAGCGCTTTTGACAGTAACCACACACGCCGCGCCGCCCAGCGGCTATCCGCGTGATATTTGTAAATATCGCAAAGGGAAATTGGTAAATTCAATGGTAATTTCAATGTATTAAATTAAACTTAAATAATCTCATTTGAGCAGGTAAAACCAGTGAGTGACTATCGCAAGCGTTTGTACGATGTGCGCGAACAGATGCAGATACGCGCCACACTGCAAGGACCCGAAATCGCTGCATACATATTGCCCTCGACGGATGAGCATCTCAATCAGGAGGTAGCTAAACGTGATCAACGTTTACATTATCTAACTGGATTTACGGGTACAAATTCGGTGGCAGTTATAACGGAACGTACCGCTGCGCTCTGGGTGGAGAATCGCTATGCACAGCAGGCGGATGGTGAACTAGATTGTGATTGGGAGATATTTATACAGAATGGCACGGTGACCATTGCCGATTGGTTGAGTGTGAGTGCTGTTTTTTTTTTTTACTTCATTAGTACGGTAATATTGCATAAAATATTTGCAGACCCAAATACATCCGGAGAAACGCATAGGTGCCGATCCTCAACTCGTACCACATTATCTATGGATACGTTGGGAAAACGAATTGGCAAATAGGCTACTGAAACTAGTTAAAATTAATCCAAATTTGATTGATCTAATCTGGGGCGATCTGCGTCCCATGCCCGATATGGTAACAATTCAAGTGCAACCGCAGACCTATGCCGGCGAGCGTTGGGAAGATAAAGTCACAGAACTGCGCAAACGTTTGCATCACTTGGGCTGTGATGCTATGGTTATAACATCGCTTACTGAAATTGCTTATTTGCTGAATATACGCGGACGTGATATACCCTATACGCCGGTGGTGAAGTCCTACTTGATTATCAGCCATGATGATATATTCTTTTATGTAGATCGTTTCAAAATCAATTTGGGCATCGATTTGCATCTGCGTACGGATTGTTTCAATGAGAAATGTGTGAAGTAAGTGAAGAACAAGAAAACTATAGGTTTGGTAAAGCCGAAGCATTTATATCTTACTTTTTATACGAGTGTTTTAAAGCGGAACAGATAATATTTGTAAGGGTTTAGATTTTGCTGCTTCTATTCTGACTAATGTTATGTAGTATGCTAAACGGAAATTGGAAGGAAAATGTTTAAAAGGTTCAATCATTCTAGAAACAAAGAGTCATGCATTTTAACCATAAGTTTTATGCCTGTCTGATACATTCAATTCGCCTATAGTAGCCTTTGTTGAATAATTTATGGCAGAACAGTGGCGTAGTAATACCTCTTGGGCTAGAGTTGGATTCTTTCTCACGTCTTTTTACCGTTACATAGTGAGGAACGAAAAAAAAACTCCACAAACGTCAAACAATTACAATTGGAGAAAAGCCGAACTGACCAAGAATGTTCGGAAAAAAAATACAAATGATCTTACAAAAAATTAATTTTAATAGACATTCTGTATATCATTTCCTCAGAAATGCATCCTCCACCTTTTCTTGGTTGCTAAAAAGTGGTTTCACAAAAAAAAAAAAAACGGTGGAACCGCAGTTTTAATACTATTTTCACGAAGTTCCAAGTTGTGTACTTAGAACTAACTGACTACCTAAATGTGGGTGGAAAGTTTGTTAATAAGAAGGCACCACATCAAATTTTACAATGATTTTACCTGTAATGGACTACCCCTTAAAAGGGAGGAGCGCACACATTTATATTGTATATGTAAAACATCCGTTCATAGGACGCCTACAAATGTGGCTACTGGGTTTGTATGGGAGCTAAACCTTAACAATGGGCGGGAAACCTCTCTTCATATTAATATGAAACGTCCGGCCATATTGACTTAAATAAATAAGTTTTTCGTACAAAATGTCAAAAGTGGACTTTTGGTTCGTATGCGAACTACCTCAAAAGAAGAATATCCATTGATAAATATGTGAAGCGTTCGTTCATAAAAAGTTACCATATCAATTTTTAAGTTGATATTGACTGCAATTTATATATTGTACAAAAAGTCAAAAGTGGACGGCTGGTTTGTATGCGGCTAGCCCAAAAAGTGGGCGTGCCGTCAATATGGATATTTGACTGCAATAAAAAGAAGTTTAGATGATGACTTTCAACTGGAACTGATTTAACTTAAGAACTGAATCCCAAGAAAAGTACAACAACATTCTGACGAACAGACAGTCGTAGCTTGATCGTGTCATCTCGTCGAGAAGATAACGTATAAATAATCATTATGGGGTCTATGCTGCCTAATTTAATGCATTACAAACTTTTAGAAAAACTGATAATGATAGGGTATAAAAATAAATACATATCAACTTTTCCACTTCTCCGAGTTTGCGGCTCTTTAAATACTACAGTTTATTATAAAAATTGGAAAAATTCACTCAGTTTTATGCGGCGAGGGCAATTTGATAAGAGCATCACTGCTCCTCTCAACTACCATCGGTTAATAGGCTACTGTAAAAGCTTTAATCAATTGTGTCATTTAGTTTGTGCTTGACTTCCATTGAAAGAAGACAAACTCCATTCAGCGAAAATGGAAGAAATTTAATTTCGTGTGCTTAACAAGCATTTTTTTTGCATATAAAAACCATCGCCGAACGGAGAAAATGCTTGATAAATACTACGGCGACTCTGGCTAAGAAGTGGTTTATGAATTTTTTGTCCTTTTAGTCGAAATATTAAGGGATTTTTATTTTAATTTAAAGTAATAGTATTAGAAATAGTATTAGAACGAAAGTGCATAAGTTTTGAGTCACTCGAAATATTTTGAAGTAGCAGCTTCTTCTTTTGTGTTTTCTGTGCTGTGTTTTCAACTTAACAAAATTTTTAAAATGTATCTAAAATTTTTACATTGCATGACAGAATTAAGGAGTACCATCAAATCTGGAATGATATACGCACCTATGCACAGATCTGGAAGCGCGTACTCGTACCGGCGCCCTGTGTACAAGATTTGGGCGCCTCGGAGGCGGTGTACTCCTCTATGCCGCTGCGTATTGTCGTTGAGCATATATCGCCTATTATTTTTATGCGAGCACAGAAAAATGTACAGGAGCAGCAAGGAATGCGCATATCGCATGTTAGAGATGGAGCAGCGCTATGTGAAGCAATGAGCAATTTGGAGTCAAGGGTGAGTCATACTAACGTAATTTAATGCTGCTTCATAATTTCAGTTTGTATTAATATTGTTTTGTAAAACAGTTCTCCACCGAACAATGGACTGAGGAGAAAATCAAATTTGAAATTGAACGTTCTCGCCTGTCGCAGACGCACGCCAAAGGACTATCTTTGCGCACAGTGATTGCCTTTGGCGAACACTCCGCCTTGCCCTATTACATTTCCAGTAATGTTACAAATATTGAGGTATCCGATCAGAGTCTCTTGGTCATTGAGTCTGGTGGACAGTACTACGATGGCACCACTGATGTCTCGCGTACATTTATGTTTGGTGAACCGTCAGCGGAAATGAAACGCGTCTATACCACTGTCTTGGCTGGCATTTTGCGTCTGTCTGTACTCAAATTTCCAGCAGGTTTAAAGGCTACAGAGGTCGATGCACTCGTCAGAGGTCCAGTTTGGGAGAATATGGTGGATTATCCGCAAGCTACGGGTCATGGCATTGGCGCCTATGGATCGGTTGAAGAACGTATGTTTGTGAAAACATTGCGAAGTTGGTTTAACTAATAAGAACTTCTGATGTTTTCAGCACCCATTTCGGTAGCCTATGGCAAGAATAGTTCCTATCACTTTAAGGAGGGTTATTTCTTTTCGAGTGGTACTTACACTATAATCTGTTACATGTTTACAATTTAAATAATACAAATTTTGTACTTCAACACAGAGTCTGGCTTCTACAAACCGCATGACTTCGGTGTACGCCTCAAGAATGTGCTTGAGGTTATCAATACCGGACGCACGCATCCATCGGGCGTAAAGTTTTTAGCATTCCAGGATGTCACCTTGGTGCCTTATGAACCCAAGTTAATTGATCGCGCAATACTAAGTGTAGCAGAGGTAAAATTCTTTACATTTCAAGTGATATGCCTATAATCCAGTTCTTTACACTTTATTTTAGAAACATGCACTTAACGAGTACAATGCTAAAATACGCAATCTGGTCGGTGATGAACTTAAACGCCAGGGTAACATGCAGGCATTCTATTGGATGATGAACAAGACGCGTCACATACGCGAGTATCTGCCTGAGGACGAGTATCGTGCCTCTTTAAATGCTGCAACAGCGTTCCAAATATTGCCAGTACTCCCTTTGCTCTTCGTTTTGCTGCGGCTGTTGTTTCAGCTTTGAGTTACATCTTGTTTAAGCTAGTTCTTAGTTACTTATTGTATGTAGTTAGCTTTGAAAATGATATTCAATGAGAGAAATTGGGACTAACAATCACAATGCACAATTATAAAAAAAAATAAAAAAAATACCTACTTATAAAGGAACCGACAGACCAATAGATAGTTTATAGCTGAAATGAAATGTATCTGCTTCTCTTAGCTTAGTATATATATATTTTTTTTTTCAATTGACTAAACTTTTGATGTGCAATAATAATTATAATAATAATATAACTTTTTTTTGTGTATAATAATGCCACAAAGTAAATTGAATCATTCTTGCAAAAATACGTAATAGAAAAATTATTAACATTATATGTAGTTGTAATATATCGTATTAATAAAAGCGAAGAGCCAAGATAAACAATTTTTTATTATTGTTTTGTATATTTTTATGTGATTAAAATAAAATTGAATTGTTATATTTCATTTCTTTTCTTATCATTTTATCAGCAAATCAAAACGTAATTAATTTCTGTTAAGGATGCGGTTTCTCCCAATTCAAGTATATCGGTTAACGCTTGCTCCATACGGTTCTTAGTTGTACTAATTTAGTCCTGCTGCCATGCGGGAGACATTTCTCACTCTATTAATAGGTGATGGCCCACCGCTGAGCATCACCATCAAAAGAATGTCAAGCACAGTACCGAAACCGAATACCGAAATATTTCGGAACCGCTGCAGAACCATATACTGAAATACATACCTATACGAGATAGAGCATAAATTTGTCTCTATTCTTCCAACTGAAAGCAACGGAACTGAAAGAAACAAAAAATACACCAGCTATGCGGAATACGTTACATTATTATTATATATTTTACCGTGAGCTAAACGTTAAAGTACATAGATGTCTAAATAGATGCATAGATATATGTAATATACGGCGGTGTTAAACAAAAGCAACACATTTTCATCTGTTACTTTTTGTCATTTTGAGTTTTTAGCAAATGACGCGAGCTGAGAGAGGGAGAGAGCTCAGCTCAGAGCTCTTTGTGATTGGCTGAGATCGTTTCCTGCTTTTTACCTACACCTTATACGCTATGCTTTAGAAAAAAATTACATTCGTCCCCACTCCTCTTTACAATCTTTACAAAGAAAAAAAAAGTCAAGTGTGCTAAGGGGATTAAAAACAGTGTGAACGTTTTGCGCATGTCTCTGTATATATTGAGATGCACCTAACATTTCTTCAGGAGTAATTCATTATGTTGGTGAACAGACCACAAGCGCATTCAGCACTTTGTTTCACGACTTTAGCCGATTGTTCGCCTTGGAAGCGCATGTCGCGAATTTAAGCAGGAGCTCGAAACTTAGCAACTTCACCCAGCGGGAAACCAATTTTTAACTTTCGATACTCTGAACTCGCACTCCTGCTCTCAACATTAATACAGTTTGGACTTCATTGATCTCACCAAGAATAGCTCGTTGATCTCCTTGAAATACGTAGCTCAAGATCGGACGGTACCCAGGTTCGCAGCTGTTGATTGCTGGCAGATATAAATTCTCATCTCCGGATTTAACAGCCAGATATTGTGTCTCCAAGAGTAAATACTGTCGCCCCAAAAGACGGCAGTGAGAAAGGTATCCGTACGATGAACCATGGAATCACTGCCGTTTATCTCGGAAACTAGCCATAAAAATGTTTTTCAGTTCAGCGAGCTACAATAATATATAAGAAAAATATAGTGGCGTCGAATGTACATTTTGGCTGTAAACCAGTGTTATCTGTTCAACCATTCACCTATGATTTTAGTTAATTCATTCCTCATTGAATAAAGATTGGAATTTGCTAATGTTGATTGCTTTTGCTAATCTAACTTAATGCTGGTAATTTAATTTTGATTTGCTTGTACTAACCAATATTCCAGAATAATTAAATGATAAAAACTATAAAATATACCGATTCGATTGTATTTCAATCACATAAAAATACAATACAATAATAAAACCTTGTTTATCTTGGCTATCAGCAGGAACGATTGGTGTCCTGAGTATGTTTGTGGTCGGATAGTACGACACATCTCTTTAACTGCCCGTTCCGCCTAACTCTATTGAGTCCTGTGGATCTATGGATGCGACGAATCGAGATAACCTCGCTAACCATGAACTATCTTTTTATCATTATTACATATTGTATATACCCCATATAAGCCCCATTATAAGAGAAAAAAGGTTTTATCGCACAAAGTATTGAGCGCAAATTTGTTGTATCTCAGTAGCTATATTATACAGTGATATGAGATTTGGTACATATGTAACGCCCACCGGGACAAATAAGATCCACTCGAAAGTGGGTGATGCACCGCTCCCAAAATAACACAGAAAACCGAAATTCGTTATATCTCAGTAATTTTTAAAGCAGATGGTGATGATAGGCATATTGACAACCCTCTGTTGAATCCATCAAATCTCTAACCAACTCTTGGATGAAAAAGAGAGTTACCTATATCAGCTACTATTAACATACATATATCATATATTCTATCACTCCGGTTACGGTTCTCACTTTCGGGAAGATTTTGCTAAAGTGAATTCCAAAAAATGGTACGTTTTTCATGAATGAGATGATTTTCGATTTGAATTCACCTGCCTTCAGTAATATGAATTGCACCTGATCAATACCAATGAAATCCAATAGTGAAGTCACTCCATATGTAAAAAATCTACAAATTTATAGAACTCACTTGTATAAAATCTACCCGGAACAGGTCTGGTATATGTTTAGACTTCAAAAGCCTAATGGCATTTAGTGTTTTGGCATGCATATGATTCTGATTAGCTTATTTATTATAAATATAACAACCGGAAACAAATATTCTATTCTAACTTATGTAGTTGGAACAACAAGAAGTCTTTGAGCTATCTCAAAAAGTTCTGAAAATGAGGCCAAAATATGAGCGTGTCTACCTTCTTTACTACTTTTATATTTCTGTGTTTAAGAATTCAACAATAATTTATATCTTTACATTAACTAGGCTTCGCTACACTCAACTGATGCTCGCCAACATGCTTGTAAGTGCGCTCACAACAGTTTGGAGCCTGACGTCGAGCTGCTCGATCGACATGCTCTACAAAACGACAGAGATAGATAATATTTTTTCTCTATACTTCCAACTGAAACAAAAGAAACTTAAACAAACAAAAAAGGTAGCAGCTATAGCATATTGAGAGAGCTGAGCGAGGGAGAGAGAGAGAGAGAGAGCGAGAGAGCTTTCTGAGCGAGACTCTTTGTGATTTTCCATTAGATACCAGTTTTTAACTACTTTATACGCAATACTTTAGAAACATTAAAATCAAGCGAAATTGTTGTGTTTAAGAGGGTTAAATAGGCTGTGAATGATTTGCGTTTGATATTTATATATGGATTATAGCTGATGCTGAATTAATTATATTGATGACTATTGTTTCATTTCTTGTAAATTGCTTTGAAGGTAAAATAGAAATTTAATTGCTTGGTTTGCTCAAAGTTCTGAAACGAAGAGTTATACTAAGAGTCATAGAGTCTATTAATTATATATTATCTAGCAACATATACAGCTATTAAAGAGCGCACAACATAACCGATTGATAAGCTGGTTATCTGGAAAATGAAATTCAACTGAGCATTCCGGCGCATTGAATTGGATGGGTGAGTATTTTTTGGAACAGTTATTGACGTGATATCGACGAGTCAACTGGTTTATTAATTTAAAAGTGTTCAAAATAAAACGAAATCGTTTATTGAAGTATTCTTCTATCGGTTATTTGTTTCAATTTATTTTGCTTTCTTCTTTTTTGATAAGTTTATTGTTTCAAATAAAAGCAAAGAAACGCATATTTTATAGAAAACAATTGAAAACATGTTAAGCTTTAATAAAACCTATTTCCAATCAAAATGTTCAAATTAATTGGCTTAATATTCTTTGTGATTTGCCAAAGAGAAGTGTTTATCGTTGCAAAAAAAGTAAGCACTGTTGAGTTGTCGAATACGTGGATTCTAAGAAATTCAAATGGCAGTAAGTTAAAAAAATAATCAAAAACCAATTGATAAATTTTTATTAGTAAACAAATCGGTTAAGAAAATGATGCATCACATATTTTGATATCTTAGAACAGCTAGCACTATTTCAATCAATCTAATTGCGTTTCGCTGTTGCCAAATATTCATACTTGAATTCGTATAAAGTATCTATTCTATCAAAATTACTGAATGTCTTTCTACTACGTTTAGGTATCTCTTGTATATATACGGTTATGTACGATGTTTCTACGTATGTTATCAGTCGCAACGCTTTAGGCGTAGTGATAAGCTATTCATACCTGGTAATTCAACGTTCAAATCCTTGGTGAACGCTCTAATAATCGTTGTAATTGTTGCTGTTGATTGCAGCTAAATGATAAGATTAGCATGTGGTACTGAAGTATGTAATTAATTTAAAACTACAGCGATTTGTTTTATTGAATTATATGTCGTACTTATTGTATTGTATCGTATCGTATCGCAGTATGTCAAATGTATTGCAAAGATATTTTTTTTTTCAATGACTATATCACTTCAAATCATTGTTACAGAGATTCGTTAGTATAAATATATGCATATATATAATTATATGTGCAAAAGTTGCTAAATATATTCGTTTAGTAGGTAGCGATAAGTGTTATTTATGGCATATAGGTATAAAAGAATGTTCCCCTACTAATCCATGAGATACGTTGAATTAGGCAAGGCCTAAAAGTATGCTTTTGATTTCGTTTATTTGCGTGCTGTGTGTATTGTACAGTAGAGCCTCGGAATGTTTACCTTCCGATTCAAGTTTGACTCTCGGTAATTACAGTTAGCCAAACTTAAGTTCGTATTTGCACTCTTATCTTGTGTTTTGATGAAATGTATGTAACTTAATACTTTTTATGGACACAGGGCATGAATATATTTATCGAAAAATGGTCACAAATAGTAAAACTTAATAGAAAAAGGAAAAATCGTTTAAGAACACAAAACACAGAAAACTACATTTCCATAAAATGTGCGAAAATAATATCGTTAATGAACATTTTCACCACCGTTTTTTTTTTTTTTTTTGGAGAAAACTATCTACAATGACAGTTGTTAATGAATCTTTTTCGAATAGCATTTCCCACGACTAGTCGCTCAATTTGTGGCACTCCAACTTTCGTTCGCGATGATTCGATAAAGATATCTATAATGATATATTTTGCGACAGTATTTTGTGTGTCATTTCCATTTTGTTCCAGGCATACATTTTGGTTAATTATCTCTATTCAAAAAACTGTTTAATAAAAAATAAACATATTATTACATTACATATTGTACCATCTAATTACAAATTAGCTTTTCATAGAAAAAATAAGGTTGTCTATAAATAAAGTTAAATATAGCTCCAGTAATTTGGCTGAAAAAATAACAAAGCGGTAGGTTCCTATGAGTGGCCAGCAGAGTTATTCAAGACCGGTGACGGAGAGTTGGTAAGGCGTATGCACCAACTCTTATGCAAAATATGGTCAGATGAATGCATGCCCAACGATTGGAATCTCAGTGTTCTTTGTCCTATCTTCAAGAAAGGAGATCCCGTTGTCTGCGCGAACTACCGGTGAATAAGTCTCTGTGTAAGTCTCTGAAAAAGTACTGTGTAAACAGCTGGAGCCATACACGAATGCACTGATAGGCCAGTATCAGTGCGGCTTCAGACCAAAGTGGTCGACCAGTGACCAAATTTGCACTTTACGCCAAATCCTGGAAAAGACCCACGAGTACAATAAAGACACACACCACCCATTTGTCGATTATAAGGCCGTCAGAACGGACAGACAGTATCTATCAGATCAGTCTTGCTTTAAGAGTATCTTTTATCGCCTGCATTAGCGTACGGAATGTATATAGTACAAATAAATCAGAATATTAATATGCAAATCTTTTCTAAGGCATTGAAATAGCTGTACCTAAAATACCATCCGGTGTTTATACCGCACTAAAAGGTATCTATGGCGATGTGCTGTACTCGGAGAATGATGTTGCATTGCGTTGGATAGCGAATGAAAATTGGACTTACAGTCAGACTTTTGATGGTAATCTGAAAATCAGCCATGACAATAAGTTTATTATAAATTTTGAGCCTATTATCATTGTTCATTGTAGATGAAGAGATCACACATATTGATCTGGTGAATCTGACATTTTTTGGCATAGATACTATTGCCAATATACGATTGAATGATGTGCTGCTTGGAACGTCCGATAATATGTTTGTGCGTTATTCATACGAGGTGACACATCTACTCTTGCCCAAAGGTAATTTACTGGAAGTGGAGCTGCTGTCGCCTTTGCTGATGGCACGGCAAAGTGCAGAAGAGTTGTGGGCACAAAATATCACGGCGCCGCCGGAATGTCCAAGTACACGCGGTTATCTGGAGTGCTATCGGAATTTGATACGAAAGCAGCAGATGAGTTTCGGTGGAGACTGGAGTCTGGCAGCGCCTTCACTGGGCATATGGTATGTATTTTTAGTGTACTACGAATATTAGAAACTCAAATACATACTTTGTTTTAAAGGAAACATGTGGTACTGGAATACTATGAAGTGGCCATAATGCGTGACATAGACATAGCAATACGAAGAAATGATACGCATTGGACGCTGGATGTGCGAGTGTTTCTCTCGACCGGCATAAAACAAAATTTCTACGCCGAGTTGGCAGTTTATGCGGAGTGAGTAAAGTTGGCAGCATGTATTTACTTATATTAATTAAATCAAATAATTTTAGTGACCTCTTAGAAGCACCTTACATTGTTTCGAAAACGGAAGTAAGCTGTGTTGCGCCTATTATAGCATTTCAAGTGCATATACCTTTAGTAAGTACTCTTAAGACTAGAAAGATTGTTTTGAAATGTATAATGATATTTTCAGAGTGATGTTGAACTCTGGTGGCCGAATGGCTATGGCGCACAAAAGCTTTATGCACTTTACTTTAAATTAAAAAGTTGGTTGTCGCCGGATGGACCACAAATGAATATGCGTACACAATCACAAAAAACGCTGAAGATTGGTTTTCGTACTATCGAATTAGTGGAGGAAAAAGATGGTAAAACTATGAACATGACATTTTTTTTTTACTAAAACTAAAAATTACTCTAAAGAAGTATGTTTGGAACATATTTAAGAATCTTTTTTTTTTTGCAAAATTTTTTTGTTTGACTAGTTTTAATATTTGAATTGACCGAAAGTATGTTCTAAAGTTGCTTTATAGAGAGTTTGGCACATTGATTTAAATAATAGATAGAAACGCTAGATTTGAATTTGTGTAGAAACAGAATTTTCTGAAAAAATTTTAGTGGAAATTCCCAGCAGCGGAACTTAAGATGCAATTAAACTAAATTTTTTTTCTTTTGACACAGAATGCGGCCGCACATTCTTCTTCAAGATAAACGATCATCCTATATTTATGAAGGGCGCTAATTTTGTAACATCGCATATACTACCGGAACAATCTGCAGATACTGATAGATGTAGGTGATAATATAATGCAAATTAGTGCTTCTTATATTCATTCTACTGCATTGTAGTAGAGCATCTATTTAAATCCGCCAAGGATATGCACATGAACATGATACGCGTATGGGGCGGCGGGATCTATGAATCGGATATATTTTATGAATTAGCTGACTATTATGGTTTGCTCATTTGGCAGGATATGACCTTCTCGGCTGCTACTTACCCATCGAATGTGAGATTTTTAGAGTAAGTATAAAGCAACTGTTTATTTTCTTCAACTCCATACTTCAAAATCAATTTTTATCATATCTAAAACCACAGATCCATACGCTTAGAAACAGCGCAAAATGCTGTGCGCATATCATATCATCCCAGTTTGGCGTTGATTGTCACCAACAATGAAGTTGAGCTGTATTTGGTCAAAAATCGTTCAGATTTTGGTGCTGAGGCAGATCGTCTAGTGGATGAGTATAAAACGATCTTCATGGGCACAATACGACACGAGTTGACTGCTATTTCGCGTAATGGTTTCAATCCACGTGCCGGCCCAATGATATCAACACCTTCGCTTGGTGTTGAAGAATCAAAGTATAATTTGGCAATCGATCCACAGGATCCGAATTATGGCGATGGTAAGAAGTATTTATTAAATGGAACCCAAATTTTAAACTGAATGTTTATAGTACATTTTTGGGCTGACACTAAGGATGGTTTCGATCCTGATATTTATCCACGCGCACGCTTTATCAGTGAATTTGGCTATGCAAGTTTACCGGTTTTATCTTCTTGGAACCGTACACTGGGTACCTCAGATACTCTTGCGAGTATCATTAAGCATCGACAGCATGATCCGAAAGGTTTTTTGCCGCTTTTAACGCTGATCGCTTATCAACTGCCCATCTCAATACAAAAGTGGGAGGAAAACATCGACGATTTTATCTACTTTAGTCAAGTGGCACAGGCCATGACAGCTAAATTGGCAGTGGATCTCTTTCGTAGTTTACGCACTAAGAATCAAACCATGGGCGCACTCATCTGGCAGTTGAATGATGTTTGGGTAGCGCCGGCATGGTCAGTAATTGATTTCTTCGGCAACTATAAGGTACTAAGTGTTCACCGCTTTGATTTGAGATACATTTTAATTTTTTACTCAAAATTTTAGCTCATTTACTATTGGGCACGCGATTTTATGGCACCGGTTAATATTATTGGTTTGTATGATACTGAAAACGATGAAATCAATATCACAATGACACGTGAGGACTATCGCAGTTACCGTGATTCAAAGGAATATAATGTTGAGGTGCAAACATTTAGCTGGCAGGATTTTTATCCCATTAAAACAATGTCATGGCAGATTGTGTTGGTAAGTGACATGGACATTCTTTTAATGCATAAGATATTCATATATGGTTTTTGATGCAGGATACAAATGAGATTAAACACCACTATTTAAAAATGGATGCCTTACTACAGGATGGTATGACCAAACAACATGTTTTCTTCAGGTTAATACTAACTGAGGAAGCGAAAATTGTATCCAGCATATTTGTGTATCCTATTCCAATTAAGGATATTAAAGGCATTAAGGATCCTGGACTGAAGGTATGTACGAGTAAAGTTCCATGAAGTGTTTCATACAACAAAAAAAAAAGTGGTTGGTGGGTTTATGTGAATGTTATCCAAAAAATGAGCGGAACACGCACAGTAGTATATTAGTGTGAAGCAGCCGTTTATAAGAAGCCACTATATCAAATTTGAAGCCTATATTGACATATATAAAGAAGATTTCCTTACAAAAAGTTAAAGTATGGGGCTGCCCTAAAACATGGGCGTGGAAATCTTTTCTGACTGCAATAAAAATTATTCTATGTGCCGGGTAGAAGCTGGATGTTTTCAAAAATGTTCCTCAAAAACGCGCAACAAATACCAGACGGTCAGACAGACGGACTTGCGTGCCACGTCCTTTAGTATATGTACTGGTAAGTGTGTGAAGCAATCACCATATCGAGTTTGAAGCTGATATTGGCTGAAATAAATAAGTGCTTCATATGGTATGGAGACTGTTTACAACCAGAAGAAATTTATGTACGAAAATGACAGCGATTTAGCCACTAGAAGCTATAAAATTGGTGCACTGCATACACAAGGTGAATCCAATGGATATTGTACAAATTGTACATTTATAACAGTAAACAATTGAGGACTGTCTAGCGCGCTGCATAACATTCCAGACGACACGTGCTCAACCCCAGCTTGATCCAAAATTTCTTTAAATACACTGGACTACAAAAGTTTTGCGAATAAGATGGGACTTAGTGTTTCCTAATGGATTTTTCGTGCTGAACACGAATCTGGGTCGCGTTCAGCACGAAAAATCCATTAGGAAAAACTAGGTACCATCGTAAAAAAGACGAAATTTATTTGAATAAATTATGTTTAAATAAATTTTGTTATTATGAAATTCAGCCATTATAGCGACAATACAAAACAGTTCAGTACCATTTGATAATGGTGAGAGCATTAAGTATGGCCAACATGTTCGCTTCAACATAATGTTGGCCGTATAAGCACTTACTCAACGCGCTCGTCAACATGCGCGAAGAAATGTTTATTTCTCTTCTATACAAGTTTTATCAACAAAACAATAACTATAAAACCACGTTCTCAAATGATGCTCGCCAACATATTGGCAAGTCAGTCTGTGACGTATTTCTGATGATCTCACTCACTTAGACTTGTTGTTGTAACTTTTACCAAATTGAGAGAGCTGAGAGAGAGAGAGAGAGAGAGAGTTTAGATCTTTGTTATTGGCCGAGGGAGATGCCTGGTTTTGACATACTTGAATGCATTATTTTAGAAATTAAATTATTCGTCATTACTCCTTTTCACAACCTGTGCAAAAAGAAAAAAAAAAGAAAAAATATCAAGCGAATATGTTGTGTTTGAGGGTGTTAAAAAGGGTGTGAACGTTTTACCTATTTATGCATAACGATGCATACGATAAAATCCATAATATAATATACATTTTTTTATTTTTTTTTTAGCTGGAAGTTATGTCAACTTACTGTAAAAATGGTCTGAACAGCATTAGTCTACGCATAACCATTCAAAATCCTGCGCTGTTGGTCTATTTAGAACTGAATCATCCTCAATACTACATTGAACAATATAAATTCTCTGAGAATGGCTTTACGCAAGTGGATCCGGTCAGAATGATACAATTGGAATTCGAGTATAATTCGATATGCATAACACTTTCTCCGGAACACATTACTGTCAAACACATGAATAAATTTGTGCTGCAGAATGCTACTCAAAATCCATTATAATAGGTATTAATTCTAGGTATTCATTCTAAAAAAAAACTGTTAACAATTGTTAATAATTATAGCGGAATATGTAACACTATTTGCAGTGAATAGCGGAAAATTTAATAAGCGGTATTCATGAATAAGGGGCAATGACAGGGGAATTTTTTATTGAAGCCAAATAGAACCAAGCACATCAAGTGCACTCAATGGGAACATTTATTGTTGGAGATTCTATTGTTGTCACATTAAATTAAATTAAAATAACTAACTACATAGTATATAATATATACTCTTATAATATTTTTTTGTATGTATATTTATTAAAATGTTTGTAAAAAATAATTAAAATAATAGTAAATCAATAAAAACAAGAAAATAATAATAATAGTCCGATTTGTATTTGTATTGTTTGGGTATATGTATGTATATACTACATGTGTGCATATACTAAAGTATGATAACTACGAGTATATTGAATATCAGTATTCTTACTGTTTTGTTAAGACTTTTGAAGGGTATAAGAGTTTATTATTGTATACACCCCAGTGGTAAACACTTTAGTAATCTATAAAGTTTATTATTTAAATTTTGCTTGTTTACAAAAAGTGGTCCATCTTGATCGAAAATAATAAATACGTCAGAAGTGAAACTTCAGAAAAGTAGCCTACAAGAAATATGCATTTCGTAAACCTATGATCTATGATCTTCAAGTGAAGATATTTTGGTTGCTACCGCCAGGGACGCCATCTATCGTTCTACTCGATACAATGGAAATTTCGACTTTTTTCGATTAACCATGCCAAAGAACTTCGATCGATTTGATTTTTAGTATTTTCACAAACCTTTCCGAACTTAGAATAGACACCATGCAATTTTTGATACAAGGCAGCGCCATCTATTGACAGTTAGAGAATGCAGCTAGCATATTTTAAAACATTGGCATCACATAATGGAAACATAATGAAAACATCGAATTAAATTTCCGTAAACCAGAGGAGAGTGAGAGTGAGAACAGAATATAGGCTCCTTACAAAGATCTTGTGAATTGAGACGGAAACATGGAATCTTAAGTAGTCATCAGAATTGTATATATTCTAGTGCCCACCATTGCTGATTGCAGCGCCCATTCCAAAAACCCATTGGAACATGTATATCCCACATAATCCTTCCCAGACATAGCAACATACGCCGGGTTCGCTAGATGATTCTAGTATATTGGAAACAAAAACTTTTAACATGTTTTTGAACAAAAAAAAAAAAAAAAACGGATGCCTGTATCGCTGCAGTTGAAAGATTAATGACGGTCCGAAAGTATAATATATTTTGGAAGTCAAGTTCCTTCCGCTGTTAAACACTTTTAGATAAATCGATTTTAAGGAGAAAACTAATATGACATAGAAAGTTATTATGAAAATTAATAACATTTAAGTTTAGGTAACCGCGAATTGGCAGTTAAGTAAGCACACATTTTAAATTAAGAAACAATGTACACTATTGTAGTCTAATGTAGTTACAGAAGCTAACTACTGATAAGTTATATCAAACCAAAGCAACGGCTATGCATTGTGTGGTATACGCCATTGATGCTAGAAGCACTTTTCTCACCACTGGGTCATATCACAATTGCTTACTCTCACTAACTATCTTATACCATCCAACCAATGCTCGTAGGTTAGTGCACTCTCGCGTTCAACGCGTTTTCTCATAATAGGCAGTTCATCGTCGACTGCTCTCCAGTGCGGATCGCGAAATGGAACTACCGCGAATTATTTCTGCGGTCGCGAAAATTTATGAACAATACCAATAACTATTACTTTACATTTGGACACTTAATATTTTGAAGTACTTCAGAATAAATTTAAATGGTCAACTTTTTAATTTGAATACATTTCTATTTATTAAATAGAAAATTGAAAGGCGGCACTATCTGAATTTTTTTTTTTTTTGCATTAAATATCGAACGGAATAAAACAATAAAAATGAAGTGTTTTTGTGTTGATAAATTTTATAGAAGCGCCAGAAATGCCGCCGTCACCTCCGTCATCTCACGCTGCCTTGGCCTGCTACTAATTAGTTGCTCCGTTCAGTTCGTCGCCTCCGATTCCGTCAATGTCATCGATTTGCATTCAAATTGGACGCTTCGCAATCAGAACGAGAGTAAGTCGCCTTATAATCATATCATATCACTTGACGGGTTCCATTTAGTAAGTTTATCTCTAGTATTATCTCTGAAGTAAAAACAAAATAAAATTTATTTCATTAAGCATTTCTTGGACAATGTCGCCTGCTTATCGCATTAGGTTGTCAATCATTTGGTTGATTATATTTTAATTGCTTACAAATTAGTGGTTTATCGCTGACGCTCAGTCAAATGAAACCCTTGATAAATTTACGTACGCGAGTATATAAATATTACGAATACTTAAAATAGTCTCTTATCGCAATCAGTAGTTGAGAGATTTGTTTATGTAGAGCATATTTTAAGTATGGTAGTCTCTTCGTCTACATCTTGAGAGGCGTGACTGAAGTTTTGTTTGTAAATGTTAACAGGCAACATTGAACATTTTTGCGTAAGGTTTGTAATAACTTTATGTTTGCACCAATTGTTTGTAATAACATTAAGCTTTGTTAAGACGATCATATACTATATCTGAGAACTTCATCGCAATGCATTTAAAATACTAGTAGGGGTACTCATGCAATTGAATTTGAGACTGATTTTATTAAAAATCAATTCAGTTGCGTCTTGGCAGCAAAATAAAGAATCGTAGCAATTAGAGGTGGGTGCGTGCCGTTATTTTTGACGTGACACATCGTGCCACTTGTGTACGTGCGTGTTCTCAATTACAAATTTCGTGTTTTGTTTCGCATTCTGTCAAAAAAACCCTCAACGAAAATTGCTATAATTACCAAATTGTTAATCTGGGACCATGTGAACCTGCCCTTACAGTACAAAGAATTGTTATAGTCTAATTTCTGAACTTCATATTTGTATTTTAATCGTATTGAGAAGATTTTATGCATAGAAGTTCTATTCTAAAAGCAATCATAACGATTTATTCTAGCCGTGGTAAAAAGCAGCGCTTTGTTTCTTTGAACATATGTTCCAGTAATCTCTGATTCGTTGTACTGTATGTATCACCCTTAGAATGCAATCTCGTTCCAACACTGCATCAAACTTTGTTGCATCCTTTCCACCATCCCAAAATAATGTTCTTTCAAAAAAGTTAATTTTTGGGAGATCTAGGCAACGTGTCCGTGTAGAATGACTAACACTGAGTCTTCCAAGTCAATTATATAATGTCAAATAGACTTTGAGAAGAGTGCTATGTGCAGCTCTGAGTTATACAGACAGACAGGCAGACGGACATGTCTAGATCTATTCGTCTCGTCGAGCTGATCAAGAGTATATATACTTTATGGGGTCTACGATGGCTCCTTTAATGCGTTACAAACTTTCAGAAAAACTGATAATACCATTTGGTATAAAAAGATCAACTTTTCAAAAAAGGTTGGATAGGTTTTTAAGAGGCTACTACTTAAAGCAGTCGGATTTGGACATTTATTTGGAATGTAAGGGTTGAAGTAAGAAACATCAAATTTATCCTAACTACCATAATTAACAACAAAAACTAAATATTTTTATACAATAACTTAAAAATGGGAGTCACGTTTGTATAGGGGTTACCATTTTTGGTGGCCCGTTCTGTGCCTATACGGAATATTTTATTACGTTTAACGTGAGATACATCAAATGTATGTGTGTGTAACTTAATTAACCACATTAAAAAAAAAAAAAAACTTTTCTAAAAAAAACTTAAAAATGGGGGTCAGATTTGTGTGGGTCTACACATTAAAGTGGAATTGGCAGTTTCATTTAAAAGACTTTATCTGGAATAATGGAGTTTAAATCTTAAAGTCTCGTATCTCTTATAGTCTCCGAGATCTTTTCGTTCAAACAGATGGTCAGATGGACAAGTCCATATCGACTCATCTAACGATGCTGATCAAGAATATGTTGTATATACTTTATGGAATCTGTCATGTCTTTTACTGCTTGTTACATGTATTTGCACAAACTTAATACATCCTTTAACCCAATGTACATACAGTGTTCAAAAATTTGTGTATAAAGAGAGTTTTTATTCCTGCAGCTATTGTATTATACGTGGTATGTTCAAAAAGTAAGGTGACTTTGTGTTTTTAGGAACAAATATTTATTTATTCATCAATATTTATGTTGTCCTCTTCAAAGCAATCCCCCTCAGATACAATACACTTGTGCCAATGCTTTTTCCAATCCTCGAGGCACTACGCCACGGTAATCGAAGAAAACAGTGAGCAAAACTTTGACATTTGATTGAACTTGGCATGTTTTTTTCGGTCTTGGCTCACCTGGGCTCTTCCATTGGAACGATTTGGCTTTGGTATCGACGTCATAACAATATACCCATGTTTCGTCACCAGTTATGACCCTTTTGAGCAAATCTGGATTGTTGTTGACGTCATTCAATAGCTCCTGAGCTCGATAGCAGAAAAGCGCCGAGCACCCAAAACACTTCTAACCGTTATGCCTCTCACAAACAAACTAAACATGCTACATAGCTGAAAATGTAAACATATGTTCGGGATTCTTAAATCTTGAGAATCATACATAATGTCCGAAAAAAGTTGTTTTTCCAAAATGCCGCTATGATATAAAGTTCAGTATGCTGGAGGTTTTAGTAGAGAATTCCGATACAAATTGAAAATTTCATTCATCCTTCTTAATAGAAACAAAAACCAAAATGAATACATGTGATGTTGAAGTCCTGAAGCATTGACATCTTAATTTTGAACGAGCTCTGCCAAAAATATCAACAATGGCTCGTAGTTGGCAGTGACAGACTTATCTTCGTCCGCAACGTCTTGTAAGTTCTGAAATCGTGCGATGCGTTTTGTTCAGTCTCGCTTGTAGTTGATCTTCTCCTTCACCACACCGATAAATTTTAGCGCTCACTAGACTTTTTTAATGATGTCTTGCACTACTAAATTTAGATTATGGGTGGAACAAAGACTTTATACCGCACAGAGGGTTAAAAAAGCCAGATTTTCTCGAAATTTTCCAAGAGTGTAATTAGCAACTATCGAATTTTTCGAGTGGGTACTACTATCTATACTACCATGTACTTCTGCCGGCCGAAAAGGCTGTATTTAAATTGGCTTCAAGAGTCAAGTCGATGTCTTTCCATGAGAAGGCAGAAATATTGGGGTAACAAACTTCAATAGGGTTCACCATTTCATCATGAAAGTTATAGGATTCAACAATGTGTCGAACTTATTAAATGGTACTATGAGAATTCTATGATAGTTTTATCGTGAACACGTTTCGGCATTAAAATAATATTTGGTTACGAGGTCTATTTCAAGCTGAGTGGCTACATAGACAAGTAAAATTGTCGCATCTGGTCCGAAGAGAATTCACAGAAGACATTGGCGACTCGATTACATTCACAAAAATCACAATTTGCTGTGGATTTTGGGTTGGGCCGTATTTATTCGAGGACGAGCTTAATCAAAATCGAAAATTGGACTAAAAGGGTAAAGTCTACGAACAGGGCGGCACATTTATATAATTTATTTATATTGTATATAACAAAAACATTGCTTTTGATAGAAACACTACTTACCAATATTTTGTATAAATTAATTGTATATACCATAATAGCAAATAAATTAATTTGAATTGCTTTTCACATGCTCTAACAGCGATCAGTAAAAGTGAGCTGAAATTACCGTCCGGTGTATATAGCGCTTTATATAAGCAGGATGTTCTAGAGTCCTATAATGATGTAAATATGCGTTGGATTGCCTATGACAATTGGACTTATATAAATAATTTTCAAGGTAAGCACATAAGCCATCTTTCGGTACTCTTATTCATTAAACTGTATATTTCAGTTGATCGTTTCGCCAATAAAAATATACGCTATGTAAATTTAACATTTCACGGCGTGGATACCATTGCCGAAATTCGGTTGAATCATAAAGTGCTTGGCAGAACGAATAATATGTTTGTGCGCTATACATATGATATAACCGATATAATACTCGATGACAATGTACTCGAAGTGGAGTTCACATCTCCAGTTCATGCAGCTCTAAAGGAGGCCAATGCTTTGGAGGTTTTGGGAAAGAGTGTACCGCCAAATTGTCCAAATGCGCGCTATCGTGGCGAGTGTCATATGAATATGCTGCGTAAGATGCAAGCGAGTTTTGCCTGGGATTGGGGTCTGGCAGCACCATCCATGGGCTTGTGGAAATCTGTGAGTTTGGAGATATACGAAGTGGCGCTATTACGTGATGTTGATGTGGATGTTAGCAAGAATAAAACGCACTGGAATATGCACATTAGCGTCTACATAGATGCGAATGGACAAAAAGATTTCTATGCCGAATTGATTTTCTATGCTGTGTGAGTTTAATTGTTGTGCGGTAATTTTTATGTAGCTTAATATATATGGCTTGATTTTTATTGATATTTGCATTGCAGTGTATTACTAAATGAAACGATCACCATTAAAAAATATTCCAAAGATCCAATTAGCTATTTGTCGCCGGTAATTATCTTCGATGTGGCAATACCAATTGTAAGTAATAACACAGCAATTCAGCAGCTTCGATAGCTAAGCGGGTCAAGTTGAATGTACATAATTTAAATTATTTTGAAATTTTTCAGGAAAATGTGACACTATGGTGGCCCAACGGTTATGGAGATCAGAAATTGTATCCGCTGCACTTTACGCTAAATACTTGGCTTGATCCGGATGGTCCAAGTTATCGTATCAAGACAAAGTCGCAGAAATCAATTAGCATTGGTTTTCGTACAATTGAATTGGTGGAAAGGAAAACACCATCAGGTGTGTATTGATTCTTAATTTATAGAATGTAAATAATCTTTCACACACATTTATAGGCGATGGTAATACGTTCTTGTTTAGGGTAAACGATGTGGAGATCTTTATAAAGGGTGCTAACTATGTGCCATCACATATATTACCAGAGTTGGCTGAAAATAAGCCGCGAAGTAAGTAATAGTACCATCCTCAAAATTTATTATTTCCTTCACATAGTATAGAAAATGGTATTATCAGTTTGTCTGCAACATATTGCATGAGCTGTTATTGTACATACTCCATAATGTATAAATTTTCTTGATCAACTCAATAATATGACTTGATCTAGACATGTACGCCTGTCTGTATGAATGTTTTTGAGATATCCGCCTAAAATCCGGAATATTGGATTATTTTTGTCCTAAAGGGCCATTTAAATATTAAGTAACGTGAGAAAGGTGGTGGGAGGAGAGAGGTACTCGATTTTTGACATAGTATTATCATGAGGGTAGAGAGGGTGATTCAGTGTATGTATTATGTTACGCAAGGCATTTTTTTAATAAGATTACCTGGAATATTTGCCATGGAAGGCATAATGTTTTGGTTCCAAGCTCATCACCTAACCCCATATAGTAACCATGATATCACGATTACTTTTAGGGGTTGCCTCAATTTTTGTATTACAATTATTACGGGCGCAGGCTTAAAAGTGCTCAAATTAGTTACTTTGCTGTTGCTTAGTTGCCGTTCCTGAAAACTGAAAACGAAGTTATACCTCGTCGAACTTAAATGTGGCAAGAGATTGACATTTCATTTCACAAGAAGGTTGCAACGACGAGAGAATTTCATGAAATCCAAAGAAATTCATGAAAAGCTTTCGTGATAATTTATATTTCATGAAAAAGCATTTATACGCACATTTTTTTACTTATCATGAAATATGTTCATGAAAAACCCCATCGTATAAACAAAATATATCATTCGACTTATATTTTGAGCAGTCTGCATCATTAAAAGACAGAAATCAGAATGTTCTCGCAACAATACCTTCACATAATCATATTATTTCAACTGCTGCTTAGTCTCTAGTGTTTTGGATGGATCCATATTTCGTTGACGGGTATGTAATGGCACAAAATTTCGTCAGGATTGCGTCCTGCGGTTGAACAACGCCCAATACTCCTAAGAAATTGGTACACAATTGTATTTATGGTCAATTTCCGGCATCCAACTGCTTACTCCGTGTCTGTCTATCTTTTATATCTGATTTCATTAACGGTTAAACATAAACTTAATGATACAGATTGCTTAAAATTTGACAGTAAACTAATGCTAGATGTACTTATCTGAAATAAACTATCTCCTCCATTTTGAAATTAGTTTTCTGTCTACCCTTTTATCAACTTTATTTTTGGTATGATGGCTTTTTATGTTTGAATGCAACACATACCGTATATATCAAAGTACGTGTCTGGCCTCCATGAAGAGTCCATTCAAATTTCGCACTTTAGGTTTATAAGTTTTACAGTCGTGTCATACGTGGAAAATTTAACATTTTTTGGAATACACTTTCGCAAAATCTTTCCAAAACTGAGAACCGAAAAACTTAATATGGCTGCTTTACGATTTTAATTTTTTTTTTACAAGAACTCCTTTTTAATTTTACAAGAACTCCTCGACCGTATGCAGATGTCTTTTCTTAAATTTTTTGGATGGCACGTATTTTTACATTTTTAAACACATTTTTGAAGGTGTCGTCTCGATTGTTTTTCTCTCTGACAACACCATGGAAACCGACTGTTTTATGCAGAAGCATGTAACAACAGCTGCTGCAATTCGCTTCGCTGCTCTCTTTTATGTTCCTATATTTTCAATTTGCAATTTCTCAATGTCTCTCGCGCTTAAACGCCGCCACATCGATAAAGAAACAGACAATAAAAGGAATACCTCGCTCATGGTGGATTAGTGTAAAGCGCCGTATGTGCTTTGCTAATACAATGATGAAACCGTTAGAGCAATGAAGAGATAGATAAATAGAGAGCCAAACTAATTAGGAGAGTAATTGCACCGTTCTTAATTAAAAAAAAAATGTGAATATACATTCTCTTTTTCCCACTCAGTTTGTATTAATTAATTTCGTGAATTCATTTGTTTTTTTTTTGTCCTTTATTATAACATTTTTTCTTATTTGGGGGCACATAGACACGCATCTTTTATAATTAAGGTATGTCAAGTCGGCTTGTAGGTCACTGTATATACTCGTTTGTCTCCCCACTGCATTTACAGTGGCCTCCTGGTGGTGTTCTCTGGGTACGGATTTAACTTACACGATATGTTCTAAAAATAATCGAACTTTTTAGTTATAAAATAAAACAAGCATGGTATTATTGTATTATTGTATATACCATAAATCGGAATCAAATTCAAGCGGCGCCTTTTCTTTTAGTGGTACAGGGTACCACTGTCGACTGTCGACTATAGCGTTCTTACTACTTCTTCAATTGTTTCTTTTCAAAATTTGCATATGAATCTTCAATTTCAGTTAAATCCCTATTGAAATCAGCAAAGGATGTGCACATGAACATGATACGTGTTTGGGGCGGAGGTATTTACGAATCTGAATATTTCTACGATCTTGCGGATCGCCTGGGTTTACTTATATGGCAAGACATGATGTTTGCCTGCGCCATGTATCCCGTTAATGAAGAGTTTCTTGCCTCAGTGCGCTTAGAGACTATACAGAATGCAGTACGTCTGGCACATCATCCCAGTATAGCGATCTTCGCAACAAATAATGAAAATGAAGCAGCGCTTGTACAGAACTGGTATGGCACAATGCATGAATTGGAACGCTTTAAGGCTGAGTATCGTGAATTATATTTGGCAAATGTGATACACGAATTGAAACTGGTAGAGCACAATTCGCGTCCAAATCCGCTTGTCTCATCCCCATCGAATGGTAAAGAGAGCGAAAAGGATAATTTCATATCAGAAGATCCACAGAGTCAACATTATGGTGATGGTAAGCGAAATTACTTACTTTAGATAAATGTATAGATAAATAAATTTATACTTTCGTTCTGCAGTACACTTTTATGATACCTTCAAGGATGCGTGGAATGCTGATATCTATCCACGTCCACGTTTTGCTTCCGAATATGGTCATCAGAGTTTGCCCAGCATGTATGCCTGGCAACGCATTATATATGGTGCAGATGATCTTCTTACATTGATTAGCCATCGCCAGCATCATCCATTGGCAATGTTGCCCATTACCAGTCTGGTGCATCGTCATTTACCGCTGCCGCTGCCAGAGGACAGTAACTATCCGGAAGCGCTAATCTATTTTAGTCAAATTGCGCAGGCTATGGCAACCAAAGTCGAGACAGAGCTGTATCGCAGTTTGCGAGAAACTGAACATAATACAATGGGTGCACTTTACTGGCAGCTGAATGATGTCTGGATTGCACCATCGTGGTCTAGCATTGATTTCTTTGGCAATTGGAAGGTATTTTTGAAGTACATAGTTCATAAAACTTATTATCAATATTCAATTTTAGCTGCTGCACTACTGGGCTAAAGATTTCCTGGCACCTGTCAGCATTGTTGCTTTATATGACACTACAAATCATGCTATAAATATATCATTGATATGCGATGAACTTACAGTCGATACAAATGACTTAGTAGTTGCAGCTAATATATATCTCTGGTCGGATTTATATGCCAAAAAGAGCATAGAGTGGCCGGGCACTTTGGTAAATTTTTTAAACTATTTTTTGAACTTAAACACTTAACTTTCGCATTATAGCGTCCAAATGGCGTACAAAACGACAAAGTAATTCCCATTAATGATTTAATTACTGATCAATTCAATACGCACAATTGCTTCATCGAATTTGAACTAAAACGTGGTATGAACACAATTTCACGCACTTTTTATTTCCCGAGCAGCATTTCTGCAGCAACTGGCGTTGGTGATCCGGAATTGGAGGTTAGTTTTCAGAGTAATTTTGTTGTTTTTGTATTACATTTGACCTTTTTTTGTTTTTCAGATTGATATATTTTCACGCTACTGCGTCGAAAACTCTGTAAACACGAAGAGGAATACATACAGTTTGACAATCAGTACACGGCGTCCAGCGATATTTGTCTATCTGGAATTAATTTTACCATATAATAATATACGATTTTCGGAGAATGGCTTTATGCTTTTAAATCCTTGGCATGTTGTCTATCTTCAATTCGAAGCCACTTCGTGTGTACGTCTGAGAAAATCAAATATTAAAGTATTGACCGTCAATCAATTTATGAAATAGACTTAAGAAATATACTCGTATATAAAATATTTTCTACTAAGCGCTTGTTAAGAAATTGTTCCAATGTTAATAATTACCAAAGAATATTATAAAGTTATACCAAACCTAATTCGTACTTATATATATTCTATTGTATACTTAGGTATTTATTAATTAAGATCAAATTGCTGAATTATTCTTACTTGCTAAGTTTTGTTAGTTGACATTTCCATTGAATCCATTTTATCATAAATGTACGCAGAATGTTTTGATGTACTAGCACTAATTGTGTTGTTTACAATGACTTCATAGAGTTTTCTCAGCCAAAAAATTAAATTAACTTGTGATAATTTAAGGGCAATGGTTTACTACGAATTTCGATGTGGATTATTTCAACAAGAGTGCGTCAATCAAACCTCTTCGACTTTTAGCAGGTAAGCGCTATCAAAAACTACTGATTATGACTGGTATGCAGAATTCAGAGGACAAATCAAGAGAAGATTGTCCAACAACTGCAGTTGTCCCAGAAAAAATCAATGCTGTGTGTGATAATACAAGACATGCCGTGAGATTGAGACATTCTAAGGCATTAGGATCAACCAGCATACATTCGATATTACTTGAACATTTGACTGCCAAGAAGATTGTGAACACATTAAATACCGTAAAATTTGACAATCATCCAAAAAAAGCTTCGTATCGATTGATCCATGGAAATATTGAAGAAATACAGCCGTCTGTGACATCGTAACAGGTGACGACGAATAATGTATATTTACATATGAGTTCAAAACACAACAGCAATCGACTGTATGGATGTTTCAAGATAAGCCAAATCTAACAAAAGTTGTACGCGGATAAAGCATTTCGAAGCAAATGGTCGCCTGTGTTAGTCGAAAAAACTGGTCATGTTGCAACTATTCCTTTAGAGTAATGTAGAATGAACGCTTCGCAATCATTTTTTGGCAGAAGATCTCGCAGAATTGAGGAAAAATAACCGTCGAAGACGGATTATCCTCTACCACGACAATGCGAGCTCTCACACATCGGTTTAACCACGAGAGTTTTTGAGTACTGTAAACATCGAATTGAAAATCCTCCACCGTACAAACCTGGCTTTGCACCCAATGATTTCTTCTTGTTCACGCACATCAAGAATAAATGGAGAGGTCAACATTTTTCGATGCCTGAAGAAACTGTTGAAGCCTTTAAAAAGCTCGTTGTAAAGGTATTCACTTCTGAGTAACAAAAGTGCTTCAAAAATTGCTGCTACATCATACAATTCTGCGTATGTTTATGCTTAGAAAAGTCTAACTTTCCAATAAAAATGTCAGCTGAGTTCTAACAAGACTTAGGGTTGTCAAAGTACACAATATACAACACAACTCTCGGTAATCTAATACCATTTACACGAAATTTTAATTCGCATTATAAAACATAAACGTGGAAGGTGTGTTTGTATAGTTGATACCCCAAAAATTGGATGTTAACACAAATTGATGTATATTTGATGTATGTGGCAATCGGCAGAAGCAATGTCTGGTGAATACAGCATGTGACTAAGAATTGCGCTGAAGAATCATTTGATCGTGTCTCTGCTTAAAATGCGTCCGTTTTTTTCTATAATATGCGACTTAAGCGCATCAAGTGTTTTTGGTCGCGATCATCCGTGATGGTTTCATGGGGATTAGCTAATAGTGGACTACATCCAGCTGATCGAACCAAATATAGAGCATGAGTTTGGATCAATGGATATTTGGCTCCGACAATTTTTATCGCCAGTCACAATTCGATGCAAAAATCTCCTCCTTTTCTGTCGTTCAAGAAACTCTTCATAGGTCTCTCGGTTTCCACGTCTCTCGGTTTCAGGTCGTGTGACACCCTATATGCTTGGATCTGGATTATTCCCAGGTCTTTGGGGCATTTTGATTGCTTGCTGAGTCAATTCCACTAATCTTGCCAACTCTTCTTGACTTTGACATGAGTCTTCGTTAAGCAATGCCTCTAATTCTTCATCTGCATAAAATGTCACTCTTCCAACGTTATGCTAGTTTTTGACGTGAAAATCACCACTCTTGAAGCATTGTAACCAGTCAAGACACGATCTTTCAGTCATAGCGGCCTCACCATAAACGCCTGAGAGTATTCGGTGAGTCTCAGCTGACGATTTCTTCATATTAAAAAAAATAAATTGACCTTTCGCAATGAACAAGAATTTGACTCATAAACTGACATTTTTAATCATGAATAAATTAATGATGTAAACACAAATGGTGGATAATTTTGTTGCGTATGAAATAATTTGAAATTAGATTTTAAATATTAAAAATTTTCAATCGAGCCGAGTTTCAACCCACATCCTCTGGAATGTTACCTAGCACTCTAGACAGTTGAGCTAACGAGGCCTTAGATCAACTTAATCAACTGGTATTAGTGTACAATTTAGACAATATCAGGATTTATTATTAAAACTTAATATCAAACTAAATTGGAGTCACCTTTTGTATGAAGTGGGCTGTTTTCAAAACTTTACAAATTTGGGCGTCATGTCGAGAGCTTGTTTCTTATAGACCTGTTCTATGTACTTTGAGCATAGATTCCAAAAATGTCAACTGTTTGTTTTTTCAGAATTGTCCACAGAGATATCCACAGAAAACACGGTTTTTGGCCTTTTTTCAGATATTTGCTCATAACATCAACTTGCATCCGATTTGCATAAATTGTGTATTGCACAAGACACAAGGCGTGCTTTGTTCAAATTAAGTAAGGTTCCTGAAAAGTATGATTGAATATGTGGAATTTTGGCAATTGATCCCTGTGTTTCACATATAAATAAGCCCATCGTTTGAACTGCTTCATTCATATAGACTCTGTTCAACAAATCAAATTTACCACATTGGTAGCATGTGATAATTTATTGAATGGCACATTTCTTCTCTCATAGTATGCTATTTAAGATAGATACATAGATGTTTGTATGGTATTAATTGTTTTTCACTTACTTATGTCTGGAATATGTAAGCATTTAAACGCTGAAGTTTATAGTATTTGAGGAAGTGTGTTTTGTATGTTGTTGATGATCTACTAAAGTTCATAAAGCACCGCAGAAATGATCTGGAAATTTTAACGCCCATTTGAAGTTTAATTGATTGTAATTTGGCTTTGTTCGCAGCGGAGAGTGAAAATATCCAAATGCTTCAATTCACTTTAGAAAAAATGTCGATTAATATGGAAACAAAACTGTATCGCACTTCGAAAGGTAGAGCTCATTATAACTAAGTACAAATACAAAGGGTGCTCTTTACTGTCAGTTGAATGATGTCTGGATTGCAGCATCATGCTCGATCATCGATTTCTTTGGCAACTTGGTAGGTACTTTAATAGTAATTTATTAATAAGCATAACTATGTAATTATACGCTGTTCCCTGTAGCTAAACAATTGGACAAATTATTTTCTGCTGCCTACGGCAATAGTTTTTTTGTTTTGTAATTTATGATACTGAACCATTTAGTATTTCACTTCTATAAGCAGCACCTAAATTAGTTTAGCCAACTTAAAAGAGGCAAGTACTGATTTTTCATGCTTTGAAATTGAGCAAAACGTGGTTTTCTTGCGGAGTTTGTTTACGCATTCAATGAAATTATGAAATTCGCATAAAATTGAGTACAAACCGGTGCTTCTGATGTGGAGTTGGAATAGTTGAGTTACGCCTTTAGGGAAAATCTATATTTTGAACTATGTCAACGAATTGGAGATCTTAATCAATTGTACTACATAATGCAAGCTAGTAAGGTGTTTAATATTCAGCAGGGTGTGAAAAGTGATGAAGATTCTATAGATGTGTTCCAGATTAACTTCGAGGAGTCTGAAAAAAATTCGTTTAATTGCTGAGAAAAAATCTGACAAAACACTTTTAGTTTTTTTATACCATTCACACATAGTGTGAAATGGTATTATCAGTTTGTCTGAAGGTTTGTAACGCATTAAAGGAGCCATCGTAGAACCTATAAAGCAGATATATTCTTGATCAGCTCGACGAGACGAATCGATCTAGCAATGTCCGTCTGTCTGTCTGTACGTCTGTAAGTTGTTGCACATTTTTTGGGACCAATTTTTATGCTATCCAGTTGAAATTTTGCACATATACTTCTTTTTATTGTAGTTTAATAGAGTATCAATATTGACCTGCCACGCCCACTATAGCTCACATACAAACCTATTGTCCACTTTTGACTTTTTGTAAGAAAACTTCTTTATTAAAGTCTATATTAGGTTGAAATGCAATGTGGTGCCTTTTTATGGTCAGCCGATTAACATACATAGACAATTGGGCGTGGCCCGCCCACTTTTTGAGGTAGCCCCCATACAAACCCACCGTGCAATTTTGTGTTTTTTATGAAAAAATCCTTCATTTAGATCAAGTTAACGTTTTTTCTCGTTTTTATCTTAATTATTTTTTATTTTCTCTTCATAAATCGTGCTTTCTCAATTTTTACATTAACTGCATTAATTATCTCCGCATTACTACTGAAGATTTTTCTTTTAAATTTATTTTAATTCTTGGGTAAAACCAAAAATCACGAGGCGCTAGTTCCGGAAAATATAGTGCTGAGTGTAATTCATCGATGCCATAGGCCGCAAAGAAGTTTCAGTAATGTAAAAACTCGCGAGGCAGTTCCTCCTTTTTTCGGTTTTCCAACAAATTTTCGAATACTTTCGAAAGCAGTTTTCAGCATACCAATTTGCAGTTAGTGTTTCACCAGTATTCAGGTTAATTGCAGATACAATTTTTGCTCTGACTATTGTTGTCTTTCTTTACTTGGTGCTTTTGCTACTTTCCTGTTCTATTTATACCATGTGCTGTTGTTCGGTTGTCCTGTTATACTTATAAAACCAAGCTTCATCGTCTGTTACGATTTTTTTTTTATCAAAGTTGCTAGTCTTACTATCTTGGAATTTTCTTACGAAATATTTGGCAAATCGAACTCGAGGATCTTTTTGCAACTCATTTGAAATTCATGGAAGCAATCGGGCAGATTTCTTCGTGTGCATCAGATCATTGTGCAATGGTCGCTACAGAACCATGACATTTATTCCTAGTTTCTCAGCAATGATTTCTTATATCAAGCATGGCCACATAACTCTCCTCTGTCGACGATTTTCGAAGACCTTTTCGTTGTTCGCCCTCTACCGAAAAATATCCAATCTAGAACCTTTGAAACTACTTGAAAACAGTTTGAAAAAATCGTGAAATTGCTTCATTTGCAGTTTAGCTTTCATTGAAAATTGTACTGGCTTTAGTTGACGTCGAATGACATAAAGAATTGCATAACGAGTTTCGACTTTGCTGCTTCAGTAATATTCCTCCATGCCGGTCTATTTTCATGAAATAAAAAAAAAACTGTATCAAGCGTTTACCAGTTTGGTTGTTAAAGAAACAAATAATTTACCAAAAACCAACCGGACTTTTATTAGTCCCCCCCCCCTATACTTTACCTTGCAATAAGAGTGTGTTTGCCAGCAAAACTTCTCGCCTTAGCCTCAATTATTTTCGTTATTTTTTTTTCGCGACTCATTTCCGGTGATAATTCTGCAGCCGCAAACCTGCCTGAGAATCGAATAATTGAAACTCTGGTGTTCTTGAAGGCTCGATATTGCTTAAAAATGCTTAAAATTTGATATCATAGTTCGGGATATGAAAAGTTTAACCGATTGTCCGAGAATCTACCAGGCCTCTTTCTCTACAAATTTGAGCTTATGGATGGTGTAGTAATTTGTACTTATTCTTATACTATCCACACATACGTGCGAATATATTGAGTAACATATAATTCTTGTCGCAAAGTTTCTTAAACACATCATTCTTTACGATCTCATGGTTTAAGCAAAAAGTTTTACAAACAAAAACCTCACGCGGATCCATTAGTTTATGGGGTCTTCAACTTTTAAATTAAATGCACAAAATTTGGAAATATTAAACATTTGCGGCGCTAGAAAAATTCTATACAAATTTTGTTTAGAATGAAAGCAATTTGAGGAACTAGTAGAGGAATTCACAGACAGACTTACCGTCGGAAATGACTATATCGATACATCGAGCAGTTCCATTAGTTTATGGGATCTCCTTCTGCGTTTAAGAAACTTTGCGACAAGAATTATATGTTACTCAATATACTCGACTATATAGGTGTTTATATGCTACCTTGTTTCTCGTAGCACTTCTTAGCCTATCGTTCTAATTCGGCTTGACCAAATCTGTTGGGCAGGAAAATCGAACTAAAACAATTTGTTGTATGAAATATTTGATTTTAATTGTTAAATACAGATTACAGCAACCTTAAAGTGTAATAATAACTTAACAATTGTTTAACAGATAAAAATTATAAATAAATTTCCGTAGAAGATATTCACGAAATTATAAATTAACAATATTTTTTTGTAATATTTTTTTTTTTTTTTGATTATTTCTCAAAAATGACAGCACCGATTTTGGGTTAAAAGGCAGACTTTATCTATCGAAAGTTGGCATCTGAACGCGTGGCGGCGTATAGCCTTCCGGATATGGCACCAGCTGATTATTAAGAACGCGCGCATTGCGCCAGGTCTTCACTCTGTCCTCGGGCGTATCGGGTACACGAACGCCCTCAATGATCTGTACTGCAGGTCCATCGACAATTGTACTCTGTGCAATTGGATTGCGAAATGGCGACGACGACGACGACGATGATTTGGTCTTCGTTTTCGATTTTGTCTGCGATGCAGTCACACCTTGATTGGCCGTAACTCCTTGGCTGGCGGTCACGACCACCGAATGTGGTGCATAGCTAACATATTTCGATTTTGGCGGCAGATAGTTATAATTGTGTTTGGTAATGAGATTCTGCGGGCGTGACTGTTGCGCGTTGCTATAGATACGTGAGTTGCGTGCATAGTCTTCGTCGTTGTATGCGTTAGCGGCAGCTGCGATGCTATCCAGAATTGGAAAGCTGAAAGGACGCTGTGCGCTTGACGCCTGACGCAGCTGACGTGCACCTTCCTCTTGCTGCCAATTACGCTTCTGTAGCTGCTGATACTGCCGCTGATGCTGCTGCTGATGCTGCTGCAGTTGCTGTTGCCGTGGTAAGATTACTACCTCTGACGGAAACGAAAAATTATTGCGCCGTTCGATGGGTATGTAGCTTGCTTGGTAGTATTGTGGCGGAGTTGCTGCTGCTGCTGCTGGTACAGCATGCTGAAAGAAATTCAACTCCTGCGGCGCTTGCATAATGGGTTGCCAACCTTGATCAAGTAAGGGTTCAGCGCGTAATTTACGCGCATATCTTGAACGATCGCTGGAGACGCCCGCCGCTGCTATGGCACCTGTCAGTCCGGCGTTCTCTTGTGCACGACTCTGTGCCTTCTGTAGCTGCAGCTGTATCAGTTTTGCCTGACGTTGCTCCGCTTCCGCTTTACGTTCTCGGTAGTCTTTGGTCTGTTGCGCCAGTTCGCTTTGCTTCAGGAGCGCCGGACTATGCTGAAAGGTTAAATTACGTGCGCTTTGTTTGACGCTGTCATGGCCGCTGTTACGCTCAGCAGGACGTCTAACATCGGAGTTGCGTACAAAGAAACCGCTCGTCTCACCGGCACGTGCGCGTCTGCTATCTTTGCCCACAATTATTTCGACATCTTCACCTTTATTGGATTTGACATTCACAACGCGCACTTTCTCCGGATCGAGTTGACGTCCGAAACGCAATTCCGTGCGTATAATTGCCGGTTTGTAGATCTTGGTTTTCTCTGCATGTGCCTGGGAACTTGTTGCAACTGATTCTGCGCAGCCGTGCGTGATCTGTGCCAAATAGACGGCGAATAGCAGCAAAAGCGTTCGTGACATGTTGCGCATGCGCTGTGAATTAAATTGACAAATTTTCGAAATTGTTAGTTATTTTCATAAATAATGCACTATATAAATAATAAATTGCTAGTTTGATTAAGTTTGATTGTGTATCTCATGCTACTATTTAGTATTGATTTGAAGTATATCTAATGAGCGCTACGATCGAAAGAAGCTGAAATCGATGGAAACTTGCAAAAATTTCAATGAGTGCATCGAAAATCTGCCAAACTTTCAAGGAATTTATAAAATGAAAATTAAAGTTACTTTTTGTATATTGTAAGCTTAATTGTAGGATTCAAATTACTATGATTTCCCTATGCATTTTTGTCCATTAAACACGAAAATCACATTTGAAATTTTTCTCATCACTATGAATTTTATAAATTTTATATTTTAATTTTACGAGTTGTTTCAAAATTTGTTTCGTTTGGAGTCGCTAAAAATTTTCAATAAATATTCAATAAACTAAATTCAAAGCAGCACCATTCCGTATATTCTCGTACGTCGCTGTGTGATTGTTTTTCGCAATGTGATTGGCAGTTCGTTTTGGTCATTATAATGGTGAATTTACACTAAAGGTGACATATTCCCCTCTTTTGATTATTTATATTTTGTCTTACTTTTTTCATATGTTGCGGAGGGGGCATTTAAAAAAGTCACCACAGCGGAATACTTCACCTAATAGCTAAATCCACCTTGGTCATTGTTTTGCAGAGAAAAAGGCAAGTGTGGTGAGTATTTTTTTCGTTGGCTGGTTATGTACTGAGATTTTTCCAATTGTTGAATAAGTTTTTTGGGTCCTTCTTTCTGAGAGTCCAACTTAATTTATCAATTTGTTAAAAATTAATTCAAAAACAAAAGTTTAAAAAACGATCAACTTTGAAAGATCTTACAACATTTGTTTATTACTAAAACAATCTAGGAAAGTTTTATATTATTTTGGTTTAAGAGCTTTACAAAAGTTGTGTGGGGCGAACGGATGGACAATTATCGACACTGTTTTTGATGCTGATGTTTATATTTTATTGGTATATATAAGTTGCTAAGTTGCCATGACAAGTTAGATGATTTACTATCGTTGACGACCATTGTGACATAGTGAGATAGGGTGGTCGCGTAAGTGCTGCAAGTGGTCTATCCTTTTTCTATTTTGTTGAAACGAGGAAGGTCGCACTCAACTTATACATAAACCTTGGAGCTGTAGCTTCATTCATCTTCAAAATATTGTAGCAAGAAGAAGGGGGCGACAAAATTAAGTTTATTTGACTTTGGGGTGAAATGCAAAAGATTGAATCTGCGGTTGAAATTAGGTGCTTTCTGACAGCCACATACGTTCCCTACTGAATGATACCTTATTAGCGAAAATCGATGCAAAAGTTTTTCCAGTAAATATTCGAAAAAAGTAGGAAATCGTGGGATTGTGTGTTTGGATTAAATATTGTGGTGTTCCTATATTTATATATAGAAATATATTTAACGTCTCACAATTCACAAATAAAGAAATGATCATATCAAACAGCTCTGCTTGACCATAAGTAGAACAACAGTGCTATGTTTTGGAAGTATATTTAAGCAAATTTAAGGAATGTTTCCGAGGTCACTGGCATTTTTTTTTTGTATACTTAATACGGATATTACGCATATTACCGCACATTTCGATAGAGAGAGTGAAGCAAAAGTTTGACAAATAAAAATTTGTTAAAATTTTTGAACTGTAATTTTTTGTTTTAAATCAGACCTTGTATATATTTTTGCGCTATGATTTTGTTAATTACATGCATCGATTAATTCGCTATAAAATCAGTTCGGTGCCACACCATAAACCAAATCAGCTTCATTGATTATGCTTTGCGGCAGTTTGCATTATTTACATACAGTATTCTCATTTAGATACAAAAGTATCTAAAAACCGGTTAATTACGCATGTGCACGCTCATTGAATGCAAATCGCTCGAAGCGACAGCATGTGAGCTAATATTAAACTAAAATAAATTCAAACCTACAAGTAACACCTTTCATTTCACTGATTTTCCTGCATCAATTTTACAGCGATAAGATACATGTAACACATAAAAGTATTGATGTTTGAAGTTGGATGTGCGCGATTGTTTTTCAATTCATTTTTTTTTTTTTAAAGATTTTTCGTGCGTTGATTAAGAAAGCGAAACAATAATTAAATTGTAGCATTTTAGTTTGGTATCTGCACGAGGAAATTATAGTGTACCAGAGTGACTCTGACTGAGGGGTATGGGGAGCGCAAGTAAAGGGGCCGCATGCAATGCCAATGCGCGCCTAATTAGCGACTGCACTGCAACAATCTGAATCTGTATCTGTATCTGAATGCACTCGATTTGGTTAACTAGTGGCGCCGCAACGCATGTAAAAGGCGGTATTCAGACTTTTTATTGTATCTATGAGTATCTATGAGTATCTATTGTAGTTTATGGATGACGGCGAGAGATGACGCGTAGTATCGGTAAGCATAATTGGAACAAACAGAAAGTAAGTTATGTTTTATGAGAAATTTTTACGAATATAATTATGTTTTTAATACGAATATGAGGTGATATCCGCAGGTTTTATGTGAGACTTGCAAAATGCATAAATGCGTTGTGATGTATTTTTAACTCTTTGTTTAGTACAATATATAAAATGGTTATTATAAGATTGTAAAGCTATATTATTGTGAATATTCCATACATCTATCTCAGTTTTTGAGATGTTGTAAATTTTTTTATTATAGGAGTTGATGTTTATTATTATAATTATATGCTTCTATTTAACTTCACTTGTATGTTTGCTTGTATCGTGAGTTATGTTTAAATCTTGGAATAACATTTTGACCTATTTCACAGTCTGATTCGGTTTGTTAGAAATTTGAAAGCTGGCATGCGTGAGTTTTCTATGTTGCGATATATGTTACGTAGGTTAGGTTAGGTTAGGTTAGGTTAGAATGGTTGGGTGAGTTACAATCTCCCACCTAGTTAAGATACCACCGTTAAGATACCACATGAATATCCTATGAGACTTTATCCTTTTTACATCCATTGGGAAGCTTTTACATACTTCACAAAATTTTTCACCTCTTGCTTGAAAGTTTCAGATATGTCATTTAGAAAGTATTTCCAGAGGTGCCTGAATCTTCTCTTGGCTACTACGGGGCAGTGATGTAGAAGGTGATAAGCAGTTTCGCGTTCGTCGCATTTATCTCAGCTTCTTGTGAGGAGGCTTACAGTCTCATAGCATCCTAGCCTATGGGTCAGTGTCCTGTTAATACTTCTACTAAGATTCAAAAATCAGTTGTACTTATCCTAAGTAGGGAATAAGTTCTTTTCCGTTCATACTTAGGCTACGCCTTCTTTGAAGTGCTACACGTGGTAAGTCTCGATCACTTTTTGGTTGCGGTTCTAATAGTTTTGGTTTTGATTTTCAGCTTGCAAGTTGACAGCGGTGTGCCAATCGACTCTTTTTCCTGTCGAATAAGGGTCGTTGTATCTAGTTTTGCAGGTTCAATTGCTGTACAGTTACCTTCAATATTACTGTGCCGTGGTAACCAAACGAGGCAGATACTGTTCTGTTCAGCCATCTCATTAAGAGATTTGCGCCAGTCAGTGATGGCTCTTGACCGATTTAAAGATGAGTCCAGCGGTTTTATAGCTGCTTGGTTATCTGTGTATAGGTGGTCTTGTTTATCCTTTTCCCTAGACTATTCTAGATAAAACATTGCCTTCCGGATAACAGCGACTTCCGCTTGAGAAACTCTACAGTAATCATGTAGTCTAAGAGAGGCGGTATAGATACCCCACCGCCGACTCTATTTTCCAGTTTCCAGGCGTCTGTGAAGATCCCTAATGCTTTTCTATTTCCTGTTCCTGTCTCTACAAGTCTTGTCGGAAAGGAATGCGAACATCGAAATTCTTATTGAAGTTCCGTATAGGGATGTAATAATCTGTACTTCCGGATAGATTTCTTACTGCTTTCAGGATTGTTGAGTGCCTCGTTTTCCCGTTCTTCTTCGTATTTATTTGTATGCAGTTATTCGTTATAGTGGAGTTGGTGGGTTCATTTTATACAACTTCATACTATATCTCTTAAAGTCTCCGGAATACAGATGGTCAGATGAACGCACGTCCGGAAGAAAAGACCTGGTTGTCTATATAGACATGACATTTGTATTTCAAAGAGCTATTCGTGATTTACAGTTTTCTAAATTTTATTCGTATATCTTCGAATATAGATGCACGCATCATAAGCTCTCATTGGTGCAACTGCAAAATCATGAGTATCTTCTTTGGAAACAAAATCACCTCCGTGACTAGCACTAAGCCCAACACATACATATATAGAAGCTCAGCTTTGCCACAGCATTAAATAAAAGATTACCAGATGTGGAAACAGTCGTTGATTTAATTTTGTTAATAATTGTCCCTGCTCGGGCGCCAATGTCATTTAGTTTAATTTAGGCAAAACGAAACGAAAGATTTGTATTTGAATGATTACTTTTTAAATTATAACGCGGATAATGATGATGATACGATCAATCCGTTCATCTGTCTAGCTGCATTTGTGTTAATGCTAGACAGAAAGTTTTAATCGTTTGGTTTTAAAAATCTGTATGGAAACTCTGTTCCGCCCACTTTTAGGATTAGCTTGCACTTTTTGGGTTTTCTAGGTAAACCTTTCTGAATTGTCTGATTACTGTTATACTTTTAACATTCCTAAAAACAAGCTAACAATAATTTATGTACAATAATAATTTTTCACCCTGTATTTCGAAATAGAATATAAAAAAACACAACGAATTTACAATAAACTGTGTTAATTTTAGTTTTACACTTTATTATCATTGTCAGTATTTTTTAAATTCGATACACTGTGATAATTCAATACAAGTCTATATATAGTACTAATTTATACTAATATCTGATGAATATTGAAGTAGTTCAACATAATTTTTGTTTGCTTATAGCAATTACTGTGAGTATTATAGTAGCTCAAGAAAAAGAAATGAAACTGTCTGCCAGAGCTATGTGAGCAGGGATTGGAGCACATAGCATGCAAAAATATAAGCGTAAGTTGCAAAAAGATTTAAGATTCAATTTATATCGCTGAAATAAACGGAATGATATTAATTATAAATATAGGTCGGCGGCAATTGTGCAAAATTTCGAGCAGTTGTTGAAATTGATGAAACGTTGATACTAAATGAACACAATTTTCGATGCAATTCAATTGCAGGCGGTCAATGGGAGCATCAAAAGGCCGCGTCACGCATGGCTGCTATAGAATGGGACCGATCGCTGGCGGATTTGGCGCTCATCAATGCGGAGCAGTGTCGCATGCGATACTATATCTGTCACAATACGAAACGCTTTCCACGCAGCGGACAAAATATTTTTATGGCTGGAACGGAAATGCAGATTGATAATGTACACTTTATGTTGTTGGCAATAGAAACGTGGTTCGCGGAGGGTGAGCAATATAATAGAACACTGCTGTTGCGGAATGACAATAGAGAATTGGCCATGTAAGTTAGTTCTATTAAAATGTTGTGAATTGACCTAGTTTCGAAGTTATTTTGCAAAATATTTTTATAACTGCGGACAAAGTGCAAAAAGCGGACAAAGGGTGGATTTGAACATATCTAAGGTTTAGCAGTTAGAAAAGGATGGTTTAGAACATAACCCTGCCATTTTAAAGAAGCTGTATAGAGTAGTGTTTGCGCTAACCGGATGACACTTAGTTAAGGCGTTTCAGAAGCTGTGGTTTCAAAAATCAAAAAGAAGAAACGTGAAATTTTTGATAAGCATGTAAATTCTTTTGAAGAAGCTGCACAACTCAGTATATGAAGAATGGTAATAAAATTACACAAATAAATACAAGATCAACCAAACAGGCATGTTCCAATAAATGTTAGTGAAACGAAAGCAAGGCATGGCTGTATCCAAAGAAGAGGGCACTGACTTTAGTGCAAGTGATGCAAACACAGAAATATTTGATTCAAGAGAATTTGCGGTGAAATTTTATTGAGCAAATCTTCAATGATCACGCCATTTAAGTGGGTGTCTCAAATGTTCAGCTTTTCAGTGCCCATAAATCTGGACTTTTCTTTCCATTTCCATGCGCATTACAATGTAAGTTACAGAGTGCAAGCAAATAGCCAGAAAAATACGATAATGCAGCTGGTCCGTATAAAATAACTCTGTTTGTTTTTAGAAAGTCCAAAAATGCACATTGGTTTAAGGGATTTTAAAATTCGTTGACCTCACGAATTTTGTTCAATTGATTCTATAACTCTATTTCTTTAAGAAGTGAGTGCTCAGTGTAAATATACATATAAATTATTTTCAACAAATGAATGACAGTTGAATGTTGATTAGGTTGTCCCAAAAGTATGTAATGGATATTATTTTAAAAATGAATCACGATTTATTTAATTACATTTGTTACATCCTTTATATATAATTAAATGAGTAATTTACCTTTAATAGGTCAAACGTTTTAATGATAAGCACAACTTTCCTCCAGAAGTCACTTGTGAAGGCATTTGAGAACTGTAGCGTTCATTCTCCTATTAAATCGCTTGGCTACAGAGAATGGAGACATTCAAGTTGATGCTTCCAACAAATGTGAAAACTGTAACTCAGCCCATGGATTAAAACCCAATTAAAATTGTCAATTGAAAATATCGAAATGCGTTGATTTAAATAAGAAGAAGTTTTGATTCATGATGCTCTTCAAAACCATGACATTTTTGCTTTTGAAGTCTGTATGGGATGATTTGTATTACTAAGAAAGCGTAGGTAAGGATTTTGAAAAACATGGAAAAACAATTTTAAAAAGTAACAAGACCAATAACAATAAAAGTATTTTCTTGATTTTAATAACATTCCAAAAATTTGTTCTTAAATGGTATGTAGTCTAATAACAAACTACTTAATAATTCGGAGCGTCTACTATAACTCTTTTGCTTCAAAATCTCCAAATATAATTCATTGAAATTTAGGAGATTTTTTGGCGCAATCGTTGAAGCTCTTTAAATTGAGTTCGCATGTGGAAAAACCTGCATTCTCGGAGATGGAGAAACAGTCACCTCTAATGATACTAGCGGTGAACGAGATTAGGGCAAGATGAAGTACTTCGTGTCCAATCGCATAATGGAGAATTGCAACTTCAATGTTGTAGAAAACTTTTTCTACCTGGGAACATAAATAATCAGCAACGACAATGTCTGCCTGGAGAACAGACGAAGAATCACCCTGCGAATCAGTACTACTTTTAGCTCAGCAAGCAAATTATAAGTAGAGGCCTCTCTCGATGTATGAAGATAACAATCTATAAGACGCTGATAATCCCGGTCCTGCTGTATGACGCAGCAACATGGACCCTGACAACAACGGATACAACGGCTTTGGGAATGTTGGAGAGAATAAACCTTCGTAGGATTTTTGGTTCTGTTAGTTTTGGCGATGAGTTTAGGATACGCATGAACCTCGAGCTGTATGATAGTTCAGCGCATAAAACTTCAGCGGCTGAATTGGGAAATCAACAATCGCGAAGTTCCAGCATGAAAGGTTAACATGAGGAACCTAAATCTAATTGGTGGACGGCATCAGAGAGGCCATCCGAGCATTGGATTAGAATTAGATCTGGGATTAGCTCTCCAAAATTCGTATTTTTAACGACTGGCGTGCAGAAGACTAGAGCGGCTGATGCGCTTTCCTATCTTGGCGTTCCAATCTTAGGAGAGATGAACATGGATATATCTATATCATGGATATATAACGATATATATATATACGGACTAGACCTTATTCTCTTTATTTAAGATTTTTCACTTAATGTTCATACATTTATCAAAGTAGTTTCACGTAGTTTGGCAAGTAACTGTAAAAAATTCTAGCATTTGAAATTTTTAAGCGTCCGAGACAGATTTTTAAATGATGAGAGTAGCTAGAATGACGTTTGTGCATCATAGGCTAGAATAATGTTCCACTTTATTTAGGATGATGCATTAAAATTTCAAAAAACTTGAAGATCGCTTTCCATGCTAGTGTGCGGGGTATAATACGTTGTATATAATATAATGTGGCACTTCTTTTCGTTTTTTGTTTTGTTTTTTAGCGCTACGCACAACTATGCCAATATGGTGCTGGAGGAGAACGCCTACATCGGCTGCAACGCAATTAAATTCAAACAAAATCTATTAAACACTTTTTTATTGGTCTGTAATTATGCGGCCAAGATGCATGCGTATAGAGCGCTCTACGAGCTTGCTGAGAAACCCGCTGTTGGCTGCAAGCATGGGCGGCACCAAAAATATCGAAATCTTTGTGCCAAGGGTGAATACTTTTTTTAGGTGTTTTGTTATTAGATAATCGGTAATTTTCAGCGCGCGTTAAAAAAACATATCACGTTGTTAAAAACAAATTAAAGCAATTTTCATAGTCAACCTTTTTCTATAACTATTTGTCTTTTGTGCGTTTTTTTCCGCAGTTTTTATTTGCTATTTATTCTTTCTTTTTTTGTATCTGCATATACAATAATTTCCGAACACTGCACACCAATGACTACCTCAACGTTGACTTATAGCGCTTGCACTGGCCCAGGTACAAACCAGCAAGCAGACAGCAACGAGTGAGCAAGTTTTTAGACTTTCACTTTCGTTTGCGGCAGCTGAACAGTTGAGCAGTTGAGCGGGGCTTCGTATTGCCCAGACCATGGTTCGGACCCAGTGAAGCATGCGCTGTCAACCATGCGAGAGTTCAACAGAGTTACTTTACGTTGATTTTTGTTGTTATGAAATCGCTTCACTTTTCTCATTTTATGAAAAAGTAAAACTCGTTTTTTGCGTACAGACAAAAGTCAATGTTTCTTATTGAGCGCTTGGTCTCTTTTTGTTTTCTTTATTTTTGTGCGGTTTTTAGGCCGCTAGCCGACTTGACAAAATGGAAAAAAAAAAGTGAGATACTTTTGTAGTATAAAGAGTAGCAAGAGCAGCAGCAGCAGCGTCTTTGTTTCGATGAATCAGCGCCGCTGCTGCTGCATTGGACTTCAATGTCACGGCAGTAACTGATGGCAGCCGGTTTTGACCATCTTAATGCCGAAAAAATGAGGAAAATTACATCACAGTGGCATGAATGAGCGCACGAATCGTTGAGATTTAGCGAAAGATAACCGGAAATGCGTTGAAGCGTATTGCTTCACAGATTTATGTATTTATATTGAGTATATACAAAAGTTTTTGCCTTTTATTGTTAAATATCGAAGCTGCAATTCGCATAACTGAAATGGAGTAGCCACATTTACAGGCTGCATATGCTTGAGCTGAAATTATGAGTAGTAACATTGTGTTAGTTGAAAAAATCAACAACTCTTCAACCATGTGGTTAAATCTAGTTCGGGGGCGTTGAAGTTTCGAGATATGTGAACCATTTTATGTTAAAGTTTCTATATTTTGACTTTCAACTTCTTGAGTTGTGATCTCGCAGTTAGCTTATTCTCGAACTTTTCAAACAATATCAAAATAATTTCTATCGATTCGCTGGTTCCAGAAATATAGGCACCCGAAGTTGAAAACTGCCAATTTTTTTTTTCATTTTACTTATAGTTTTGATCCACAAATCTTACACACGGAGAAAAAAGATGAATAATTTTCAAATACTAGTGGTTGAAATTCAACCATTATAGCGACAATACAGAACATTATTATTTGACAATGCTGAGTGCGTTAAGTTTGACGAACATGATGGGTTCAACATAAGCATTTCGTCAACGGGGTTGGCAACATGTTAGAAGAAATATGCTCTTCCTCTTCTTCTAAAATTTTACCAACAACACTATTAAGTTACGCTCTTAAATGATGTTCGCAAACATATTGGCAAGTCCATCAGTTGTGTCACTCACTTTTACTTTTCTTTTTAAACAAATTGAGATAGCGGAGGGAGGGAGACAACTCAGGTCTTTATGATTGATCGCGCAATCAGCAAATCAAATGTGAACTTTCTTTTGAGACACCCTGTATAACAAAATTGAATAATTAGAAGGAATTATTAAAACAACAAACACCCCGACTGGAACACGCACCGAGCGAATCGGAGGAATCTTCCAGGCAAACAAAAATATAACAAAAAGAACGCTGCAGTCGACTTCGACATAATCTTTGTCAAAGGCTCTTCCTGTGAATCATAGCTGTTTGTAGGAGTTATATTCAATCTGAATTTATTTATTAGGATTGATGTAAGGTCCACCAAATTTGGCGTTTCTAGTTTAATTGACAACAAAAAAATTTAAAAGAAAATCATAAAAAAAGCTTGTAAATGGGGACCACATTTGTTTGGGCGCTACGCCTTACAGTGACTACCCCACGTACCATTCAATGCAATCTATCTGAAAAAGAAATAAAATATCAAAACGATATTTTCGAACACCTAATTACAAAATGGATATACTTTGATAGTTCCTAGAGCTAAAACACAAATTGTGACATCTAGAAAGCCAGACCAAACAGGAACATCCACAGAAAAAAGACAATGCTCTGCATCTAGTTGGAGTAAAAGGAGTTATTTACCATAAACTTTTGAAATTGGGGCAAACTCACACAGGATTTCTCTATAAAGGTGCGCATTTTTATATCCGGCAGGGATCAACTGCACAAAGATGTAGTTGAAGAGTCGGTAAACTCTATTAGGTACAATATTCTGATTGGTGGAAGGATTATATCTATTGATGAGAGGAAAAACGTCTCCCACGTAGCACCTGCACTCACCTAGCACAATTAAGATGCGGATGGAGCAATATACTCGAGTGTTACAGTGCACGAATTGGAATCAGCACCAATGATTGCACTTCTGAAAGTGGTCCATCGCTGCATAACACGACTCACCTCGACAGCTCTTCATTCCGTCCGATGCAATGAATCCCTGTGGATCTATGGATGCGTCTACATTCCTGGGCCTTGTCATCTAGGGTTACGTTTCGGTTTATGCTTCTTTTACATTATTTATTTCCATACACTATCTTATTAAGATATAAGATATAGATATAATAATATAAGCTGCATAACAACAACGACATACATCATCTTCTATAAACAGTCATATCACAAAATAGTTATAGAAAATGGTGGGAGAAGTTCGTTGGAGGTCACTGCCCATTCCAAGTAATACCATCCGACTATGACCTCATAGTTGATTGAATCACGTAGTACTTCCAAATCCAGAAGTATTTCCAATGCACCATACATCCAGCATAGCTACCAAGAATGAGGTGTGCTTTTACTGTGAAATCAAAGTTTTTTTTTGTTGTTTTTATTTAACTAACAACAAAAAAACAACAAAATGCGACAACTTTCTAATACACCCAATATAATATTGCTTGTTTGCTTGCAATTTGTATGCAAATAAGTCCTGAACTGCGGCTATTTGTTGTTTGTGCCTCGAGTAACTCTGTTAAAGCCAAGTTTTGATGCACTTTTCTTTTCTTTTGTGTAAATATTTAGTAAGTATTTATGTACGGGTATATCTTAATGTTTGCTGACGCGTGTTTGTCATCATCGTTAGCGACGGTTTCGCTTGCATTGCATATCTACAAATAAATGCTTCAATTTCGCCAAATTTTTATCAATTTTTTTTGTAATTTTTTTAAACATTTTTTTTTATTTTATTGCATTAACGTGTCTTGTAGTAGTATGCCACACCACGCCAAATCTTCGCATGCGTTTTTGACGCCATTAGTGTTAATAATGTTGCATATTTTTATTTAATAAGCAGATAGTCTCGTGGTAAATAATTTGCAATTAAGTTTTCAATTTTTTTTTTCTCATTTTTAATTTAGCTATTTTTGTGCATTGACTTTCGTCTATTAACCTTTCAATATTTAATATGCTGTCAATGTACTTAAGTAACTAACAATCAAATATTTATGATCCACAGAGCTCCGATTTTCGATTGCGAATAAATGGTTGGGTTTCGGTTTCGTTAAGACTTTCAGAAGAAGTTCGCGATTTGAATGCACTTGCAATTTATATTATGAAATTTATATTCTTAAGGTCAAATCGCGAAACTCTTCTGAAAGTGCAATACTGGTCGTTTTAGCGAAACTGAATCAACAAATTTATTAGGATTCGAAAACCAGAGTCCATGAGTCGCCGATTTCAAATACTTCTTAACGCACGAAAATTTTATAGTTTTTGGTTAGAAGTTATTTGTTTAAATTTTCCTGAATTATCATTCAATAACTCAGTAAATTTACAACCTATTCTAGACTTCTTAATAGTTGCGGTAAGAAAAAGAGTATAATTTAAAATAAAAGTAACAGTTTGAGATATTTCGTTCAAATTGCTATTTATTTTCGATTCAATACCAAATTCTCATTTACACAAATAAAATACCTATATTTTTCCTTTTAAAAATCATTGAGAAGTCTAAAATCGGTTAAAAATTTACATAGTTACTGGATAACAGTTGAGTGTAGTGTTCAAGAAACAGATTTTTTTTACCAATAACTTTACAGTTTTCGAGCGTTAGAAATTTTTCAAAAATTGCTGAAATTTTGTACTTGACTGGACATACATTCTACACTAGGTTACTTTAAATGTTTATCGATTTTGTTTATTTTGTAGCACTGTGTAATTTATGACATATAATAAAAGCATGTATTTTCCCCGTCAGAATCAGAATAGACAAAGACAAAATTCTGCAGGTGCGAGAGGTTGAAATATAGTTTCATCAAAAAGTGAAACGAAAACCAGGTGGACGAAAATGTGGAAAAATATCATATAAGTATAGATGCGTCTATGTGAAAGGTAAGACAACTGTGGACTCAAAAAAGACAAAGTACCAACAGTTGGGAAAAAATAGTATATTTATGTATATTTTTACGGTGTTTTGAATCATTTGCTCATACGGTCACTCATTACACAATAAATGTATTAGTACACATTAAAACTAGAAAAAAGAACAATAGTAATAATAATGACATGCTTTGGCATGTCATTCGCAAATGGTGAATACACTCAATGTATGCATTTTTAAAATGCTTTCCTATATTGAATCTGTAGATTTTAATAAGAACATAAAAAAGAGTTAAGTATGACAGTATGATACAACTCGACGTGAAAAATTTTGCTTTATGTATTTAAAACTATCTCATTTTCGCACACTCTGTGGTTTTTAAAATCCCAAACAAAAAATGAAGGGGAAAATATATACGGCTATAACAAAATCAAAATATTTGTGTTCGGTTGAGTAGTTTTAAAGTGTGACTATGCTGCGGCAAATAATAACTTTCGAAAAGAATTTGGATAGATTGAATGCAACTTAATCTTCCATTTCCAGTCGTTCAAAGACCATAGGATAAGTGGATATACAAGGAAGCAGCATATTGAAAAGTAACTGTTACTATTGTTTATTTCTCTGAGGAAAGTTTTACGTAAAAATAACAATTTCGCTTATTACAACTGCGAGCTGAAGTGAGGGGGTATAACAACAAATTTTTTCAGCTTGTAGGAAAGAAGCATTGGAGACATTATTAAGAATATATTATCTCGATTGGTAGGATGAGCAATTATGCCATGTCCATCTGACTACTTCTCTGTCTAGATCTCAGGAAGTACGAAAGGTAGAGACATTTATATTTAGTAAAATGTATTGAACTAAAAGCTTCGTGATGATGTACGTTAAAACCAAATGAGCAAAGTGTACCTGTGAAAGGCATTTTTTATGAAGCATGACATTTTTTTTTATATTTCGGCTAGCGTGCGTACTTGGCGTGCATCTGTGTCAAATAGTTCAACCCGTGCGCTCATCCCACCAATTTTGTTGTTACTGGGCAGTATTCATGCTAATTTTTTCATAGTAGAGCTTGATTTGCGTTCAAAATGGCTTTTTATTTTCAAACTATATTACAAAGTAGGCTAACAAATGACAAACCAATTTTTGAGTCAGTTCAAGGCATACTAAACACATTCTGAGTACGTAAAAATTTACCATAACCATACTTCACAGGATGCTTTTCCTGACCTAACTGAAGTTTGTCTCAAAATTTGAGCTCAACCGGTTGGACGATAATTTTATTAGCTTATTCAGGCCTTATGCCCTATACAGACGATTATGTATCCGTATAGTATGTGACATACTTTTTAATCAATTTCCATTTCTTGTTGAAATTTGTAGAGTTTTGACACTATTTTCAATGCAACATGTTAAAGGCGTCACAAATATTATTGTCTGAACACGGAATTAAAGTTTTTTATTCGAATTGTAAAGTGTCTGTCTTCACATCTAATGTCTCCATACCAAGTGATAGCTCTTGTATCATATATATGCATGGTAATAATATATTTTGAACAGAAAAACATTAAAAATAATGTTTCGTTTATATAAAATTTAAAGGACGCGATGAGTAGTTACCTAAGGATTTTAGGAGATTACTTAATCTCCCTTGTTACACTTCATTCGAGTGTGTCATCGCCACAGTTTCGCAGTCGCTTTAAGTGCGCTTCATTTCGAGGCAAATAACATTTTCAACTTTTTATCGCACATCGCTATCGAATGCATCATTTTCTTATTTTATGCTGGCATTTGATAGATTTGACTCATCATACTCGTATAATGCATTTTGTTTGTTTTTGCTTTTATTATTAGACTATTTCGCTGCAATTATTGCATTTTCTCTATTTATCAATGCATCTTGAACTGTGATCACATGCTTTCGACCGATATTTGTTCAAAGACAAAGCTGTGCTAAAAGTTTCTTCTCAAGCACGCCTTCATGTACGAGTATATAGATATACTTATTAACAATACACTATTTTCTAATTGAACTTCGACCTACGCGATTGAAACAGAAACAGAAAACAGAAAACTGAAAATGAAAACTCTCACTTTTTTTTTTTGTTTTTTTTTTTGAAGCAATGTTGCGCAGCTTTAAGCCGGCAAACCTTTTTCTTTGGATCATTCCTGATTAGATGTTGACTCTTTGTCGTCATTGCGCCTGCGCGCGTGTCAAATTGTCAGTCAAGAAATCACTCTTGTAGTATCATTTTGCATTTTAACACAGAAAGCGTTTTATTGCCTTTGTACATATCTACATACAAGGTGTGATTGTAAAGTTTCTCAAACTGAAATCATGTCAGATAATGTGTGTGATATCCGATTCACGAGTTTGTGAGCCAGTATTTACAATTATTATTATCGTTTTCAAACCACCAAACCATACGCCTAATTCATATAGTTCAATTGAAAAGGAAGAGAGATCGACGTTCACAAGGGTGGATGGACTGGCGTAGATGGCTACCTCGACTCAGTTTTCCATGCTAATCAAGAAATTACATACGTTATGGGATCTGCAGTGTTTATTTTTAGCTCTTGCAAAAACTTTTCCCAAAATAATCTGTGAATAAAAGTAACACAAATTGAATTTTTGAGCAGTATAATGCTCCAATCCCTAGTGTATATCAAACCCAAACTTTTTATTAAAACTCTAATTTTGAACACAAATAGTATAGTCATGTTTTAAATATGATTGAGTTTGGAACTAAAATTATTCAATTTGATGAATTAAGTATTGATTTCATACACTTTATTTGAAATGAGATTAGGAGAGTCTAAGTATCCAAAGAGAGTATGAATGCATACAATTTTTACCAAAAAAGAATCGAATTAAAAATTGAGGTTTTAAGAAATATGCTTGTAGGTTGAACAACCCTTTCAAATTCGCGAAAATTTTTAAAAACTTGAGTTTGAAAATTTATTTAATTTTATGCATGGAATATTAATTTGAAAATCAGTTTCGATTATGCCACGATCGCTTATTTTTTTCAGTGTACGTCTTGCATACGGAAAATTTTCCAAAAAAAAAAAAACACAAATTCTGTAAACACACTTGGAAATTCATTCGATGACACTTCTAAACACCAAACATGAATTAACGTGGTAGCGGAATGTGAACAAGGCAAAAACAAAACAAAAAATGAAGGTGTTCAACCTACAATCCCAAAAAGTGTTCAACCTACAAACAAGCTGCTGGCAAGTGTTTGTGGATTATGAAAATGAATACAAAATAGTGTACGTTACATAAACTCAACTTTCAAATGGAATAATACTTGATCACTTTAAAAGCAGAGGAAATTTTCTGAATTTCAATTAGTAACAATTTTAGAACATGCGATGTACCATCTCCTCTGTGTAATAAGTGATCATGCAGTTAACTCGAAAGTCATATACAAATTTATGTTGCTCTCTTCAATGATGCTGTTTCTGCTGTTTTTATTAATACGAAGTATTGGGATGTTCAACCTACATGCATGCATGTTACAACCTACAAAGCTCTACCCTATATATATATATATATGAATTCTTTTACTGTTGTTAGCAACTATTAAAACAGCTAACGAAATTTTGAACTGTTTACCGAAAACTTTGGCATTTTGTAAAAATTTGTAATTTGTTTGAAGTAGTTTTTATTTAGGATACTTTTAAAGCAAGCATAGAGTACCTTAGCATAGAGTGAACTTTTAAAACACATCTTGAATTGTAATTTGTTATGCTGCTTGAATTTTATTTAACGTCTTTCGAAAAAAGAAACATAAAAATTGACGCGGTTCGTTGTCTCGCCTCTGTAAATAATTTCATATTACAAGCTCTTAATGCATTTCCGATTGAGTTAAAAGCAAATTCAGTGCGCATGTCAAATGCTTAATGGGAAAGAGATACACACAACAACGTACATCGTAAAGAAATGTGCATTAAATCCATCAAATTGAAATAGTATCTGCGGACAGACGTTAAGATATTGTATATACTAGATACAAAGATACAAGTAAAGTATATTTATAAGCGACGGTCAAACATTTAAGTGATAATATTTAATGCAAGTGGTGTCATGAAGACGATGACTTTTGATGGCGTTGATGGTTCCAATGGCTTCGATTTGATTCGATTTGATTTGATTTGATCTGATGTCAGTGGCTTAGCGTTTTGCATTGATAAATATTTATAATCAATTGTAATTTGTTGATTTTGTTGTTATGTGAGAGATGCAAATGCGGTTGGTGTAATTGTTTTTGTTGCTTGTTGTTGTTCCATTAATTTCACTTTTACTTTTATAACTATTAGTTTTTTTTTTTTTTTTTTTTTGCTGAACTTTTCTCACCCCAAAAAAATATGTTTGTATGTTTTCCATTTAAAATGCAATGAAATGTGAAATTTTAGAGATCGTAAGGTTTAAAAAATCTTTTTATATATCTTTTTCTTCTGTTGTTGTACTTGAGCTCGCTTCTTTTATTGTCGTCGCCTTTTTGTCTGTATTTTAATTTAATTTATGAAGATTTTTTTTTCTTTTTTTTTGCATTTTTAATTACACGAGTGGCTCTGTATGATGACTGACTGACTGACTGTCTAACTGACTAACTGACTAACTCTGACAGATCTCGTCTGACTCAGCATTTCAGTATCTCAAGTATCTCAAGCAGCAATGGCAGCCTCTAAGATACTCGTAGAAGATGCTGCAGCGGCTCATTATTTTTGTCGCACTTAAATGTCACAACTGAAAGTGAAAAGTATCTTTTTCTATTTATCTCGACTTGCGGCTTGAAAGCAAAGGTGCTTGCTCTCTTGTGTTGGATGGTATACTTGTACTTACTTAGCTGCGAAAGGTTTGTTCATGATAATTGGTTTTTTAGCAGTTGTCATATTTTTATTAGTGAAAATTTAACTAAAGTTATGTTGAATATGGTGCTTTTTTCTGCAGCATCCTAATCTTTATTAAAAGTTTTTTTTTTTTATTATAGTCGAATCAAATTACTTTAAGTGCTTAATAATTGCATCGTCGCCGTAGCAATATGTCAGCAGGGCTAGGCGCAGCTAAATATATTATATGTATATATGAAAATTCAAACAATTTTTCATATTTATTGCATTTAAAATCGTCAGATACATTGCTAAGGCGCTACAGAGTAGAAAAGTTCAGCATATATATTTAGTTAGTAATTACATTTCATATTGGTTAACATTCTAAGCATATAATCGTAGTTGAAGTTGTTTGAAAAGAAAATGGAATAGTTTCTCTTTACATTTAGTTGTGAACCGCATGCTTCGAAATCGGGCGCCTTGAGTTGGGCTAGGTTGATTATTGAAATCAATCTTTTATTCGTAATAGAAAAACAATAATCGATTTTTATATATTAATCGATTATGTTTAACAATGCCAATATATTGACCAGCAACTACAAAATCTTCAACATTTCTGCAGATTCAAAATTAAAAAAATTGTTAATTGTTCCTATCAAAATATACTAAAATCAATTTTTAAAGATAATCGATATTAATCGTTTAATCAACCAATGCTAGCTTGAGGTTTAACTTTGAAATTGGCTTATGAAATTTAAACTGATCAAGAGTATGAAACTAAACCAAATTTTGGACGGTTCTCATGTACATAACGGCTCAATAAAAAGTTGTCCTGAATGAGTGAGAAGTTTTAGACAAGTTAAGCAAGTGTTAAAATAAACCAATATTTCAATGTTTCTAATCGATATTTGAAAGATATATCATAATATCAGACCCCATGTTATAAAACCTGTTCAAAAGACTTGGTAACTTGACGTCTATTTGGTAATTAAAACTCGCACGCCATAATTCCCAAATGTGTCTTCCTCGGATTTTCAACTAGTCCGTCACATGTCATACGCTGTTTTTGGAATGAAATTCAAAAATGAAGTTTCCAAATATTACTTTAAATTGCATCAGGTTGAAGAAAATATTTCTACAATAAAGTATGCGGCAGCATATATCTATCTTACTAATATTATAAACGCAAGAGTTTGTACGGATTTGTGGATGTACAACAATAAAAAGAAAACGTGGCGTAGCTACGCACGTCGTGTTCCCTAAGAAAATATTATTACTACTACTTTACATTACATTACTACTACTTCTACATTAATTATAGCCTAAGTAAAAGTTTCATTAAAATCCATTGAGTAGTTTTTGCGTGAAAGAGTAACAAACATCCATACAAACTTTCGCGTTTATAATAAAAAATTCAGTTGTTAACAGAATAATGGGGGAAGATTATTGCTTTTCATTAGGCAAAAATTTGAACTAATTATTTAAGCAAGAAAACAAAATTTGCAGTCACACCTTTTACCATACCTAATTAGTACGGAAATCATTTTATTCTCAATTTCGATAGTAGTTTATTTGGAATTTTTGTTGAGCATCAGTAAGACATATTTTTTCAATATTTGACAATTTTGTTGTAAAAAATGCTCTACAATGTATACTATTTAAAGTATTGTCCATCGCTAGCCACTAGTTTTTAACAACTTTCTGGTATTGTGCGGATTCTGGGAACTAACAACTGTGTTCGCCTTTTGGGACTAACCACAGCTTTATCATCGATGTAGGTATAGGGTGTTGCTTATGCCATGATTTTTTATGCTTAACAGTAGCAGTAAAAAACGATGCAAAAAATCATTCCATTTGTGCTGTTTGAACAGCTGTTTGTATGTGAAAAAACATCTTCCCACAAAGGACGCTTATTTAGCTCATAATTTGAAGTTTTTATTAAGATGTAAGAGAAAGGAGGAGGTCAGCGGAGACGACAGACAGAAAAAAAAAAACAGAAAAATATATGTCTTGCCTGTGGCTTAAACTGTTTGAAGGATTTTGACATATAAGCTGTCGTTAGATACGTCTTGATTGCGGGAGTGATAAGTGGTATAATATATTTATATAGCATTTGAGAATAAGTAAAAAGAGGGTTCTTTAATTTGTTTTGAATATTACTGTAGCCTAAATGGCCGATGATATACGTATTCCTCTATCATTTCCTTTGTCACTTCCGCATAAAAGACGATTATAAAGACAAATGTCAAAATCTATCAAACCAATTAGGCTATTGTTATATTTTAATTAGAAACCTTCTACTTTTCTTTACTCTGCAATTTACTTCTGCAATCAAGACGAATCTATCGGTACCTTATATATCAAAATGCGCCAAGTCGCTTGAGCTATAGACCGCGCCAAAGCATGTACAGGCATTAGATGCATAGATGAGGCATACATAGATCCACACATAACACTTGTTAGAGTTGTTGCGTAAAAAATTTGTGACGCCGATAAAAACTCACATACGTAATGATGCAGAATTCTTGAAGCGTGTCCAACCTAATCGTTTAACTTATCTGATCTGTCATTTATGATCAGCATTTACTGCGGCGCCATCTATTGTACATCGGTGGTTTTTCGTTAGTATTCTTAACATGCTTAGGGTCAACCTGCTCCGAACTGCATTAAATAATATTGGAAGTTAAGAAAAATTATCTCTAAAATTATCCTCTATTGGGAGTCTCAGTCTTTCCAAAAATTATGTAATGTACGAGCATACGTAACAATTTTTGTAAATATGTTTAGAAACTAAATTCAATGAATATTTTGACAGAACATATTTCTTTACTAAGTTAGCAGCTCTTATTGCTGCTCATATGATATGATCAAGGCATTTTATGAAAAAGTTTTGAAATTTGTTGGCTAAATTTCATTTCTAATAGCATTGTTATAAATCTGAACAGAAATAACATATTTAATTTCCTTATAATAGTTTGTATCTACATTCATACATTCATAGTTTGTATCTGCATTAATTTAACAAAGTCGTGAAAATAAATTTAAGTTCCAGAGCAATTTATTCCTTGCAACAATTTCGAGAAATACAAGTAAGTATGTTCTTAACATGCCTTCTTGTGTGATTGGCATACCTCTCTTACCAAGTTACAACGAGCTATCTCAAATATAGGTGAATTCTTCCAAATAAAAATGAAAAATTTCCGTGAAATGTTCGAAAAATACTTCGATTATTAGTGAAAATACTTATTAAGGCACGACTTTTTGCTTTTTTATTTATTATTTTGAGTTTGTTTACAATACAACCTAAGCCTATAATAATTGTAATATTTAAGGATTGAAAGAAACCAGGCTTGCTTTACCAAAAATTATTTTATTTGGTCGATTCGAAGAAAACTGTGCATTGAAATTATTATAGATAGCTTTCAAAAATGTATCTGCATAGTCTTACCTGTATTTTGCTGTATTTTAAGTTGAATGTATTTGTGGTAATTTTAATTATCCAAATCAAGTAGATGCCTTGTAATGCAAAAACACTGAAAATCTATAACTCTTTATATATAATTCTTAAGTGTTTACTTGCAAAACTCACACTTTTCGGATTTGGCAAAGGAACTTTCAGTATCAGTTTTTTTTATTTATTTTTTTTATTTGCGTTGTTATTGATTGATTCGTAGTATATCTTATATATATATTTTTTTGGATTTTTAAATATTTTTCACATTTATTGCGCAGAGTGTAAAATTAATGCGCGACAGATCGCTACACGAACCGAAATACAACTGAACGAAAATGAAAAACTTTTGCTTGCAAGTAAGTAAAAAAATAAACAATCGAGTGAAGCCAAGCTAAAATGAAGTGATGACGAAAAAAAAAACAACACACAGAAAAAATAAAAGTAAAATTATGTTTAAAGCCGCAGATACAGATACTTTCATATACAGATGCAACGCATATGAATACAAATGCGCCAATGCAAACAAAGACAGTTTTCGGAGTATGGAGAGCAACATTTGCTCAAAATTAAACAACAACAACATGATGGAGTACTATGACGTATGTAGTAAGCAGATACAATTCAAAAAAGCATGCGAAATGAAACTAAAAAAATACCCCAAGCTGCTCAGCCGCATTGAGAGCGAGAGTAGAGCACCGAAAATAAACACATATAACACAAAATAATATACTCATACATATGCTGCAAGTCAGACATGGCGTGCTCATTATTGCGCAATTGTGACAACAATAAAAGCAGCAGCAGCAGCAGCAGCAGAGAAGCGCCAACTGCAGATACAAAATATTACTCGCGCATGAGTTTTAGTTTTTGTTTTGTTTTTGTTTTTGTTTTTGTATTTGCAGCTTACTGTACTAGCACCGAAGCGTCAACGACGTCGTTAACAGTCTCTGTCAAGTCAGATTTAAATGCTCTGCAAACCATAGTGCTCTCATATGTAGACTATTCGTATCTATGTACGAGTATCTATCTGCCTGTCTGTCTGCCTCCGAGTATCTGCAATCAACCAAGCATGTATCTTTTGCTTTACACTTCGTCATATGTATCTAAGCATTTGTATCTAACGATGCGCGAGATGTGTGCAATGCATGCCGCTGCTGCTATTGGAGTCGCCATTGGCGCCGTCGATAGCTGTGAACGAAAGTAATTGCCAAGCGAAAAAAAGTTTTTAGCGCCGCCAAAGAAATTGAAGCGGCTAAAGCGGCAGCAGCGGCTAAAGAAGCTGAACTAAGGCAGAAGAAGAAGATGATGATGAAGAAGAAGAAGAAGAAGGTGTGTGCACTACAAAACTGTCAGGCACAACGATAGACGCTGCACACTGGTTTAAATGCTGAGAAAATTTAATTTGTACATAGATACATCTTTATATTAACATATAAACAGTATTTACATTAAGATATTCATATATATATATATATATATATATATATATACACTTAGGGCTAGTTTCTCAACATCTCAACTGTATTTTCAGAGACTAACCCCAAGAATATTGAGACACTGTACCTTAATCGTCATCATATTTAATTTTTTTTACTTTGTGCAAGACCCATCTTCCCCTGGTCCCTTTTACTCCTTCGCTTACCAACCTTTACCCTGCACCCATTTCTCTGCCACTTACTTTACACCCCTTCTCCCTGCCCCCTTCTATACGTTTAACATGTATACAACATTTCATCCCTCTATCTTAAATGATACCCTGCTCGTTGCTGCCCTTACCCCTGCTTCAACTACCTCTACCCATGTTTCCCAATGCCCCCTTACCCTACCTCCCTTTCCCCCTTCCACCTATCTCTTCCGGCTCTTTCCCTTCCGCCTCTTCTCCAACACTCCCATATCCCTCTTCGATCCCATATACAACATTTCATTCCTCTATCTTAAATAAGCACTCGCGGGCATTCACAATGGATCGAATTTTGAATGTAAACCATTCTCGAATCCCCATGAACACACACAAAAATTTTCATCAAAATTGGTCTAGCCGTCAGTTAGTCACGTGAGTTCAGTCACGTCCACACGTCAGCCCCTCTTTCCATTTTGCGAATTACGCGAGTAATGTTGGCTTCCAAATCTTGAATCATAGCTAGCTTACCGACAAAGACTTTTGATTTTACATAACCCCAAAGAACACACTATCTAGGCGGCCAGTTGACTGGTCCGAAACGCTAATTTAGGTGCCCACCAAAGTGATGTCTCAATAAATTTATTGTATCGGGTGCTGTGTGTGCCGTAGAACCTTCTTACTGAAACCAAATGTCGCCGACATCACGGGCTTCAATTTCGGGCAACAAAAAGTCCGTTATCGTGGTGCGGCAGCGCTCCCCATTGACGGTTATGTTCAGTCCGGCAGATACATGGACCGATGATTCGACCAGCCCATAAACCACACCAAACAGTGCATTTATGGGGATGTAACGATAGTTCGAGAATCTCTTCGGATTGCTCATCAGTCCAAATGCGTCAATTTTGTTTATTGGCGTATCCATTGAGCCAGAAATGTGCCTCATCACTGAACAAAAGTCGGCTGTTGCAGAGCCCAAAGCCTAAATTCAAGTCTTTCGGCTACGTTGTTCCTTTGTGAGTCTTTCAATGATGAATTGTCAAACAATACTGAAAAATAATCAGATGACACTATGATACCTGATACGCGTGATCTGTGAAAAAAAAAACAAAACAAATGAAGAAAACCCTCCATATGAATCATCCAATAAAAATATGTAGCCCAGTCATTTTTCATTTAAACACAATAATGGAGCTACCAACTTGCATGTCTAAGTAAAATTAAAGCGTATTTTCCAACACTAAGTAAAATAACATCTTAACACACATTTAATAATATTTTATGTAAACATACTTACTCCTGATTCTCTTATAGTTGTGAATTTTTTCTACATGTTTTATTGTTGTAATGTATTTTTTTTTTTTTATTAATATGTTAACACGATAATATGTTAACACACTAACTTGTGAACGCACTCATTTTGTACTATGTCTTCTTTACAATAAATAAGTATGTAGCGGATAACTAACTTTATTTTGCTCCGACTTTCATACAATTTAAACCAGTGTGCGCCACCGCGTTCTCTTTGCTGGTCTTTTTTTTTGATTTTTGCCACCACATTTTCATTACCCATTTTTATATATCGTATAATAATTTTTTATTAGCAATTTTCGCAATTTTCATTATTTTTAATTAAAAAGTTTTTAATAAAAATTAAAATTTCACTTTTGCCTTAAAGAATTTATTTTTTGTTTCAACGGCAGCCGTCTGCGCAGCTGAATTGGCTAAAAAATTAATTGCGAACATACTCGTAAGTACATAAAACCAAAAATCATTTAAATTTGGTACATCTAAGTACATATATACATATATATAAATATTATATTAGCTGATCCGTTGATGCTTCGATCCGATGCCAGTTCTTTAATAGTTCCAAATAAATGGTGGGCCATCGTCTGGTTTTCATACACTTTGCTTCATTTTGAAAATGCTTTTAAAATACACTGCTCAATATATTTAATAACCTTCACACAGAGCATGACCATATCGCAGACCCCACAAAGTATACATATTCGTGGTATACAACCCATCAATTTTTACAGAACTTATTATGATTTACAATTTTTCTACATTGTACATTGATTTATATTAGGTCTAGCAGTTTAAGAAATATAGTGGAAACATAATTTTGCCAATCAACTTACATCGGCTTTTGATAATGAAGCACCAAACAGGGTCACCATGTATCGCTGCTTTGATGAATTCGGTCGTGACTTTTTTCGTAGTAGTTCCTCCATAGTCGGTTATTACGCCAGAAAACATCGATGAGGAATGAATGCAAGAGCTTTGTGTGATTTATACTGAGATTCAAACATCCCTAGGCTTAGTTCCACTAGACTTCATGGTTTTGATCGTCAAAAAACTTGTTTGCTTTAGATGCCACGTAATTTTACAATCGCTCAACTGTTAAAAAAGTTACGACAACCTAATTTCTACGGAAAACTTCACATAACGGTACATTTTGAATGTTTTACAACTAATAGTTTGCCGTATTCCTTCGAAGAAATAAGGAAAAGGAACCGGGGACAATGGATTATTGTTCACCATGCATTATTGTTTGCACCCATCAATTCAAACAAGCGAGCATTTGGGTACTCAACATTAAAGCGATCGGTTATCCGTCATAGTGCTCTGATATGGCACACAATGATTTCCATTTGTTAACAAACTTGAAGAATAAACTGTATCAATGTCAGAAGGGCAGTTGATGCTTTTAAAAGGCATGTTTTGCGAAGCAGTATATCTGGAGGTGGTCACCTATTTTATTTTTAAATAACTTGACAAAAAAAAAAAAAACACACACACACAAAAAAACTTTATTTTTATTTTGGTGGAATGTACAATTTGTTTGGTCATTTGTGGAAAATGACATCGAGCAAATGTCGACCCTCACCGTTCACGCAAAAACTTAATCATTAGCGACAATTTCTAGGCAAATTTTGTCCTTAAGCTGCTGAAGGGTCTCTGGCCGATTTATGTACACTTTTTCCTTGAGATATCCCGACAGAAAAAAGTCAGGAGCCGTTAAATCTAGAGACAGCGGTGGCGAATCATAATCGTCACTTTTTGATATCAAACGTCCATCGAACATTGGTCGCAGTAAAGCCATTCTTCCACCTGCAGTGTGACATGTCGCGCCGTCCTGTTGGAACCAGTAATCGTGCATATCATTTTCTTTGAGAATTATTGCCAAATAATCACGAATTATGGCCATGTAGTGCTACACAGATAAAAATGCAATGAAATGACGTTTCCAATGAGCGCTCATATGTGTCAAAATTCCAACTAATGTCAATTATATGGCAAGTTTTCATAGGTGACTACGAAATAACGTACCCTTTACCCATGTGGTAAAAGGGTGGACTAGCTTTATGAAAATGTATAAAACACGCCAGAAGGACGCGTGTAGTGTGTAGTATATAGACCTGTCCATCCGCATGCATGAACGTCAAGATCTCCGAGACTATAAGCGATAGGGCATTAACATTTGATACTTATGCTCTATTCATCCATATGCAGATAAAGTGTATAAATTAGTCGTGCCAGCCCGACTATAAAGGGTAGTCTGTATACAAAACTGTACCCCCTTTCAAGTTATTGTATTGAAAACGAGTATATGCTACGAGTGAATAGATAAAGAGAGATCTTCATTTGGTATATCGTGAGATAGAGGCATCCAATAATATTTTGCATGATCAATTGGCCGTGAAGAAGATCTGTTCGTGATCAAAAAAGTGCACTTGTCGATTTGTGCAAGGAAATGTTGCAAAAATTCGACCGTATGTGCACGGAACTAAACAACAATTGACTGTTTGGGTGTTCCAAGAGATTTTTATTTCCTTTCAAAGAGGACCGACTGCTGCTGTGCTGTTCCTCGCCTTCCTTATGTTCGAGCAAGCTTTCTTCAAGCTCCTTCAATTCATCTGATTTCAGCTTATCAGCTTTATTGCTTTTCTCAAAGGTAACGCCCTTCCCGCCGATATTGATGCAATTCAAATCATGTTCAAATATCTTCAGTATGAGAAACTTAAGCGCCATGGAGAGACAGAAGTGCACATTTTCTCCGTCAATAGCTTGGATATCATAAACTCGCAGGCAGCTCAAAACCGGAATTGGCAGTCCAATTGGCGTACATTTGTCAGGCGGATTCCGCAACGAAAAACCGTTAGTGCTAATAGTTTTCTGGTTGTATTGAATTCGCAGTTCGATGCCCAAGTCATCCCAAATAAACTCCAAAGATACACAAACTGTAAATAAGCAAGTAGAAGGTTAAATAAGAGAAATATATATACTTTATGGGGTATCTCATGTTTCATTCTGGCTAAATATGGTTATATCAGTAATATGGTAACAAATCTACTGGCACACACACACATACTTCTTATTGCTCTATCCAATTGTTAATCTTGGCATAGAAAGGCTCAACCACCCACTTCAATAGTCTAAAGTTTTTATGCCGATATGAATCAGGTACACTCAAATGACTAGCGACACTCTTCTGAAATTGAAATACGGACCATTTTAACGAAACCAAATCCGAACAAATTATTCGGGCTCGAAAACCGGAACATGGGGGTATTTTCTACAACAGGCTAAACCATTTATGAGGAAATACATGGCTTACTATAAAATTTTTGCAAATATTTTGTTTGAGAGGCTACATGAGAGGCGAAACAAACTCACTGGTGATCCAAAACTAATCTTCTAGTCAACGGTTGCAATTTAATTACCTCATCAAATGTTATTTACAACGTAATATTAAAGCTATCAGGTTTTCCTTTACAATATTTCATTTTATGAAAAAACAAGTGTAAAGGAAATTATTTTCCCTATTTTCTTGATGGCGTGAGACCCGTTGCAGTTAACTTAATCAGTTTTAAGTATATGTAAAATGTGTGCACATAATATTAACTATATTAAATTGAACTTACGATTGAATTTGTATTGCATAACACCGAAGCCAGCACAACACATGCACGCTAATTTCAAACATTTACAAGGACTTTTAAAAATCGGTAGTCCAAATAAACGTGTGTCCATCGTATGCGGCTTATAGCGAATTGGCTGCAATTCGTGCCCAAAGAGAGGTTCATATATAACAAACTTCGTATTTGGATCGTATGAATGCCAAGGATCTGGTAGTAATTTATTTTGAAATGACAATACGTGCTCGATGGAAACTATTATTGACAGCGTTGCGATTGTGGCTCGAAGGTTGTTACAAAACTGTGAATGCATTTTGGGTATGTAGGGCCAGATAGAATTTAATTGGTCTCTAGCAAAAATTTGCAAGGCACACTATCGCGACTGTGAAGCTACGTGTTTTTTTACGACAATTGTACAAACAAAAAATTATTATACTAAAAGAATTTTTCAAATGAATGAAGCTAAAAAAAGATATGTGACAGAATAATTCATACCAATTTATTGTAATTATTCACGATAAATACAATAGTGCTTAATAAATAAAAAAGAAGAAACAGTGTCACAGTCGTCGCTCTACTATACCCTACACAGTTCCATAAGGAGTGGTGTATTGATGTAAAAGTCTTAGTGGGATGCAATGCCTCATTAACATTTGCATTGAAACATGTATGCTCAGCCATGTACTTGCGGGTGACTGCAAGTTAACTATGCTGTGACTTGTTGTGTACTTAAATGAAATAAATAAAATTTGAAAATCTGATTAGTTCCATTCCGATTTTCGACAAAGCAAGTGTACAAGAATTGGACTTTTAGTTATGCGGTTGTAAATTACTTTATGCGTTAGAAACCACAACAATCTTTATTCACGCAACGAAAAACAAAGACAACTTCACACGATTTACTTAAAATACTTGGGCCCACACACAATTAGTTTCTTTATTTCTATTCATCTGGCAAACAGGTTATGATGTCGAAACCAAAGCCCAATCATTCTAATGGAAACTGCCAGCAAAGCCAAGACCAAAAAATCACACCGAGTTCGATCAACTGTGAAAATTTTGATCACTGTATTTTTTCCGATTACAATGGTGTGGTGCAACGTGAGTTCTTGCCAGAAGGTGGTACGTTCAATAAGGAATTTTACCTTGAAGTTATGCACCGTTTTCGTTAAGTAATAGGAAGAAACCGCCCGGATTTGTGTCAAAACCATTCATGGCTGTTGAACATCGTTGCGATTTGGCCAAACAACACCGTAGTCATGCCACCGTGTCCACGGTAAACATACGTTAAAAAGTTTTTGTAGCTATGAGGAAAGCACTTGCCTGTGGTTATCATAAGATTGAAGAAGCATTGACTGAGATCCACATATTCTTTGGAAAAATGTCTCATCTGGAAACTGCAGTTTACACAGAAATCTGAAACGACATCCTTGAAAGATTCAATGCCACCAGGTGATATTTGCAAAGTTCCACGATGATACTTAGTACTGCTATTTAAATAAAAGGAAAATAAATTAACAAAAACAGGAGTGGAGGACACAAGTACGTGTACAATATCCAAACTTTAAATCGGTATCTATTATAGTCCCCAAGATTTTTTCGTTTAAACAGACGGTTGGACGGACGGATATGTCTATATCGACTCGACTTTTGATGCATTTTGAATTTTTTTTTTAATAACTCAAACTATAGTTTGATAACTTGACAGCTTCTTTTTCAATACTTATAAAATATCCAAATTTGATAATATCTAATTATTTCGGTTGTACTTTCCCCGGGCACAAAAAAATCTCAGGAAGTCGGAGTAATGCGTGGGTGCACTATTTCTTGTTTTGATTGTAATATTTCGAAATTGTGGTGCTTGCAGTGTACGGACTACATCGACATGTTTCCGCATTATGAAGGTTTCATTCAATTTAATGAAGTTTTGTACCAAGAATATGAAAAGCCATGGTGAATAGGATAATTTAGTACGATAACGATAATTTAGTATATATAAAAATAATATAGTTGGCAAACTGAAAAAAAAAAATTGTATTATCATCAAAGTCCGAAGTGTCGTGACTCTTAAAACTGGCTAGTTCCAAACCACTGAAAATTGTAATTGAAAGCCGAAAACCAATCTCAGTCATAACTTTATAGAAATTTGTGTGATTTGCGGATATAGAAGATTTATCTTTGTTGCTTTTGTATATATCCAAGCATTTGTGAACGAATAGTGGACGTAAGGGGCGTCAATGTATGATTTGTAAACTATTTCGATGACATCGGCGAAATCATAAAACATTTTAATAGTTCCTGCAAAAAAGAAAAAAAAATAGTGTTGGAGTAATTAAAAAAAAAACAAAAATTTGCAAATTTCGCACTTGACACATGTGAAATGTGTATGTCAAAATTACAATTTAAGAGCGCCTGACATAACAGATACACATGTATCTTCAGATACAACAACAACAACAGAAAAGACAACTACGAGCAATTGCAACAACAACAATGTTTAAAGTCAAACGTAACAAACTTTACACATAAAAAAATTTCACAGCGATTTTTCACGCTTTGCTTATTTTAAGCGTCGCAAAACAATCAAACTCTTCATTATTTTTAGCAATCACAAATTTTCAAAATTATTTTGCTTTTTAACGCATTTTACAAAACAAATAAACCCATAAGTAAATTCAAAAAAGTGCAATGTAACTACATGTTTTCTATACCATATATCAAAATCGTTTGTTGAAATATCGGCACCGTTTATTTACGGAAGTGTTACAAATGTTATTCATAGTCATTTCTTTTTATACAAACTTCATTTTTCTTTTTAAGCTCTATAGTACATGTGCTTAAGATTAAAACAGATGCAATGAACATGGCCTTGTTTAGGGGCAAAGACTTTAGTGGCAACAACTTCTGTTCCCAAATGCGGGCGGCGACAATACCCCCGCAAGGTCGTGGAACAAGTTTTCAGTCATATTGCATGTGAAATATAAAAATGAAAATTAAACATACACATAAACATAAATTTGCTGCTTATCAGTTAAATAGTAAATACCTATTATTAAATAATAAATTATTGTACATTGTTCAGTTGTTCAACTACAAAATATAATACCCTGCACATCAATTTGAGTATGTTGGATGAAAATGAATGACAGTTTGTATTTTATTGTGGGTTTCCATTGGACCCAGCATTCTCAACATGCATGCCACTCACATGAATGTTGAGATGCTCACATGTCGTTAACATGTGAGTGGCATAATGACGTTCGCTTAAAATAAGCAGCTATTTTGGTTTGTTTTGATTTCTTTTTTTTTACAAACATTTTGGGCATTAGAGAGCAACATTTAAGGGAAACTATAGCCTCACGAGTCAAGATTTCGATGATATGATTGCGGAATTCGCTGACGACGGCGTAGTAAAGAAAACGTGAACGGTTGCATTTTGTTGCATACGGTTGCATATTTTAAGAATATGAATTGTTCGGGCGACCTTTTTGCTGTAAATATAGTTTTCTTGCAGGCTCGAGGTCAAATTGAATAAAAAACAATGTTTTTTATTTTCGTATTTTTTAATCCAATATATATCGTTCCTCATCGAGGATCGTTTTCGTCTAAAAAGATATACATGTTAAATTTTTGTATATATAAACTTAAGACCTCATGTACCGACATAACACAAATAGAACAAAGATTAAAGACGATGTGAAAAATCAATATCAATCTCTAATTTATATTCCCGGGCTGTCGGATAGATTAACACGTATATTTTTATATACGACGTATATTTTTTATAACATTTTTTTTGAAGAATTGTGCCTTTTTATAACTTTCACACATAGTGTGAACTGGTATTATCAGTTTGTCTGCAAGTTTGTAACGCAGTAAAGGAGGTATCGTAGATCCCATAAAGTATATATATTTTTGATCAGCACGACGAGACGAGTCGATCTAACCATGTCCGTCTGTCTGTCTGTCCGTCTGTATGTGGTTGCGCATTTTTTGGTGACCAATTTTTATGCTCTCCAGTTGAAAATTGGCACATTCACTTCTTTTTATTGCAGTTTAATAGAGTAGCAAGATTGACTCGCCACGCCTACTTTTTGGGGTAGCCCCCATACAAACCTACCGCCCACTTTTGAATTTTTGTATGAAAATTTTTTTTATTGTAGTCAATATCAACTTAATAATTGATATGATAAGTTTTACTGGACGGATGCTTGCGCCTACTTTTTGTGGTATCCCCCATACAAACCTACCGCCAGCTTTTGACTTTTTTGTATTAAAACTTCTTTATTAAAATCGATATTAGGTTGAAATGCTATATGGTGTCTTTTCATAGATAGCCGCTTAACATACATAGACTAATAGGCGTCGCCCGCCCACTTTTTGGGGTATCCCCCTTACAAATCCACCGTGCAATTTTGCGTCTTTATGAAAAAATTATTCATTTAAATCAATATTACAATAGCTTGAAATTTGATTTGATTTTTAGTGGACAACGGCTTCATATACATATACAAATGGGCGTGTCTCGCCCAATTTTTGAGGTAGTCCTATGTAAACTCACAGCTCACTTTTATGCACTTGTATGGAAAACGTCAATATTAATTTGAAATTCTATATGGCAGCATCTTACAAATCTACTAGTGGGCGTGTACCGCCCACTTTTTGTGGTAGCCCCTATTCAAAACCTCACTTTTATGTTTTACAATACTATTTAAATTGGTATCAGAGCCGGTTCAACCGAAGTAAACATTTTTCCTTGTTTTGTGTAGAGTAACCATACACCAACAACTAGAGCTGGAAAACTAACGATACTATCGAAACTGAAAATCATTTCGAATCGTTGAGAACAAAGGCTTCGAGAAATGCGAGTACCTTTTAGATACTCTTCCCAGCAATCCCACTTTAAAGAATGTGCTACTGAAAATAATGTAAAAATAAGTTAAAAACTATTTTTAGTAGTATGGAGTACTGTACCATATTTGACTTCAAATCACGGTCAACGGTATTGTCAACTAACAAACTACTGGAAGGTATTGACCACTCTTCACAAATTATCGCAGAGCGGTATGTTCTTTACAAAGTTACACCAGTTGTAACAGACAACGTAGCATCTATGATTAAAGTTTGCGAATTACTTAAAACAAAACCTTTACCATGATTCGCCCACACTTTAAATCTCATTATGCAGGTTGCTATGTCACTTAGTAATACATATAAAGGCCGTCATGACAAAGTGTAAGATCATAGCCACGTACTTTAAAAGAGAATTGCAGATGGTATTGAAACGGCATACAGCTTAAATGATAAAGTACCAACACGATGGAATAGCGCATATAAAATGGTTCAACGTATATTACTTACAAACGTCCCAATTTCTAGTGTGCTTTTAAGTACATACTGCAAAGGCACCTCGGCCACTTACAGCGGATGATATAGAACTATTAAAAGACTAGTAGGACTTATTTACCCCATTAGACACTGCTACTTCTCGGGTATCAGGAAGTAACTTTGCTTAAATGCTATCAAAACTAATATGAAAACATTGGAAGGCTCGGAGATGTGTACATATATGATTGAATGCCGAATACTTATGAATGCCGAACATTTCCCAGACTAACAACTCTAGTAGATGCTCAATTCAAGAAAGAAGGTATTCGAAGCAGCAATAATGTGGATCAGACAGCAAAATTGATAGAAACCCGACTTTCCGCAATTTGCAAAAATGGCAAAAGTAGATCATTGATTGGACCAGAATGTTTCTGCGCAGTTCTTTTTATCCAACCCATATTCCTATCGTGTCTGTGGTCGTCGTCTTAACTGAACTGAGCAAAAAATATTGATTACTTACATTAAAACCTTTATTATTTAGATTTATGTTATAGAAACATGAATTTTTTCCACAGATAATGCAAAATTCTTTGACATTTTTTTCAAATATTAGTAATAAATAAATAAAAATTGAACAAAACTTATATACAATTTCATATATGTATGCAGGGTATAAATACTGTCGGTGTACTTCCTGTTTATGAGTTGGTATTAGCGTAGAAAATCTTCTGTATTGAGCTTATCATTTGCTGTTGCCTGTGATGCCTGTGGCCTGGTTCCATTGAGCTTTTTGTTTTTATTTTGCTGCTGTTGTTCAAGCGCCTCCTCCTCCGCCGAATTAAGCTCGATATCGCGATTTGTGCTGCTTACAAAGTTAACTCCACTCACGCCAAAACGCACGCAATCGAACTGATACTCGAATATCTGATTGGAGAAAACCTTCATTACAATCGAAAGGCAGAGCTGCACATTGCCACCGGCGAAGGTGCGTATATCGTAGATTCGCAGGCAGCTGAAAACCGGAAGTGGCAGCAGTAGCGGCAGACAATAATCAGGTGGATCTTGCGCCGAGAAACCGAAATTTGCTATCGTATTCTGGTTATGTGCAATTCGCATTTGAATTGCCAACTGTGCGAAACTATACTCCAAGGACACGCAAACTGTAAGCAAAAATGGAAGTTGAGATTGAAATGCGCTTAATATGTATCAGATCGTTTATTAATTATAAAGCGAAATCTTTAAGTTATAACTATAATAACTCTTTACACATGCTAAATCAGTTTCTAAATCAGTTTTGGCAGATCCCAAAAAATGTTGTGTTCCCAACAAAGCTTATATTTCGGTGACAAAGTCAATGTGGAGATCAACTGTTTTCTAGCTCTCAGCTGAAATTGATCCATGCTAAATCGAAGTTTCAAACAGTAGCTTCTTCCTTTGTTTTGTTTCCATTTAGCACATTCTGTATCCACCATTATTCCAAGAACATTACATACATATGTATCATTTTGAGTATGTCTGCTCATTATATCTCCCTAAGATTTCTTATACAAAATTGTTCATGAAAGCGTTTTTAAGAAATGAATTTTAGAATGTTTTTTTTTTCATTCTGAATAAGTTTATCCATAGATTTTCATCAATAGATAGTGTCAGCTTAACCTAGAAATGATAAAATTTGACTTATTTTTGCGATTTCTTTTATTCCCAGGACGACTGGTTCGATCTCAAAGCTATGTGAAAGAAAAATATAGAAATTATCTTCAATTTAGCACTCAAATTGGTCAAGTAGGTCAACTAGAACTCGAAAAATAAATTCGAGAATTCATATCGCCAAAAAGCTGCCATGAAATAGTTTTTAAATGTGTTTGTCTAGTTTAGTACTGACATTTGGTGGGCAAACTTGTAGTAAACTAGTGTAATCATGTGAATGAGAAGAGCCTGTTGACAGTTTTAAATACTTAATATACAATTTTTATAGCGAAGCAATTGGCTTGATGAGTGAACATGAAAATTCTTATCTAAACGACATATCAACCAAAATGTTGATGAATATCGAAAGGAAAAGAGAGGTAGCATTAGCCATGTTAGCAAACAGCAGTAGCAATCACATGCGAGTGGCTCTTGCATAATTCTCTTTCTCTTTCTCTTCATCTCTCTCTCTCCCCCTTACTCTCTCTCTCTCTCTCTCTCTCTGCGTCATGCAAAACGCCTGTATACAGTTACTTGCTTAGAAGGCGAAATGAGGTGTATATGTAGCAGCAAGCATATGTTGTCGTATATGTTGTTGTTTTTTACACGAATGTTTCTTTCTCTGTTCTTCGCTTTAATGTTATTTTGCAAAGTGTGCCTATTGCATTTGTTAGCTACATAGCGTACTACAATAGTGAATAGTTTTGCATACAGGCAATGCTCTTCTATATAAAGCATATTACAATTGTGTAAATAGCTTTCGGGCATCTCTTGACACATCAACTTTTTTCTTTATCTTAAAAAATCTTAAAAAAATTGTTTTTTTCCAACATTTCATTAATCTCACATATGATCGAATGTTTTGTGGTCAAAACACGATGAAGTCCAAACAAAATTTGTTTCAACGTCTCTGAGAGCTCCGATAAATAGGCTTACTTTTAAAATCTTACTTTTATTTTTACATTTTGTTTTGACGTCACATACGAAAAAGCCATGCCCATCACGTTCCGCCAGAACAAGCGCTCGTTCGGCTTGTGAAGCATTGGCTTGTGAAAGCTATAGTTCGGAAAGAAGTGGCAAGGGGAAGGGCAGAACAACGTCTGCCATATTACAGCTAGGCAGAATCAATACGAAGCACGAAGGCAGCAGCTCATTTGAACCTAGTCTATTGTAATCAGTTTTCATCAATGTTTTCTTATGACGTTATCACGTAAAATTATCGTCCGTAAACCGACTTTACAGACAACCATTTTTTTTTGTTATGTACCTACGAATGTACTAAAGTATAGGATATCACAATTATGGTATTCAGGATGTTGTGTATTGGTGCAAAAGTGAAAATTTGCAAGACCTACAACAACCATGTACAAAAAAATTTTGTGCAGACTTGTAGCTGTTCAACACTTATGACATTTTGTCCATTTCGGTCTATAATTCTAAGAGAAAAAAAAAAGATATAAACCTAGTTTTCCACAGATAGCCCAACATCTTAAACACTTTAATTAAGTAGTATTCTCATAAATATTACTTACTGCGATTATCTAAATTTCCTCCAAAACCCAGGCCCAGACAACACATGCACATATATTCCGAACACGAACAAGGATTCCATAATTTCGGTAACTCAATTAGATTACCCGAAGCTAACATTGATGGCTTACGTCGATCACCCATCATTAGCGGTATGTATCGAAGTGGCTGCATTTGGTGACCGGTGAAAGGATCATAGATAGTCAATTGCGGACGTCCATCCCGGGATCGAAGCGGTTGCATTTGTAATTGTTGTTGTTGTTGTGGCGTTGGAAAATTTTGATAATAATAAGACGTAACCGGTGCGACATAAAATACTACGAGTATTAAACATGTCGCGACCGTGACTCGAAGGTTGTTACAGCACTTTGAAAACATTCTGAATAAGTTTTAAGGTAATACTCGTATGACGACTGATAACGTTTTATTAGTCTGCTTTTTAATGTAAAATGTCGCGACGACGGTCGTCGAGTAGTTATGAAGCTGCGTGTTTTTCCCGACAATTGTGCAAACAGAATGTTTTAGTTTTGAATTTGAATTTGAATTTTCATTATTCTAAAATGTAAAAAAAAAAACAAACAAATTTGTGCAAATGCGTCGTGTTTGTGCGGCATTGAGTTAATTGTGTGGAAAAATATATCGATTGGAAAAATTCACACTAATTTGATTAGTCACGATAAACGCAATTAGAATATGTGTCAATGTTAGATATTGCGATGAATAAATATAGAAAAAAAATGTAATAAAGCATAAAAGTTTAAGCAGTTAATTAATTTATTTAAATGGTAAATAAAGCATTTAGTGGTGCAATATGTGGGGCATAACTATTATAGAATATTAAATATTGTTAAAAATATGCGTAGAATTTCATGATATAGACAGTATTATTTACCTACTGTATACAGATACTATTCTCGTATAGTAGTTCAGTAAGAAATGTGCATTTCCTAAAGGCCATGCGACACATGGTTCACAATCTTCTCAGGGTTCTACTAAGTTGTTTTTATTAAAGCAATGCACTTCTTTCCAACGCATGCTCACATATAACTGTCTATAACTGTCTATCGGTCAAGCCTGCACGTAGGAGGCCGTACGTACCAGTTGTTGTTAATACCAACATTGACGAGATCATACCAGACTTGATCTTTCCAACGCATGCTCGGTCGCTTTCTCAGACATTGTCTCGGGGTTCGTCATCAAAGGGGTACCGAATCGGAGGCTTGTTCTGTTCTTTCCCCTTCACTAGTAAATTTTATGTCGATTTTAAGCGGTGGCAGGAATCAAACCTACCGCAACAATCCTTAATTAAGTTAGTTAAGTGGTGTTGCCTGCTCACAATTTGTTCATTCCGGAACGGATGTTCAGAGGCTACCTTGGACATTCACGAATAACGATGGTTTGTTAGCTTATCAAGCCGTTTGCAAAAGAAGTGCATTGCAATCCAAAACTTTCCCCACTAAAGAGAACTTCTGCAAACGAGCTCATCCCCCATAATACCAACAGCTTTGGCAAAAATACTTTTCAAGTATTATAATTTGTTACAATTCGGTTGCACATCAACCACGCCCTTCGAATTTGGACTACGTAATTTTAGTATATAATTAAACATACTTACTTACTTAGGTGGCTCTACAACCGTCTATCGGTCAAGGCCGCACGTAGTTTAGTGCGCACCGGCGCCGCATCGCCGCATCGCCGATGGCAATCCGAAGCTTCTTCAGGTCATCATAGACCTGATCTTGTCATCTTAAGCTCGGACGTCCTCTCTGACGCCGTCCACCAATCAAGTTCAGGTTTCCGTCGTAAACCCTTAGTGCTGAAGCTTCGGGGTTCATCCGGATGAGGTGACCAGCCCAGTGCAGCCGCTGGAATTTAATGCGCTGGACTATGTCAACCTCATTATACAGCTCATGGTTCGTACGGGTCCTAAACTCGACGCCAACTCTAAGGGGACCAAAAATCCTACGAAGAATCTTTCTCTCGAACACTCCTAAAGACGCTGTATCTGTTGATGTCAGTGTCCATGCTTCTGCATTATACAGCAGGACCGGGATTATCAGTGTATTATAGATTTTTATCTTCGTAGTTCGAGCGAGGGCTCTACTTCTAATTTGCTTGCTGAGCCCAAGGTAGCAGCGATTAGCAAGCGTGATTCTTCGTCTGATCTCTCGGCTAACATTGTTGTCGCTGGTAATTTCTGTTCCCAGATAGACGAAGTTTTCTACAACATTGAAGTTGAAATTCTCCATACTCACAGAACGTCCAAGAGGAGCTGATAGTCTGCGCGTGGACACCAAGTAATTCGTTCACCGCTAGGCCCATGAGACGTCATTGTTTCTCATCAGCATATGTGAGTAGCATCACTTCCTTATGGAAGATCGTGCCCGATCGTTCTATGTATGGGCATTGGCGTAGGATGTACTCCAACAGGAGATTAAAAAAGTCGCACGATAAAGCATCACCCTGCCTGAAACCTCTCTAGGTATCAAAGGGTTCGGAGAGGTTCTTTCCTACTCTGACGACGCTTTGGGTGTGTGATAGCTTCATCATGCAAAGCCGAACGATCTTTGCTGGGATACCAAGTTCAGATAGGGCGATGAAGAACTTCGTTCTTATCGGCGTGTCGAAAGCGGCCTTATAATCGACGTCACTGGCCGACCTCTTTGGTCTGAAGCGGCACTGATACTGACTTATCAGTATGGCTCCAGGCGTTTACACAGTACGCGGGACAGAATTTTGTATCCTATTGAAATGAGACTTATTGCCGGGTAGTTCGCGCAGGCAGCCTCTTGTCTTGAAGATAGGACAAAGAACACTGAGATTCCAATCTTTTCCAGTACGATACATGTCTGAAACTAAAATTTTAATCGTGTAGCCTGGTTTCCAATTGCTTGGCATCCCTTTTAGCCACAACCGTTGGGCTACTTATGAAGATTTCCACCAAAACCAAATTGCCAGACGTTATCATTTCCGCATTGCAAGATGATTGACTTTACTCGTATTATTTGAATGCAAAAAGAACACAAAACTATGTTTATGTCCAGAAGCGCTAGTCGAGGCATTCGTACTTTATCAGCAACGATGGGCTTTGTTAATATTTTAGCTAAAAACTCAACAGATATAGAACTTAACTACTGGCAACACCACGAGCAGTTTCGAATGACATAACAACGACGTGTTATTGGTCGTTTTCTTCTTTGAGAATTGTCTACAGATCTGGCTAGCTAAATGAAAGTTTGCCATTCAGAAAGTTGATCATACCGATTGGGTGTCATTCTTCGCTAAGCCACAAAAACCGATTAACATATTTTGCAGCTGAGAGCTAAAGGCTGGACAACTACAAGTTAAAGATCAGCCCTTGCTGTGCTAATCTGGTGGTTAAGATGTCAAGTCTAGGATCTGTATCATATAAATGACGGCAAGAATTTGATTGATCGAGTGGCTACTAGCTTTAATAGCCGATCCAAACAATAAAAGCCATTCAGTTCCAATGTTAATCTCTGGCTTGGAAAACTGATGGTACTCGTAGAACTATGTTCGATGGCTTCTCCGATACTTTATTTTTGATTTACATGCATAAAATTATAAAAGTTAGTATTTTGGAATGCTTTTATTTAACTTACAATGTGTGCAGAAACTAACCATGAACGTGTCGATCCCACTACAATGTAGTATGTAATATTGTATGTATCTTTTCATGGTCAATTTTAAATGGATTACAATTTAAGAGTTCCTGATGTAACGGTTGTTTGTCGTAGAAGAACAAAAACTGCAACAAGAAAAACAATATTAAAAGAAAGAGAAACAACAACATTGTTACGTCTTAACTTTATACAAAAAGAAAGTTCCACGCTTCGCTTATCTCAAGTCTCGCAAATCAGTCAAACTCTTCTTCTTCTTTTTTCAAGCAATCAAAAATTTTGCAATTGTCAGTTTTACGCATTTTACAAACTTGTAACTTCGTTTTTCACAATTAACAAATTTTCTTTCTGTTTTTTTTTTTTTTTTTTGGTGTTTATCAAAATTGTTTGTTGAAATATCGACACCGTTTATTTACGGAAGTGTTACAAATGTTATTCATAGTCATTTCTTTTTATATAAACTTCGTTTTTCTTTTTAAGCTCTATACTACATGTGCTTAAGATTAAAACAGATGCAATGAACATGGCCTTGTTTAGGGGCAAAGACTTTAGTGGCAACAACTTCTGTTCCCAAATGCGGGCAGCGACAATACCCGCAAGGTCGTGGAACAAGTAATCATTCATATTGCATATGAACTACAGCTGCTATTTCTCAGTCAAAATAGTTTTATTCAAATTATACAAAAAAATTCACTTAACTGAGTATTTAAATATGTATTTATTACATTTCAAAAATTGTTCACAATTCATGATTTCCCGAACGTATAACCGCGTCTCATGCGTTGTCATCAGTTCGTGCTTTTACTGTACTGTTTCTAACAGTAGTTCAACAGTGGTGGCGCAAACAATATTGTACAGTGGTCATTAGTTCGTGGTCGTGTAGTACAGTGGTCATTTGCTGTTGCTGAATGTTAATTTCACTTTTCGAATTATCTTGGAAACCTGGAAACATCGTTTTCGCGGCAAAGACCGTTGTGAAAATTCGTAAAAAATGGTGTAAATCACAGTTTGGAAGTTTTGTCAACTTTCAATAAGAACTATGTACATATTTTTCGTTTTTGACAAAGTGAGTTGGAAATTTATTATTTATTGAAATATAACTATAGTTATAGGCTTCATATTACACCATGTTCGCGCCGCATCTCACAACATATATTTTATTATATGAAGAATTTTTATATAATTTAAAATTGTGTGTGTGTGTGTGAGTGTGCCTAAGTTGAATTTGTTTGCTTACATTTGTAGAATGAAGTGAAAATATTAATAATTTTAATTATGTATATCCGTAATCTTAGATCTTTCTATCCACTCTGAACTGAAGTTTTGCTTCTAACACGTTTTCTATACCCTAGTTCACTTTTATGCATTTGTATGAAAAACATCAATATCAGCTTGAAATTCGATATGTTGGCATCTTATAGATGGTCGCTTCATAACGCCCACTTTTTGGGGTAGCCTCTATTTAAACCTCCTCGTTTATGTTTTACAATTCGATTTAATTTCATGTGAATAGTATTAGACCTTCGGATCAACCGAAGTTAACGCTTTTCTTGTTTTATTTGATTACAGCTATCTTGCAGTTAAATATGATGTTTTTTTAACAATGGTTGTTTTAGATGGATGTTTTTGATGAAGGCACGACATAAAATATAAATCGAGAAAGAAATTCAAAGCAATACCATATTCAGCACATGAAAGTACACTTCGCTGGGCACAGTTGTATTGTACTCGTTGGGGTTTACTTTAAAGGCGACCAAATATATTTTGAAATACAAATATAAATAAAGTTTATGTATTTCATTTAACAACTTGAAGTTCTTTTCATTTACACAGAAGTTCCCCAATTTAAGTTAAATGCTTTAAAACTAGTTTGGGTTGCAAAATTTATTCAGTGATGTTGAAGTCAGATATGCCCATATGTGAAACTGACTGCATTTAAACCTCAAACTAACAAATATTGTACGAACTGCAGAAATAATTATTCACCTTTTCACTTTTTCTGAATATGTATTCACAATTTATGGCGGCGATGCGACTAAAGAAGTTTGAAACGTTCGACGAATTGAAATTAGGCTTCTGTCAAAAGGTGATGACTCTGACTGCATGTGATTGCGCGCGCGTGTGTGTATGTGTGTGTGTATGTGTGTGTGCGTGCGATGTATCTGTCAGAAAAGGACTTCAATAAGCTACACTCTTACACGTAAAATAATTGACAGCAGGCGAACAATGCAATGGCAAATTGATTTTGAGCGCCTGAAAGCGCAGCAACAAATTTTTTCCAATAGAAAAAAAGCAAAGAATTGTAACGCGATGCAAAATAACTCAGCTTAGTTGCAAAAAAAAAAAAAAAAAAAAAAAAACAAGAAAAAGTGCTACAGTTGAGTGTGTTCGACCTCAAGATACACTGTATCTTATCTCATCTCAGGGTTCTGTAGTGGCCCAATATGGAGTTATGTGAGTTATTTGTTTAGGATTGACGTAACACACGCTAAAGCTTAAATTATAAGAAAAACACATTTTTTTCAAACAAATTTAAAATCGGGCAGGTTTTTTATTAAAAAAAATCAAATCGCTAGAACACATTAAAAGAATTCAATATAGGCACTTCCTGCGTCGTACTTCCTTATGTTATACCGATCTAATCAATAATTCATAAGTTAAATGATACTATTATGATTTTGTCACCAAGTTTCTAATGCATTGAAGAAATCATTAGAGACCCCAAAAAGTATACGAGTATATATTCTTGATCGAATTGAACTAGCCAAGTCCGTCTGTCTGCTCGTAAGTCTCTCTGTCCCTTGTCTATATGAATCAAAACTAGTTTCATAGTTCATAAGATATCGTACTGAAATCGGGTATTGAGACATCATATGTTCCAAGGCTGAACATATATCACATATACAGGGTGGGGCACAAGTAATCACCCGATGTTCTTTTGCTTAAATTTTTTTTGTATAGTGAGCAGCTTTGGTTCGCCGTTGCACCGTCCTGTTGGAACCACATGTTCTCCAGTCACAATTCATCCAATTGAGGAAGAAAAAATGCGGTAATCATGGCTCTGTAACGCGTTCTCAAAGAAAAATGGCCCGATGACTCCTCCAGCGTAAACAGCACACCACGCAGTAACTTTGAGCGGATGTAATGGCTCTTCGTGGGTGATACACGGATTTTCGGTGCCCCAGAAACGATTATTTTGTTTATTAAAGTAGCCGCTAAGATGGAAATGAGCCTCATCGCTCATGATAATTTTCCATGAAAAATCGATTGTTGCGCAAAAAAAAAGGAAACAATTAGGCCGCGTTCTTGCGGAATGAACCGATTCATAGCTTGTCGATTTGTATTCTGCGTTTGTTTACTTCACAAATGTCAAAACCGAATTGACATTTGGCGCCATTTGCAAAAGTCGTAGCGTTTTACAATAGGGTGATTACTTTTTGGCCCACCCTGTATTGTAAAATACCACGCCCACTTTTAGAGGTATCCCCATATATTCCCACCTCCCACTTCACATATTTTCTATAATAAAGTTTTTCATTACAGTCAATATAAAATTAAAACTTGATATGGTGGCTTCTAATGAACGGAAGCTTCTCAAAATAGGTGATTAATTTTGAGTTTATATTTTTATTTTTGTATATGTAAAACTTTTTAAATAGATTTCGATGTCGGAATCATTAGTATGACCCAAAAGAACAATCTCTGACATTTAGTTTTTAAAGATAATTTCAGTCAAATGTTGGCCGCGACTACGCTGTAGGTGGTCCATTCAGTAGGTCCAATTTTCGATTACTCTTTCCAACATTGCGAAGCACGCGAGTTATGTTGGCTTCGAAGTCTTGATTCATAGCTGGCTTATTAACAAAGACTTCACATAACCACAAAGAAAAAAATCCAGACGAGTCATATCACATGATCTACACGGCCAATTTACTCACCAAATTGATTTCGCGCGCTGTATGTGCCGTAGAACCATCTTCAGACAACAAAAAGTCCGTCACCATGATGTGGTTGCGCTCTCCATTGACGTTTATGTTCTATCCGTCCTAATTTTTAAAGAAATACGGACCGATGATTCCACCAGCCCATAAACTACACTAAACAGTGCATTTTTGTGGATGTAATGGTAGTTTGAGAATCTCTTTGGGTTCCTCATCAGCCCAAATGCGGCAATTTTGTTTATTGACGTTTCCATTGAGCTAAAAATGTGTCTCAACACTGAACAAAATTTGGCGCGAAAACAGCGGATCTTCATTGAGCTATTGCAGAGCTTATTGACTGATATTAAAGCGTAAACTCAAGTCTAGCGGGTTAAATTATTGAACGTTGAGTTGGGTTGTGTAAATCTTTAAAACAAGATCATCAAGTTCAAGATCAAGATTCATAAAGTTATTCCAAATGAAAGCAAAAGATGGCGTTGAATCGTTTAGTCATGGTCATCAGCCATACTCTCTACTACAGCCTATTCGGTCGTGTATCATCCAATGACGTACACTGAGACTTAAATTTGCGTATGGTATGGGCAATAGTAGGCTCGGTAGGTCGATGATGCATACCATATGTTGCTCGAAATATTTTCCACAGTACACTGATTTTCGTAATAAAGAAAAAGTAAAAATCGCACGCTACCAATTCAGGCGAATCACGAACTTGTTAATGATTAAAATATGATTTCGAGTCAAAAAAATTAGTAACAAATGTGAATCGAGGAGATTAAAAAGTTTAGTTTACTTTGGAACATAACAGAACAAACCTTGCACACATCTTCTGTATATTTAAGTTGTAGAGCAGAACATATTCCCTTTCCTTGTATCACAATGAAGATTTCGGCTAATTTTTTGTTTAAAGAATTCACCTACTTCTTCGATATTACTTTTATCAGCATTGGTTTTCGAAGAACCTGATTGTACTTCGTCTTGTATGTTCACTCAACCTTTTATGAACCGCTAAAACCACTCAAACACTCTGTTATGTGGGTCAATTAAAACTAGTCTACAAATAAAAACGAAATTAAAAGTACATTCCATGTCATACTTTTTCTTTTTTTTTCTTATAGATTTTGGTCTGTTGAACTCGAAAATAGCCTCTAAAAATTGACTTTTTACTGTATGAGTTTTTGAAGTTTTTTTTTAGAAAGTAGCTCCATTACTTTAGCTTATTTTAACTATAAACTTGGCACACTTTTACCGATTTTAAATTGCTCTTTCTTCGAAGTTATTTTTTCAATCGATGCCATAAACACACTGCCACTTTATGCGCGATATCTCCGCATTCAGTGAACCCAATAGCATGAAGTTTAGCATGAAAGTAAAGAAAAGCATGAAACTTTTGAACGCACTTACATATAGTTGGCGCTACAAAAGTGAGACTTTCTATAAAATTCGGTTTTTCGTGTAAGACACCTTGTAGTATGCATACGAGGGCAATTTGATATGTCAGTGAGTTTTTGAATTTCCCGCGAGTAACTTCCAATACAGCACTGCTTCAGTCAACCACTATCTGTTATCTGTTAGGATATGGTAAAATTTTAAGCAATCTGCTGCATTAAGTTTGTGTTTGAGCCAGTAATTGAGCGCAGACATGAATATCGGACAGACGGATAGCAATCAAAAAGTTGCCACGCCCATCCGATAAAAGGAAACCACTGTTTCATCTACAACCTGGTCGCTGATGTGCTGCAATGGATTCAAATTTTATACACGTTCATGAAATGGCGCAAAAACTTGACAATATTGCGGTTAATCAACGTTAAACACTACTTTGAAGTTATTACTCGATTTCGTTTTAGATAAATTTCGGCACCGATCTGCTTTCTGTCCGTCTGTCCGTCTGTCTGCCTTTCATGTCTGCTTTCAATGGTTGTCAACACACAAACTTAATGATGCAGTTTAATATAGATCGAATTTGAAAAAGTCTCTGACCTATCAAATTACGCTCGTATCACACTATGAAGCTTAGCCCCTATTCAAATTTATTGTTATTTACATAGATTTCAACTGCTGAATACCAACTATGGTGCACATGAACGTCCTAAACAATTACATAAAAACCTATGTATAAAAGACTACAAATTTGCTACGGTTTGGTACATGTTATCAACCCCTAAAAATAATCAAAATTAATACAAATTGCACACCATTGTTGGTATACGAGTTCAAGTTTTGACAAGGGCAATTGTTATTCGTATAATTCTAAAATGTTCAATGTTTCGGTTCTTAATCAACGGCAGTGATTGATAGAGAAGCTAAACTTCTGTCAGCTTTTCACATAGCTTATTGCCTATGATAAAACTTTATTTAAAATTCACTTTGCTAGCTACTATATTGTGAACGTTTAGAAATGTATGATACCTTATAATTTATGCAAAGCTGCAGGGTATTGAAACACTGCAAGTGTATTCGTTGCTGAGTTATTGCATTGGCAGGACTGATGTGCGTTGGGCATTGGGTTTCTTTCTAATATTGTCAACTTTAGAATTTACATTTTGTGCACCTTTGTTTTATTTACATATTTTCTGGTCTGGTCAGTGACTTTATAAACTGCTGCAACATGTTAACAATTGCTTTCATTTGGCATTCAAATTCAAATTGAATTGAGTCAATTTTCGCGCTCTGTTGACGCTCGACGCCAGAAAGTGACCTGAATATATGAACTTCGACATTATATATTTTATTATGAGTCAAGTCAAATGGTTTTAGATACAATAAAGCAGCAAACAAAAATGTAAAAAAAAAAATTTGAAAAATTTTCATTTATAATTTAATAATAAGCGCTGCAAAAACTTTAGAAGCAGCGAAAAATTTTTACAGTCATAGTACAGGGTGTTTTAATTGGAGCTTCCATTTTACGAAAGGTATTAAACTTTCATAAATTAGTCCGATTTGACAACGCTATTGACATTTGTGCTCAGTTTGCTTTGCAATATTAGCTTTGATAAAAGTAACGCCAGAACAACGCTTGCAAATTGTACAAATTTATTTCGAAGATCGTGTTTTTAGTTCGGCAATGTTAGCGTTCCATCTGTGCATTTTATGGTCGACATAATCGCTCATCCGATTATCAGCGGATTTTGATTGCAGTCCGTCTGTCTGCCTTTCATGTCTGCGCTCAGGCTAAAGTTCATGCTTTTGGCTTCACTGTATGCCGAGAAATTGCATATAAAGTGACAGTGTGTTTATGGCATCGATCGAAAAAACAACTTTGAAGAAAGAGCAATTTAAAAACGGTAAAACTTTTACCGAAATGTTGCAAGTTTATGGTTATGATTAGATAAAATAGTGTAGCTACCTTATTAAAAATTCGATAAACTATGGATCGTTAGAGAGTAGTACTGAGGAGGACCGAAATGTATCGAACTGTATTCGCGCGCAGAATTAAATCTGTGTGTGGATTCATTTTTTCAAAAATCTTTCGTAAATATCTCAGCCTACGACCTAATAAGATCTAGCTGGTAAACTTTCGGTCCATGGGTTGAAAATCAATTGAAAGTCAACCCACTGCTTTATTACAATATTCTGTTCAGTAGTGAGGACCTCAATCGAAATGTCAATAAACAAAATTGCCACATTTGGAGTGAAGAAAATCCATGAGAGATTCTCGAGACTCCGTTACATCCACAAATAAAATCACTGTTTGGTGAGCTTTATGGAATCATTGGTCCTATGAGCGCTATTCAGCTGTGATATTTACTGAAGACATGTTTTTCCAACCGGAAGGCACCACATGCCATACAGCGCGTCAAATAGTCGACTCACTGAAGTAAACATTTGGCGCACACGTTATTTCTCGAAATGGATCAGTCAATAAGCCACCGTGATGGTGTGATTTAACGCCTCTGAATTTATTTCTCTGGGTTTTGCGTGAATTCATTGGTTTAAGTGAAGAAACCAGAATGATTTAGAATAGCGGTGGGCACGAAAATTTGAAACGGGTGCAAGTACAACAACATCTACAGCAAACAGAGTTTTTGAAGTCATAAATCTAAGCAAAATGAACACTTTTATGATTCTATGCGTCGCGAAGAAAATCGAGCCTTCGCTGTATTGTTGTTGTTTGGTTTATTAAAGTAACAAATATTCAACACTGAAAAAAATTATTGAAACCATTTAATTATTGAAATCACTTAGTAAAAATCGCAACACATCAAAACCTACTTCACTTTCTTACTTAGTGTACAAGACGCGGCAGAAGTCATAAATCATAGCAAAATGAACACTTTAATGACGGTCTGCGTCGCAATGAAAATCGTGTGTGGCTGTTTTTTCGTTTTCGGCAGCACCGTAAGTTGTTGTTTTTGTCTCGTCGAAAATCGCAAGCATGCAAAAGTAACGGTTTGAGCAGTCAGAGCAACGAGAGCAAGGGCTTGCCCACCGCTGATTAAGAAGACAACTTTTTGCGAAACATTGAAGAGATACGGCCCAAATTGCTTGAAAAAGTGGTCGAAAATTGGACTTGCAGAATGCGTCATGCCTGAAATCATATTTAGACACTAATGAAAAAATATAGGTAAAATTATAGTTCTAATAAAGCCATTTCACAGTTCGGTATTATGCTAACTTAGTATTTTAATTTAATTCAAAGTTCTGTACCTCTATAAAAAAAAAACACCCTTCACATATGTTATATGCAAATACAAATACGTCCATATATAAAAACATAAACATTATTAAACTTAATTATAATTACAACGAATGAACATGTGTGTTCAAGTGCCTGTACATACTACCTATTGTACACAAACATATATGCATATGTACATATGTATATACGTAGATGTGTGTGTGTATATAATTTTGTTTGCATACATTTACCTAATTAAATTAAATAATATAAACGCAAAAGTTGTAAAGAGCGTAAAATTCCAGCGAAACAAAGGCACACAAGGCGAAAATAGGTACTCAGACCTCTTTCGGTCTACTTTGCATGAAAATTGAAATATAAAATTATACATATAGGTATGTATATAAGTATGTATGTACATCCATGCGACAATTACACCCAGTTACTCTTTTCAACTTCCTTTCATTGTTCGCATATGTTACGCATACGCCACGTTTTATTGCCCGCCGTACAACTTTCTCGTTTTGTTGTGCTGCACTTCATCTTCCGCTGCTTGATTATCGCAGGCCGCTTGACGCCTTTGCGCTCAAAATTTACCGCCCCTTTTAATGGCTGATTCTAAGCAAATATTTAGCATCTGAACTTTCACTTGATGTTGATGTCGCCCCCCCCCCCCGTATGTACTTCCCTATAAAAAGTCACGAGGGCAAAATCATAAGTAATCGAATCGGCCAAGATTTTTAGCTACCTATATTGGGTGTTTGAATAAATTTGTAGCGTTCTTTTTTTTCGGAAATTGAGGCTTTATTGTACAAAACTGGTTACAAATAGTTTATTTATAGTATTTTCCACTAAATTTTCCATCATTCTGGCAGCATATGGATTCTGCGTCCGAATGGCGACATTTCTTTAGAAGCAATCCAAGCATTTACCTAATTTTACCAGCTAGGCCAAACTGATTCGATCGGAAAAAGTGGTAATCGGAAGGTCAAACATGTCTGGTGAATACACCGGGTAGTGTAGGACTTCGAATATTGAACATCCAGCACGGGGCCAAGAATTGTCATGCTGAACAATCACTTAATCGTGCCTCTGCTCGATTAGCGGCTGTATTTTCTTCAATACTCGGATCAAATGCATTAATTGTTGTTGGTAGCGATACCCCGTGAAGGTTTCATTGGGTTTGATTAGTCGACTACACCCAGCTGATTCTATCAAATACAGAACATAAACTTTTGGATCCATGGATATTTGGCTTAACAGTTGATGTTGTGCTTAACTGTGCACAACTCCTGACTTTTTCCGTTTGAGATTGTCGTAGTGGATCCACTTTCCATCGTCATACATAAATCGATGCAAAACTCTCTTCCTTTGCTGACGTTCAAGCTGCTCACAGGTGAAATAACACCTGTCCACGTCTTTTGGTTTCAATTCGATCAAATTTCCCTGCTTTTGGCTCATTCACATGGCTTTGAGGCACTTGCTGACTGTTGAAAAGTTAATTTTCAATGATTTAGCTAATTCTTGAAGCGTTTGACATGAATCTTCATAGAGCAATGATTTTAATTCTTCATCTTCGAACATATGTCGACTGCCCAGGTCGTACCTTATCCTCCAGCTTAGAATCACCACATATAAATCAAACAAACCACTTCCGACATGTTGGCTCAGCTCTTCATAAATTCCAATTAAAGTTCGATGGCTTTCGGCAGCAAGTTGCTTCATGTTAAAGTAATGAAGTAGAACTTCCCGCAAAAACATTTTATTCGGCACAAAGTTAGACATATTCAGTAAAGTCAAACGTGTTCTTATTTACGTTTCAACTATATGACATATACACAAAACAGCTGTACGGGGGAATACAGTTTGGAAAGTTGGAAATATTGGAAATACACTAATCACGATGCGCTTTGATGCCAAAAGATGTTTTCAATAGTGTGAGCTTTATCGTGCAACTTTTTTAATCTTCATCTGTGAGGATAGAGAATTTCATCATGAATGTTGTAGGAAACTTTGTCTACATGGGAGCAGACATAACAGGCAACAACAACGTCAGCCTGATTTCAAGACCTGGACTCCAACTCACTACTTGACAAAATAAAACGCTGGTTATTAAACGATCTTAATGGTAGAAGGGCATACGTTGTGTTCAGGGGGGTGAGGTCGGGTTATCGAAAATTAAAGATGGGTATACCGTAGGATGGAGTTCTCTTCCCTATCCTGTTCAACCTTTATTTGGCAAAGATGCCTCATCCGCCTTCATGTATAAAATTGGTTACCTATGCGGATGATTGTACCATTTTATTCTAAGGCGTGAACGTCGACGAAATTTGTGCGAGAATTAATATCTATTTAGAGAATTTGTTAAATTTGTTCTATGCTCGCAACATCAAGCTCTCAACTCACAAGTCGTCGGCTTCCATTTTCAACTCCTGGACTAAGGACGTAAGGATGGAATTAGATGTCTTTGTTGGGGGTTTGAGTATTCCGACAGTTTAGTATCCTACGATACTTGGTACAACTGCCAAACCTCTGCTTAGAGTCTCGGCTCATGCCACCAAGACGCATAATCATCTGAATTCAAGAAATAAAGTACTGAAGTCGCTTGCTGGGTCTTCTTGGAGTAAGAAAAAAGAGACAATAATTACCACTTTAAAAACTATTAGATGATCTGTCCTAAATTATGCTGCTTCGGTCTGAAATCCTTATCTCAGTAAGACGCAATGGCCATGCCTGCAAAGAGGTCAGAGTAGTGATCTGAGCACTGCTACTGGTTCTCTACAAATGACTTATGAACCCCAACTGCATGAAGAAGCGATGATTCTTTCGGTTCACCAACGTAATGAATTGTTTTCGAAACAGTTCTTAGTAGATGCATATACATAGGAGCAATCATCCCAACCACGGCAGCCTCATGAAAACCGTTCCAGCTCGTATTAGAGATGATATTAAAAGTTATAAGACGAGTATTTCTCGATTCACACCTCAGGATCATATAGATGAGCGTGTTTATATTTCTGGCAGTGCTCAATTGCATGAAGATGCAGTTGAATAGTCAAAAACGTCTTCCTCGTAACAGCAGGACTAAACTAGCACAGTTAAGATCCTGATGTCACAATATGCTTGAGTGTTACAGAGAGCGGATCGGCATCAGCACCAATGATTGCTGTCCTAAGTGTGGTCAATCGCGACCCACTTGTTCAACTGTCCGTCCCGTCCGACGCAATGGAGTCCTGTAGATCTATGGATACGTTCAATTGAAGTAGCCTCGTTGCTGGGACTTGTCAACAAAGCTTAAATATCGGTTTGTCTTTCTCTTCAATTATAAATATATTGGTCTCTCTATGTACGAAGATAATAATGTGTCCTGTTGTATGGCGTAGAAGCATGAACCCTGACAATATCGAATACAGCGTCTTTGGGAGTGTTGAAACGAAAGATTCTTCGTAGGAGATCTAGATCCATTAATTTTCTCATTAACTGAGCCGTTAATCGACTAGGTGTGAATACCCTAACGGTTTCTATGTAAATCAGGATAAAATGAGTTACATTTCATGCTGCCCTCGTGTAAACTGTACACATTTTCGATTTCAATTTGTTCGCACATTTCTCATTATTATAATTTCCCATTTTAATTTTCGTTTGCGTTTTTCGACATTTGATTTGAGTTTTGCAACAATTTGCATATGAAATTTCATTATTGGGAGCGCATTTGTTTATGTTTTTGTTGCTGTTGCTCGTGCAAATAAAATAAACGCTAAAAAATAATTTTGTTTTTCTAAACTTAATTAAAAGTTTCGTCGCTTTTTTGGCATCAATTTTAAATATTTGTTGTTGTTGTTGTTGTTATTGCTTTTGGTTTCAGATTTTTTTATGCAGCTTCAGAAAATGTGTATGTGAAATATGAGTTATAAAAATGTAAATTACATTTTTTCAAAAAAAAGGACAGAAATTTCCTGACACTTGAGACCAAATTTTTAATCGAGAACAGAAGTCGAGCTAACCGTATTGGTCTGACCGTTTATCGGTCTGTTATTTAAATATAGCGTTATGTTAAATATCGATATGATTAATATCTGGAACGGCAAATGTTTAAAATCAATCAGTTTATATGTATATCAGACCACTATGTTTACAATCTAATCGCTTGGTTTTTCCATTCCTCTTGAGACACCTCCAAAACGTAGTTTTTGAACGCTTCAACTGCTTCTACGGCGCTCGTAAATCGTTGACCACGCAGTTTACCTTCGATACTCGGGAACAAGAAGAAGTCATTGGGTGCCAAATCAGGACTGCCAATGAGTGTTAATGAGTCATTAATTCGATGTTTTGTCTGCTCAAAAATGCACTTGTTTGACGAGATGTGTGAGAGCTCGCATTGTCATGATGGAGAATGATTCGTCTTTGGCGGTTGGTTTTACGAATTTCTCCGAAGAGTTCCGGCAAACAAATGGTCGTGTATCACTCAGAATTGACCGTCCTACGTTGCTCAAGCGGAACAGTGGCCACATGACCCATTCGGCCGAAGAAACAGGCGATCATTTGCTTCGCTGTGCTTCTTCCACGAACAACTTTTGTTGGATTTGATTCGTCTTGGAATACGCACACGGTCGATTGCTGTTTTGTTTCCGGCTCTTACGCATATATCCATGATTCGTCACCTGTCACGATTATATACTAAACTACACCGAATGGTGCGCTTTCCTACGTGCGGCCTTGACCGATAGACGGTTGTAGAGCCACCTAAGTAAGTAAGTAAGTAAGTAAGTAAGAAGTCTCTATCTCTTATAGTTTACGAAATCTGTGCGTTCAAACAGACGCTCGGACGGACGAAAAGGTGTCGTCTTCTGATGCTGATAAAAAATTTATAAACTTTTTTTAGGGTCTGTCACATTTATTTCTGCCTGTTATATATATTTGCACCAACTTTATAGTATACCCTTTTACATTACTCACAAAAATACGAAACTTCGTGCTATCACTTGCTAAATTTTCGTGTTTTTTTGCAGCACCGTTTCTTACTCCGATGCAGACTAATTACTTGGTCTGGGTCGAGCAGACTAGTGCAAGAGTTTTTAGTGAAGATTTTTTATTGGTTGTTTGTGCAACAATTTTCGTGCACATTTGCACTGTTACAATACTTTGTGAATACCTTAAGTTTACTTATATACTAACTAGAATAGCACAGAAGATTTGTCATCACGTATCTACTCTACTACTATTTCACTTTTTATTTACCATTTATGTATCGTATAGAAATTTCTGCTTACTTATTTATGCAATATACATAAATGAGCACATTATCTACTTGGCTAACCTCACGCAGCAATTGAAACTGATTTCTTCACTTCCATCGCAAATATTCAAAATGTATTTGACCAAAATAGATACTAAATCGGTCGCGCATATATTCTCCGCTGTCAAATAAAATAAAAATACAAAAAAAAAAAAAACTGGAAAAACAAATATTGCCAGCAAACGAAACGAATGAAATGAGGCCTAAACTTTCATATTTGTACACGGCGCGAGTCGAGTGGCGCAAAAATATTTGACATAATTATTTGTATTTGTTTCAGAATGCTTTGATGGAGCGCAGCCAAAAAGGTGAACGGAAAGATGCATTTGCAGAAAGGACGAAGCCATGAATACATGACCTGCGGATTGGTGGCAAACTCTACCAAATTCTAGCAACAACAACAACAACAACAACAACAACAACATTAACTCCAAGAACTAAACGTAATACAAAGGAAAGGCGGCAGTCAGACCGTGCTGCAGGATAGTTGGCAGGATGTCAGCTCAGCCATTGAGTGAGCGGTGACACGAAACAAAAGAACAAGAACAAGAAGAAGAAGAAGAAGAAGAAGTGCGGAATGCAGCGTGTTGCATGTTGCATGTTGTTGGCATCATTAGTTGATGTCGCTGTCGCCGTTTGTGTTTTGAATGTTGTTTTTGTTGTTGTTGTTGTTGTTGTTGGTGTTGTTGTTGCTAGTGTCATGATGCAATGATGCAACACAAGGCACGCGATAAAATTTTGTAAACAAAACCGAAAACAGAATAAATATGTAAAATACAATACAAGAATATGCAAGTAAAAAAGCAACAAAAATGATAAACAATTTGGCAAACAAAAATAAAACAAATAAGCGCTATAAGACGAGTTGCTCAACTTTGTTATACCCTACACAGCGATTAGGTGTACTATATTGGATTAAAATAAAGAGAGAGATAGAGATAGAGAGAGAGAGAGAGAGAGAGAGCTAGTGAGCGTAGCACCGCCCATTTTTCTGGTGCATCCTATTTATCCAGTTTTTTTCCCGCTTTTTACATATGTATATAACGAATCAAAGAGTTCGACTTGAGCACTCAGACCGAAAAATTTTCTGTCATTTCATAGTGTTCATGCTAGGAAGCTGCGTAAGACTTAATCCGGTTTGTTGTTCAAATTCAGATGCTCTTAAAGTAAATGAATTGGTTCGGAGTTGTTCAAGGAGAAATTTCTCTCTTTGCGTTTGTAAGATAATAACATGTTGAATGACTAAATCTTCAGCATACACACCTCGTCACTTGAATAGGAGTCTGTTTTCTATCGCTGATGATAAAACAACAAGAAATTCAACAAATTTCCCAGAACTATTCGAAGTGTCAAAAGTTACTCTCGCAGTTCAAGCTACGCAAGTACGCGTAGAATCCGCTTATGAATCGACTGGAAGCAAAAACTTTGAATATTGGAACGCTTTTAAGATGTAGTCACAATTAAACCAGAAGAAGACGCCAGAATACGAAATAAAAAAAAAAAGTATAAACAAAAATTTATTCTCTGACCCGAGACTGACTTGAACTCACATCCTTCCGACTACAAGCTGCATACTTGACCACACCGCTGTCTCGCTGTTCAAAATTTGAATAAACAATTAATGTACATGCCTGCATTCCATTTGAATACATATTTAATACTATTTAATACTGTGTCAAAAAAAAAGGATTCAAACAAACAAAAAAACTATTTCATTTACTTCTCAAAAATTTCAACCTTTCATAACTATTGAACGGCTGGACCGATTTCATCTTGGTCACGTTGGACTCGTTAGACCCACGAGTTCCATTACCGCTTGGGCTGGGTATTTTCAACCACCTATATTTCGGAATGTGCTGATCGCATATTATATGTTTTAACATTTTCTGAATGTACGTTTCCAGGTGCAAAGCACGTTTCGACTTACCAGTAAAAACTTTGTTATTGCACGTATAATATAGTGCTCGTGCTGCAGCCACACTGAGTTGGGCTTTCGTCACTTGCCTGGACTACTAAATAAAGGTTAATTTATTACATGGTCTCTGGAACGTTGGCTGTAGTAATTTTTCTCTTTTTATGATACGGAAACTAAAATCGAAGAACCGTCTACCGAAATAAATTGCAACCGGTATAGAAACTTACACCAAAACACAAGTTTCGGTACGTACTACCAAAATTGGTACAAAAACCGAAATACATGTCGGTTTTATTCCCTGGTTTTATGTTTCTATATGAGGTCACACATAGACCAATATGGTCCTTAGTTAAATTACTATAGTTAATGTATAAACTTTTGGTCATTGTTTAAGCGACTGGTATATACATACAATTTTAAATAAATCCATATACAGGGTGTCTCAAATGAAAGTTCACATTTGATTTGCTGATTGCGTGAACGCAACTGTTCCGAGGGGCGCGGGGGTATGTCAATCGGTAGCCTAGCTTTTGGGAATTTAGTCGCTATGGAGCGTTTCTCGGAAGCGGACCGTGCGTTGTGCGTACGTGAGTTTAACAAAAACGGCGATTCAGCGACTGTAGCGCGTAGAAAATTCTACAGTATTCGACATGTTCATCATTTAAATGATGCGTCAAGCCCTCGACTCATTGGAAAATAGGTCGAGAAGTTTGAAGAGTCCGGTTCAACGCTGAAAAAATCAAAATCCGTGCGTCCAAGGTCTTCGAGAACATTCGAAAACGTAGACAGTGTTACTCAGTCTGTTCGTGACAACCCGGACCTTTCGATTCGGAAGCATGCTGTTAATTTAAACGTGCATAGATCATCATTGTTTTGCATTTTTTAGCAACTTCACACACGTTCAACAGGTCTCTACCACGAGTTCATGAAATTTTTACTGGCAAATTTATCTCCAAGAGAGTTGACATAAATTGGCCTCCACGAAGTCCCGATTTAACCCCAATGGACTTTTTCCTGTGGGTTTACGTCAAATCTAAAGTTTACGGCAACAAATCGACTTCCCTGGCACAATTAAAAGAAAATATCCGTCACGAAATGGCAGCCATCACGGAGAATACCTGCCGAGCCGTCATAGGAAATTTTAGAAATTTTATATTCTCAGTTTGCTGTTTTATAATTGGCAGTGTTTTTAATTAAATCATCTCAAAGCTTTAAACAACTTAAATGGTGATAGGGGGAGGTGATAGGGGGAGGGGCAGGGTAAGTAGTGCTATTCGGGGCAGAAATTAAAATTGGAATTCAACAAATCAGTGATCATTATCCTCCATGAGTTAATTGGGTCGTGGAGGGCACGGGAAAGGGGGCAGGGAGAAGTAGGAGTGCAAGGATGTTAGGTATGGTGAAGGGGAGGGGAATAAGTGGTATGGTGCGTGGTGGTAGGGGCATGGGAAGGAGTGGTAGGGGGAGGGGGAAGGAGTGGTAGGGGGAAGGGAGGTAGAGGGAAGGAGAAGGTAGGGAAAAGGGCAGCAACGCGCCCTGTTCCTTTTAAAAAGTAAGAAGAGGTAGGGGAATTGCGAAAGGGTGAAGGAAAAGGTGAGTGTTGGGTAAGGGGAAGAAGGGGAAGATGGGCAGGGGAATAGCGGTAGGGAAATGAAAGGTAGGGTATTGGATCATTGGGAAGGAGGGGTAATGTCAGGGGGAATGGCAGTAACGCGCTGGGTACCATTTAAGATAGAGGGATGAAATGTTGTACACATGTGAATAGGATCGAAGGGGGCAGGGAAAAGGGCGGTAGTGTAAGGAGTGGTAGCGAAAGGGGGCATAGGACTGGGGGCAGCGTAAGTGGTGGTTGTAGAATGGGTGGAAGGGACAGGTGACGAGGGGTAGGAGCATTTTAGCTAGAGAGTAAAGGGCCATAGGGAACGTGGGACAGAGGGAAGGTGGGACCGGGGGAATGTGTGACAGGGAAAGGAGAGGCAAGGAGAAGGGCAGAACGATGTCTGCCAGGGTACAGCTAGTAAATAAATAAATATTTATGTATCATATTTTAATTTATATACAAAACCAATAATTTTTTTTCGTTTATACGCATTAACAAACAGTCTTCGATATATTTACTAATTATAACTTTAAATTATCTCACGCACTCCCAATTTTTTTTTTTATTTTTTTGTACATTTGCAGAATTTGTTACATTTCTATTGCCATTTTGCTTACTCACACTCTGCAGTTGCAATCACTCTCTTCCGTTTATCATTTCTCTTTTTATTGCTTTTGTTTGTTCTTGCATATTTTTTTGGCGCTTGACCGTTATTCTGGCGCTCTATTCTCTCCCAGCGTCTCCAGTCTTCCAGCCTCTTTTAATAACTTAAAGCGCAGAAGAAATTATCAGTTTGTTTCGATCAGTCGTAAAGTGCGTCTCACGTGTGTTTGCAGCGTAGAAAAGTGATGTGAAAGGAATTTTTTTAATTTGATTTTATTTTTCTAATTTTTTTTTATTTTTTATAGTGCAAAATATATTTCTGTAAGAGCAAATTGTAAATAGAAGAAATATGTAAAAAGTTATTAGAATGCAATTGCAATTAGTTAAATGTGTTTTTTTTTTAATTATGTAAATGCATTTATTTAATTTGTTTTTTTTTTTTTGTATTAAATTGCAAATCATAATTATAAATAGTGCAAATAATATGTAAAAAGTTGTTAGAATTCATTTGCATTTAGTTAAAATGTGTTATAAAACAACAAAAAAAATTAATGCGCAATTAAAAAATGCATTCTTCGCGAAATTTCGTGTTCGACGCCGGGTTAAAGTGTGCCGTTAAAAAAGAAAAGTACAAAAAAAATCAATAAAGCATAAAGCTGCACATGGAGCAATGAGAGTCTACAGTATAAACTCTACAAAATGATATTGTGTCCTCGTACTCTCCAAACATATTTTTAATGATATATTTTTTTCCGTTTGTTTAAGGTAAGTTATTGTTTTTGCTTTTGTTTTTGTTTTTGTTTTTGATTTTGATTTTGCTTTTGTTTTTGCTTTTCTTGTTATACTTCTCACTTTTAGTGTGAATAGTAAATATTGTTGGAGTATATTCATTTTTGCACACAGTTTGTAATACGTACTGTGTTTTGTGTTGATACTACTTAAAGACAACAATACTACTTGCATATAAAATTATTAATATTGCATCATAAATCGCAGTGTGAACTCGTTATAGGTTTTATGATGCTGAACGAATATTAAATTGTTCGATGTTCATTTTGAAAAAGAAGCTTTTTTTTGCTACTTATGTCCTGATTATGATAAATTTGTGCTAAAGCATGTAACAGGCAGAAGGAGGCGTAGCAGACAACATAAATTATAGACATATATTCTTGATCAGCATCGCAAGCTTAGCATCGGTCCGTCTGTACGTTAGTCCGTACAAGAACGAATTTCTAAACTCGTGTTTTTGGATTCGTGTGGTTGGTTTTAAAAAATGTTAGATGCCACGCCCACAACGTCTAGAAAAGGACTATTTATACTTAAAATTCACAATTCGCAATTTAAGCCAGATGTAGCACATTTTGTTTTTGATTTTTTTCTCATATAATTTTTATACCATTCACACATAGTGTGAAATGGTATTATCAGTTTGTCTGAAAGTTTGTAACGCATTAAAGGAGCCATCGTAGACCCCATAAAGTATATATATTCTTGATCATAATATATATTATATATATTCTTGATCGACGAGACGAATCGATCTAGCCATGTCCGTCTGTCTGTCTGCCCGTCTGTATGTTGTTGCGCATTTTTGGGGACCAATTTTTATGCTATCCAGTTGAAATTTTGCACATATACTTCTTTTTATTGTAGTTTAATAGAGTATCAAGATTGACCTTCCACGCCCACTATTTGGGGTTGCTCCCATACAAACCTACTGCCCACTTTTGACTTTTTGTAAGAAAACTTCTTTATTAAAGTCTATATTAGGTTGAAATGCAATGTGGTGCCTTTTTATGGTCAGCCACTTAACATACATAGACTAACGGGTGTGGCCCGACCACTATTTGGGGTAGCTCCCATACAAACCTATGGTCCTCTTTTGACTTTTTGTAAGAGAACTTTTTTATTAAAGTCAATATTAGGTTGAAATGCGATATGGTGCCTTTCAAGAGACAGCCGCTAAACATATATAGAGAATTGGGCGTGGCCCGCCCACTTTTTGTGGTAGCCCCCATACAAACCCAACGTGCAATTTTGTGTTTTTTATGACAAAATCCTTCATTTAGATCAATATTAGCTTGCAATTTGATTTTGTGGATTTTTATGGGCAACGGCTTCATATACATATACAAAGGGGTGTGTCCCGCCCACTTTTTGAGTTAGTCCCATATAAACTCACAGCTCAATTTTATGCATTTGTATGGAAATACGTCAATATCAACTTGAAATTCGATGTGGCGGCATCTTACACATCTTACACACACTAGTGATCGTGTACCACCCCCTATTTAAACCCCCACTTGTATGTATTACAATACTATTTAAAGTTTCGTGTGAATGGTATTAGAGCTTCGGTTCAACCGAAGTTAACGTTTTTTCTTGTTTAATTTAAATTTAAAAAATTATAATTTCTTAAAAATTTTATGAGTTAAAAATTGGTTTTTTTTTTTTATATTGCATTTTGTTTTCTATGTTTAATTAGAGCTTTTGGAATACGAAATGGGTAGGGTGTCCGGAAATCTAGAATTCTCAACTGCAGCATTGAATTATATTGAATTTGAAAGTAATAATCTAAATTTGTTTAAGATTATATAATAAGTAAGATTTCAGAAGAAAAAAAAAACAAATTCAAGAGAGAATGCTGTAGTCGAGTGAGCTCGACTTCGAGGTACTCTATTTAAGACGCCTAAAATGTACCATAGATTATATTATTTAGTGATCCGATAGGAATAAATGCGGAGTATTTTATTAAAATTGATAAAAAAAATAGATTTAATAAAAAATATTCTCAAACAAATTTTCATAGAAAAACTCAAAAATGGGGGATATGTTTGCATGTGACTTACCCCTTAAAGTGAACCAATGTGGACCTACATTGAATATTCTTAAGAATCGATTTATGATACGAAATATTTGGTATTTCTTTAATTATAAAAACAAAAATATGTTTATACAAAATCGTGCAAGTTTGCATGGGTTGATCTGCAGCTTGTCTGGACGTGTGCAGTACATTTTATAAGGTTTTACGTAAGACACAAAAAATTTGCAGTTTCTGGCAAATTTAGCAGAACCCCAACAACATTTTCAAACAAAAACTTAAAAGTTTGAGCCTGGTATGTATGGTGGCAACTCCTTAAAGTGTATACTAGTTATCTGAAGAGAGAAAATCAGAGTCTAAATATCTCAATTTTAAGTGTCTATCTCTTATCTCTCGCCGAGATCTTTTCGTTCAAATAGACGGCATGACAGACGGATGGACGGACATGTCTATATCTAATCGTCTTCCGATGCTGATCAAGAATATGTATACTTTATAGTGTCTGCCATGCCTCCTTCTGCCTGTTACATACGTTTTATAATATATCCTTTTACCCAATGGGTACAGCGTAGAAAAAAAAGAAGCAAATTAAAGAATGGAAAAAAAACGAATAAATTTTCTTTTTATACTCTATAAATAAATATCAAGTAAAGGGGCAAAAATGAAAAACAAAAACTTTCAGTTGAGAGCCTATTAAAAATGAGCATATGAAGGACAAATTACCGTATGATGGGCGTGGCACCCACAAAATTTCATTGACCTTGAACTGCGTATTAATATGGAAGTCAAAATATCCATTCTGCTGTTTCTATCTCTTATAGTCTCCGCGGTCTCTTGGTTCACACACACACGAAGGATGGATGGATAAACGGAGCTGATCAAGAATATACATAAATACTTAACTGGTTCTGCTTGCCGCCTTCTGCTTGTTACATAGGTCTAGCAGTATGTTCATCTGCTTATATGATACAACAGAACTCCGAGGCTATAAGAACTAGAGACAGCAAACTTAGATAGTTAGATTCTATTTATCCATACTTAAATTGATTGCGACACAGCGATGTAAAGTGCGTTAATTTCGACGCTGCACATTTGTTTCTTTTTAGTTTTCAATTTGTACTTAATTTTTCCTTTAGAAGTTATTATTTGATAAAAACGCTTTTCACTTTTCACGCTTTTTATTGGAGTACCACATACCTGTTTTCATAATCAGTGTACCTATTCCCAAACGCGTTGGCTAAATAGGGATTGTTTAAACACTTTGCTCTAAACTATCTCGAGGGATTTGCTTACTAAGGATCGCTAGATGACTTCACTTTAAGCAACTCAAGACGCTGTCTTCTCTTAACTTGCTTCCTTCCAAATGGAAGTTTAGAAGCTACATAGGCATGTGAATGACGAACGTTTTTTCGGCTGTTTACAAAGAAAATCATTTCGGTCAATTTCAAGTGACTGACAATCAAAAACTTTGACCACAAATGTGGACTTCTGCAAACAATCCGATGGTGAAAAAAATATTTAAGAAGAAGAAAAAGACTTTTTAGAACATGCGGCGTATCGCTGCGGGGGTGTCTGAAACCAGCGAAAAAAGTCATGCTGATGCATGGTGCATGTAAACCGGTGTCTGCAGCTTTGTTGCTGATACGAATTTTATTGCGGCGAATATTTGTGGCTTTCAGATACATTTCTCCTCTGGCTTATGAAATACGCTGAGAGCGATTTAAAGAGCGTCAATATTTACGCTGCGCATGCTCACCAGAGCGGCTGCATGTGCCGCTCGTGCGTCACTCGCAGACTAGCGTGCAACAAACTCGAAGTTTGAACTGGATACCGTATCGTATGCGATGTCGTCGTTATATGGTTTAACTTGAGGTAGGGCACATGGCGTTATACATAGACTCGTACGAATGAAATGGCTTTTCTAAATGTTGTTGCGACAAATTTCGCGTTGTATTGTCAATTCGATGTGCTGAAGAAGAGTTAAAGTTGCTATTGTTGTTGTTGTTTTTGCTGTTGTTGTTGTTGTTGCTTTTGTTGTTGTTCATGTTCGTGGAACTGACCTAGTTTAAGGAGTAGCATATATGACTTCCTTGTGGCCGAGTTTTATTTGCTTTTGCTTGTTTGATGTTTGCATATTTGGAATGCACGCCTGCCAAGTAAACACAGATGCATAGATACACAGATACACACACACACACACACACACATACACATATGCAATTGCAATCGCATATATTGGCTGTGTATGTATTTCCATGTACCTATACAATTTATGACGTTCGCGATTTTTGTTCAAAGTTGACTTCGTAAACACCTAAATATATACATCTATAGGGTATTTTTTTAGATGTGCAGAACTTTGAATTGAATTAAAATACTAAGATTACTCGTACATAATTTCAAAGTGATAATTGGTTGTAATAGAAAGATAATTTTACGCCGTAGCTCACACGGTTGTGGCACATTCTGGAAGTCCAATTTTCGACAACTTTTTCAAGCAACGGGGGCCGGGTCTCGGTAATTGTTAGCGTAATGTTTGGATGACTTAGAAATCCAAAGTTGCAGGTTTATTCGTTTAAGCCAATTATTTCACGTAAACCCGGAGAAAATAATCCAAAGCCGTTAAATCGTATGATCTCGGTGGCCAATTGACTTTTTTTTTTTTCGTTTTCGAGAAATAACGCGTTCGACAAATGTTTCCTTCAGTAATTCGATTGTTTCACGTGCTGTATAGCATGTGAGGCCTTCCTGTTGCAGAAAAATGTCTTCAATAAATATGCCATTCAATTGGAGCACGAAATAATCGCTCTAATCATGTCGCTATAGCGCTCACAAGGATTTTTGTGGATGTAACTGTGTCTCAAGAATCTCTCGTGAATTTTCTTAACTGCAAATGCTGCCATGTTGCTTATTGCCAAGCCCATCGAGGCAAAAATCAACCTCAACACTTAAAAAAAATATTGCGCCCAATTCGTGGTGCGAAAACGAATTGGGCGTTGTCGACCATAAAAGGTACGTAACAGCACACGGTAACATTCCCGGACATTGAATCACGATTTTCGACTAATGGCCATAGCGTTGCCAGATCTGACAAATTTATGACAGTTGAATTGCTTCGGAAAATGGAGCCTCTAAAAATTAAACACTATGTATAAAACTTCTATGCGCACGGACATGTATCGTTCAATATTTTATTTTGCAATATTTCGTTTCTTTCTGTTTAATTTATAATAAAGAGTATCTTATATTTATACTCGTATATATTTTTACGATCTCAGCTCAATTATGGCTGTGCTCGTAAACTATTATTTACACTTTCGTACTATTTTAGCTCGTCAGGTGCAAAATATGCAAACAATTTTCAATTAAAAATCAATTTTCTGCATCAATTGTAGCGAAACGATGCAAATTGCTCTTGAAGCGAATATCAAAAGAGATACTCGTAGCTCTAGCAACAATTTTGAAGTTAAGAAAATTTGTATGCAAGCTTCCCATTAAGACTTTTGACTTAAAAATTTATGCAGATAGTAGAAAATCTCTATAGAATATATTCGTATATATATATATATATATATATATATATATATATATATATATATATATATATATATATATATATATATATATATATGTATGTATGTGGTACATACGATAGATTATGTAAGCGAATAGTTTTCTAGCAGATTGCTTTTGATGGGTTTTTTGTACACTTCATTGGAGTACAGATAGTAGGTATTATAAATTTATCATTGAGTTTGTAAAGCTTTAAAAAAGCGCCTACAAAATTCTTGATTAGTTCGATTATATGTATCGATATGGCCAATATCCATCTGCAATAACTTGAAAACCAAAAATGAATATCTTTTAATATACTTTTTTTTATTAAAAAATCAATATTTTAAGCAGATTTTATGGAGAAGCTGAAAACAGAACTCTCCATTTCTTGAAAATTTAACTTGTTTAAGATCATTCAGCTTGTCTTTTTTTTCTGATGGAAATGAAACGACTGTTCTGGTTATGCAGAAGACCTTGCCATATTTCTGCCTTACCTCAAAAGACAATATCCTATTTCGTCAATACTTTCAGCATATTTACTGCAAGACCAAATCAATGGGAACGGTTATCCACTCAATTCTCTATTAGAGCTTTTCGCAAAACACATGTTTGGCATATACTTACTAAAATGTCTATTCTTGTATTAGTTTGGCGCTGAGAAATATTGTTTCAATCCGTTGTAGGTTGTGGCGAACTTGGCTTGATACAATAAACAAACAAACCTAATGAAAGTACAGGACAACTAAGAAAAAACAAATCGAGCACTCTATCGACTCTTACTCTCTCACTTACTTTTCACTATTGCTTCAATCGTCCGTCTATTTCTCATTTTAGCTATTGCTTCGTTTGCATTCAACAAGTAAAAATTCATTTTTTTATCTACCTGCATGTGAGCATTTGTAGGAACATGTGCAATCGCTCCACTTATACATACTAGAGCACTAACTATAAATTCTACATGTATATTTTTAGAATATAAGTAGCGAATAAGAGGGAAGAGTGTCATGCGAAAGAGTATTCTCAAGAACATGGCTCGCTTACACTCATTTGTTCTCATTATATCTTGATCTCTGAGTAAGCACTTCGTCTTGTTTGTTTGGTCGAACGAAAACGTACGAAATTCGCATGCAAATTTTCGAAGGCTTTATTCTCTATAACATAGTATTCATTGTTAGATAAAGAAAATAGTTTGGCAGTTTCCCTTGATATTGAACAAGCTTTAAATAACACTGTCCTGAAGCAACTATCAAATCATTGACGACGTTCTAGATTGGTTGATTTATCCAGAAATGTCAATATACTTGTACGTACATTAAAAGGCAGGCTTCTCTTTGAATTCTTTGAAACTCAATAGTAAATGTACTGCTCAGGTTCGTAGCAGACTTTTTATACATTTCAAATGAAATTACCCAACCTACATTACTACTTAATAGACTAACAGAAATTTAGCTTACGTTTAGCTGTAGCGTAAAGATTCTAAGATTAGTACGAAAAGCTAGTTTGGGATGTTAACTTAATAGAACGAGTGAGCAAAGTCACAATCGCTGTGTATGCATGGCCTAAAATGGAGCATGTTCCCAAATATTATTCACTGGCAGTATACACTGGCTCTATTGTCAGACCAATATTTCTAAATTTGATCATGGTATGGTGGATATGGTGGATAACACAAACAAATAATCAAAATACAAGGATCAGTAAGGCTACGCATCTTGGACGCCATATGTTTAACGCCAACGGATCATCTATCGTAGTTACCATTCTCCATGTTTTTCAGCTGGACTTGATATAAAAATAATTAACAGATTCTGCAGCAGTAATAATTAAGGAGACTAAACACTGGCCTACAAGCTTTCCTGGCCACTTAGCAATACTACTAGAAAATACAATCAAATCAGCAGTCAGTGACTTATTCATTCGCACAAAACATATTAGAAATCCTGTGTTTACCCACTTTCCTGCTAAAGAGGCTTAACTAACAGATCCCGGAGGCCGTCAAATGGAATCAGATTCTGATGGTTCAAAACTTTAACAACTCAATGATAAACAAGTTTTTTTCTGAAAAGTACTATCTATCACTAAACTACGGTAAAATTGTGAGCAGTGTACATCATTAAGTTTGTGTTTGACCACCACTGAAAGGAGACATTGAATGCAAGATTTACCAAAAATGATCTCAAACGTTATTGTGTGAAAATTTCAATGTTGGGTTTGGTTAACCACAATCCGGGAAAGTTTCTAAATAGCTTTATGTCTTTGAACGAAACATGAATTCATCGTAAAACATCACAAGCCTAGCAATAGTTGAAATAGTCGATTTATCTAAGCACGTCAAACCACTGATTTCCGTCCGAGTATCTTCCTTTTACGTCTTCTTTCAATTGCTGTTAAGTACAATAGTCCAATAATCTTGTTAGAAACAAACTTGTTTAGAAACTACAAGCGCCATCTCTAAGATTTTGAAAGCAAGTTTTAGCCCGTTTTCAAGTCCAAGTCTACAAAATCGCACTATAATGCAACAGGACATGACTGACGATGTATGTGGATTTGTATTATTGGCTGCAACAAATCATCGTCAGCGAATTTCGCAAGCATTTAATCGATAAAAATAAAACAGAAATCAAAATAAACCAAAACAGCTGTTTTATTTTAAGCAAAAGTTATTCTGCCACTCACATGTTAACGACAACGAACATTTCCCAGTGAAAATAGAAAACTGGTCGCAATGGAAAGGCCCTAATACACTATCTGAAATATGTTGACAATTAATTTAATTTTTGGAATTTCAAACATTTCTCGTCGTTTATAAACTTCTCTTTCCATATAATTTTTATCCATCTCTCACCCGCTTTCGGTTTCTACAATATTTTTCTCTTTCTCTGTACTATTTTCAGTTTGAGCGTAATTTTTAACGCTCAACTGTGCAATAAGTCGAAGTTTAGTGCTAGTTCGGCCATAAAATTGTCACTTTGATGAGAATGCAGCAGCTTTTCTGCGTAGAACATAGATTGAAATTCTTACAGCCAAACTCAACATAAACTTCAGCAGCTGCTTGACAGGAAACGGAAATCATGTTGCCCATAGAGCTTGTTTAAAAGTAGAAAAAAATCTGCTGCAAAGACGAAAGTCGAAGCGAAACATTGAAGAGTTTGTGTCGAAACCACAACAAATACTAAACTATAAGCGAACTATAGAACAGATCGAAGCGAGATAGAAACTGAATGAGGCTGTGGAAATATGCTGCCGCATTTGTCGTGGTTTTGCTAAAATAATTAAAATTCTAGTAAACACTCATCTGCATTGAAACACTCATAGAAAGTGGATGCAAATCTGCGTATGCGTGTTCTCAATATATGTATTGTAGTATACTTTATTTTTAGGCCTTGCATTGTCGATTAGTAAATAACACTGGGCATTGAACAATAATCCTTATTAAATGATAATTTCCAATTTGTGCTGTCTCGAGGTTATTTCATTAAAAAACATAATTTTTTATTTTAACTATTGAGACACGTGTTTCGGACTCAGCTATGAATTTTTCATTAGTCATTGCCAGAACACTTTCTAAAAGCGATATGAACATAAAATATAAATAGCATATTAGATTTTATGTTCATATCGCTTTTAGAAAGTATTCTGGCAATGACTAATGAAGAACTCATAGCTGAGTCCGAAACACGTGTCTGAATAGTTAAAATAAATGCTTGCGAACAAAATATTGTTATTGTTTCTTAGTAGTTTTTCGAATAAGTTTTAAAGATTTCTAAGTGAAAATGGGTAGGGGAATGAGAGGTAGGGATGGATGGGTAGAGGTAGGTGAGGTAGGGGGATGGGAGGCAACGCGCAGGGTATCATTAAAGATAGATGGATGAAATGTTGTATACTTGTTAATGGGATCGAAGGGATCAATAAGAAGGGTATGTAGGGGAAGAGGCAGGGGAATGGGTGCAGGGTAAAGGGTGGTAGGCGAAGGGGTGAAAGGGGACAGGGGAAGATGGGTATGGGAAACGCGCATGGGGAAGGAGTGACAGGGGAAGAAGTGGCAGTGGGAAGGAGAGGAAGGTGGAGACCCAGAGACGCGCCTGGTACCAGATAGTTAATAAATAAAAAAAAAATATTTCTGCAACAAAATTTTTTCGGCTTGCGTTTGAACCTCAAACCGTGAATAGACAAAAAAAAAACAAGAAAAAACGTTAACTTCGGTTGAACCGAAGATCTTATACCATTCACACGGAACTTCAAATAGTATTGTAATACATAAAAGTGAGGGTTTAAATAGGGGCTACCCCAAAAAGTGGGTCACTAGTTGATGTGTATGAAGCGATGTAGTAGATGTGTAAGATGCCGCCATATCGAATTTCAAGCTGATATTGACGTTTTCCATACAAATGCATAAAAGTGAACTGTGGGACTATCTCTAAAAATGGGCGGGACACGCCCAGTTGTATATGTATGTGAAGCGGTTATCCATTAAAATCCACAAAATCAAATTTCAAGCTAATCTAAATAAAGGATTTTTTCATAAAAAAACATAAAATTGCACGGTGGGTTTATATGGAGGCTACCTCAAAAAGTGGGCGTGCCGGGTTAATCTTGACACTGTAATAAACTGCAATAAAAAGAAGTGTACGTGCAAAATTTCAACATAGCATAAAAATTGGTCCCAAAAAATGCGCAACAACAGACGGACATAGCTAGATCAATACGTCTCGTCGAGCTGATCAAGAATATAAATACTTTATGGGGTCTACGATAGCTCCTTTAATGCGTTACAAACTTTCAGACAGACTGATAGTACCATTTCGCACTATGTGTGAATGGTATGAAAAAACTCCAAGCGTAATGTACAACCCACTTAGCAGAGGTATAAGCAATCCTACTCTACGGAGTGTGCGAATGGTGCCCGGTACTAGACAGTGGCTCTACCCTTAAGCAAATATAGAGAGTATAAAGAAGTGCTGAGCTCTACATCAGTGGACCTCTACGCACCACACTGCCGGAAGCACTAAATGCGCTATTTCATCTGTCGTACCCACCACAAATTTTTGAAAAAAAATTTTATAAGTAATTAAAAATTTGTGGTGGTTGGGCAAACGAATTTTAACCTTGGGCGAATTTTTAACATGGACTAACTAATTTCACACATAATTATCATTATTATCACATCTCTCGGTTTTAACTCGTTGTCCATCCTTCTGAATCATTCCCAGATCTCTGATGAGTTTTTAAACTTTTTGTTGAGTCACTCCCAATGATCTTGCCAACTCTTTTTGACCTTGACACGAGTCTAACTAACATGGACTAACTAATTTCACACATAATTATCATTATTATCACATCTCTCGGTTTTAACTCGTTGTCCATCCTTCGGAATCATTCCCAGATCTCTGATGAGTTTTTAAACTTTTTGTTGAGTCACTCCCAATGATCTTGCCAACTCTTTTTGACCTTGACACGAGTCTTCATTAAGCAATGCCTCAAATTCTATGCCAATCTTTGACAGGTTGTTTCACTAATATCGACCTTTCCATAAGTGATTGAGAGTACTCGGTGTGCCTCAACTGACGATTATGTTTATAAGATGTCCAAACGTACTAGACGCTGTATATAATGAATTTATTTCTACTACTACATACCGCTAACCTCATTTATAGGAAAGCGGCAGGAGCAAGTTTGTACATCAAATATAATTTGACAGCAATTTGGTGCAGAGTAAATAACTATACCACACGCTACAATATCCTAACTAATACCTCTCGTAAGGACTTCGTTGCCCAGATACCTTGCTGGAAGCTTCCCCAGTGTTGATACACACTGGGCAAGCCTATTTTAAAACATTTTAGTGTGTTCTATCGATCTGATCTCGACTAATTGCTATTCGTTTAGGTTAGAATTTTCGGCTGAGTTACAAACGCATACATAGCACTTAGGCCGTACACGGCCCGTTGTGAATTTCTTTTGACACTTCGAACCCTATCCTTTTACAACTATTGAAAAAATTGTACACACTTCACTAAATTTTAAACATCTAGTTTAAAAGTTTCAGCTCATTTAGGAAGTAGTCCCTCCAGGAGCCTGAATCTTCTCGTGGACAGTCAGTGCAGTGACATAGAAAGTGATGGACGGTTTCGTGTTTCTCGCAGTTATCACAGCATCGACAGAAGTCTTGTGAGGAGGCCCCCACTCTTCTAATATGTTGGCCTATGAGACAGTGTCCTGTTAACACTCCGATTAAAATTGCTACTTCTATTCTACTCATACTAAGTAGGGACAGAGTTATTTCCGGTCATACTTAGGCTACGCTTGTCTCATTGACATTACTTTTCGGGCAAACTCTGTATATAAAATAAATAAAAATAATTCAGTTTACTTCACTTCATTCCCTTGATAGAAAATTATGTATAGATTAAATATGTCATACAATATTAGCTATCTGACTAATTTGATGCACGTGTTTCATTTTTAAATGAAACCACATAATAGTTGGAATAAACGATACAGTTGGGCAGCCTGAGTAGAAGCTCTGCTCAACTGCTGTCTATCAGCAAAGATATCAAATGGCTTGAATTGAATTGAAATAAATTAAACTGCATGCCTAAAACAATGGGAACACAGGTTCTTATGTACATAGGAGCGAGTTTCTAGCACACAACGAGCTGACTGCCATATCTGCCTCACGGCTAAATAAGTAAAACATCAATTTTCATTAGCTGTGGACACACGCGAACTGAACTGAACCGAACCGAACCGAACCAAACCAAAGAAACAACTTTGTATATCGAAGTGAACGACTAGGAAATACTCGAAGCGCCAATTTTCATTGAATTTATTGAGTGCTGGTAAATGTCAATCAGTAGTTGGTCATAAAACAAACAAAGCGCATGATTTCAAAACGAACTGACATGGGACACGGGGAGTGCAATGCTCGTACTAATGCAAAGTGGTTGGTTTGTTGATTGATTTGTTTGGTTAACTATTCGTATTTAAAGGTTTTAATGGTTCAAGTTGTGCTAGTTTTAGAAAAAATAGTAGTAATCCATTTCTATGGTGAGGAACAGTTACTTGGGAAATGAAGAATGACGAACTTACCGAACTAATACAGAGAGTATAATAAAATATAGTGACTATACATTTATTATAAATACACACTAGGTCTGCTTATTGGTCGAAATTCGACCAACTCCACTGACGTTATTTTTCATTTTGTTACTAAAGCCCGTATTATAAACATATAATTTGCTCATTTATTTACTACTTCAAACAAAAATGTCAAGCACATAACGAAAAAGAACTCACACTTAACAAAGAATATATAAAATACTATTTGTGAATTATAAATATAGCTATTAAGTTTTAAATGAAGTTTAATATTAAATTTCAAACCAAAATAACCGAACATTTTTTTTGTGTACATCTTATTAATCCTTACAACAGTTCCATTTTTTCATTCGACTCGACAGGCAACGTCGGGTTATACTGCTAGTTTTACATATAAGTAGATAAGCATATACATTACATTGTTGTGATCACAATATATCCGGACATATTAAAATTGAAGTTATATGTATGTTTGTATACGGATAAAGTGAATTTGAACCTAACTTCTCCCTCATAATTCATAAGGGTCGTCCGTTAATTAATAATTATCTTATTTATTGATTTTAGGATCCGACTTTTATTGTTTGATTCTCAAGTGTCATGCGGAATATGTTTAAAGCACTTAACCATTGTTTGGCCCTGCAGACCCATTCAACTCCTTAACAACTACTAAGCTTGAAACTCTATTAAGTGTGTTCGTTTTGTTCTATACCGCTTACACAATTTGAAAGAAGTCTTACATACTTTGCACAGCAACTACCATACTCAAAAAAAAAAAAACCGAAATACAATATTCCAACTTTCTGCATTTTATTGTAATGACTGAAAAAAGCAATTTGATCCTTTGACTTTAAGCAAAGTTTTGCTTGTAGTTGTGGTCTAGCGTGAGCGTAGAGAAAACGCCAAGCTTTAAAACACGCTAAGTAAACGATTACTACTTGTATACATACTCATATAAGTATGTATATATGGTAACCTCCTTTCACCAACTCCATCCACCAATACGAAAACGAAGCCACGGAAATTGGCAACAATTGTAACAAACCACAAAATGGCAGCAATAACAAGTGCTACTAGGAATATTTTTATCGCCTGAATTGAGAATTTCATATGAGCTTTTTCGTGGAAAGCAATCAATTTACCAATTACGATCAAAAGTAGCAGTTAGAGTGCGCTAGGGTGAAGTGCAGTTCAATTCGATTTGAGTTGAACGCTTAAAAACGACGCTAAGTTGTGTGTTGAAGTGATAGCTAAATGCATCTATAAATGCATAAGAGGACGGATTTATAAGTATCCAAATTTGGCAATAAATAAATCAACGATATCCATAATAAAAAATTGTATATCTATATATCATTCGATATTTGTTGATGATAAGCAGCCAGGTTATTCAAAAGAGTTTACCACGCTTGAAATGGTCTAGAAAATCAATGGCAACAACGAATTTAAGAAGAGAGATTACTGAGTCTCTTTATAATTTAATCCGATTACTTTTTATTCCGCACCCGTATGTGAATAAGAACCCATCTCCAGAAGAGTTTAATCTTGAAATAAACCTTAACTTTGAATATAAAAATGACGTAGCCCACAATAAACAACATTAGAAACCAAAAACGCAGAGACTTGACGAAAGTTTATAAATGGCCGGTTCCATTAAATTAATCATTAATGTAAATTAAATGTTAAATGACCTTATTTATGAATACATGCGTTTTTGGCCATCTCAAGGTAAATACATTACGAAAGAACAACATGATTTTGTTTGCAAATATTTTATTTTAGCTACTGAGACAGGGGTTTCGCAGTCAGCAAAGTCATTGATCACAACACTATGATAGTAGTTAATTCATTATGCAATTTAAATAATTTTTGTGTAGTTGTTGATAATGTGGTGAACAAGCTTACAGCATCTGATATAAATATCTGTTCATGAGGTTAGTTTAAGTTGACATGATCTCTCCTAATCATGCAGTTTTTACGTGAACCAATTTATCTGTACCAGAATACATTGTTACATCTTTTACAAATATATCTGTTGGATTATCTAAGAAGAGAATCCCGAGTAGAGCTAGTCTTCTGCGTAAATTTGGACGGTTGATCCCTAGAATAGTGGCGTGTATACATATTAAGCAGTGACCCGCAAAAGCTCCTAGCAGATTAGAAATATGTGATATTTTGTGGCGTAGCAGTGCGATAGTTCTTTTAAGGCTGTAGTTCGACCAGGTGAGTTTAGAGGTGTTCAAAATGGCCCATCTATTGTGTGCTAATCGCTTCGATCTTAATGTGATTCGTAGCTTACAAGTAGCAATAGTTATCCCTAGTGTAGCCCACCGGGGAAGTGTCGGTAGTGGTGCCTGGCCAGCTTATCTCTTATACAATTTCCCTTAATGTGTGTATTCACTCGAATGAAGTAGATTACGTAGTGCTCGGATATATCATTAACAGATCTACGGCACTCGGTGGTACTTTTGGTATTGCTGTTGAATGAATAAAGCGTTTCGTGGCCTGCTTGACCGTAAAAATGTACACCCGCTCTTGGTTGCATGTGTGTAGCCTGATAAGGATCGTTAACAAATCTGCTTGGTAAACGCTACAATGGTTCGGAAGAATATTGCTCCTCCTATTCGTTCATCGAGCTTTGAGGCGTCAGTGTAGATATTGATGGCACAGCAGGGTTTCAGACATCATATTCTTTATCGAAGATCGTAATCGGGATACAGAAATCGGGATACTCCTGAAGTTTTAAGTATCTTTGAGCACTTGAAAATACCACAGCGTCAAGATTATGTTTCCCTCAGCCATAATTTATCACAATCAGCCCATCATTCTGAAGGTTTTTGATAAATAAATTTTTGAAAGTAGTTTTGTTCAGGTTAATAAGTAGATGTTCTGGGACAAACGTGGAGTGACGTTGAATAAACGAACTGCATACCTTAAAATCTGCATTTCATACTTCGGGGTGCTAACTTCACACAGCTGGAAGGCGATTTTTCAGCTGTGCACAGCTACTAGAAGGACAGAAAAGTCGCTTACATCATTGCTTCTCTATTGCTTACTAAGTGTTGCGAATACAATAATTGATTGAAATTCGTATCTCATATGCAATTTTATATGTTTTACTTAATTTGCATTATGGCATTATGGCATCATGGCAGAGCACTGAGTATACTTAATGCGGCACGCGTGTACATTATCTTTTCGGGTAGATTTCATAGTCAAAGAACGAAGAATGAACGTTTGCCACGGTCGTAAATTAAAATGACACTCTTTGCATGCACAATGGCAAAAGAAGCGAATACAATAAAAAAAAACATATTTTTAATTATTCAATTCAAGTGGCTCAAGTGTGGATGGCGTTGCCAGAGTGTGTGCAGCAAGCTCGACGACTCATAAAATCGACACCAAGCGAGCCACGAAAACTGGAGCACCATATTTAAAAAGACCCAAGTGAAGTAGTGTCTTGGAGAAGTAGAACAATATAAAGCACATAAAATTATCGTGTTTATTTCATTTGCATACAAAAAGCGACGAAAGTCATAAAAAGCGGCCACGCCCCTTTGGCGCTGTATAAAGCCGTGATGTGCATTTAAAGAACAATAAAATGAACAGAGCTGCAAATGAAATGAAATGAACGCACGAAAATTTATAATAGCAGAAAGAAACATGACATTTTACATGTTGTAAAATGATTAACAAATATGCCCGAATAGTACGGGTGGGCATAAAATGGCTGTTCAGCGGTGGCATATAGAGTTCTATGTGGGATAACAAAAAAAGAAAAAAGGAAAGAAATAAAATGAAATGAAATAAAAGAAAATAGCGACAGAGATGACGACAATTGTAGCAGTTTTGGTATTTGGAGAGCTCAAATGTCCATAGCGCTCATTTCGTTGCTGATGGCGCTGCTTAGCAGGCACGCAAGTGCCTTAAAATCGTGGACTGGATGGGAAAGTCCAACACAAGGCGAGGCTTATATATAATTAGTTGTACGCCGGCGGAGTAAATGTGAAGTGTGCATTGAAGGTGTATGTTTTTATGAGAATGTAGATGCGAAAAATATAAACAGTGTAGGTGTCACTATAACACACATTTGGTTAGTTATGCAATCATTTATGCATTCACTCTATCATGCCGCGTCAGTCTTCAATTATTGTATGCCTCACTGTGGTCGGAGGCCCTTGCAAGTGACGAAAGTGTGGCTGCAGCTCGTGCAACATATCATAGGTACGTGCAATAACGAAATTTTTATGAATAAGTCCGTTCGAGAAATATAAAAACATATAAAAACGTATCACCTCAGTCCTGTAAGGGTATTGGAGCGCGAGAGAGACCTATCGCCTTTTATCTTTTATTTATTCTTAGCACCAAGATATGTCAAACGACCACAAGATCAACAAAATCGGTTTATCCGTTCAAAAGTTATGCATTTTTGAAAACCAAGATTTTTTTTTTTCTGATACACAAAAACTAAGAAACTTTTGCCTTGTAACTATTTTCAAAATGGCGGAATTTGGCGGGAATAGCACAAAAAAAGTTGAGAATTGAATAAGCTACTATGAAAAACCAACTTGACTCACCAAGTTCCAAACTTACAGGAATCGATTTCATTAAAATGCTCACTTTTGTCACTTTTAGAAAAGTTTTGCGATTTGCTTTCAGTTCATGTTGAGAATATGATTTTCATAGTATCAATTTCCAATGAAATCAAATCGCAAAATACTTTTTAAGGTGGCAAAACGAACTATTTTAATGAAATCGATTCGGAAATCTAAAACAGATTCGCTACTTAAAAAAATATTGGTCGAAATAAATTTTAACAAGCACATTTTAGAGATTTGCCGAAAATCGAGACCAAATTTTAGTGCTCATATTTTGAGGGTTAATGTGTTGTGTGGCTGCACGCTAAGCGACAAGCGTATATATATATACGTATATATATTTTTTCTGCCTGTCACATACATTCGCACAAACTTATTATACGCTTGTTTCTTAGCGTACAGGGTACATTAAACTAAAACATGATCAGGCGACATCAAGACGCGAACAGGACAGCGCAAGGCGCTCGCGTTATTCTAATGCAATTTACTTCTAGAGTGTTTGCAGTTGCTTGAGTCAAACCAAGCCTTGAGCACAAAAAAAAAAAAAAATTCAAGAATATAAAAAATTTTTATTGAATCTAACAACTTTTTTTTCTATCTTTACTAAAATGATACTTCAAGTGATTCTATTTCTCTCTCTGTCTCTCTTTCTCTCTCTCTCTCTGTCTCTCTCTGTCTCTCTGTCTCTCTGTCTCTCTCTTTCTCTCTCTCTCTATCTCTGTGTTTACCACCTATTTGATTGAAATATGTAATTGTGCGTTTGTAATATTGATACTGTTTTTATAAAATAATACTTCTTTTCTATAGCATCGAATTCGTTTCACTCCTTAATTGAAAACATCTTTCCGAAAGTTCCACACTACATCGATCTTCAGACAATAGCTCAATTATATATCACAATCAATCCATACAACAAAACTATACGCCACTTTTTATTGTTTTCATTTTTGCTTATTAAAGGAACATTGTTTTTAATCTTGAGTTATAAAAAGTCCGTAAATGTTTCAAAGTTATATAAAAACTGAGAACATTCAGCATAAAAAACCAAAGAAATCGCTGGATTAATGTTTTAAAGTTTTATTTCTATATTATATAGGGATTCCAACCTAAATAATCGCCTCTTCATAGAATTTATTTTCGAGTTTTGTTCGAGTTTTTCCATTCTCTGAAAATGTCTACCTTTACCTCTCCGATAGAATTTTTTTTCGGCGGAAACACGCCAAGCTAGTATGCCCTCTATGTTTTCAATCGGGTTCAGTTCTGGGGAGTGCGTTGGCCAGTCCGGCTGAACTAACGGTATTTTTCCAGAAGAGATCATAAAAAGAACGCACATGTTGTCTATCACACCTTACCTTATGCAGTTACTTTCTATGTCTACATTTAAGATAAAAAGTAAACAGTTCAGATCTAGCGAGTGAGTGAAGTAATCTTTTAAAATTGTCGTATAGTTTTGTTACAGACTTTATTAGAAGTTTTAGGAGTTGCAAATATGTTTCTTTCACTTAGTTTTGACCTCATCAAGAGGTTTTCTTATTTGATTCTAGCGTTTACTTGGCTAGACACTCAAGTCAGTCAGTCAGCAGTTTAAAAATCATGTAAGTCTATGCCGGAATTCGTGAATGACTGAATGACTAAGTCGGCACACCTGCCAGTCACTTAAGTGTCGAGCACTCAAGTGTGTTTTGTAGCGTTGAAACCTTTAATAAAAAATAAAATACAAAAATAGCTACAAATACTTGACTGTTGAACCCTTTTTTTTTGTATTTTTTGTTTGCTTGTGATTTTTGTTTGTGATTAATTTACGCAAAGTTTTCGGCTTCCGTTTCCGGTTACTGCTTACTTTTACCAGAGTTGTAGTCGCTTTTTTCCTGGAATATTTGCTGGCCACTTGTGGCTGGTTTATAGGCTTCTATTGAAGCAGCCATTTTGACGCTGTGTTTGCTCGAGGCGTGCCTAAATTAATTGTTGCAAAAATATACAAAGAACGCACCACATTGCGAATGCGTAACTATTACAAAGTACTCGTGTTTATGTCCGTCTGTCCATATAGTTCGCCATCATTCACTCTTCATTTCCTGCTCGTGCTCATGTTCATGTTTTATGGTATTTGCGTTTTGGTTTTTTGAGCATTTTAGATAAGGTGTGCACACTGGGACTAAAACCGAACCAGACATGCGCAGCCATTAATATGAAAATCAGACACACTTATCTTAATTAGCTACATTCTCATAAAACTACACCACAAACACATGCAGACACACACACACACACACACACACACACAGACACAAGTATATATTGTAGTTTGTTATAACAAAGCTCAAAAGTTGAAATATACACGCAACTTATTAACATCAACTTCACTGTTTGCTACTAACTATTTCCATTGTACATATGGAACTATACAGTGGTCGGTGCTCGAAATGTTACCAATTAAAAAAGACCTGAAAATACCACATTTTCAAGCAACGTGCAAGTGTTTTAAAACTGGCACTTTTTGTTCATTTTTAAATATGTGCCTCATTGAACTGCATTTTGTCCTGGATTCTGGCCTTCACCTTTCTAACCATATCTGCCGATGTTGCTGTTTTTAGATGTCCACCACCAGTTTCATTGTAACGTGTAATGGTCCGATACTCAAACATTTTGTTCGCACGTAAATGACGTAGCTTATTAACAATGGCAATAACACTGTTGCGTTTGAATTCCATTTCGAAAACTTTTTTTAACTGGGACTTTAAACGAAATGCTTCCATTGGCTTGTAAACAACATAGCAGACTGATGCTTGACAAAACAAGAGCGCGCTATCATTAGCCGTTTGATTGTTGCAGCAGGGTGAAGTTGGTAACACTACGAGCGCCGAACCCTGTATATACCTATATTTATAAAAAAAAGAAAAATATTGTTCGTTGGTTTCATTTTTTTTTTGTTGTTCTTTTACAAATTATGGCACTTAGCATGTAATAGTTAATTTTAGAATTACTTATATGGCGGTAATAATCCCCGTCAATGCCGCCGCCTTCAATGAGACCCTACTACGCTGTTACGTACGTATTTAGTATATTGTATACCATGATACAATATAAACGCTGCAGGGCGCACTATGCGTATGAGTAATTTGGATACTTAGTTAATTTGTGTTAAGTATATAAGCCTCATGTGCCTTAAGGATTATTTAGCAAAAAAAAAAGAAAAAAAAATGCTCGTTTGTTGTCGTAAAGTGTTCTCTTTTTTATATTTTTATTTTTATTATATTTATTGTTGCTGTGCCTCAAACGAATTGCATAACATAGTTTGAAATTCATTTGGTGAAAATTCGGCTGGAAACATTTTGTACCTACATAATATTATTTTTAGAAAGTACCATTGTTTGTTTTTCGCTTTGAAAGCGCATTTAGTACATTGTTGCTATTATTATTTTTGCTGGTACCATTTTTCAATAAACAATAAGAAAAATCGTTTAATTTGTTGAAACCGAAGTTTAAAATACTCTTCACATGCTCCTGATAATCGGCTATTAAGTATTTTAATGCTAGACTAATAATGAAATTTTCATTCAGTTTTTCTCAACAAGTATAAAAGTTGTCCCAACAAATAGGACAAAATGGTAGATGGGTTTCATTGGATTATATAGCGGGCCCATTCACTGCGAAATTCTTTCGTTCAAACACACGGCTGGATGTACAAACAAACGGTCATACGAGGGGTACTATTTATATTTCGGGAATAGCAAATAATAACAAACATTTTTAAATGAAAATGGCTTTATTGTTTTTCAAAATATTCCCCTTGATAATCAATACACTTTTGCATTCGTTCAAACCATTTGTCATAGCAGTTTTTCCATTACTCTTGAGACACTTCCAAAACATGGTTTTTAAACGCTTCAACTGATTCTTCGGCGCTCGTAAATCGTTGACCACGCAGTTTATCTTTGATACTCGGGAACAAGAAGAAGTCATTGTGTGCCAAAATCAGGACTGTACGGAGGATGAGTCATTAATTCGATGTTTTGACTGCTCAAACATGCACTTGTTTGACGAGATGTGTGAGAGCTCGCATTGTCATGATGGAGAATGATTCGTCTTTGGCTGTTGGTTTTACGAATTTCTCCGAAGAGTCCCGGCAAAAAAATAGTCGTGACCGTCCTATGTTGCTCAAGCGGAACAGTGGCCACATGACCCATTTGGCCGAAGAAACAGGCGATCATTTGCTGCGCTGTGCTTCTTCCACGAACAACTTTTGTTGGATTTGGCTCGTCTTGGAATACCCACACGGTCGATTGCTGTTTTGTTTCCCGCTTATACGCATATATCCATGATTCGTCACCTGTCACGATTTTATACACGTCTTTTGAAGCACCACGGTCGGACTTTTTAATCATTTCCTTACACCCATCGAAGCGAGCCGTTTTTTTGAGCGATTGATAAATTATGGGGTATCCAACGAGAGGACATTTTTTTTACAGCTAAGTGTTCATGCAAAACCGAATGTATTGAAGTGGAACTAATGTGCATTATCATTTCGCGCACTGCATCGATACTTGTGGGCACAACAACCGATTTTGGACGACCTTCACGGAATTCGTCGGCGACCGAACTACGACCACGATTGAATTCACTAAACCAGCGATATACTATGGTTTTTTGATGTTGCTTTATCGCCATACAAAGAACTGAGTTCATTGACACATTCTTGTTGAGATAATCCACGTTGAAAGTTGTGAAAAATAATCCAACTAAAACCTTCTCTTGAAATTTCCATTTCTTGGCCAAATTGCTTTTCTTAACTCACTGTAAACAAAACAAATAGCAATTGTACATCAAAACTTTGTGAGTTTATGCCAAAAAAATGTCAAATTTCATTATGGTGTTGCCTGATTTTAGCTTTTGACATTAGTGTTGCCAGCTCCCGAAATATAAATAGCAGCCCTCGGAAGTGCCGCTCAGCCAGGCCAAAATTAAATCTGTTGGTTGGTTGGTATAGGACTTTTCATTTTAGCGTTTCCAAGTTGATTCTAACCCGGTTTTTCACATGGTTGGATGTTGGCCGTGGTTGAAATATGACTTTTTGCTAATGGATCCACTTTTCATTGTGATGCAAATTTTCACTTTTTTCATAACAGAAATATATCTTGTCGATACAAATTCACAAATTTTATGATAAGTAGTGGTTGACAGATGTATAAACTTACTAATTGATGTTTTTGTTTAGACGTTCGTGAAACGAAGGTTTATATTGTCTACTCCCTGTAGGCTTTTTATAATTTTTTTAAGTTTTAAGCACATGAAATTCCATTGGAAACACAAAATTTCAGGCAAACCTTGAAAACAAAAGACTTCAAAGTTCGCAAAACGCACCAAACACTGTTTACTAAGTTTCTACACACGAAGCACTTGACAGAACGTGGGATAGTTGTACCAACATCGAGAAAAAATTAATTACCATCTCAAGCAAGGTGCAATTAGATGATAAATTCTATATTGATATTTTTTCATGTCGACTTGTATGGAGACTACTCCAGAGGGACACAAAGCCATACCGAATTTAGGAATTTGAAAACATGTCGACCACTGAGTTAGTGTCGGAATGTCGGTCTCTTCGATAATTTGATAAAAAATTGAGGGACAAGTTGCCGTACTAGCACCCACATGTACTAACAGACAGATTAACATGGGTAGGCTGACTCGCCTAATTAAGCTGACCAAGAACAAAGAATAGTTTATGGTTCTACACTGATAAAAAAAAAAACAGTATTTCCGTACTTAAATTGATTCATAGCGGTCAGTTTGATTCTCTCAAATCAAGTACAAATACTTGGTTCAAAAACGGAGAGAGAATTCTTACATGTTGCTCTATTGAGCTATATTTGACGAAAAAATTGAAATGAATTGAGTACAAAAAGGCTAAAAAAAATTTTGTTTTTTTTTCTTTTTTGTTCTACTTCTAATTTAATTTTGCTGTACTTATACGGTGTATAAAAATGTTCTCTGGTGAAGATATCTGATATCGAATATCGAACCAACCATGACACATGCAAACGGCGCTGAAAAGTGTCGGCTAACGGACACCCGACGCAAGCAGTTGCCAAAACACAACCTATTGTTTTGCCCATTTACTGTCGGTGCGAAGAAATTAGAGCAGTTGAGAGAGCAAATTTGATTTTTCTCTCAGGTGATTCTTCCTCTAGGAGATTGATTTAAGAATTTTTTACTTCAAGTCAGATTTGTTTTTAGAATTAGATTTTTATACTTGTTCTAAGGATTTGTGTGCTTGATTTATAAATTGATCCCATTTTGTATTTAATCGTACTTAACATTTTTAACTACGCTTTCGTATAAAAACAAGAATTTATAACCTATATTTGAATGCCTTTTTCTGTGTAGTGTCTAGACGTTACAAATAGTGTGAAAAAATTATTATACTAAATATTCATAGTATACGCGAAGCGTATATAAATGTATATGATTTGGTAATTGTTTGTATCCGCATGTTTGCAATGGCAGCATAAACGTTTATTTAATATATATAAATGGAAAATTGTTAACGTTTACTATGAGAATAGCACTGGAGAAATAAGTAAAATAGTTTAGGAAGTCATTTTGCATCACCAATATAATTTACAGTTTTTTTTATTGAATTTTATTTGAAAACTTTTTTGTTCGGAAAAGAAAGTTCGTTGTAGTTGAATCATACATTTATCCCCCGATGAAATTTAATTTATAGATCATCCTACTAATATTAAAAATTAGAAAGTTTGTATGGATGTGTGGATGTATAGATGTGTCTTTGTTACTCAATCACGCAAAAACTACTAAATCGATTTAAAGAAAATTTATCAATAATATAGCTCATATATAAGAATAACATATAGGCTATAATTTATGAAGATTAAATTAACGCATTTATTTAATTATTTATTTTATTATATATTCTCGATCGGTTAGCATCTTTACCCGTTCTGATCATTCTCGATCGGTTGCCATCTTTACCTGTTTTGAACATTCTCGATCGGTTACCATGTTATCGGTTATATTAACCCTAATACAATATTCATGCTTAATCCTAATACAGTACATGACCCTACATTACTAACATTTATGTTTACAATATATAAATATTTTTCACCTTCCTACCCCCACCACCTCTTTTTTAACCGCGATTTTAGCATTTTTGTATGAACAATTTTATTACCCGAGGGGTCATGAAGAAAGGTGAAGTGGAGAAGTGGGGCAGGGAGAAGGGCAGCAAGGTACTAACTAGTAGCGGGCCGGCAACGCCAAAGAAGAGAGAGAGAGAGAGAGAATGCAGATTAGGCAGTAGCAAATGTGCATGGTAGAATATACACATATGTATGTATATATAGATTTTATATATATATATATATATATATATATATATATATATATATATATATATATATTGATAAAAATAAATTAAATTTCTAAAATAAAAGTAGCCTAAGTTACTCCTTATTATATCAGCTATCTGTCAGTGAAAATCCACCAAACAACGCTCTGGAATGAGTGCTGGAGCAAAAGTCTGCGAACGGAAATATTTCGAACAGAATTTGGCTTTGTGATGAGACCCACTTCTCAAACGGTGGGTTTTTAAATTTAAATAAAAATTGTCTCATTTAGAGCTCCGTAAGTCATAAAAAAATTGAAAGAAGGCCTTTACACCTACAAAAGTCACTGTGTGGACTGGCCTCTTTGGTACGTACTTTTGTTTTTAAAACTACGCTGTAAGTAGGTACTCTTATCGTTCATGGGAAGCGCTATGATCATACAATATAATAGCCGAAATTTTATTATAATTCAAGACACCATGTAATTAGTGGACGAACGCTTCACATATACATTAATGGCTGGGACCCGGCCACTTTTTGGGGTAGCCCCCGTACAAATCTACGGCATCCTTTTGATTTTTTTTATAAGAAAAAATTCTTTTTAAAGTCAATATTCGATTGAAATGCAATTTAGTGGACAACCCCTTCATATGCATATACAAATAGGCCTTTCCCGCCCACTTTTTGTGGTACTCCCATACAAACCCACAGCTCAGTTTTGTGTATTTGTATGAAAAACGTCATATTTGGAACAGACTTTGAAAAGTGGAATGTATGAAATGCACAAGTTCCGCCTTTTCTTAGGAAACGCTACGAACTAATTCAAATACCCAATAGTTAGCTGATATTCAAATAATTTATTTAGTATCTTTAAAGACCAAAATAAATGCTTACTTTATATTGTGCATTATATAATTAGAGACTGTAGTTGAAGCTTTTAAATAAGAAACGCAATCTTTTTGTAATTGAAGTGAAGTAAAGTCAGCGTAAATTGCACTTAAAAAAATAGAAATACAAAATAGCAGCAAAACAACAATAAGATAAAGCATAAACAATGACAGAGGGTTGTAGGAGTAGGAGAAATATTGGACATCCACAGAGCAAGACAAAAAAATAAAATAAAATTAGTTTCCTTTCAAATCAGTAAATTTCCTTTACATCTACTACTAAAGTAATGTATCCAACTATGTACGAGTACTATTGTATATTAAAAGGAAAAGCATTAGTTAGTAGCAGCATTTACCTTTCGGAAAATATTTCAGAAAAACAGAAAAGCAAAAAAAAAAAAATAGAGGAAAATATCAGGAAAAAAGTGTTGAACGCGCACTGGCAAATCACTTGAAAATACTAACGAGCAGTTACGCTTGGCAAGCAAAATATAATCAGCAGCATCAATGTCTGCAGGTGCAGTTAAAAGGCGTTCACTTTGGCTGGCAATTTTCATTTGCTTTTGTTTTATTTTATTTTATTTCATTTATACCCTTCACATATAGTGTAGAATGGTATATTAAGTTTGTTTAAATGTAGGTAACAGCCAAAAGGAGGCGTTACAGACTACATACAGTAAATATACAAAAGTGTGGTATACTCAACCATGTCCGTCAAGCCGCCACACTGTGGGCAAAAAGTGTATTTTTGCTGTCAAAAGCTGTTAGAGAAGGAATTACTTGTGGAACTGTCATATTTATGATATTGCATGAATGTTAAAGCAATTATTTCATTTATGCAAAAATTATGTTTTTCGGTTGCAATTTACTGTGAAAGCATTGTTAAGTTTAAGATTTTGTTAATCTTAAACAAAGCATTGACGTTGTGCCATACAATGAAATTTAAATTTGTTATTTTATTAAAAACTAGCAGGTACCCGGTGTACGTTGCTACGGGTAACAAAAGACTTCGTTATATAATTTTGCATTACCATGCTCCTGTTCTTTCATAATTTAAAAGGTTATTATATCCTTTGGATAATGATAAGCTTAATAAAGTTAAAACTGAAGAGCATATTTTTAATGGAAAGTTAGGAATGGTTGTATTTTCTGGACAACGTACTTTAAAACAAAAGTGATTGAAAGACACAAAGGTCATGAACAATGTTGGACAGGATGATATTATTTCATTTGAAGTTCTATCAGATAAATCCATTTTTTTGTTTGCGTTTTGTATATTACTATTTAGATATCTTTAGATAAAGTTGGTATAGTTTGGTAAAAAGATCGAACATCCTCTGTTTTAAAAACAATAAATCCGGATTTAGACTATTGACAAAACGGGAAATAATCTGGTAATAATTAGTAAAATATAGTGTGAACGCGTCACAATACTTGTGACAATGACTACTGACAATTCCATTGTTGTATTGCTAGCGCTCATTGCTGCCAACTGTGTGAACGCACTGTTATGATACATTTTCACAAAAATGTCAATGAGAACAAAACAAAAAAAAAAAACGAACAAACGAACGGTATTAGACATCAAGACATTTACCCTTCGATATACTTGTATGTACGTTTTGTTGTAAACATCCTAGTAGACATCCCAGGCAGATTACACTAAAATCTAAAAGTGATCAGCCATTATTAATTCAATGAAAGACACTGTCGAAGCAGTACGAAAGCAAAAATATCACTTTTTGGGGTAGCCCCCATACAAACAAACTGCCCACTTTTGTGTTTTTGCAAGAAAAACGTATTTATTAAAGTCAATATTAGGTTGAAATGCAATATGGAGCACCTTTATAGACAGCCGTTTAACATACATAGATTAATGGGCCCACGCCCCGCCCACTTTTTGCGGTAGCCCCCGTACAAATCCACCGTGCAATTGTGTTTTTTACGAGTATGAAAAATTCTTCATTTAAATCAATATTAGTTTGAAATTTGATTTTGTGGATTTTAGTGGAAAACCGCACCATATACATATACAAATGGGCGTGTCCCGCCCACTTTTTGAGGTAGACCCATATAAAACCACAGCTCATTTTTATGCGTTTGTATGGAAAACGTCAATATCAACTTGAAATTCGATATTTCGGCATGTTAAAATTTCGTGTGAATAGTATTAGAGCTTTGGTTCAACCGACGTTAACGTTTTTTCTTGTTTTTTTTTTTTTTTATTAATGCGCTACAATGGGTAAGTTCCACTGCGTTGAACTTGTAACAAGGCAAATTAGTGAAAAGGCCAAAAAGGAAACATAAAATTTGTCTTTGTTTCAAGCGACATAGCAAAAGTAAAACAATTAAAATTAACCTCTCTAGAAATGCTTCAAACTTAAATATTTTATCTAAAAATGGCAGAAATTTCAATTGTCTTTGACTGTCACGACTTGCGAATTAGATAAGCAAGGACAGACCTGCTGACAGGCATCAACAGCTGACGCCCATTTTTGGTGGTCGACTCTACTTACAAAGATTAAGAAAGCAAACGAATGTCGCACAGCAAGTGCAAGATAGAAATAGAGAAAGAGAGACAGTTAGAAAAGTTGACTAACTATGGCCCTCAAAGTTGCTGTAATAACAGTAAATAGTGGACCTTCAGTTGCACTCTAACAAAATGCACTCTTGAAGTGGAGTGAGAGAGTGAAAATGAAATGCACCAGCAGCAGCAGCAGCAACAACAACAACAAGAATTCCCACTTGACCACTTTGAGTTTCAGCGTCCAGTTTCAATGCAATCAATGAGGCAAAGCATAAGAGCCAGCCACTTACTCATTCGCGTGTTTGCACACCCACTCTTCATCTCTCAATCTCTCTACCAACTCTGTCACTCACACAGTGATGCAATGACGTTTCGTTGAACAAGGACGCAAAGTAAGCATATAATATAGATATTTTCAGTTAGTATTGAGTGCATTTGTTCATTTGAGTAAATGTGTTCAATTTTCTTATGAAGGCCGCATTTTTAATGGTAACGGTAACATCAAGAGAGCATGGGGAGGAGAAAGAGCTAAAATGACGGAAATATTAAAGTATTGGCGTTAGTTCCGTTATTGAAATAAAACAAATAACCACAGGGCTCGGTGGAGCATAATTTGAAAAAACCAAATTCCAAAACAAAAACTTTGCAATAATAATTTCACCGTTGATTTTTATTCATATTAAAATATGCGCATTATGATACCTAATTTGTTCATGCTGTAATATAAAGTAAAGCCAATCAAATGCGTGAACGAAACAGCAAACTGAAATCTGCTGATGAGAACTTTGTCATATTCCAAACAGTATTGTACTGTTTGCCTGATTTTGTCTTTTTGCACTTTTATGATTTTTGGTAAAATCTTAAAATGACGACTTTATTGCTTCAAAAATGGTTTAGCTGTGTGTTAGATTATTAGAGATCATATTAAAGAGTCAAAGCTAGTTAGTTTCAAGTACAAAAGTTGAAAAAAGTCAAACCTTTTGTTCTTACATTTATTTGGAACTATAATATTATAATATAGAAGGATGGGATTTAGCTTACAACATGTCATTGAAACTTAAGATAGATAGATTTACTTTGGCATTTATTGCACTACATCTTATTGGAATATTTAATAATGAGAAAACATAATTTAGTATTTTCTAATTCCATTACCATTATTTTGCACATGAAGATTATCATCTGTAGGTCAGTTAATGCCGAAACCCGCCAAAAAATGTTTGGTTTTTAGTTTTTACAGTTTTTACATATTTCTTCTTTTAAATTTGTCTTGCCTATCATTTTTGCGTACGCTAAAAAAATAATAACAAAGCCCGCCTAGAACAATTTTTAAAAATTGCATATGCAACTTTGAACAAAGTGTCGTACTACGTCAGAAAATAGGTCTTATGTGGAGATTTTGAATGAATTTGTATGTTTTGATACGATTTGTAGTTTAATCGTACGCCAATAATCATATGCGTTTATTCGTATCGTCTGTGATTAATCGTAACATATTCGATTAATCGTATCATATTCGATTAATCGTATCGTATTCGATTAATCGATTTGTTTGATAAATACCGATTATAAAGGTTCAGTTGTTTTAATCTATATATGTTCATAGGCCTATGAACAACACACTCAGGCTAAAAACATTTTGGGATAACAATTTTAAGAACTTAAACCTTTAATCGTATATCCAAAATTATAATGCTACTATAAAAACTGACATTTGAGTAAACTGTGATTCTATTCACAGATTTGTTGATACTCATTTGAACCTAATGTGAATGTTCACTTTAATCGATATTAATAAGCCTGCAATTATTTGCAATGTGAAAGCTTATGAAAAATAAAATAAAAATATCAACATAAGCAACAACAAAATGTATTATCTTACGTTAGCGAGTTTTGAGAGACTCCCAGCTGTCGCAAATTTTAACGTCTTAACGTATGAAAATTTTAACTTTGATAGTATTGAAAAAAACGAATAAAAGTGTTACATAATTTTTTTCCCCGAGTAAAAGATTTGGCATTTTTCTGGTTTATTAAGATCGATTACCTATACTTCACATATAGTACTTCACATTAGAACAATTTGAGAATTACATTGGTTTCAGGATTAGTCCCTCGAGTACACTACCTGATGTCGGTTCGCGCTTGTAGTTTTTGAACAATTTTTTTTCTTGATTACGGTCAAATTTGAGCAGTCCGCAACATTAAGTTTGTGTTTTACAGACAGAAATCAGAAGATTGCCGTGCTCATGCGGCCACAAAAATTAATTGTTTTAACTTTTGCTAATTTTGTGTAGGCAGACAGATGGATAGAAACAAAGTGCATGTGTGCCTGAATTCATCTCAAACGCATTCGAGTGAAAAATTCTAAGTTAACCGAAACATGATGAAGTTTTTTAGCCGTTTCATTATCGTCGATGAAATATGAACGCATCGCAACACATTAGAGGCCAAGCATTGACTAAAACAGTCTAGTTTTTGTTCGTCTGTCTGCTTTTTCATGTCTGCTTTTAATGAATATCAACTTAGCAATTAGATATCTCAAAATTTGATCATACTGTAATGATAGGAGGTATAAGCGCCCTCGGACGTTAGCTAGAGTACTTCAGGGACTACCCTCGTAACAAATTTTTATATGTGCCATCAACAGCTGATTTGTAAACGTTAAACATAACAAATGCGAAAATGTGCGTTCACAAAGCAGTTTTGAAATTTTCAAACGTTAAGACGATAACTGAACATTGGGCATAGGCTTTTTCTGTTTAAATTATTTTTCTGACTAAATTGTGGATGTTATCATTATATGGGAATATCTACTTTAGTAGTTTAATAATAATTACAAACATACTTTTTCCAATATCCAATGAAGTGCAACGCTACTTGATGATGGCGATTGCAATGTTTATGCATTATGATGACTGGCACGTGCTCATTGCAATTCCTGTAGATGCTTTAGCTTCGTCCACGAAATGACTTTGAACTCTATTGTGTTGGTTTTGCCTGACTCGTTTATTGTTTGTTGTTTATTGCTTATTTTTCCTTTTTTTTTTTGCGGATCATCGAAGCTTTAGCAAGTGGGACAACAAACAAATTGCACACTTGCCATAACAATAGCAGCAACTGCAGCAGCGTAAGCCGGTTTTCGATACAATTTGTGCAATATGTATTTGTATAATGCATTTACTTGTCTGAATTTATGATTGGAAGTGATCGCGTAACTCGATTTTAAAGTTTCGCATAAAACTGACAGAAAACACGTTTCTCAAACTCAATCAGTCAACAACAAAATCCAAGAGCGGCGCACTTGAAAATACAATTTGATTAGTTATTTTTGTGAATGAATGCTTCACTTCAAGATGTCTTACCTCGCCACAAAGTTCGCAGTACTTCAGCAGCCAAATCTAACTTAATTTGACTTTCGAATCTGAAATGAAATGAAAATGAAGAAAAATTAAAACATGCTGAGATTGTACGTAATACAGTTTTCCTGAACAACATTTCACTTTTCTCTAGGATTGTATTACAATGGGTTCGATTAAAGTGTATGGAAACACTCAGCATTGAACTAGCTTTACTTTTCTTTTGGCGGTCAGGCTCCTTTCTGAATTAGTGGTGAGTGGCGGTGGTATTGTATAATGCGAAAATTTTTTAGTTTTTCAAACGATTAAACTGCAGCTTTGGCGCTTTGTGATTGCGATTGTGAAATAGAAATACTATAAATGCAGCAGTTGAACATGAATTGCAGACATTTGGCGCGCAGTTTTAGAACAGACAAGGTCTCGACTTGTGCAAGGCGGAGGAAAGTGTGTAAAACATAGTTTTCTGAATATATGAAGTGGTGTAGTATGGCGCACCCAAATTGGGTGAGTGTTGTATATGAGCATATAGCGCAGTGGAGAGTGTGTCACGGCTCACAATGTAAAGATTATAATGCAGTGTACATAGATAATATAAAGAGATCTAAACGTGAAATCATTGAAAATCCATTAGCGTAAACGAATCCATAATCGCATTGAAGATAGCATGGATTTTCAAGCAGCGACATTAACAATCAAAATGATTATGTGAAATGTGTGCAAAAATGTACGATATCGAAAGGGATAGAACAACATATTCGTACATAAATTCAGGCAGTGCACAGTGTGTCAGAACATGCTTTTAAAATTTGGAGTTAACCATGCAGAGAATTGTTCCAATTGTTTTAAGGTAGAACTACATGCACAACTTTCAATTTTAAAGTAGCAGATAAGTAAAATAATAGATTTTAGAAATAACAAATGAGATTAAAACAAGAAACGAGAAAACGTTAACTTCGGTAGAACCGAAGCTGAGAAAGAGAATAGAGAAAGTTTCAAGCTGTGTATATTTAGCAACAATAAATTTTTTTTTAACCTAAAACTGGCGTGATAACACATTGATAAAAAAGTCCACATTAGTGAGGAAACTTATTGATTGCCATTCACTTGAAAACACCCAAAAACAAAATGTTTGGAAACGGCCTAAGCAGCTCACAAACGACCATTAGGGCACGTATCCAAGGTGAGCATCCGTTCCGAGGTGAGCAAACTGTGAGAAGCTACTTCCTTAATTACGGGTTGCTGCCCTGGGTTTGGTTCTCGCCATTGCACAACTTTAACCAGTGAAAGCACAGAGAAGGCCTTGAGTAGCATTTCCCTATGGTGAACTCAATTTTGACCCACTTCTACTTTTCTGATTAAGCTGAAATTTTGCATAAAAATGCGCATCCAATGACAATACAATTCTATTAATCTCTTAATTGTTAAATGTAAATGGCGTAGCGAATATCATGGCCAAAATTAAAAATTAATGCAATAAATAAAATTTAATGCAAGCATGGAAGTTTACTCATTTTAATATATTGAAATGAACGGTGGTTATTGAAAAAATGTGTTTGACTAAATTATTTATATTCTGTTTCCAAATATATATGGGTGTATTGTGTCTGTTGAAATGTCAAAATGTTTGCACAAGTATTATCTAGAATCAAGATGACTAGACGAGCCAATCTAACAATATATATATGTCCTTTTGTTTTTCTGTGCACCGTTCGACCGTTTGAGTGATTATTACTAAAATAGAATTAGGATCAAACTTTGAGCACAAACTCTCTACATTTCGGTCTAGAACTAGTTTATCTCAAATACTCACTAATCGTAAACATTTAAATTGTCTCTAATTTTCGAAATATTAGATATAGCGGTTATATGATTCCATTCCATCTTTTCGAAAACGAAAATTCAATCAGCTAGTTGGCTTAGCAAAATAAGCGACAGAGTGAAGTATATCTGCTAATATATATATAGTAGGTCTAACAAAATTATCTTGTAGAATACTTTAGTTTATACATTCTGGTTAGCAACGTAAATTAAACAATAAATTTGGGTGTAGTTCATACGGTAACGCGATATTATTAATAATTTACAGCGTATTGCAAAGCAATCTTGAATAGCTTGGTTTAATGAAATGCTAAGCTTTAAATTTAAAATCATTGTTTGACATACAGTGCTACACTGTACTACAGAGGTAGGCATTGCCGTCATAAACCAAAAGAGTAGCAACCACGGCAGACATTTAAATGCAAAGCTCTTGAGAGGCATAAACGGCGTCGATTATGATTACGTGGAGGACGGTGAAGGTGGCCGCGGCGTTCAAATGCGCTAACAACGAAAGCTACTCAACATAGATGTAATCATAAATCGAAATTTATGCGTTTGATGATGATGATGAGCACATAAAACAGACTTGACACATTTTCACATGAATTTCGAAATTTTGAATTTGCCAGTTGAAGAGATTTCTAGCAAAATGCCATTAATTTATCCATGTTTTTTCTCTCGAACAGCAAATGTGGCTCATTGTGCTGGCAACAACAGTAATGCTTTCAATTGCTGTTGGCGGAGGCGTTGATGCAGTTGAGCAAACTTCATCAAATAGCGCAGTGTTGACAGACCGTGCTTCAAAGGCGGAAATGTATGCCGACAGCAGAGGCAACCACAAAAACAAGCCAGCATATGGAAATCAATGGACACCATTGGAGCACCAGCAGCAGCAACACTATCGATATGTTGGCAGTTTTACGGACAATGCTGGCGGCACTGGCAGTGAAAAATCAACGCAACGGAGAAGCTATGGAGACTCGAATAGTGGCGGCGTTGCTGCAGTGTTTAATGGTCTCACAAATCTCTCGGGCTTGCAACACATTAGCAACGGTTATGCTACAGTGGCGCCAACGGCAAAACAAACGCAGGCGTTGGCGGTATCGAAACAAGAGATACCAATTTATGAGGAACAGCATGAAGGACCTGGCGAAGACACAGACTATGCTGTGTACGCCAGCGCGGAAAACAATCATCATCAGCAGCAGCATCAGCATCAGCATCAGCAACAACAGCACTCAAGTGCTGCACTTCGCACAGCGATTTACAATTTTCATGCAGCTGGAGCGCATAATGGCGGTTTCCTGCCAACGTACGGCGTTCACAGCAGCCATCAGGGAGCACAATTGTCTACTTCGCCATTATCATCATCAGCATCATTATCAGCATCATCACCAGCATCATCGCCATCGTCGTCAACACCTCAACACGAGTTGTTATTGCAATCGAACGATAAAATCTCCGTTGGCAATTTTCTGCATCATTACGACCATAATTCCGGTTACGGTGGCGATGGCAGCGGCGGCATCTCCGACATCGACGAGCAACAACTGCTGCAACAATTTGCCCAGCATCAACATCAACAACAGCAACAGCAACATCAACAACAGCAACAACAACATTCTCCACCATCTTATTTCACACCCGCATCTTCAGCACATTTCCAGAACGACCTCGACTTGGCAGTCAATGCACACTCATCACCCTCAGCGCCTTCTGCACAAGATGACTATGCGCCCACCGCACATGATGAGGTCACTAATTACTTACCTCCATCGCAACCTCCACCACCTGATGTCATCAACTATGTTCCCTATCCTGTTGTAAAAAAATTGCACGTACCTGTCCAGCATCCCGTACAGATACCTGTCTCTCAAGCTGTCATTGTTCCAGTACGAAAGCCAGTGCCCATACATATTCCCATTACACAGCAAATTCAGGTGCCTGTCGAAAAGGAACTGAAAATCCCAGTCGAACGTGTTGTGCCTTTTCCGGTGGAGAAACATGTTCCGGTGCCGGTCGAGAAACGTGTGCCATTTCCGGTGGTCAAATATGTGCCTGTCAAGGTGCCACGTCCTTTTCCCGTCAAGGTGCCCGTCTTTAAAACGGTGCTGCACAAGATGAAAAGCTGGTGGTAAGCTGCTATCGCTGCTAAAGCTGGCTGGAGTAGTTTGTAGTGTGCTTAAAGAAATGAAGCAAGTGAGCTTTCCTCTGAGCACTCAGTTTTTAGCTGCAGTGCCAAGAATATCTTTTTAATATTTCTATTTTCCTTAGTTTGTTAGTTTGTTGAACATTTTAAATAAATTAAATAACTACTTTCTAAAAACAAAAACGTATTTCGTGTTTCGGTATAAAGTTCTGTACCGGTTCCAATTTATTTCGGTATTCGGTCTCGCTACGGTTCTTGGATTTTAGTTTCGGTATACCGGTACGTTACCGGTACCGGTTAATATTAAAGTTCTTGAAAAAAAATGTTATTTAAAGTTCATTAAATTTTCTTTGTTGCTTAATCGTTTTAGTCTGAGAAAAACTTTAAATGAAGAAAATATTCTACTTTTTGATAATACATTCCTTTTTGCATATTCGCGAATCTTGTTCATTATATGTCGAGTTTGTCTCCAGTTCCATATAAATTGCTACTACTTTCTTCAAGTAGTTGCAATTTTTTAGCAACGGATAAAATTCTGTAATATAATCTACATTCTATAGGGAGTCTAAAAATATTGCACATTCTCGAATAGAGTAGACTCATGTTTTTCTAATTCAGACACGAAAAGTTTAGTTAAGGCAGTAGCTTTTAAACCACTTTGAACATTACAATGAAGAAAAATAGCGTTAAGACGTCCAAAGCCAACTGCTCACTATCAAGTTTAGTCGTTGTAATTGTAGCTGGTTCGAGAATGCTAATAATTTCATTAAAGTCAATATTTGCTACCGCAAAGTTGGCACAGAAGTCATACACGTTCTTCTCCAGCAGATACAACAATCAATTGGTGACTTCCTTAACTTCTTATTGAGCATTAGGTAGCTGATTGGACGGTGTGCGAAGTTTTTAGACAAGTCCTCTGGCAGCTAAACTGGCTTTTGAAAAACTGTGCAAATATTGCCACTACGCATATTGGCGGTATATGGTATCAGCTGTTATTTATTTTCTTTTGAAAACCGAAGCTGTACTTTATTTTAGTAAAAGGTTCCGGTTTTAAAAAAATTAAAAATATCGGTTCCTGTACCGGTTTCGGTTGTCAAATTGAATCGGTTAATTTCGGTTAACGGTTTCGGCTTTATTCACGAGTATACAATACTGAAAAGACAATGTTTATAAAAATAAATTTTTGTATTTGTACTGAAATGAATAGATTCGTAGTTAATGGGGTGTCCAAAAGAGGTCACCATACTAAAAGTGTGTCATAAAATCCATGGTTTATTAATTAATGATTGACTAGTTACTGGGCGCGAGATTTCTAAGCTGTGAACCTTAAAGGAATGATTACTTTATTATGGTCAACTAAACACGAAAATCAAAAGAAAAACATTTTCTTTAGATATGTTTCCGAGAGTTTCACGGGATTCATATCTCGAGTGGTAAATGTCTGCTTAGATCGCCAAAAACATAATTTTAAAGGTAATAAAATATCCAACATTCGATTTTAACAAACGGTTTTGTTGCTTATGTGTTATGTGCCAAAATATATGGAAAGTTTGGAAAACGCACCATTCGGTGTAGTTTAGTGCGCGCCGGCGCCAGTCGCTGGCAATACGGAGCTTCTTCTGGTCATCATAGACCTGATCTTGCCATCTTAAGCTCGGACGTCCTCTCTGACGCCGTCCACCAATCAAGTTCAGGTTTCCGTCGTAAACCCTTAGTGCTGGAGCTTCGGGGTTCATCCGGATGAGGTGACCAGCCCAGTGCAGCCGCTGGAATTTAATGCGCTATGTCAACCTCATCATACAGCTCATACAGCTCATGGTTCATACGGATTCTAAACTAACGCCGACCTTAAGGGGACCAAAAATCCTACGAAGTATCTTTCTCTCGAACACTCCTTAAGACGCTGTATCCGTTGAAGTCAGTGTCCATGCTTCTGCGCTATATAGCAGGACCGGTATTATCAGTGCCTTATAGATTTTTATCTTCTTAGTTCGAGGGAGGGCTTTACTTCTAATTTGCTTGCTGAGCCCAAAGTAGCAGCGATAAGCAAGCGTGATTCTTCGTCTGATCTCTCGGCTAACATTGTTGTCGCTGTTAGTTTCTGTTCCCAGATAGACGAAGTTTTCTACAACATTGAAGTTGAAATTCTCCATACTCACAGAACGTCCAAGAGGCGCTGATAGTCTGCGCGTGGACACCAAGTAATTCGTTCACCGCTAGGCCCATGAGACGTCATTGTTTCTCAATCTCCGAGAACGCCCTGCTTACTCGCCGTTCGTTGATGCCTATGATGTCTATATCATCAGCATATGTGAATAGCATCACTTCCTTATGGAAGATCGTGCCCGATCGTTCTATGTATGGACATTGGGATGTACTCAACAACAACAGGAGATTAAAAAAGTCGCAAGATAAAGCGTCACCCTGCCTGAAGCCTGTCTTGGCATCAAAGGGTTCGGAGAGGTTCTTTCGTACTCTGACGACGCTTTGGGTGTGTGATAGCGTCATCATACAAAGCCGAACGATCTTTGCATCTTCATCGATACCAAGTTCAGATAGGGCGTTGAAGAACTTCATTCTTATCGGCGTGTTGAAAGCGGCCTTATAATCGACGTCACTGGCCGACCTCTTTGGTCTGAAGCGGCACTGATACTGACCTATCAGTGCATTCGTGTATGGCTCCAGCCGTTTACACAGTACGCGGGACAGAATTTTGTATCCTATCGAAAGAAGACTTATTCCCAGGTAGTTCGCGCAGACAGTGTGGTCTCCTTTCTTGAAGATAGTACAAAGAACACTGAGATTCCAATCGTTGGGCATACATTCATTGGACCATATTTTGCATAAGATTTTGTTAATACGCCTTACCAACTCTTCGCCACCGGTCTTGAATAACTCAGCTGGCAACTCATCGGAGCCTGCTGATTTGTTATTCTTCAGCTTTTTAATTACTGAGTCGACCTCGTTATAATCCGATGGCTCTACAAGAGAGCCATCATCAATTGGTGGTTCTATGTACGCTTCTCTATCGGCGGTATTATTCTCTTCATCGCCCCCAAGTAGATTAGAGAAGTGACTTCTCCATAGTCTCAGTGATATACTATGTGTACTATGTTTATAAAAATGTAACAAGCAAAAAGACACAATAGAGAACATATATTATTGATCAGCATCAAAAGTAATGCGTGGGCCACAAAAATCTTCGGTATCTGGTAACCCTATTTATTTCACATATGTTATCATATCGGCTTATGGTAGCACTCGTTCGAAGCGTCAGTTCCAACGAATTTGTGGTGTGGAGCAGTATATGCCACCACAACACGCTGTTAGTTTACAGCTTTACATTCAAAATGTGTGGCGTGAGGCTCATTTTTTTCTAAACGGTGCCGTAAAATGGTGCAATTTATGTCATTGCAAACTGTTATGACATTCACGGGCAACCTCTTCACGTTCTTCACGTGTGCAGAAAGGCACAACGAACCGTTCTTCTTTAAAGAGTGACCATCACCGTGACTATCATCTATTGCATTGAAAATAGTGTCAAAACTATTCGAATTTCGATTAGAAATGACAGCAAACTTAATAATAAAGAAAAAATTAGGAAACTTTGTCACATATATAACAGGGCACAAACTAATAGTAAATCCTATAATTCACAAGTAGTATTGTACCTACTTTAGACGAGCGGCAGAGTATTTTTTTTTCAAGTTCGATTATTTACTATTTAGTTTATTAAATTTACTTTTATTTTATTTATGGTTTTCTTAAAAACATCATTATCTTCTCATATTATTTGGATTCAAGTCGTTTCCCAGCATGCGATTAAGTCCTCTTATGTGTATCACGTTTATTTAATAACGCTTATATCATGATGTATTTATAGTTAATGCGAATTTGTATTATTTCGTGATATGGGCTTTTTAACCTGCTTTTTATTCTATCAGTTTTTATGTTAAAAAAAGTCAGTAAATCGCAAATAAGGAAAACAGAAACCGACATAAGGGCTAGTCCCCATACAAACCATTTTTGACATTTTGTATAAAAAGCTTTTTCATTGTAGTCTTATATAAACTTAATAATATATATTGTAACTTCTAGTCTACGGATGCTTAACATTAGGGTGTGACACCTCCACTATTCGGGGTAGCCCCGATACAAACCTAGTGCCCACTTTTAAATTTTTGTATGAAAACTTCTTTATTAAAAGTCTATATTAGGTTGAAATGCAATGTGGCGAATGTTATGGTCAGCCGCTTAATATACATAGACTAACTGGCATGACACCACCCCCCCCCCCCTTTTTTTTGTGGTAGCCACCATACAAACAATGTCCACTTTTGTGTTTTTGTAAGAAAACTTCGTTATTATTAGAGTTAAATGCAATATGGTGCCGTTTTTATGGTCAGACGTTTAGCATACATAGACAAATGAGCGTGGCCCGCCCACCCTTTGGGGTAGCCCCCATACAAACCCACCGTGCAATTTTGTGGCTTGAAATTTGATTTGGTGGATTTTAGTGAACGGCTTCATATACATACATATATAAATGGGCGTGTTCCGCCCACTTTTTGAGGTAGTCCCATATAACCCCACATCACAATTTCATGCATTTGTTGTTTGCAACTTATAGATGGTCGATTCATACACATCTACTAGTGAGCGTGTACCGCCCACATTTAAAACCCCCACGTTTATGTTTTACAATACTATTTTAAATTTCGTGTGAAAGGTGGCTCCAGTTCAACCGAAGTTAACGTTTTTTCTTGTTTTAAATAGAGTATATAATTTGAATGTGGTTTTCTTGCATTCTTTTCGATGCGTTCAATCTGTTTGCATTGGCGCGTGTTTTAGTTTTTTTAATTTGGTAAGAAAATTAATCTTCTATAGATTTCCGTTGATTATATTGGCTGGTCAGTTTTTTCGTATGCTTTAAGAGGTTCGATGTAGCTTAACTTATTCCTCACACACAATTTTGAATAATTAAAAAATTTGGCTGTATATAACTAAATATCTCTGATATCTCTGACTATGCTATGTATGCGTGATTTATACACGTTACTCCTACGCCCACATATAATGAAATATCTTAGTTAAATTGTCGAGATCAGCCAACAAACTGACAGAATGGGGTGAAGGGAATAAACGAAAGCAAAGAAGAAATCGAGAGTGCAAGCAAAATTTAGCGAACGAAATGCAATGCTGACTTGAAGACAGGATGCGAGCTGAATTGAACAATACAAATGCAGACAAGTAGGAAGGATATACTCAAAGATAATGTATGTATGTTAGCCTTTGTTTTTCATCCTTTTCCCAGTTCATCATTTATTTATACAATTTGATAAATAAGTCAGCACAAGCGACACAAATAATAATTGAACTTCCTTTTTGTTTTTCGGCTAACTTTGCTTTGCATTTGACTTATTAAAAATGTTGCGCATACGCAGTGCAGTGTGTGTGTCTGCGAGTGTGTGTATCTGGGAAATGTGCATAACTGATTTCAATGCTCAAAAAGCAAACGTAAAATTTCTTTTGTAAATAAATATTTGATTTAATTGTCTCTCTCTCTCTCTCTCTCTCTCTATACCTTTGCAGATTTGTTAATAAAGGGTGCTTTTTTTGTAAGACTAAGGTATCTTCCAACTGGTTATTTTTCAAAGTTCTTTGACACTTGCAGTATTATTTGACAAATCAAAATGAAATATTACTCAAATTATTTTTTAAAATTTGGCTTTTGCGCGGATACTTTCTTTTTCGAAAATATCTCGGCCTACACTCAAAGCATTGAGCTTTGGAGCAGCCTAGTTAACTTCCTAAAAAAACCCAGAATAAATATTTTTGTTTCAAATTTTAAATTGTGGTTATCGATGAAACCCAAAACTTTAAAAATGTGTTTTCTTCTCAAATAGAAACAAATATTGTACTCAAAATTCCGTTAGTGAACGATTATAGAAAAATAAGATGGAACATTTACTTAAAACATCTTTTTTTTCATTGCAATTGATGATTCTTCACAGAGATATTCGATCAACTCACTGACGAATATGGTAAATGATTCCACCAAGAAATATCAACACTAAAAAAGCGCTTCGAAGAAAAGCGCCAAGTCCGAAAGGTAGCTTATTACTACGATTCGGTTTACAAACGTTAGAGATTATCAATCATTTTTAACCATTTAACCATTGTATTCCAATGGATAAATTTTAATAGCTTTTCCAATATTTGTTCGATTTTGAAAAAACAAATAACAAACTGACTATATCTGGAACTCAATCTGAACAATAGGTTTGTATGGGCTTAATGAAATAGGAGTCTTATATGAACTAGTTATGTATACTCTATGGGGTAAATAGAAAAAAACTCTTGCTTTACAAAAACTTAAAAAATTCTGTTAATTTTCATACTGGTTTTAAGCGATAAAAGTTGTCAAATAAAAAATATAATTGTGCAGCAACTAATGGACTCTGACAGGCGGACATGGCTAGATCGGCTTGTATCGTCGAGCTGATTAATAATATATATACTTTACTAGTTAGTACCTGTCGCGTTGCTGCCCTTCTCCCTGCCCCACTTCTCCACTTCGCACTTCTTCATGACCCCTCGGGTAATAAAATTGTTCATACAAAAAGGCTAAAATCGCGATTAAAAAATAGGGGGTGGGCGTAGGAGGGTGAGAAATGCTTAACGACCTATTTTCATATGTATATACTTATATATAAATTTTCATTTTGTATATACAAAATTATAGAACAATTTTTGGAACTTATTCAGATAAGCGGCATGTACATGCATACTTTTTTTAAACAAATGCTTATTTTTGAATTACATTAAAATCCAAATTCTATTAAAAAAATTTGATTGATTTAAATTTAAACTTTCAAAAATCCAATGGATTTCTTTCATTCTCTGCTTTTCTAATATCGTCCCGCACACATGACCATTTAAGGCAAACACATTATCGCTAGACGATTTTGTAGCTATCAGCTTTTTACGGCTACTCAGAGTAGCAGACGTGGTTGAAATGTTTCCGCTGTGTTTGTTTTAAATTAATTAAATAAATGCTTTAATTTAATCTTCATAAATTATAGCCTATATGTTATTCTGATATATTATTCTATATTATTGTGAAGTTTCATTAAAATCCATTCAGTAGTTTTTACGTGAAAGAGTAACAAACATTCACACATCCACATATCCAGACAAACTTTCGCGTTTATAATATTATTAGGATAGTGTCTACAATGTCTGCTTTTATGTATTATCAACATTATTACAAATTGATAATACCCACTTTATACTAATGGTGAAGTGTTTCACAAAAATGTTCCATCGCTCTGAAAAAAGCACCCATTTGTTATATATAAAGAAAAATCTGAATTTTATTCGTAAAACGCAGAATTTAATCACAGCAAAGCAATTCGCCGTAAACTAAAAGAGGATAAACCATTTTTTTGATTCATTTAACTTAATAACAATTTAATTTTTCCTCTTTCTCCCATGATGCTGTTGTTGTTGTTTCTGCTGCTGGTGCTGCTTAAATATGCGACAACATTTTCGTGATTTTGTGCTGCATTTGTCACATGGAATTATATAGTATATTTTATTTAACTCCTTTCCTTTCATTTCGATGGGAATTACGTGGAACGGGAGACAGAGTTTGCATATTTCTGCTCATTTATTTAATTTCACTTTAAGCACACATTAAATTGTATTAAGCGCAATGAAATTCTACAGAATTGAGTTAAATTATGTTGAGTTGCATTGAAAATCCGCGTTAAGTTAAACAAATAAAAATAAGCGAGTTGAGTTTTCAGCTGTTCTCATTTTATTTACTTATGTATTTCTCTCTTATTTTTCCAATTTAATTTGTTTTATTTTATTTTTTTTTTTGGGTCAAAATGCTATTTCCAGTCCATTACTTCAGTGTATATTCAACGTTGGGGTTGCGTTCTTTTCAAGCCGGCGCAACTGGCCACAATTTCGCACTTTGTGAGTAACATAACTCTCTTATTATGTTGCCCATCCATCCAACCATCGTTCTTTATGCCATTCCGCTCATCTTTTGATCTGAATTGAATGCCGGCAGTTGGCACTTCTAATTAAATTAAATGTTGCACACCTTTTCAGGCGCGTGAAAGCATGTCGAGCTCACTGCGTTCATTCGCGAAAAGGAGTTTGAGCAAGTTGTAACTACTAGAAACGGATATTGAATGAAGTTAGTGCCAGAACGACTAAAAATACATTTTATTTTATTTATTTTTTATTTGTGCATAAAACTTAACTTACTTTACTTATGCATAGGCAAGTAAGAGGCTTCTGATCGCTGCACAGTTTTCAAATCTGTGTCTTCTTTGGAACACAGCAAGTAAGGAAAGCTGCTTTAAAGTAAAGTCAATTGACTTGCTTTGATTAAATTAATTTCATTTAGCCGATAGTTCTAACTGTGGAATGTGTTGTTCTTGTTGCATGTGCACCAAGAATTGTATTCAAAGTTGCTCCAGATTAAAGTTCGATGGTATAAGGCTCGCATAAAAATTGCTTGGCACCAACAGGCAACCATTTGATATGGATTGAAAAACTCATACAGTTGGTTGCTGATTTGTTTTGTGCTCATATGCATAGATCGATGATTAGTCACCTGTTAAGATGTTGTAGACGAGTTTTGAACCACCGCGGCTGTATTTCATCAACATTTTTTTTTTGCACCAATCGATACCAACGATTTTTTTTTCGTTGATTATCAAAACTATGTGGTATCGAAAAAATCTTCTCGATGGTCAAATGTTTATGTAGTATCGAATGTATGCTGGTCCCACTCATAAGTTTAGCCCTTTCATCAAAACGTTCTGCGTACGTTTGTGGTAAAAATTGTTACACGTTGCCTAGGCGCACAATATATAAGGCAGCACACGGATCAATTTGTCAGAAAGTTTCTAAAGAATTAAAGAAAACATCGCAGAACCCATAAAGTATATATATTCTTGATCAGCTCGATGAGACGGTCCATCTAGACCTGTCCGTCTGTCTGGTTATTGTTATGCATATTTATATTGTGCCCTGGAAGACCAAGGGTATACGTTCAGACCCCGTATAGTAGCATATTCTTGATTATCATCAAGATCGAATCGATATATTGTAGCTTTGTCCGTCTGTACGTCGGTTTATCTGTCTGTCTATCATATGTGTCAACTGCGATATAGCGGAGACTATAAAAATAGAATAGAAAATTATAAATAAATACTCAGATCAAATTTAGAAAAAATTTTGGATGCCACGCCCACAATACGATTCTTTCTGTTTTATATAAACACTTTTCAATGCAACTAAGCAGTGCTGGCCATCGTTCTGCCTGCGACTACTTGCGTCTGCATTGAAATATGAATATTTGAGGAAGTTGGCTGGGTATTTCGAAGTCGTGAAAACACGTTTGTAGCATTGTTACTTGCTTTGATAAACTTTTTTTTAAATATCTGGCTGAAATGGAAGGGTATTTTTGTCCTAATCCCATGAAGTATCCATAGCAATATGCCCACTTTAAGGGGTACAGTTTTTAAGGTTAAGAGTTTTTAGGTCTTTGTTGGAAAAAATGTATTCATCAAAAAATGGTTAGCTTGAAATTGTAAATGGAGGCTTCTTTAGAGTTCTAAATGATTTGTATAGATTTCAATGAGCGTGCCAAGCTCACTTTTAGGGATAGCCTCCGCATAGAACGACAATCTACTTTAAGGTTTTTGTATGACAAAATTTATTTATTGCAGTAAATATCCACTTGAAATTTTCTACTGTGACTTCTTATGGATCAGAAGTTTCCAGACCGTAGAGCAATTCATGCAGATTTGTTTTTCTAATGCACTTCCACATAGATTGAGCATTGTTACATTCGCACACGCGCACACACACAGAGCTCTTTGCATTAATCATATGCATTACACAAACAATTTCATCGTTCTTTTTTATTTTTCAGCGTGCAATGCAACAACAGTATCGCATGCTACGTGGTTATGTTGATTTTATTTTTTCGTATTGACACACACACACACACATACACACACTCCCATACACATAATTATTTATATTATTTAATTTACACAAAAAATTTTCTTGTTCTTTGTTATTTGTCTGCGTATACCGAATAGGAAAATAAGCAAAATTCATTTGTTTGCTCTTCCATTTCAAACTTTGAGAGTGCTCAATGGATGATTCGTCACATATATAGGGTGTACCAAAAAGAGTGCACGATTTATTTTAAAAAATATAATGCATATTTTTTGGGCGAGTGGTGAAAATTTTTATTGCATTGCAAGACTTATTTCGATTATCTATGGAATAAAATATCGGGCAAATGGCCTCCGCAGCACTGCTCTTTTCATGAAATTTTCGATGACATTTTGACAAAAATGTGGCTCTATTGCACCGATGACACGTTGAATCTTGGCCTTGAGCTCAACAACTATTTTTGGTTTATACAATTATAACAGAAATTTCACTAAACTCCAAAGAAAAGAAATTGCACGGCGACCAATTGACATCGGATTTTCGGGAGATGATTCGATCTGGAAATTGTAGCTACATTAAATTTATTGAATTATGCGCGGTGTGGGTAGCTGGTGCCGTCCTGCTGAAACCACATGTCGTCCAGTTGAGGCCAGAAGAATTCCGTTGTCATGTTCCTGAAACGAATGGCATTCACAGTCACTGCATTTCCGGCCTCATTTTCAAGGAAGTAAGACCCATTCTCGCTATCTGACCAAAATTCGTACCAGATAGTTACTCGTTGTGGATGCATTTTTTTCTCATGGATCACGCGCGGATTTTCTGAGCCCCAAATTCGATAATTTCGTTTGTTAAAGAACGTATTCGGATGAAAATGCGATTCATCGGTGAAGATGATTTATTTAAAAAAATCGGCAGTCACTTTATTTTGCTCCGCCATCCATTGATAACACATTGTTCATTGTGTAGCGCTCCATTTTTAATAATCCGAACAATTGTAAATGCCAGCTGTCTAATTTCAGAGTTGCCATTTGAACAGAAAAAAAATGGCGCCAAATATGAATCGTACACTTTTGTTGGGACACCCTCTATAACAAAGTTGTGAAAATAGCTGTACGATTTTAAACATTTTGCGAAGGATATTTAAGTTTCGGTTTTACCGAAGTAATCTTTTTTTTTTCTGATTTTATTTCTTGATTCGCTTGTTTCAATATTTGAGTTTGCATTTTATCCTTTCTATGGAGTTTTCCTACTTCTTTCTTGGTATTTTTGCGGTTTTTCTTTGCATGTCACACATGTTCATTTGCTTAACACACACACACACACACACACACACACATACATACATTCGTTCTCTGTTGTCCTTGTTCACATTATGTGTATGTACGGCTACGTATTACCATTGCTTTCGTCCTTTGGCTGAACATCGTTGTTGTTGTTGTTGTTATTGTTGTTTTTGCTGCGGTTGTAAATTTTATTTATCATTTAACGTTTGCTTATATATATTTTTTTTTTATATTTTTATTTTTACGTTTTTTATGTTTTTTTATGCAGACATTTTAAGTGACTTTGAAGCACTTCATTTTGCATACAAAATTGCTTTCGTTTTTTCACTCGTACACAATTTATCACCATCTCTTTCATTTTGTTTCTGGTTTCCTCGTTCTGTCTTGTTCGCACCAGTCTTTTGCATATGGCTTGTAAATAGAGCGAGATAGTGCAACAAAAAGAGAGTGAATGAGAGAGTGAGTGAGGAGGCGAGGAAAAGAAATGAGTGCGTATGTTTCATACTCGTATTTTGCATATTATGAATTTTGTCGTCTTTGGGTTTTTTATGCACTTTTTATGTTAAATTAAACACTTTCCACATTTTTTATGCGCTTTTCTCGCCATTTGACATTATTTCCATACTCAAGACTTCATAAATGAATGCAAAGCTGTTTTTTTTTTTTATTTTAAATAAAATTTTTGGTACAGTTTAAACAAATACTCTCATATAAATTAAACGCTTTATACAATATTTTCATTGCAAATTCAATCAGAGTGTATAAAATTTGAAGATTTTTTTCCCCATTTAAACTTTGTAAAATTATGCTTATAAATATTTAATTTAAAATTGTTAAACATTTTGTGCTTGACTAAATTTTCAGTTTTTCGGAAAAAATAAATTGCAAATAAAATTAATTAATTAAATTTTAAAAGCTGACTCACATAAAACAACATGAAAACAAGGACACTCACATGCTAAAGGGCTGCTTGAAGAAGTTCTTCAACATTGAATATAGTGAAATTTAAGTTTGTTTGTTAACGTGTTGCCCAATAAAATTTAAAGTGGTGTAGTACACATTTTATTGGATCGTGTGGGTGACTTTCAGAAAAGGTGGTAAGCATCTAAATTTGTAGTGTTACTTTTCGGAAAAATACTGTATCGGAAAAATTGGCGCAACCAGCTTTTTTTTTTGTGATACAACATTTATGTATGTACTGTACCCAAAAGGTTAGGGCGCATATGTACAAGTTGTGATCTAAAAATTACCGAACTTTTAATTTAAATCATAGAACACGTAGCGCCATCTATTAAATGTTGGCAGTGTTAGAAAGGTACATTTTTCTTCTGTCGAAAGCAGCTAAGCTCGTGCAAATCATTTGACAGGTTACAAAATGACACACGTATGTCGTAAAAACATAATGGAACAAAGAGCAAATATTAAATTTTGTTTTAAACTCGGTAAAAAATTTGCTGAGACTTACGGGTTGTTAAAAAACAAGTTTATGATGTTGTTTGTATGAATCGTACTTAAGTTTATACGTGATTTACACGATTTAAAAACGATCGTGATGATTTAAATGTTGATGCAAGACCCGGACAACCCGAAGCATCTAAACGTGCTGAGTTAGTGGAAAAAGTAAGTGAAATTATGGCTATCGATGCAAATTTCAGTGTGAAAATGCTGCCAGAAGAATTAAATTCATCTTACTGAACAATCTACAAAATATTAACTGAAGATTTGGGTAAAAGAAAGATGTGTGCACGTTTTGTTCCACATCAATTAAGTGATGATCAAAAAATCGTTCGTGTAGTCAATGCATTTTTTATGAAAATACAGATTTGTCTCATCGACCACCCTACGTATTCGCCTTATCTATAACCGTGCGTATATTTCTCTTCCCAAAAATGAAAACTGTAATGAAAGGAGCTTTTTACAATGACGGGAAGTCATAAAAGCAGCCGTGACGCAGGTGCTAAAGAACATCCCAAAAAGCGAGCTTAAAAAGTCTATGGGTAAATTGGTTGAGCGTTCCAAACGTTGTATTGAGTTAAATGGAACGTATTTTCAATAATTATTACCTTTGAAACATAATACCACGCTTGCTATATTTCATAACTAGAAAGTTCGGTTATTTTTAGATCACATCGTGTATATGCAAAAGGTAAAATCAGCGGTAGACCACATAAACTGAGTCAATTTGGTTATGTCCGTCTGTTCATTCGTACTTCCGTCTATCCAACTGTATGTATAAAAACACAGATCTCAGGTACTATTAGAGCTTAAAACTTCAAATGTTGAAATTTATATTATTCTTGATCATACGCAGATCGCTTATATTAAATTTTGTGGATGCCATGCCCACAACACGGTCGTATCAAGTCTGCATAGCCCGGAAAAAGTTTGTTTTCATTTTTTTTTTCTTTCTTTTTAATTAATTAATATTTTCATTTAATATAAGAAAATACTTATTTATGGATCAGGATAACAATATAAGAGTATATCCGAACCAATTCAAGCCATCGAATTAGCTTGATAGCTCCATTTCGCTAAATTATTTTTCCAATTTATATGCATGCCTTTGAAATCTGATGTATGAAATCTTGCAGCTTAAGATGGCTCAACACACTGCAAGACTTTTTTAAATTCTCTAATTGCATTAGATTTAAGTTATGTTTATGTTAAAAAGAATCAGAATTCTGTAAAATGTTCGTATGTGCTATATAAAAAAAAAGCCAATTCAACATCAAGTTTAGTTTATTACAGTTTATAAACAAATATTGTGAAGAAAAATCGCGAGCTCGAACATGTACAACATAATTAAAGTATTTTCGCGCACTATTTAAATACAGATAAAAAAAAGCGTACTAAGAAATCAAAAAATAAAAGGAAATATAATAATCAAAATAATCAATTAGAAAAACCGCTTGTCTTAAGTAGATGATAAACAAGTTGTGAATTATAAGTGCACTCAAATTTTAAATGTTAGTTTATAACTCACAACTAGTTGAATTGTGCGCCTCGTCCTATAAATACTTTCATCCTCGAATTTTTCCGTGAATATTTTGCAAATTGAGTTTACTTGGCATACTTGGAATTCGGTCCTATTTTGAGTATTCAGTTGGCAACAAAAATGTGTTAGTTAGAACAAGCCTGATATTTACAGATTTTAGTGACATCCAGTTCATCAGGTACTTCTGATTCACATCTTGTTTATATATCAAACTCTAAACTAAATTATTATTTCTGCTCCTTTAAATTTGTTTAAATGTGTGCATATTTGTTTGTTTGTCTGTGTTTGCACTTTTATTAACAAACTTTTGCATAAAGTGTTGCATACAAATACTGCACACAACATCATCAACAACAAAACAAGTACCATAACAACAACAACAACAACAACAACAACATCAAGAACAATATAGTAAACTAAAGAGCGATATATACATAGATATACATATATAGCTTGTATATGCTATGAGTATACTAGATACTTAGTAAAGCTTTTGTTGTTGTTGTTGTAGCAGCTCCTTCTTCCTGTGAACTATATCAGGAAAAATCATATAAAGCTTTTGTTGTGGGCGTTGCTGTAGTAATTTTTTTTTTTTTTGTTGCCAAATACTCGAATATTAGTTTGAAAATTTTGTAGAACAACGAAAAACTATAATATTAAGCTCTTGTCTGGCCATATTTTGCTTTTTGAGAGTTTCGAGGATAAATTAGAACCAAAAAAAAAAAAAAAATGTATTGTAATAAATACCAAATTAACAAAAAAAAAAAAAACAATTAGTCAAATTTAATATTAAACAGAAGCCATATTAAATATATTTTTCCATTATGCATTAATTAATTTATACGGGTAAATAATATAGAAAAAGATGCTTTTTCTTTTGGATTTACCGAAAAACGTTCTGGAAGTGTTTTATTAAATTTGACACACATCACATGGGTAGTCTCTGAACAACCGTCGGAGTGAAGGCAACCACTAGAGTAGTGAATATTAATTCACCATTCCCTATTTAATAAGAAATAGCCAGTGAAGAAACAGAGAACGTCTTGGGTAAGATTCGCCTGTGATCGCGACCCACGCAAACTATTTGAAGACGAACCCTCTAAGCCCTCGTTAAACTTATATTTCACGATGCTACCGCCAGCAATGGAGAAAAGCTTTTTCAAAGATCGGAATATGATGTTCAGTAGTACCAGATTTCTACACCTTAGCATCCACAAGGCAAATTGGAGCATTCACCATAAAAGCACGATCATTTTGCGTTCGACGGAGTGCACGTGCAGCATGCTGCACGCTGCACGTCTCAACATTCAACAAAAGTTACACGTCGTAAAGCTGCAATCCGCCTAAGCCTTTTCAGCCAGTCTCTCGTAACTGTCCTGGAAATCCACTTCGACCTCTGAAAATATATGTGAGCAGTGGAGACATATTTCGCACTCCATGGATACTGCTGCCAAGAAGGTCATTGGTGATACGAGATCTTTGATGCAGGAAGTGTTACCAAACCACTACAGAGAAAGACGCCACCTACAGAAGAACCTTGCAGTCGAGGACAATGCGAGCTGTTAGAAAGCGAAGTCGGCAGAAACGGAGAGAGGAGAAACACCTTTTGAGACAAAAAAAAAAAAAAAAAAAGAATCAAAGTGTGAACTTGAGGTTGTTGTGGTGTTATGTGTTTGTTCAAAATATCAAGCGTGTGACCGAAACTCTTGAGCCCGCAGGATCTTCCTGCAAGGACGAAAATGGAAGGCTAACTACACATGCACAGGAATCACTGAGACTATGGAGAAGTCACTTCTATAACCTACTGGCAGGCGATGAAGCGCACAAATCCGCCGATAGAGAAGTATTTTTAGAAACACCAGATGATGCTTGCTCTCTTGAGGAACCATGACTATAACTACGTGCCTATTGAGTTATACAATTTCGAACGAACTGTGAGTGACCAAGGCGTTCGCGGATCTCGAAAAACATTCAAGTGTAATGGGTCTTCTCTTGATCAAGCATAAGGCGAAGTACGGTCTGTGGACTGGATATGAAATGGACGGTCTGTGAAGTGAAGAATTTCGCTTACTAATCAATGCTACTTTGGGTTCAAAAAGCAGTTTAGAAAAAGAGCACTACATCGAAGGTAAAAATGATAATCCCTGTCCTGATGTATGGCGCAGAAGCGTGAACTCTAAGAACGTCGGATACAGCGTCTTTGGGAGCGTTCGAGAGAAAGATGCTTTGAGAGATTTTTGGACCTGTTGCAGGTGGTGACGAATTTCGGATAAGTATGAACCACGTGCAGTAAGAGCTGAATATGATTAGTTTAACATAATCCAGTGCATACATTATGTAGCGTACACAACTCGCAGTTTCTGCGACTAACGAATGAAAAAAAAGTGTTGTTTCCGGATTCTGATTTAGCAACATTCAATTCATTCGATAAAGCATTTTAAGCCATTGTCATTCTTTAGTAATTAGTAATTTTTCAATTTATAAACTGTTTCTGCCTGTATCAATATCAAGTATTGACATATTACCAGCAAAATTGGCAATAACTAGCCAGTGGCATTAACCATCATCCCAAAAGTAATCGATTGCTTGAGATATGACAAGGCAACAATAACTCAGTTCCCTTTCATCGTGTAAATAGTCTTTATAGGCCAATGCTCTTGTTGAATAGCACTGTATTGTATATACTTTTTCCAAGACTGTAGCGTATATTTTGCTTCAATTACTCAACTAACTTTCGTCAGAGTAAACTTGACGATGGGGCGCTCCATGTGATGAACCAATTTTAAAGTCATATTTAGTTGTGAAGTCTCGTTTCCATATGGTGGAAAAACTCTGTGTATATGTTTTGCTTTAGCATATTCTGTATCCATTGTGGTCCATGATCCAAGTTGGGTTTTTACTCGGGAATTGTGAACAATGGTGTTTGTAGTTCTTCTTTTTAGTATGTAGTATTTGTGTTTTTTTTTTTTTTTTTTGCCAGAGCGCTTAACTTACAAACGTCGACAGATGACAAACGTGACAGTTCAATGAAACAGACGAAGGATAAAAAGTAGCTGTAGGAATTGCTTTGCATATGTGGCGTAACATGTTGACGTTCATGTAACGTAAAAACCACGTGGGCGTTTCAATGGGCGTGGTCGCGTGTTTAGCCATGCAAATGTAGCGCATGCATATTTTACGCGACTATAGTTTTCCTCCATTTTTTGTTCCGCTGTTGCGACTATTTGCCTTCAACATTAGCTCAATTTTTTTTTTTTTGCTTCAGCTACTGTACAAGTTTTCTCCTTATTGTGTCCTTGTTGAGTGATGTGTGTCCTTTATCCGTATGCTGTGTTGCTTTCATTCATTGCAACGTTTTATATGGAAGCTTATAAACTTTACCGGAAACGGATGCGATATTTCTTGGCCCAATGTCTGAGCATCTGAGTTACTATACTTACCCATATACGGTTGTTGGTTATATGGAGACGCCTCGTTGTGCTTGTCTTTGCTGCCGTAGAACTTCTTTTGCCGGACAGGTATATTTATTAGACTGGATTTCCTGTTCTTTCTTTGTTGCATTCATATTTCTTGTTTGCTGTGTTGGTTTCAAGGTTTGCTGTGGTCTTCGTTGCCATTCGATTGGTTTCATTGCTAATATTGGTTATAGTCTCTCTGTCTCTCACTCTCTCCCTTCTCTCTATCACTCTATCTCTCTAGTTCACTGTTTGCCATTTGATGTGCATAAAAATCATTTTTATATATTTAATCTATTTTTTTATTGATTTCATGAACATAAAATGTTTACAAGTATTTGCCATCAATACTGTCTCTATTCGTACTTTGACTACTTCTACTTCGAGTATGCCACAAAAATGAAATGTATCTTTATTGTATTATTAAAAGGACACTTTTGGTGCTCAAACATTTTCAGCGCTGAGAGCAATGATGACGAGTCGAAGATGATGCTTTTATCCATAGTCATTTTGACATAAGCGATGTGCGAGTGCGAGGGTGCGGCAAGTGAATGCAATAGACACACTTTGGGTGCTTAGATACTTTTTGGAATTGTGGTTGCTTTAAATTCCGTTTTTTTTTCCCCGGAATGGTTGTGCACGTTATGAATTTTTTAAGCTTGTCTTTCTTGGTTTCTGTCTCAATTTGTCATACCCTTCAAATACGTTATAGGAAAGTAGTTAGTTTTTTTGGGAAGCGTGAAATAAAGTGATGCTGCTATAGAGGAAACTATTAGAAAGGACATAAGAACAATAGTTGTGCCTAGGAAGTTAGCTGGTTAATCATGGGTGCTAACTAAATATCAGACCTTGGCTGTACAATCTAGTGAGAAAAGCAAAGCTATTATATGGCATAATTCCTTGTGGTGAGAGAGTGATCCAACTCACAGATTTAGAAAACTAGCATATGTCTTCTCCACTGAAGCAATGCGCAGATGTGAAAGCACTGAGAGTTATTACTCTAGAAGTTTATAAAAGTTTATAAAGATGTAATACCGTTTCATATAGAAATTGACTTTAAAACTAAGAGACCTTTGGCTCTAGGCTACAACACTGGAAATCCTTAATTATACTGCGTGTCCCAACAATAGCGCCCGATTCAAATGTTGAGCTTTTTTTTTTTGTGCAATTGGCCACTCTGAAATTTAACAGCTGTCATCTTCGATCGTTCCGATTATTAAAAATGGAGCGCTACACAATGAACAACGTGTTATCAATGGATGACGGAGCAAAATGAAATGACTACCGATTTTTGGAAACAAATCATATGCACCGATGAGGCGAATTTACATTTGAATGGATTCGTCGAAAAACAAAATTGTCAAATTTTGGGTTTCAGAAAATCCGCACGTGATCCATGAAAAGCAAATGCAAATAAACCGCAAACAATACCTGCGCTCAAGGCTGAGATCCAACGTGTCATCGATTAGATAGAGCCACATTTTTGTTCAAAATGCCATCGAGAATTTTATGAAAAGAGCAAGAGTCGGTGTTCAGAACTGCGGAGGAAATTTTATTCCAAAAGTAAGCGTTATATTTTTAAATTAAGTTTTGCGCTCTTGTTGGAATCCCCTATATATATACCGTGCACAATTAAGTGATCTAGATAGATCTACGTAGTTCAACTGAGGGGTTATAACAACAGTGCGTTTAAGGCACGTAACACGAACTTCGTAAAAATCTGAACTAGTGCAGGGGCACCAAACAGACAGAGTTCAGCTCCCACAGTGCCAAGGAAAATTTCCGATAAATAATTTGGAATCAGTAGACACCAGACGCCGAAACATAACATAACATATACTTACAAAAGGTGAATCCAATTAATATTAGCAGATATTCTCAGCAATGCATTCATCCGTCTTTATCTTGCTATATGGTCCTAACTGTTTGTTACCCTGTCTAATACCGTCACAGTTTTTCTAGAATTCTTCAATGGCTATATTTTCTTCCTTTTCACTAGAATTCTAAATGTTCCTGATCCCCGACCGCAACATAGTTCCGTGGCAATAAGCTCACTGGCTGCGCCCATTATCGCTAAATTGTACGCTTCTCCGTTACATGGTATCTCCACATGACCGGTTAACCAGTAAATCGTTACTCTATTTAATGTTCCTAGAATCTTAAGTTGTTCTCGACACTGTAATACTAGATTGGAATTGATTGAATAAGAGATTCGCACTCTGACTGCCGTCTCACTTGACTGTGAAAGAACATTGAAATTGCAGCACTATTAAGTAAATTCGATGCCTAGTCTAAGGTAAGTTTCTCTCAAGTTTATCTCTTTCGTCACCAACCATGATCTACAGAAGTGGAGATTGTACACCCCCTGTGGACTGCTCTTTGCTGTTTTCACTCTAATATTTTTATTGTGTAGGGCGGTTCAGTTCACAAAATGTTTCTCTCAGACAGAATTACAGACGGATGGAGATTTGATATTTCAACACACTCTCAATATACCCTGCTTATAGATATTTGTTGTGCTGGTTATAAACAGACACATACTAATTGAATTCATAACACAGAAGTGAGCCTGAAATTTCCAAACAAAGAAGAGTGTCGATACCAAGTCACTTGCCATATGATTCTACGACCTATCGAAAGAATTCATGTTGCGAAACAATCAAAATTTCCAACACATAGTGACATAGGGTAGGGTATAAAACATTTGGCTAACCAAAGTTAATATTTTCTTTTTGGTGTTTTCGGTTTTGTGTGCTTGTGTGCGGCATTTCGTTTGACAATGAACCGCCTGAAGTGGCTTATTCTTTTGGCACGTGTAAATATCACGCTACGTGGGCGCACCATGTGCACACCTATGAGTGCTGATGCTGAGATTATGTGTGCCTTTTTCAAATGATTTAAACACGTTTCGAGTATTTCGCTCTGGCTTAGATAGGTTTTTGCTACATAGAGTACATAGAGCACATAGAGTAGCGCGTGAAGTGGCAGTTGTACTCGTAGCTTTCAAATAAAATTGCAATTACGCACAGTGAGGCACAGTGAAACGAGCGCCTTCCCAACTTCCCCAAGTGTAATGCTAACCAAAGCTAAGCAACATTTTCATATTTGTTTGGCGTTATTGGATCGCTGGAATTGGTCTTATTCGGTTACTTAATGTGTATGCGCTGTGCTATCTTCATAGTCCGAAGCGGAAATTGGAAACTTATTAGAAATAAGCCGCGGTGTTCTTTTTTTACTTGCGCAGCTTAAATTTTTCGCTCAGATTGCTTCGGTTCTACTCGAAGTAGTTTCAGCGAATTTCTGAACCTGCAAATAAATGGAAAATAAATAGATGTTTAAATCGCAGACCGCGTCCGTCTGGATTAGTTTTTGAGCTTTTGTACAGCTTACGTCATAAACTTAAGTACTCACTTAACCCATTAACTTTAGCATACGTGCGTCTGGCAGGTACGTGGCAACGACAAAGGGTGTTCAAAGCATTAATATATACATATGTATCTACGATGTTTGTATATAAACTTTGTCTACTGCAATAAATACACCTACAAACACACACACACACTCACACACACACACACACACACACACACACACACACACACACACACACACACACACACACACACACACACACACACACACACACACACACACACACACACACACACACACACACACACACACACACACACACACACACACACTCGCAGAATGGCAGCCAAGCGTCATTTGTTGCAGTCAACTGACATTGGAGGGCGTTGGCGTACCGGAAGTGCAACGAAAATAAACATTTCGCGCTACTTTTAGCTGCAGTTGCCTCCGTCTGTCATTGGCTTTATGTGTATGTGTGTGTGTGTGAATTGCTGCATTAGACTTGGATGTACGAGAGTGGAGTGTTAAGTAATCATTCTATGCAAAAAATAAAACATTGCTGTCAAATTTAATATCAGCCATCAACGCAAAACATCAAATCAAATCAATTTTCGATGAAATCAACACCAACCTGCATGAATTTCATGGCGACTTTAAAATTTCGATATCAGCAAAAAAGTGGTTCAAGATCAGAGATCATCCCACTGCACTACGAAGATCGTGATTTGTGAGGCTGTGGGAAAAGCAATTCAGTGATTATTTCTAACGAATGTTTGGTGATTTGTAATCCGAACAAATCATTTAATAATTAGGGTTGTTGATATTTTAAAAAAAAACCGCTATCGGAAATATGAATATCACGATATAAAATTGGTGTGGTTGATATCACGATATTAAATTTGATGATATTGGTTATCGATATTCGGAACAAAGTATGAATAGTATCGATAGTATCGATAGTATCGATATATCGATATATCGATATTGCTTGCAAAAAAAGAGTGTTTCTCTATATAGGATTTTAATGAATTTGAAATGAATTTAAAATGAAAAACTTTAAGTTATTAAGTGTTGGGAGTACAAAACAGTTGGGTTCGATATCTTTGTTGTGTTCAAAAATGCATTTATTTTAGAACGAAATGGACGAAAAAACTAATCAAAGTACTTTCTATCGCTGGATATTACGTTTTTCTACCCCTTAGGCCATTTTCGAATTTCATCACGAAAAAATGGCTCGTCTTTAGAAGCGATTCATATCTGTTAAAGAAATTATCCGTTCTGTATACGTTGGAACAACCACTAACTGGAAGAAGCAATGTCCGGAGTGTACGGCGGTTGCGGCAAAATATTCCACTTGAGCGTTTCAAAATATTTTTCCTCGCCTTTTGCGACATGACGTCAAGCATTGTCATGCAGAAGAATAACTTTGTCATGTCTTTGATCGTATTCTGTTCGTTTTTGTTCTTTTAAAGCAAGGCTCAAACGAATCAATTATAGCCTATAACGATTGCCCGTAATGGAATCGCCAAGTTAAAATTTTGTACAAAAACATAAATTTTTATAAGAAATCATTTCAAAAACACTATTTTAAAAATATCGATTTTATCGATTATACCGGAAGCCATAAAATATTGATGTTGCTAAAATCTGTAAAAAACATTTCCATAGACATTTCTATATAAACAATATCACCCATACAAAGTATAATATCATATCAAAATATCGTAACATCCTCTAAAAAATATCGATATATCGGTACAATTTCAAGATCCCTAAACACAACTCACTACAGAGAAAAATCGATTTGAATGTTTTTCCATTTTTTAAAATGCACTTAAATTTTCCTATTTGTTTTTGGCAAAATAAAAATTTTCCATATTTTTTATGACATTGTAAAAGTAGGAAGAAAACGCACAATATTAATACAAATAGGCGTATTTTATTGGTTCGCTTTAACGCTTCGATTTATTGGGTGGAGATGCGCCAATGATCACGTTAAAAACTACTGATGTTGTATCCGGATGGATACAACATATGGAAACAGCATAAGCATTCTCCATGAATGTTTGTTTCGTATTCCTACGAGGTAACAATAACATGGGCCAGATCGAAATACCTGCAACATTGACTACAAGAGCTATGGTTACCATCCCTCCTAATTTCGAAGCAATTTATCCAACGCAACGTAACTACTTCAAGGCGATAACGTTGTTAATTTTCGACGGAACTGTCGAGCAACCAGTTTGTAGAAAGATATGGTCACACAAAATTTGATTCAAGTTCTCACGACAAAAAGCTTCGACACAATAAAGAGTCATATATTCGAGAGTGCTGAGAGAAAGATTTCTATTCCTTATCATGAAGTGATACTTCCAATCTTTCCCTGTCATGAGGTTATTGTCCCACCGCGTTGGATGCTTAATGGCATTATTTACGATTTTTAATTTGTTGCGCAAGTTTTGCATGTTACCGACACTTCAAAACTTAGAAATTTCTACTAAAAGTGACAGTAAACTAAGTGAAACAAAAAAAAAGTTGTCGTCTCAAATCGCACGATTGGCACGAATCACCCGACACTATCCTAGTTTTATTTAAACAGCCTGGAATAGTTGAACCTAAATCTAATTGTGTTATGTAACCTGGGCCGGTTACTTATCAACCCTCTTTAGTGCAGGTACTTGCTTAGTATCTGTGTATTTGAAGTATGTCTGCTTACCTATGCGTTGCTACTGCTTTTCCGTGTTTTGTTAAAAGAGCCATTCTGTCTGTCTGTCTGTTTGTCTGTCTGTTGTTCTGCCGGTGTCTGCAGCTACTGCAATGGCAATGTTGCTCGGCAACTAATTTATTAATATCGGAAATAGCGCTTATTTTATATGTACATATATATGTGTATATCTATCTGCACTCCACATGCACATATGTATCTAGCTTCTTCCATTTGACTTTGTTTTCTTTTTTTTCGCGTTTTCAGGAAACGTTGCGAATGCGTAGTTGGTATCAAAAAAATAAAAAAGAAAGGATTTTTCAGTTTCATATTTTGACTTTATAAATATTTTGCTGTCAGCATTTTCAAGTGTTGAAATATTTAAGTATTTTTGCTTTTATGTGTCCTTTTTCTTTTTTTTTTTGTATTGAAATATGTGCTGATGCAGTTTATATTGTATATTTTATGGCACATTGCACACAACAGTATTCAATTTATATATTTTTGATTTATTCTTTTCACACTTAGGGCCATTTTTTTCAATGTTCCGTTGTTCTGTAGAATAAGGTGTCAATTTAACAATAGAGTTTCTTCATACGTTCGTTAATCGAATTGTGAGAGCAATGTGTGAATGGCAAATTTATTTGCGAATATGAAACCTTTGCAACTGTTCTTTGGTCAACTGTTCAAAGTATCGATATAAAACTAAGTAATAATATCACTGCAACTAACAAAATGACTTTGTTGATGCCGGTTATCTCTGCTCCCAGATAGACAAAGTTTTCTACAACATTGAAGTTGAAATTCTCCATACTTACAGACCGTCATGGGACGTGAGCTGTGACTGTTTCTCAGTCTCCGAGATCGCCCTGCAAACTCACCGTTCGTACGTGCCGATGATGTCAATATCTTATGGAAGATTGTGCCCGACCGTTCTACGTATGCGCATTGGCGTAGGATGTACTCCATCAAGAGATTAAAAAAGTCGCACGATAAAGCATCACCCTGCCGTAAACTTTCTTGGTTCGAAGAGGTTCTTTTTTCTATTCTGTCATCATGCAATGACGAACGAGCTTTGCTGGGATACCAAGTCTCAAATAGGTGGGGTGTGTCTTGGTTTTACTTACGGGTCTTCTCTAGGATTTAATGTAGAGTCACTGGTCGACCTGTTTGGAGTGAAACCATACAGATACTGTCCTATCAGTGCATCCGTGTAAGACTCCAGATGTTTCCAATTGAAAGGAGACTTACTCCGCGGTATTTCTCGCAGACAGCGGGGTATCCTTTCTTGAAGATAGGACAAAGAATCTGACCGTATCTTGCATAAGAGTTGGTACATACGCTTTACCAACTCTTTGAAACTGGACTTGAATAACTCAGCTGACAGCTAATCGGAGCCTGCCGCTTTGTTACTCTTTAGATTTTTACTGATTCGAAGTCGTATTTTAACCGGGTGGCCTTACAAGAAAGCCATTATCAGTTGGTGGTTCTAGAAATGCTTCTCTTTCGGCGGCATTGTTCTCTTCATCTTCACTCAAGTAGGTTAGATAATTGTCTTCTGCATAGTCTCGGTGATTCGTGTGCATAAGTAACCAGACTTTCATTTTCGTCCTTGCAGAAAGAAACTCCGGAAACGTAAAACCTTCCGTCAGGCGCTTGACCTTTTGATAAACCTTTTGAACTTCAGTCTTTAGCTCACTTCTTTCTTATTCCTTTTCTTTTTTGCTTCTGAAAAGGCGTTTATCCTCTCTCCGTTTTTCGCGGTATCGCTTTCTAACAGCTCGCGTTGATCTCGACCGCAGAGTTCTTGAAGAAGCATCACTTTAATTTTGTAATTGAGATCTTCGAGCCACATACGACTAAGTGCTTGAACAACATTGAGGAAGATTGCGTAACAGTATTAACTATGCTCAAAACACAGTACAAATATCAGAAGTGATACGCTTAAGTTGCTCAATACTACCGTGCTTTTCACGAAATCCGATTTGATGAGAGGGGATGTGCGTATGAGCTTATTTTGAGAGGAAGAATCTTTTCAATGAGTTTGGATAAGCATGATAGTAGGCTTATGGGTCTGTATGATACTGCCTGTGTTTTAATCTTTCTGGGTTTTGGTATCATTACTAAGTTGGATTTCTTCCGCTGGGCGGGAAAGTGACATTTAAATGTCGTATTGAAATATCGCATTGAAATATCACAGTCAATTACAATATCTTTTTTGGTGTAGATCATAACCTGGATTTTTTTTCACAATTAACGCATAGTGTGGTTTCGTTTCATCAGTTTGTCATAAAATTTGTAACGCATTAAAGAAGCCGTCGTACACCGTAAAAAGTATATACTGTCGAGACGAATCGATTTAGCCATGTCTGTCTGTTTGTCTGCCTGCGTGTCCGTCTTGTAGTTGTGGATCATTTTTTTGGGTATGGGTTTTTTTTTTTTGCATATGGTTTAGTAGCACTAGCGTTTGTTTACTTGCTTCGTAATTTAGCTGTATTAAACTATATAAGTGTTTGCTTTCGCCACTGAAACTGCGCTTGCTCATAACATCCGAATGAAATTGATGATGAATAATTTAAGAATTTATAATAACGATGACGCTTGTTGGTCAACACAATTAGTTCAGACTACATTCAGACTATAACATAGGCAATTTGTAAATATATATGGGAAGAGTTTATAGCATTGGTCCCTCCATTATATCAACAACATATTCACAAAATGCCATTTTCCATATTTGTTTTTAATTGACAGTAATATAATCTGCATATTCTGTATAATCAAGACCACTTCACTAGTTTACATTTTATTGTCAATCAAAGCTGTCAGAGTACTCGGACAATAGCCAACGAAGCCAAACCAAACAAGCAAACATTAACAAAACTTTTCAAAACTGTCGTTCGGTTGATGTGGTGTGTCAGATACGTTGCAATAATCAATGCCAGCACAGTTCTGAACTCAGCTTATATGGCATTCCATTTGCTACTACTTGCATTGTCAATTCATGGCCATGATGATGAGTTCATGTGCATCACTGCACATCAACACATCCCAGTGGACTTTTCTGGTACTCATACTCAGCGCGTGCGACATTCAAATGAGTTAGTTAATTGAGGCGTTAACAGCAGCACTCGACTCTGTTTCTTCAGAATGTCACTATTAATAATTAAAAAAATAAAAAGAAAGATGGTAAACTTTTTAAATCACCTACGCCAAGTGCTGATAATGGGCGACCATTGACGATATTTGCCACATGCGACTACAATACAATTTACTCAAATATTCATATGCGACAATGGAGTATACTTTAACTGAAATTGCTAAGCTATGCACAAAGTACTTATAAGCAAGTTGGGTAGTCAGTTCGGAGCGTATTGAAGGGTTTTCAGTTTAGGGACGAACAACTTATCAGGCTCAGTCTGTCGCCTGCTACGTCCACTTGATGTCGCCTCTAATGCGAATTTCGGGCGTCGTCTGACGTTGTCGTCATTGATGGCGAGCAATATACATAAAATGGTTTCTCAACATTTTAAGCGCACTTTAATGGCAATTATACGCTTGAGTAGATGTTTGCGCTAAAAACTTTCGCACAAATCTCTCTTCTGCGATGCTGAAGCACTGGATCGTCATACACATACATACATACATACATACGAGTATACTAGAATACCCAACAATGCAGAGTCCTTTTTCGCGAAGCTGGGGTTGTGTTATGTGGCTCGACATAAATCCTTTTATGTGTCTATGTTCTGCTTGTCCCTATACATGTACGAGGGGGTTAACTAAATTTGCAAAGGCAAGCTAATCGAATGTGGGAAATGTTATTAAACAGAGGTGCTGGTTCATATTCTAGCCATCAAAGTTTTCTGTTTACGCCAAATTCAGACGTGGTCGCCATTCGCTTGAAGAAGATTCAAGAAAAGGCTGTCCAACAGCAGCAGTCGTACCATAAAATAAGGATGCTGTGCTGAACTGATATACCGTGAGATTGAAGCATCATTGTGCTTAAGTGGGACTGGCATACATTCGATAATTTCTTGAACATATGATCGTCAAGAAGACTTATCAGCCAAAGAAGTCTAGTATGGATTGGTGGAAAGGAATGTTGAAGAAATACAACCGCACTGATAGTAATATGTTACGAATCATGGATCTTTGGATAAGAGCTCTAAAGAAAATACCAATCGCCTGTATAGATTCGGAGCCATTTATTTGCCAGAAGTTTACGTAGATTTGAAGACGGTTCACCAAAAGAGACTTTTAACACCCAATAATTTTTGTTTTTCCCTCACATTCCCCCCCAAAAAAAAAAACAAAAAAAAAGTACGTGGTTAAAGTTTTTCGATGACGAAAGAGTTGTTTAAGCTTATAGGCATCTCGTACCCACTGCTTCGAACGTTCTGTGTACTTTAAGGCACAAAACAATATATAAGGTTTCCAAGGTGCACAATATATAAGCAAACCCTCGTAACAACATATTTTTATATACTAAAAACTTGCTAGTTGACCATTGTACAAAAGCACTCGTTTAAATTGGTTCGATACGATTAATCAACCAAACTAAATGAAAATACAGTGCGAATTAACGAAGCAAACAGAGCAGTATTTTGACTCACTTAATATTCAACAATAATATGCAACATCACTTTATGCTTCAAACCATGGCGTATCAGGCCAAGCTGCTGTCTTTTTGGTTCCTTTCGGTTCCGTTATTATATTTTATTCTATTTCATTTCTTGTTTCTTTTCAATACAATTTATAGAATATTTATTAGCCCTTGCTTGTATTTCTATGCATATTAAGCTTTGTCATTGTCGTTCGCTCGTTGCAAAAGTGTAAAATACTTTCCACATTGTGCAAGAAGATTATTAAAGTTCAGTGTAAATAGTTTATGGTAATCGTAAAAGATAAGACTACAATAATTTTTCTTCCACCTTCCGCCAGAACGGATTTGAAACTTTAAAGCCGCTCTAAAGTTGCACAGTCGACATGAGAAATGACTCATACTGCATCGTTACTCGTTAGATAGTAATGGAAGGTAGCATAAAACCTTTGCCAAACGAACCATGAATATCTATGTAAGTAGTATTTACTTAAGTTATATCTATAATTTAAAACTACACTCTATAAAAATTATGACTACTGCAAGAGGTTTGTTTATTGTATAAATTTGTACTGCGGTTTTCTTTATGACGACACTCACTTCAATGGTTCAATCGATAGCCACTTCGGTCTCCAGCCCCATTCAAGTCACCCAAAACAATTAAAAATTCACAAAAGGAGACGAACTTCATGCTGCCCGCATTTTCGCTTTGCAAAACATCAAAAATAACATCTTGCCACCTGAGTCTGAGTGAATTTATGTCGCTCATAAATTGCATAAAGAGTATATGTAAAAGGATTGACTGGGAAAAGCGTGGCGTAGGATGTTTAGTGTAAACGTAAAGTTTGTAAGTTGAGTCGCAACTCCTTGGATATCTATGTGTAGTGTATTTGCTGTTGGCTTCGGCATCCTAAATGAAGCACGCTGTTGTCATTTTTCAAAAAGCTTTGTAGCCCAAAAAAGTTTTACCTGCTTTTAGGCACCCTTTTGCTTGTTACTCCAATATAAATACTTACAGCTTCACTGCGTTACGTTGCGGTCCGGTTCGGCGCAATTATCAAACTTTTAGGTAAAAGTGCTGATTAATTTTTAATGTTTATCTTTTTTGTTGCTGTTACTGTTGCTGCTGCTGTTGTTGCCAGTACTACAGCTACTGCTGTTTGCTGGCTGGCCGTCGAATGCGCTTTAACCCTTACCAAACTTTGTAACTTCGACTGCTTCAGAGAAGACTCGACTTTATACTCGAACATTGTCCAAAATGCGCCGTCATTTGGTAAATTATAAAGTCATTTTGCTGCTGGTTTTGCTTTTATTGTTGCGCAAACTGTGAGCATAATTCATGTTGATTTAAATGAGTTTGAGGCTGGCGAAATTCTGTTAAGAAACACCACAAAGTGCTTCGAAAGTATGTTAAGTATGTACTCTGAAACTTAGTATGGAGATTGAATATGAATTGTTCTTCACAGAGACTTCGTACTTCCAATGTCAGTTTTGGTTCATATTCCAGACATAATGTAGTTAGCCCAGTGTAGCCGTTGAAATTTCTACCGATCGTTTACATAAATCATCGCGCATATTTATGTGTTAGTCAGTTAATGAGATTGATGGAGTAGCATTCAATCTAGTAACATTGGGTGAGCTGTGGCAGGTGAACATGTGATGCACTGTTACTTTGAAATTACCAGCGTAGAATTTGATTCTTCATTAACTATCTGATTTTTCATCAGGCTTGGGTACAGTGCAATGAAAAACCTGCAGCAGGCCTACGAAGATAGAGTTTTTTTCAAGGGCATAAGTTTTGAAGAAGAAGTGTCGATTGAAGATGGAATCTCTAACCGGAAAATATTAAACTGAAAGTATGGATCTGCTATAGTTATGTGCTTCTGTCTGCCAGAAATTTGGCAGGATTGAAACGGTTGGTACGAAGAATTTTGATGGTAATGAAGTTTTTTTCTTTTTTGTATACGTGATAAATTAATATTTCATTATAAATATCACTTATACGCCGTGTAAAATATTGATGAACAACTATTTAGAACGCAAACACACACTCATGAATGAGTGAAGCAAATTCACGTCCATATGTGGTTTGTGTATATATGTATGTGTGCGTGTGTGGTACTTTGTGTGTGTGTGTTTAACCGGATATGCATGCATTCTGCGGCATTTTCAATTCACATTCATACAATTTGCATTTGCAGCCATTGCTGCCGCCAGAGTTGTCAAATGAGTTACAAAATTCTTAACGAAGTGGTTTCTGCGGTCGTTGCAATTATGAAATTATATTATATATATATCGTACATACATATATATATATATATATATATATATATATATATGTATGTATATATAAAACTATACACACATCGGGAGTTGGCATTTAGTCGGTCACACTATACAAACACACGCGTCCGTTGAATTAGTCCGGCATTGCGGTTTGCGTTTGAATTATTTACGATTTCTTTTTTTTCGAGGTTTATTTTGCTCGTTTTTTGACCGATCTAAATTAAATCAAATAAATAATTTAGCAGCATACAAAAGCTGCTGAAGCTGAAGTAGGCGGAAAGCATTCGAGTGTAAACGATTTTGAACAATCAAAAGTATTTTAGAGAATGCTTTCCGTTGACGTCGATTGGCCATTCGATTTCATTCGTACGAAATGCTGTAGATATGTTTTTTCTTATTTTTTCGCTTTCAATTCGAATGGAATTTAATCCAATTTGTGTAAATGTGCCATTAGCTGGAAGCGTGCCGCGGTGGCGACGCATGGCGATTGGCTTGCGATTTGTTGTCATCCGTCGATGGCTTTTCAGTTTAAATGGCTACAAAGTAGCAGCAGGAGCAGCAGCAGCAGCAGCGGCTAAAGCAGCAATAGTCGAACGAATGAAGGAAATTTATGCGATCCCATAACAATTCGAGCAACAATGAAAATCAAATTTTCTTCTTCACTGGCAACGGGTCGTATTCGCAATGTGAAAAATCACTGCGTGCCAACCCAAAAATAAAAAAATAATAAAAAAAGAGTTTATTCAAGACGAATGGTCACGTTCTATGCGAATAGTAAAAAGAGAATTTTTAACGATTAGTGGAACGCTACCAGAAGGATTAAAAAAATCTAGGTATCTATCAAAAAAACGATGTTAACTTCAGCAGTAACGAAGCTTCGATACACTTCACGCACACTCTACAAGGCCTAACCACTTCACTGGTAAATTAACTGATCGACATTGACTTTCACATTGATATTGATAGTTTGATAAATTTAAAATATTTTGTTAACCAATGAGCAACTTTTTCATCTTCTACTTTTGAACAATGAAGAAACATGCGAAATCTGAGTTAAAATCTTTGTTTTTGTCCATTGATTACTTCACTATATCCATATTCATATGATTTGGTTGGTAATGCGTCGATAATGTTATAGAGCTGATACTGACAGATGTCATGGAGCAGAAGACATATGCATATATATGATCATTTACTTCGTATAATAAATACTGTTTACTATGTAATTTAACAAAGACATACAAATGAAAAGAAGGCTTTATATTTTAATTTAAAGGAACATAAATAAAACTGTCGAATACTGCGTTGATATTAACTTTAATGCCTCGAAGAACGTTTAGTGTGTCCAAGCCATTCATCGTAGATCGCAACTAGCATTAGAGTCGATGTAACGTTGAAAACGACCATTAATGATGTACACATCGATAACACAGCCATCACTCACTAAATTTTAACTTCACTAATGCATAAATTATAGCATGTTTCTTGAATAATTGTTCGCAAGCTTGTTCATCCAGTGTTGAAGTTTTACTCAGAAATAGACAATCTGGAGTTCGAATGAATATCACTGTGTTTGATAGAACAGACTTGGATATGAGTAACAAATAAAGCGCGGTATGGAATATAAGTTGAATTTCGTTAATAATTTTCAACATCAGTAGCCATCACATTGAACTACTCGACTCCATGACAAATTCTAAGCAAAATTATTGTCTTCATTTGCCTATTTGTCCACTATTTGCCCCATTTGTCAACAACATCTGCCAACTCAATGGTTCCAACTAAAACTTGATGCACAGTTTGAATTACTCGACTCCATGACAAATTCTAGCAAAATGATTGTCTTCATTAGCCTATTTGTCCACAATTTGCCCTATTTGTCCAAAACATCTGCCAAATCAATGGTTTCAACTAAATCTCGATGCACAGTTTGAACTACTCGACTCCAAAAAGAGCTGAAAAGCATCGCTTAATATTTCTGGGTCTGTTGAAGTGCTGGACAAACTTCAGAGCGTCCAGAACTGCTGGTAGTAAATGAAGATAGATTATAACTGACTCGTGTGGTTGCATCCATCATGTTGCACATGTTTGCTTTAGTATCTTTTATTTTTTAGTCACGAAAGTTATTCTCTTATCATTTGTATCCTGAAGTGCAAGCTTGCACGGCCTCGCTACCGATTTTGCTTAGGCGGCGTGATTATGCAATACTTCTTTGAATATTAGCACGGAAATGTAGTGACTGTGAATGACATTTGTTACAGGAACATTACATTTAGGTTCTTGCGACCTAAACTGAACGGTACGAATCTGGACGACATGTGGTTTCGACAGGACGGCACCACCTGCCACACCGCGAATGAAACATTCGATTTATTGGAGCAACAATTTCCAGACTTGAAAAATCGTGCACTCTTGTCGGGACACCCCATAATATCTGATATTGTAATAACTGTACATTTATATCAGTAAATACAAGTACACTTTTAGCAATGCCGCACCTAGAGAATCTATGCAGTGAGTTTATTTTATCTAAGACTTCTCTAGACACAGAGTTTTTCTCTCCGATAGACATACGGACACTCGGACATGGTTAGATCGACTTTTTTAGTACCACTGAACAGAAAATTATATACTTTTTGGGGTCTCCGATACTTCCTTCGCTGTGTAAAAATTATTTTACAGAACAAAAAAAGGTTTTCTCACAAAAGCATAATTCTTTACCGATAGATTGTATGAGCGCTATATGATATAGTAGGCCAATGTTGCTCAAATTTGGATTTTCGTTTTGACTACATTTCAAAGTCCTATGTACCGAATTTTGTGGCAACATCTGTTCATTTATACCTGTTATCAATCAATTCTCGCAAGATATGTAAAATCTTCCACTCTGCGTTGGTACTTGTTGATATTATTTGTCTTTCTCGCTTTCATGTTTAAAGTTTAAGTGAAGTATTGATTAGATAAGTAACGAGTGAGCATAAAAACACGAAATGGTAACTGTTTACAACGCCATCTATTGTAGGATTTACCATCTATTTTTATTCTTTTGATGCTTGTACTCGTATATTAGCCGTTTTGAAAATATATACGCTGTATAGGGCTTTTGCCATATTGTGAATGAAAAATGAAGTTAGGGAAAATTTGAGACTTATGCATGTTAAATGTATATATGTATGACTAGTACAATAATACGTTTATATGTAATTAGAGCGACCATGAATATCCAACAAACTGCATTTAAAATTCATATTGGTTGTAAAATAGTTTTTCCAATTAAAAACCTTAAAATAAACGGTACACCAGTATCCTAGCCTAGGTACATAAGAAGCCGCCGTCGTCCATATTTCGAATGATGGTATAAGAGTGTATCCGCACCGATTTTAAGTATCATTTGATGAAAACTGAATGAGAAACGCACTTAGAAATATATATATATATAGTCAGATTTAGGGACAGGAGTGGAGGTTTCGTCTTGTTTTGTTGATCTTATGATGAGCTAATGATTCCTTTTATATCATGCTTAATTGAAAATCGGCTCGTGTATCCTACGAATTTTTGTTATCCAATGGTAACGAAAGCAATGTTCTGTTGCAATCTTGCAAGTACGGCTCTATTTCCATCTTCTGTGTATTGTGGTTGCTTTTCCCCTTCTAAACTGAGAGAATTCAAAGTTTTTTTATATTATTTTAGTTAAAGATTAGTTCACAGAGTATCAAAGAGAATAAGTATATTAGCTAGTAACAATGCATGGAGTTGTGAAGGGTATAAGAAGTAAAAAGTTAGATCATCGCGTATAATGCGTAATAAAAATTTGTACGTTATAACATTGGTTGGTGGCAAGGAGTGAAGCGGGTGTAATTAGGTATTTAATCATTTGCGTTTATGGAGTCGCTCCCATAACTTTGACTAGCTGCATTAAAGTAAATGTAGCATGCTTTAAGGCGCACACCAAATTAAACGCAATGAAAAAAAGTTGAAAGTAAATTGAATTTGCCAAATTTTTGCGACTTGCATTGTTGCGTTACGTTACGTTGCATATACTACGTTACGTTACGTTACGTTACTTTACTTTACATCTGCAATTGGCAACTCATGTCAATTAACGCTAAATTCATTAGTTGGCAATAACTTTCCCGCTGACCGAGCCAGGACGACTTTAACGACTGCAACGACTCTAACGATTCTAACGGCTGCATTCGAACTTAAAGTTTACTTTTGGCTAATTTTGTTGCGTTTTGTTGAAGTATCTTTGCAGTTTTTCTTTCCCTGCAGTTGTTGTTGTTGTTGTTGTTGTTCTGTATTGTATAAAGCTGCAAGTTAAAGTTGAAAGTTGTATACGAAACGAGTACATTTGACAATTAGCAGTTGCACTGAATCGAGTTGTTCTACATTTGCACCCCCTGCACTTTTAGCTACAGTGTTCGGCTACATTCGCATTTAGCCCCAGTTAGTCTGTCGCTCGATACATATTTATTAGCTGCATTTGTTGGATTTTTAGCTCAATTAAAAGTTTTAGCTTCTTTTGCCTGCTCTCGCTTTGAAGTTGTTTGAGTTTTCTACTAAATACAATACAAAATGCGTTGTCGTTGCTACTCTCCTATATACTTCTGCTGCAAGCCATTTTGGCTATTGTTTCTCGAGTTTCAAGAGTTTTAACTCATTCCGTGCTAATTGCAATTACTTCGCCGGTATTAAGTAATAAATATATTCGCACTCTATGTGTGTATTTATGTTGTATTTTGTTGCAGCTGGAGTAGTTTAAATTAGGAGTTAACAGCTTTAAAATATTTTAGTTTAATTACGATAATAGGTTATTTCGGGTATTTGTTCTTATATATATTTCAATTAATTTTTAATGTGTTCTTTAATTTTTACCCTATTGTTTGGCCGGCGATTTAAGGCCGTTTCGCTTACTACTGCTCCTTAGTATTAACGATATACCTAACTACTGGTCGTTAGCTCTTAGTTAGCCAAAATTTTTGGAGCGCCGTAACACATAAAATAGTAATAACAATAAAGGAACTTCGTGTGTAGTCGTTACGAGTCGTGTAAAATCATATCACCTGAGTGATATAGAAACTAAATGTGAGTGATATAGAAACTAAATGAATTCACGAAGTGAATTAGTACGAAAGTTTGACAGTCAAATGTTTTTTCAACTTTTATTATATGAGTACGCGCAAGGTGAATTTATCTATAGGGTGTCCTGTTCCGTTGTGGTGACATTCCTAAATGCTCTGAGCGAAAACCAAAAACGAAATGTCGAATTCACAACAATTGAAAACGAGCAAGACAAAAGACTATATAAGAAATGGAAAAGAGGGAGGCTTACCTTTAGTATATATTCACCATGAGTATGGGCTGTCTGGCGACATAGAGAGTGGTGCATATTTGGTTTTTAATTTCTGTCTCGCTCTAACTCATCATTGTAGGAACAGAGCGAATACGGCGCTTTACATTTATTCACCATGAGCGAGCTATTACTTCTGGTAGAGACATTGAGGAACTGCCAATTGAAAACATAGGAACATAAAAGATAGCAATCAAGCGAATCGCGGTAACTGTTGTTAAATGTTTGTGCATAAACCCGTCAGTTCCCAAGATGTTATCAGAGAAAAGAACAATGCAAACCAATGACAATGGTATAAATTCACCACATTAAGTTGAATTTAAAATCCATGGCTATTCACCTCATCGAATTTTCTAGTATTGTAAATAAACGTTCTAATTCTGGATACCAAAATGATGTCATTTGCACTTACTTTAGTATGACATTTGATAGTGTGTCCCGTAATCAACTTCTATTTAAATTAAAATTGATATGGTTTCCAAATTCTCTTTTAATCTGGATTAAGTTTTACTTAACAAGTTTAATTGTTTCCTCTGGTGTTCCTCAAGGTAGCCATCTAAGTCCAATATTGTGTGACATTTTTATTAATGATCTTCTTTAGAAAAACTGATATAAATTTGAACAATACTTCTAACCTATTCAGCTGAGCAACTCACATGCAAGGTGAAAGCAAGCTGCTTTATGGAATTTTTTGTTCAAGATTTTATTGAGTGTTCTAACTGTCGAATTTTTGTAAGATTGAATGTAACTTTCAAAGGTAAACTTAATAAAACTTATGAACTTGCGCAAGAGAGAAATATCTGAATAGGCCTTTATAAAAATTATTGCTTGTAAAAGAAATCAAACAATTATTGTAAACATAATTTTGAACTATGTATGTTTTTTTTATCACTGCGTTAAAACAGTTACAAAGATTTAAATATTAAGATAAACTTCTAAGTTTCGAAACTAAGTTTCGAAACTGCTTTCTCGCTTCGTTCTTGCTTTATCGCTAGCACTCGCTTTCGGTTTAGATTGCATTCTGACACTTTTTGAGCGATGCGGATATAAGCAAGTACAAGGAGAGGGTTAGCCTAAGTAATCTCTTTGTCAGAGTACTCTTCTCTCAGATAGACTTATGGGTGGACGGACGGTCATGGCATGAATGACACGCCTCAACGAGCTGACCACGAATATGTGCATCGGCAGCCGGGTTTCATCATGTCCGTATGTCTGTGAATAAGAAAAATCAGATAGCAGAGACTATAAAAGCGATAGTTTTTGGAAATTGTTGATTGCCAAACCAACAATAATTGCTCTTTTCTCGTTTGGATGCATATTTTATGCAAACTTGAAAAATTGAAACGAGTAAAGGAAATTTAACTGACGATCAAATTAGACTGCTTTTTATTGTTCTTTTTTTTTATTGAGTTATAAAAACAGCAGACCTTAGAAGAAAATGGTCTTCGAATAGTTCCGACCTTGTAAAGTAAATCTAACCATAAAATTTGATATCAGCAATCTATTCACTTCTGGTAATCTTCTTAGATAAAACTTGTTTACGTTTAACAAAAATTCTTTATTAAATAAATATTTGAGTAATCAAAGCAAATATGTAATATGCAATTAAACAAAACTAATATACTCGCTTAAAAATCATAAAGCAAATCAGCCAATTAGCCCATTGATCCCATAAAGGCCACCAGCGTGGCCCGCGATATGTGCCGGCAGTGTGGCAGCGTGCGAGGGATGCACATAATGCGGATGATGTGGCAACTTGTGCACAATAGTACGCACCACGGGCACCTTTATCGGATACGGATAATAAACGGGCGTAGCAACTGGCTTCTCTACTCGATAGGGTACACGCCGCTCAACCACAAATGGTACCGGACGTTCCACGGGGTACGGCTTCACCTTCTCAATGGGTATTTTTACCTCTTGTAGCTGCGGTACAGCAATTGTCTTCGAAACGGGCACTTTGATGGGCACTGGGCGTGGCACTGTAGTGATCACCGGTCGTGGAACTTGAAATTGCACTGTTTGCTTGTACGGAATATGCTGCTTGTGATACTGTGTAATGGGTAAATGCTTGGTGACCTCGACATGCTGCGAAAGCGGTATGCCAGCGATTGCTTTACTGCTGGCGGGCGTATGATGCACTGTGGTAGTTATGGGCGGCAGCACTGCCGCTGTGTTGTGTATGGGCTCAGCGGAATCGCGCAGAGGTTGCTGTTGCTGCGTTTCATGTGTCAGCAATTGCTGATCGTGCAAATGCTGCGTGTAGCTCGACTGCTCATGCGATTGTGAGGAGTCGTCTAAATGTTGTAGACGCTGCAGCTGATTGCCATCGACTGATTGGCGAAATGTGTGTGGATTGTTGTAGTAGTATTGCGATTCGGCAGCATGGTGATCCGGCTTGTCAGCGATATGCAATTGCAGCTGTGTAGTTTCGGCATGCTCCGGTTCGCGGTAAATTGTACGCGACTGAGGATGTTGAAAGCGTTGCGGTGGAAGTTGACGTTTAATAAGATTAGGCGAATAACGCGGCAATTGTTGTTTCCTTTTAATATTTGCATAAATAGCTGCACTGGTGTCAAAGGTTACAGGAGCACGACGCTGGTTAGCAAAATGTCGTTGTCGATAATTGGGAAATTGCTCAAAATGAAAACTTGGCGGCGAAATTTGTGCACGTTGCGCAGCAGCAGTATTTGCTATGCTTGTTTTTGTCGTTGTTGTTGTAGGTGTGGCATAGTAATTTTTGAGTGCATCCTCATAGTAGCTCAACTCATTGCCAACATTAACATCAGCGCCAGCGGAAGCAGTATCACCTCCGAGCTCATATACAGCAGCAGCAGCAGCGCCAGCATCTAAATAGATGGAATCACCACCACCACCACACTACCAACACCGCCGCCGACGCCGATGCCATTGCCGGAATTTTCATAATTTGCCGAATTAATCACAAAATCGATTTTGCCTCTATGTGTTTCCTCAATGCCATCGCCGTTGCTGCTATCAGTGGCAGCGGCTTCTGTATCAGACTCAATATTGTTGTTGTAACTGCTGCTGCTGCCACTGCCACTGCCACCAACTCCAACACCAACACCTTCAGCATCACCATACGCTGTATAATGATGTTGTCCTGCCGCAGTAAGCGTGGTGGGCACAAAACCACCCACCGTAGCAGCTAAACCCGATGCATTATCCTCACCGAAGCGCGCATAATTTGCATATGCTGATAGTAGATCGACGCCTGCCGCATCTACTGCATCGCTCGTTGCTGCTGCCGCTGTTTGGCGATAATAATTTCGTGCATAGCCTGTTTGTGTTGCTAATCCACTTGCCACCAATGCCGTCGCATCGTAATTACTACGTCCATGTGGTTGTATTGCTGCTGCTGGCGGAGCTGCTGTTATTGCCAGGCTGCTGGCTGTCGTTATGACCAACAATATTACCGTATTGATCATTAATGAACTGTGCATCCTTTGCATTCTGTGCAACGGTAGCAGCAGCAGCAGCAGCAAAAGCCAATACATTCCGCCGCAGTTGTTGGCGCTCTTTTGTACCAAATTTTGTTCTTTCTATATTTATTTGTTGCTGTTCTACGGCTGCTGCTCCCTGTTTAATCCCTATAATCCCTAAGTCAGCAAACCGATTTGTTTGACTTGTGTGGGTTATATCTGTGCGTTGCATCTGCATCCGCTGCGTTGCAGATTTTCTATTGAAATGCAAATTTTTGTGGCATGTAGCTTTGCTTTTATAACGATTTGAATTTTTCTTTACTTTGCTTTGGAGCAGTGCACTTTTTCCATTTCCATATCCATTTCCATTTCGATTTTGAGTTTTACTTTGTGCCGCCGCTTGTTTATGCTTTGAAATTCGATACAATTTTCTTTCTTATGCAGGTTTTTCGCTTACCTTGGACAACTTTTGCTTTCGTTGATGCGTAATCTGAGCAAACTTTGCAGCGTTGGAAATGGTTAGTGAGCGAAGCAAAAAATATATATGTAGGTACTCTTATTTAGTACTTTGTAATTACGTAGGTATATATATACGTACTATATTGGTATACACTTTTACGCGTTTGTATATAAGCAATTTATTTGTGAACCCGACCACTATTTCAGCTACATATATACAATATAAATAGGCAAGTAAATCTATTTCTATATTTTTTTTTGTTGGGAAGAATTTGAAGTGAACACGGAGGAATATAAATTTTTTCTAACGTATTGGTTCTAAGGTAGGTGAAACCCAGGTAACGCCCTTGACCAATCACAAAGATTCTCTCACAGAGCTCTCTTTCTCTCTCTCTCTCTTTCTTTCTCTCTCTCCCTCTCTCCCTCTCTCCCTCTCAGCTCTCTCACTTTGCTATAGCTGCTAGGTTTTTTGTTTGTTTTTTTCGGTTTCTTTGGTTTCAGTTGGAATATTAGAGAAAATAATATTCTCTATCTCTGTTGTGGTTTAAAGTCCGATTCACATTGTAGCGCATGTCGATCGAGCAGCCTAACGTTAGGCTCGAAACTGTTGTGGGCGCACTTGCAAACATGTTGGCGAGCAACAGTCGACTATGATTTCGATAATATCTTAGTTGGTAAAATTTCGAAAGAAAGGGATGTAGGTATCCATAGAAACCCAACGCACAGTTTTGGGTTTTTCTATGAAAAAAATAAAAATTATAGTCCATGTCAAATTTAAATTGAATATGTTCGTTTATTATGGAAGAAGCTTTACAAATACCTATATTAATGGGTATGACCCACTTAGGTAACCCCATGGTTCTTAGGTTTTACTTAAAAAGTTTTATTTTTTTATAGCTAGTTGTTAGGCGCACAACTTCGTGTCAATGATATTAAAGCTTCGGTTCCACACGTTTTTTTTTATGTGGTGGAGTATTTATACGGGGGTGGCATAGAACTATCTTCCGCTTCAAAATCTCCAAATATCATTAATAAAATTTCGGTTTTTGAATGAAATTTGGAGACTGTGAGGTGCAATAGATTTCTGTGTTACCACGGATAATTTTATTTTAAGAAAACTTCTTCTGACATATTTGTTATTCATTTTACACTTCAATCTGTTCGCTCTCATGTACATTTTTATACCTCTTTAATTGTTTACTTTCTCTTTAATACGTACTACATTATTCATGTTTTTGTATCTGATGGTTGCATAATACCAACTATAGGAATTACTTTCAACTAAATACCATATATGTATGTGCGAGTATATACTCTTAGGTATTATTTATGGCATTCGCATGACATTCAACCGCTAACAGCTTCAATGACTTCATCTTGAGTGCCTTTTGTGGCATACACTTCGTCGCGCCCCATTCTCAGCCATCGGTTTCATTTGGATGACCACCATTGACATGCATTGAATTTCACACATTGTAACTTGTGGTCAGCATCGTTGTATATTTGATGTTTGATTGCATGCGGTTTTCTGTTTTGCGGTTTCAATGCCTTTTGCTGCAATTGCTTCGAAGCCATGACATTTAGTCTACTAGCCACCAACTTTTTTGGGCTTTACCTTCATATACTATGTATCTTATGAATGCATTCAACTACATATAGCATTACTGCGAATGTGGCATCGGTGGATCTGGCGGCTCAACCTTGCCTTTGACATTTGTGCAACGCTTTGTTGAGCGTTTCATTTGTCACCGCCAACGCCACCATAACTATCACCATCACCATCATCATCGTCATCGTCATCGTCATCCTCATCCTCCCCTAAGTGAAGACAGCTCTGCTTCATATTGTAGGCGACATGACATGGAGCAGCCTAGTGGCAGAAATCAGAGTTGCATTTCTGTGCTTTATCACTTTGAATGGCATTGGAGCTGTCATTGGCATTTGTTGCATCGTAATAAGAGATTTTGCAATTTCCGCTTTTGATTTGCTCACAGTTCATATTGCACTTTCAATTTCAGTTTGATTTGAGTTTGATTGGCTTTTTTCTATCTATATCTGTTGCCTTTTTTTATGAGAAATTTAATATTTTTTATGCGTATATTCGCTGCTAAAATAGTTCAAAGCAGTGCATATATTTTGCATAATTAAAACTTTACGTTGTTTACTAAATTCGAGTAATATAAGTATTCCGTGCAGCACTTTTACGGTTGCTATGACACTTTTACGTTCCACACTCTGTTCTATGATTCTATGCAATAACGAGGGCTGTTTGTCATAAAGTGGAAATTGCTTACGCCGTAAAAACAAATAACTTAAGCTTTTACCTTTTTTAAAGAATACTATTTTTCTGAGTGGGTACCACTATCTTAGACTACTGTCAAATTTTGAACAAACTGCATCATCAAGCTTTTGTTTGATAGCCATTGAGTGTGAATATAAAAGGCAGACTGGCGCACTGAAAGGAAGGGGGTGCCGAAATTGACTTCAAATCTAATCGTGTGACAACTTTGGACTAAGTTTTGCACAGATTCATGACTATGGATGAAACTTAAAGACAAGAGAGGCCAATCAGTAATTGAAACAGTGCACATCTCTGACCGAATCCTTCATGTCTAAGTATTTTAATGGCTGTCAAACACAAACTTATTGATGCAGATTGTTCAAATTTTGACCGCAGTCTAATAATAGGTGGTACCTCTCAGAAAACAATCATGTTTAAAAACTACAAGCGCCTTTCGACGTTTGTCGGGTACATCTGGAACTAGCCTCGTAGTAGACGCGCTTCCGACTTTCACTTTCAGTAAAGATGCTCTCGTTTTTGTGGGCTCGTTTTTTTTTATTTTAATTAAAGTTTTTAAAGGAAAACTAACTATTTTCAAATATTAACAGCTCCGTGGTCGGCGCAGCTTTTCTATGTATGTAATTTGCGAATGAATTTTTCATGTACGATTTCAAGTACGATTTTTCAATGTAAGATTAAAATTTAACTGTCTGTTATTCTTTCAGTTATCACAATTTCCTTTGTATTTGTTATGCAATAACTGACAGTTACATCTTAACCGGATTTTAATAATTAAAAACAATTTGTGATAAGCAGTATAGTGTTGAATTTTCGTGATCCTCAGATTTCTAGGCTCATGTGGAGAGCGCTCAACTTTACACTGCTACACTTTGAGTTTGCTGTCTGTCTATGTAATCTGCTCTTTGTTACAAACTACCCTCGATAATATTTCAAACAGCTGCAAGTTTGAAAATCTTCAATCGAAGTTTTGCATCGCGGCGGCTTTACATGTCAACCGCAGCCTCAGCAAGCAAAAACTGCTTGCAGCTTTCGGTTGGTAAGTGCTTCAAGCTGTAACGCAGCATGTGGAGTTCTAACTTTACAACGCAGTTTAGAATGAAACAGGTAGCATGCAGGCAGGCAGTCAGTATATTGCGTAGGTACTCATACAATGTCGACTTGCTTCCTCGAACTCTGTAGCAGCTCATTCATCATTTAGCATTTGCCTAGCTGAACAAAAAAAAAAAGAAACTACCAAAGACAAAAAAAAGTTGCTTAAGTTCGGTGACTGCTCCTGCTGCTTTTGCTGTGTTTAATGCTGCATTTTGCCATACCGCGCAATGCTGTCTTCTCGTCCTGCCGTGCATCAGTCCGTCCGTGCTTTCTTGCTTGCCACATACTTCGTAAAAAGTATTTGAACAATTGCTGCTCGAGTTGAGCCAAATGACAGCGCACAAAGTATTCTTCCGTTGAATGGGGTTAAGCTTCGTTAAATTTTTCCTAGCAACGGCAGCAGTAATAGTTTTAATTTTTTGTTTCTTTTTTTTTACCCATTTTGACGGGTTTTGTGAGAAGCTCTTTATTTTTTCTTATTGCTATTTTGCTGTTGCTTTTAAGTTCGGTCAAGCATGCTTAAGTAAAGTTCCATGCGCTTTTAATTCATTCAAAAATCAACAGCAGCCGAAGCCGTAGCCGCAGCCGAAGCCGAAGCTGCATCCCTGGTCACATTGTCCGCCTTGATGACGATGAACGCAACTTGTTTTTTTCCAAGAAAATTATTATTAAAGTTCAAAGTTTTAGTAGTATAATATTTTTGTTGCTTCCAGTTTGCTTCTATACTTCTTAAGTATTATATTATTTTTTCTTGCAGTGTATTTTCGTATGGTTGTTCCTGTTCTTGTTGTTCTTGTTGTGGTCACATAAAACGACCGAAAAAATCCATCATAACATTAACTATTGGCCTGTGGCAAGTTTTACAACAAGCAGCAGTCAAAACTTCATTAAGTCACGTTAAAAGCAGCTACGGAAAAAACAAAATTTTAGCTGGAGAAAACAAATCTTTTAAATCTATCAGAAACAAGCGCAAACGGTGATTTCGGCTGACTCGATACTTGAATACCTTATTTCCAATATTTCGGCAACAAAAAATTTGACTGGTAAACAAATTCAACTGTTTATTAGTTCCGTTTTATTTGTGTTTTGCTTGCGACTTCAATATAAACACTTCTTAGAAACTGCTAGTTCCCTTTGCTAGTTCCCTTCTAATTCTCTGTATGTAATCGACCTATATAGTAATGATTTCCGGACTTTATTTCGTTTCTTAACTGTTTAGCTGTACAAAAAAAAAGGTGTCTCAGAATATTTAAGATTTAATAGCAATTATAATTCACAAATGGTTTTTGCATATTTTTTGTTATGTAAGTGGCATTATTATGCTCTAACTTATTATTCGTTGATTGAAATTTTTGTTTGAAAATTAAGTAGCAAATCTGTGTGCATCTAATTTATGTGCAAGACGAGTTAGTGACGAAATGAAAACTTCTTTTGGCGTAAAAGATAGAACTACGATCTAGCGGGCTTTACGCTGTGTGAAAATGATAAAACGCAGAGTGTTTGTTATTGGGGCACTGAAATTTCTCAATTAATTAATAAGGTAAAATCGCATGAATTTCATTAGAAACTCTCCAAAAAGTAATGAAAACATTTGAAAAGGTTCAATTTATGTATGGTTGTAGGAAGCGGTCTTTTGGCAGTTAATATTTTTAAAAATAGACAAAACAAAAATAGACAAGTAGAATTATTGACTTTCATTAAAAATTATTTAAAAAATAAACTTTGGTTACCACAAAAATATTTTCAATTGAATAAAATGCACCAAGAATGTTTTAACGTTTGGACGATCTTAATGGTAGAATATTTATATCTATCTATCTATTTAAACTATCTCTCTTACTAATACATTTGTAAATTTTCTCTTTGTGTCATCCCAGTTGACCAAAAGTCCGAACGCAAGTGAACATCCGACTTAGGCAAACAATGCGCGATAACCGCGTATAATTCGCATTTAGTTCTAAGTATAAGTTCTAGAAATAGGAACATTCTCGAAGTGAAACACGAATATTATCTGCGCGAAAAATCTGTCTGATGCTTTTGACATTGCAAATTTCGATACTCATATTATGCTTCTCAGTGTATATGAAGTGTATTAGAGTGACTTATAAGACTTATTATCTTCGGACAGTAAAAATACATAAGAAATCATTTGCTGCGTCTACAACAGATTCATTTAGGTGTATGTATTTATCAAATACAAAAAACATCTTGACGAGGTAGAAACCAAGTGACGAAAGCTTATTTGCAACTCACAAAACTTTTGATATCTATTTTCTAACGATAGATTTGGTGGATTGATTATTTGTAGTATGTAATTGAGCGTTCGTCATGTCATTGGGTCGCATGATTTGATATTTTGCATGATGGATATTAAAGATTTGGTTTCACCAGTATATAATATATAGTAGCGCCAGCTAGGAATGGCCGAGCGGGTTTGTGGTGTAGAAGCCTTTAATTACAACGTAGATATTTTGAAGGTGTGTGTGTCACCGGACCAGTACAATGTGTGTGCAGTATTGTCTAAATAGGAATGAGCATGGAACGCACTGCGTAAGAATGAAAAAGAAAGAAAATTATATACATAAAAATCGAAAAGATGACTATAAAACTGGCTGCTGTAGTTCTTTTTGTCAATGCTGCTGTTGTTGTTGTTGTAGCAGCTTCTTCTTGTGAGCTGATACAGCCACTTGGGCTGAGTTGGACAACCTTTGACTGCACAAATCTTCTTGTGCAGATCGGTCCGTGGCGTAAACCCAGTCGTCCTTGGGTCCTTGTTATTGCTGTGGATGCTGCTGGTGTTGTGGTTAATGCTACTGTTGTTGCAGGTGTTAATGCTGCTCCTGTGGTCGTTGTTGTTAAGGAGAAATAGTAAAGCCGGATTTAGACTATTAACAAAACGGGAAAATGTTTGTAATAGTTAGAAATAAGTAGTGTGAACGCGTGAAAATACGTGTGACAATGACTATTGACAATTTCATTGTTGTATTGCTAGCGCTCATTGTTGACAGCAGTGTGAACGCACTGTTATGATACATTGTCACAAAAATGTCAATGAGAAAAAAAAAACAAAAACAAGACGGGTTTTATTGACTGCATTGTCAAGACCTTCGATATGTGTATGTTTTTTGTGCTGTTTTTGGTTGTTGTTTGTTTTTTTTTTTGTAATTTTTCGTTGGGATTTTTAGAGAATGGAAAACTGCTATATTTTTATCTAAACGCAATTGGTTGAATTGCAATCAGTTCTTCGGAGAAACCAGAGCTCTGATATCATTCACACGAACCTTCTAATCGTATAGCAGCTATACAGTGGGTGAGGGTTTCTATGGGGCTAAACATATGCGAGATATGCCCTTTGATATTTATGTCAAGCGACGATTGAAAAGAAACCACCATGTCAAATTTTAAGTTAATTTTGACTGCAATAAAAAAATTATTTGTATAAGTCTACCATAAATAGTGGGCATGGCATGTCCTATTTGAACCCAACGAAAATTTTAGAAAGTGATTCCCAAAAAAAAAAGGAGCAACAACTTAATTGACATAGTCTGTAATATATTTTTGTTATCGACGATAACTCTGCGTAGCTCAAAACATGTCTCTCCCTAAAACACTGTTTTATATGAAATATACTAGATTTCTGTGACACCTTAGAAATTTTTTTGTGAAATTGAAATCACGAGACGGAATTTTGTCTAGAGATTTCTGTGACACCCCAGTATGTGTGAATGGTATATTAAGCTCAAATATTCATTGGTGGTAACTCTTTTCAATACGCAATTTTTCGGACTGGGGTTATCCGATTTTATTGCTTCTTAATATTTTCTGAATATACGTTTCAAAATAACACGTCTCGATTGGATTGGACTCATTAAAAACCTCTACAAACTTTTGAAATGGGCTTTTGTCACTTGCGTGGACTACCGTCCACTGTGATGTATAAATCTGAGAGTGTGCGTGTTCTTTCTATATGTTTGTTAGTGTTTTTGTGTAGTTGAAGTTTTGGCCCTGAAGCGCCGCCCGGTATGCAATGCTTTCCTCGCTAGCTCAAGCTCCTTTTTGCTTCGGCACCATCGATCCTTTAGTCCTTACTAGCTTTTCGCTGTTTTCTACGCTCTTGCTCTGCATTTGGCAGCATTGCATGCGAATTTAATCAAGTCATGCAATAAAATTCACGGTAACTTTTATTTTTTCTTTTTGTTTTTTATATTTTTCTGTGGCTTTTTTTTTGTTGCGAAGCATTTTTTTATTTTGTTTTTTAAGTTCATGCGCTTTTTTGTTTTAAACAATTTGCGTTTGCTTGGCCAGAAATTTTCTTTCAGGCAATGTTTTTTTCGTTTTATTTTCTTCAAAGTAATGAATTTCTTTAGAATTTGTTAGCGTTCGCCGTTGCTGCCTACTTTTATTGGATAGATGACTTTAAGGTTCTCGAATATCAGGTGCATTTGTTGCGTGATGCTGCTTTTCGCGTTAGTGGTTTGAAAATTCCGGTGAATGTCAAGGCTGCCGGCACTTTTATTTAAATAAAACTGAGTTGTTTGTTTTGTATGCAGTAAATAAATCTATTCGCAATATTAACTTCGGTTCATTAGAATTTTATCAAACTCATACTCTTCATAAATGTTTTCTGATTTTTTATGGCAAGAGAGTTTTACAGATGATTATTTTCTTATACACTGATTCTAATTTCAGATTTAAATGGCATAAATTCGAAAATTAGCAAATTTATTAATCATGACATACTTGCATATATTATGCGCAGTTCTGTGTTATGTAGGGGGTCTTGGAGTGGAACATAATATTATACTATACTAAATTGCTTATAGCTCGGATAGATCTTGCTATTCTGATTAATATTTTATAGTCTGATGATCTGATATTCCTTTTACCATTAACAAATTAAATAGCGGTCAAGAGATGCGCTTGGTTTTGCATTTCATAGCTACAGCACAATAAGCAGAACAAGCTGTTTTTTCTGTATAACCCTTTGAATCGAATAACCCTTTGAAAAGCATTTAAATCAAAATTGATTTTATTTAATTAGCACCCTTTATTTTGAATACATTTAAATATCCATAGAGAATATTAAATTATGAAGAGTTGACGGCTGAAATGCCTCCCCTTTAAGAAATCGCACTTTTGAATACCTGAACGTTGTTGTAGTGCTTGTGGTTGGCATAAACACTTATCGCTAGCATTTCCCATTGTTTTTAATTGCCACTGCATGACGTTGACATTTTCCAATTGCTCTTTCCTTATTAGCATGTACAGGGGAACTGTTGTGCTGGAAAATGTACGATTTTTGGCTATTTTCATTTAAAAATGGCAATAAACTACATTGTAACATTATAATGTGGTCTCCGATTTTCATTCGTCCTGTTACCACGAATGCAATTCAAGCAAACCATCATCATGAAATGCACCCCAAGTCATCAAACTTTCTCCACCAAAGTTGGGCTTTAAAAAAATCAAAGGCTCTTTGTTTAAATACTGTCAATAATCATTTTTCCTCGTCAGAAAAACTAACCTAAACGCGGAATAAATGAATATTATCTTATTATACGATTAATGCATTCAAAGTCACTTGTGTCCAATTTGTGTGGTAATTTTGTTTACAAAATTCTTAGCGAGCTCCCTTATGTCGTTGAAGCAAACATGGTGCCTTTTTCAATAAATAAATCAAATTTTGAACATTTATTTTGAAAGTCAGTTCTTGGATACGCTAATCGGACGAGGCAACTTATCATAATTTACCCACCAGAAGGCATAGCTGCTATACAAAATCAGGGCAAGTGTGCAAAGTATTTAAGCTTCGTTTCCACTGAAGAAAACATTTTCTCTGGTTTCATATAAAGTGCGTTGAATGTAATATTTTGTATGCCATTGATTCGCAGTTATAAGAGGCTAGCTATTTATATTATGTGAACTGGCAATAATGGTGTTACACGGTGATACTTCATAAATTCATTCTGTGAAAACACCCGCCCGCATAATAGGCAGTGCCATATTTCTATGTTATCGTATCGTATCGCAAACAGATCAATTGTAAACCTAAAATATGTCATTTTGACGAGTTGAAGTGGCCATAACTTACGCTGAAGCAAATTCAGGAACATTCTACAATAAAATATATTTTTAAGTATTTTTATGTGCCTTCCTATATATTATGATGGAAAACTCACATTTGCCGAAAAATATGCCATCAAAAAATGTGCTTTGAGCAATTTTCATGCATGTTTCTATACCCTGTATGCATTTGGTAAACGTGTATATTAAATTTCTGAAAATGAATGTAATAGCCAAAAGAAGGCGTAGCAGATTCCTGTAAGTAACTATATACTTCAATGCATGATTAGGATCAAAAGACGAGTCGAGATTGTTCTATTCGTCTATTTGTTTGTCTGTCCGTCTCTCCGCTCGTATAACAGTCATGGTTTTTTAGACTATCCTAAGAGGAAATTCCCTTCGACTGTGTACAGAGTATCTCGTGGTCAAACATACGGAACTGCAGCGTTCTTTCTTGTTATGTGTAGTTGAGTGTGTGTTTATTTTTTGAAGGATTAAAAAATAAACAACACAGAAAAAACACTGAAAATATGCAGCGAATATGCAGACAAATTTTCATTACCTTGCTCAATATGCGCTGATGTAGCATGAAGATCCATTCGACTCGGCAAGCGTAAGTATGCAGATTGCCCACCCGTACACCTATACACCATACCCGGCACATTCAAATCGACCCCGCTCTCGCACTCACTCAATGGTCGACCACTTACTTGCACCGTCAAGTTGTATGCGTCAAGCAAACTCTCAGCTGCTACGCAAAGAATTCGCAATCCGCAATCAAAATTCCGCGCCGAAGAGTTTAATTGGGCTTTTCAGCGCGAACTATGCCAATGAGCGCGAGCGAGTGAGCGAGCGAGCGGAAATTTGTCTGTTTGTGTGTGTGTGTGTGTGTGTGTGTGTGTGTGTGTGTGTGTGTGTGTGTGTGTGTGTGTGTGTGTGTGTGTGTGTGTGTGTGTGTGTGTGTGTGTGTGTGTGTGTGTGTGTGTGTGTGTGTGTGTGTGTGTGTGTGTGTGTGTGTGTGTGTGTGTGTGTGTGTGTGTGTGTGTGAGTGTGCATCCGAGAGTAGCACCTTCAGATGACCCCTCCTGAACTCCCCTTCACCATTATGTGCGCTTTCGATGTTGATGTTTTCATGTTATACTTGCCATTCACTTCGATGTTTTTCTTTGCCTCAGGTTTTTGGGCATTATTTTTGTTGCTATACCCTTTACACATAGTTTGAAAAGGGTATTTTGTGTTTGTTGGTAAGTTAGTGACGCATTGACGAAGTCTGATCCTTTGCGACAGTCTCTAATATCAAAGTTCCGTCTATTTTGAAGCCATCAGTTAACAAGGTTGGGATTCGAAATAGCGCTTAGCGTATCCATTAGAGTAGTTAATAGTACTCCACCAACTGAATGCCCTGCAATAATTCGTATTCTTTGCATTTGTTGAAGGGAGAATATCCTTTCCAGCGCAGACCACTAGACACATACTACGTAGAGAAGAATCAGTCTGATCATGGTGATATACAATTAATGGCTGATGGAATATTAATGAAAGGAGAAAAACACCATCTTTTAGTGGTGAACGATATTTCACATTACTGCAACTTTTCATTTTTATGGAAAAATTGCAGTTTTTAACTGCTATCACAGTTCACAAATTGCAGCCAGTTATGTTTGTTTTGCTCAGATTTTTGTTTTGCTCGCCTTGCATTGTCCGCATTAACAGCAAGCAATGCTGTTTTATATGCTATTGCTCTAGCTACTACTTAATACAAAAGATCAACTTCGAATGATATATGTTATTTAACATTAAAGACCATCAAATGCTTTTTGCTTTATAAATAGCAGTAGCAGTCATAAATAAGTGTTATTAAAAAATAGCAGTAGCAGTTTTCACTGTGATCAAAATATATGAGCTTTGCTCATGACCGGGTAGAACAATTTCGAGAAGGTTCTTCATCGTATTTGCCTTAGTGTTAGTGTGTCTTTCTTTCTGTCCGTATGTCTGCCTTTATTTCTGCCCCTCTGTCTGTCTATCTGTCTTTATATCTGTCTATAAGTCCGTCTGTTTGTCTATCTGTAAGTCTGTCTGTCTATCTGTCTGTCTCCATGTCTATGTCAAAACTATCATGCAAAGAGTATTGAAGCTTCGGTTCTACTGAAGTTAACGTTGTTTTTCCTTGTTTTATTTTTTTATTTTTTTTATTTCTGGTTTTTCCTCTTTGTGTTGAATGCAAATTTCAATTATTTTTACGCAAACCTTGCTGCAATTGTGGCTTGCACTTTGTCCTGTGTTCTTCGTCCTATGTACGCCGCGTTCTTCTGTCACTGAGTCAAGCTAGTTGCAACAACCCGTGCAACGTGTTGCCGAAAACTTTACACAGTTTTCAGTTTACTTTGGCTTGCCATGCAAATTAGGCGCAGCAGCGTTGTAAGGCCAATAAACTAATAGCAATAGCAATAGCAATGGCAATGGCTGCCGAAGAACTTATTTCATAAAAATGCATTTCAAAACTTTGCATTAACTTTGTGTGTTCGGAACAGTGCAATGCATGCATTTGCATTTCATTTCCGCTTTTCCAAGTCGAATCGAGTTGAATTGAGTAGAATGTTCCTTCTGCATTAATTTACTGATTTATTATGTCGTAGTCAAAGGAGCTTCGACTTTAACTTCGTCCTTCAATGACAAATGACTAACGAAGCATAGCGAATTTGGTTCGTGTACGTATTCTTGGACCTTGGCAACTGAAAAGGAGAATGAATATTTTTAGCCCAACGCAGAGTTCATGAATTAGTTGCTATAATTCCTATTGAAATATTTAATATTAATTAATGTGCATTAATAGCAGAAATAATATGCCAGAAATATTGTAGAAGAAGACATTAAAAACACATCATCATCAACATGGGGCAGTAGCCCCATTGCCCATTGCCCATTGCCCTTCATCCACTCATACTACAATTCGTATTAATCTTAATAATTGCCGCAAAATATGCTGCCACAAAACAATGCGGCACACAAATTGTATTTATAACAAAAGCCGAGCATATTCTCATGGAAAATGTCCTGCCGTTTGTATGATGTCCTTGTATCTCTACCATTTGCCATCTTGGCCTTGCGTTCAAGCTCCAGTGGAGACATTCCATCAGTCTGCTATTGTGGCCTAAAAGTTTTTGTGTTTCTTTTTTTTAGATCAACTTCCGTAACCTGTATTTCTTCTCTAATTCAGTCCCCATGGAAATCTTCCTTCGAATTCATTTGGTTATTATTGACTCAATGTTCTGTCTGGAATCTATGCATTCATTATTAATAATTTTTTAATGTCCTTTAAATTGTTGTTTATTAATATACACATTTTTTTTTCATTTGTTTTCTAATGCTCAACAGAGAAAAAAATAATGTAGGATGGTTCAAAGGTACAAATTAATTCAAAGTTTTAATAAGTAGAACAGGATTACAGAGTACTACAGTACACAATGTGATTAGTTTCACTTGACATTTTGACGTAGAAGTTTAGACATTAGATAGATGTAGACATACAACTTCATGAAAGAAACACGGCTTCGAAAATTGTAGCTAAACTCTGTGGTGATAATACGGATTCTGTGAATGATTACTATCTCCGGCTTATTTAATCTATTAAGATGTCGTGTGGCGCGAAATTAAATACAGACCAACTGTTTTTTTTTTTTTCAAAAAGCACTTCGAGTTCCTTGCTGGAATTCGTGTTGCCGGGCACAATTCAGTGTTGATCCATTCGTAGTTTGATGCCAATTGACGATTCGGAGGCTTGATTCATAGCGCTTGATGTTTTACCTGTTAAACTCAACAGAGTTAAGTACAGGTCTCAAATCTTTTTACATGTTCCTGAACAGGCAATTTTGTGACTCGCAAGGCTTTTACCACTGTATATGCTCTTTTCGTGCGATTTAATAATTCATTTCGTTTGCGATTGAGATGATACACTTCAGAGACTTTATTTTCGTTTGTTTTGCATTAATTATATTCATTTTGTATCGCTTTGACTGCCACAGCATATATGAGATGCTTTTTATGAGTAAAGGTAGCCTTTGCTTCTTGGCTTTTCAAATATGTGTCTTAAAAAAATCATATCAATTAGTTGGTCTTCTATGAAGTGCAAGACGAGTAATAGACAAACGCACATTCGTATTTAAACCGTTGTTTTGTTTTATCGCAATTGGTGACTCAAAAATGAGAGCATTAAGTCGCTTGAATGCTCTCATTTTTGAGTCACCAATTGTCTGTCTCCATATGCGAGTCGCATACAAAGTAAAATTCGCTATCTCACGCTTTTACGCCCACCAAACCAAAACACAAACAAAGCCAAACGAACAATCTCACTATCTCTTTCGCGCGTATGTACGTATGTTGCAATAGAGAAGGATAGAGTTACAAAACGGGCATCAATATTTATAAATATTTATCGCGCAAGCGAAGTGTGTGTTTTATTTCACTCTGTGAGTGAAGATTGTTACAGCCTTTGACGCCTAAAATATTCATCCGATTTTGATAAAATATAAATTTTCAATATGTATTTAAAATGTCGGTTGTCTATTGTGAGCGTAGTAGCCGTGACAAAAAATTAATAATACATGGGGCGTCAGCATTACTTCCGTTTCTGAAATGCGTGCTATTCAGTCTGTAGCTATGCGGGAGTGTGGCGGCAGTAATACCAATCGACAATTTTAAAATTTTATTTCCATCCATGTCGGTCGACATCATGCGTTGGAGCAGTGAGGAACGTAGGTTTGCCGTCGAGGCCTATCGTATAAGAAAATCTAGAACAGCCATGTCGCAGCAACTATTTGACCGATCGTCATGAAGTTTTTTTCAGCGTGTTACTATCAAAGACAATATTATATATTGGTGCCATGCCATGTTATTAACATGAAAAGCGGTGAAAAGTGGATTCTGAAATTGGCACCGGTCTATTCATTTAGATGTTTATCAAAGAACTGCAAATAAATCTTGTTGATCGAAGCCAGCCAAAATGTCAATTTAGAAGCAACGACAATGTTTTATCATGATATATTCGAAAACTGCTTTTTGTTTGAAAATCGAGTTTGTGGCTATCACGGCAACACATTCATCTCGATAAAGTTCTGTGGTTCTAAAATGTTTCAACAGGGTTCTAAGAATGAGTGAAAGTCAAATTAAAGTATATTTGGTAACTCTGAATTTTTTTTATTTTTGTCACCCTAGATTCGGGGTCTATCCCACTGAGTGTCGTATTCTTACTAATCCTCTCTAAGCAGGTGCTGAACCGGGGTATCAATTTTGTTATGCCTGTCTCGAAGTAGTTTCCCGCCAACCATTTGGGACCCATCTCGCGGACAGTTTCCGATATCCGAGGGATTCTGTTTCGTGTAGTAGACATCTGGAGATTTGCGGAAATATCGCAGAAAGTTCATCCACAGTCAATCTGCGATCGTCACGGAGCGCATTTTCGATTTTTTTTTCACAATTTCGTCAGTCAACTGGCGACACCACTTGTACACACTCGTACGATTCATAGCTCACTATAAATCTAAAACGGAGGTTTTGCCTGAGGATGACGCCGCGTATTTCGCACTTGTCGGAAGACTTGCTTGACATTGTTCACGAAACATGTTGTCGCGTCGACAGTTCTCAATGTACTGACCTCGAACCGGGCTCGTTGCAAAGGGGAGAAGTCAGGCTACACTGTAGTGTTGAAAACATGACGAAAATAAAATCCCTCCGGCTGTGAGAGCCTCAGTACACTTACTTTCTGGATATGCCTCGTAATACGAAGTGTTTTACTTTGTATGCGCTTCGCTATTATATTGGTGACTGACAATTGTTGACTCAAAAGTGACAGCGTTCGGTCACTTGTAATTCGAGAGGATTCGAGGATTCTGTTTCAACCAAAATACTATTTTTATTTTATACCCTTCAACTGCACTTCCAACACACACAATGAAAATATTTCACTATTTTAATCACAAATTCAATTTAAGCCTTTCTGCTACTATTTATGCAGAAGCACAATATTTGTTAATCTTTTCTTTCTCACGACATTAAAGTATTCAGTTAAATTATTGTAAATTATATGACTGATTGATTGACTGTGCATAGCTAATGCTTTTAAGTCATTAGTCAAATATAAATGCCTTAAATGAGTCTTAAAAGCTTTTGCAATATGGTAAACTGCTACTCAGAATTAGGTTATGCAAATCAAAATTAGAAATATAAATAGAGAAAAGCCGTGAAAACTACTTCAGATGCAGCTAGACAGATGAAAAATGTCCAAAATGTCTAAAAATTCTAATGGTTTTTCTGTAGATATGTGATGTATAAATGCTCGGACCAACAAACTATATCTACTATATGCATTTATAAACTAATGTATGCCATTCAAATGCAGCTATACGAGTATGTGTAACCACAAAACACACTAGTTTGCAGAAATAAACTAACAAGGACAGCATTGTGAGGCCGGTATGAGATTCAAGTGGGCAGAGTGCAGATTGTGCTGAGTGTGGAAGTGCATAAATATTCGCTTACTAAACGTGCCCATACCTACAAGTATATAGAAGTATTAACTTTTGCAATTTTTAACATCAAATGAATATGCTGCACTTTCCGCAGCTGCCAAACTGCTGCTGACCAAACTCGTTTACTACTCAACTGACTGACTTGATTCGTTTGAGGCCGTTGAATTGAGTTCGCTTTAGTTGCGTTTTGGCTCGCTCGCTCGATTCGTTTGTTTCTGTCAGTTGGTCTCAACTGATTCACGTATGCATTCACTAAATTTAACCAAAAATTTGTGGCAGAGCGCAATGTAATCGCAGTTAAATTGAAAAACTTTTTCCGATTGCGTTGCTTGTGAGTTGGGTGTTGCACAGCGGGCATACAAATATATACTCGTAAATACAGTACTTGTAGTATATACGAGTACTATAGAAGCTCATTCTCATTTTTATTGAGAGAGATGTTCAGTGCTGCGTTGAAATTTAGTATTTTATTGAGTTGTTTTGATAGTTATTTAATGAAGTGAATTTTGTTGCACACACGAACGCATATAGATACACAATGCACTGACTATATATACACATATATCGTACTAAACAGTGGTCGGCATTCGAAGTGTTACCAAATAAAAATGCTGTAATACATTTTTTTTTTTAAAAACTTCAGTTTGTAGTAAAAACATTTAAAATTTTAAGAAAAATATGTTATTGTTCGATGAAACCACCTTTAGCGCGGATAATAGCATTGAGTTTATCCGGGAAGGCTTCACACGCAGCATGAATGTACATTGTACGATAGTATTTTGTGCCATTCTCAACGAACAGCAATCTTTTAGACGTTGATCGTCTCATATTATTTAGTTGATACTTGACCATAAGGAAAAATCCATACGGCTTAAATCTGGGGAATATGTTGTGAAGAATATTGTTGTGAAGAAATGAAACTGGAAAAGTTATGGTTTCTTCCGAATTGTTTACATGTCCAAGTTAACAAAGCATCATTTAAAATCTTTTTACGTTAGATTTCTTGAGTTACCTTTACGCCCTGTTCAATGAAAACGAAGTGACAGTTACCGCGGCCCAAACCATCACTGATGTAAGCGTTTGCTTTCGCAGAACAATTCGCTGGTCTCATTTGTCTTTAGATTTGCACTTTAGCTATACACGATCGTTCTGTTTGTTTACATATAGCTGAAAAGACCACATTTTCAAGCTGGCCATTAACGTGCAAATGTTTTAATACTTCTTTTGCTCTTGCTAGGTGAACTGCCTTCTGTGAAGCTGGTTAATCTCGCACTTTTTGTTCTTTGTAGTGCTACAATCGTAGTTAATTTTTTAATATGTGCCACACATTGATTTTTTTCGTTAATTGAACTGCGCCTCGTCGTGGATTTCGTTGAATTCTGGCCTTCACCCTTTTAATCACTTCTGCCATTGCTGTTTTTGGATGTCCACCTTCATGTCGTTTTTTGATGCTACCAATAACGTGTTAAAGTCTGATACAAACATTTTGTTCACACGTAAATGACGTAGCTCATTAACAATGGCTAGTTTGCAATTTTCCAGCCAAACACAAAGCAATTACACTGTTGAGTTTGAATTCCATTTCGATAACTTTTTTTAACTGTGACATAGGCTTGTAAACAACATAACAGACTAACACTTGACAAAACAAGAGCGCGCTGTCATTAGCCGTTTGATTGCTATAGCAGTGTGATGTTGGTAACACTTCGAGCGCTGACTCCTGTATACATACATATATTTATAAAAGTCAGAATCAAAAGTGTGTATGAATGTCATTTTTGAAAATTAATTTATATTTAGTATTTGCGCATATGTCATGTTTGGCACCAAGTTTAAATAAGTAAATGATTGCACGCTAAAATTGTTAAGTGTTTGAATTGTATAGCAGTTTATGACTTCTTTTTAAATGAATCAATATTCCAACAAGTTAAAAAAAAATATTGAAAATCATAGAAGAGCTATATACCCTGAAAACACATGAGTATTGTTGATTTTATTATATGAGGTGCGGCCAGCGAACTGAAGAGAACTCGTACTTGTGTTCGAAACATGTAACCTGGAATAAAACTTACCATTGAAACTGATAATGTATAAAGTCATGAGGTATGTTATTGTTATTTAAAAATATATCAATATAGGGAACCTCATGATATTGAAATTGGAAATATTGATATTATTAACATTGTAAATATGAAAAAATATATCGATGGTATCAATATATCGATATTGCTTGAAAAAAAAAAACAATTTCTTTTTTGTATACAAAATTTTGATAAATTTTAAGAGTTAAAGTTTTGGTTATAAAATATCCATATAATATCGGTAATATAGCTTTAAAAATATTATGGAATTTCGATATAAATAATATCGCCCATACTAAATATCACAAAATAATGTCATCTCTGATAAAATATCGATATACCAGAGATTGCTTCGTTGCCGCAAAATGTTAATGATTCTTAGAGACCATAAATTCAGAAAATTGTTTTAGGAAAAATTGTTCTGGAATTTTGCTGTCCATCCTTTTTCGGCAAAGTGCTGTTCGGTCCAGGTTGACTACAGACTCAAAAATGTCGTGACAATATACTACATGATTTATTTTGACTACAGTTGACAGCAAATCAAAGTCCATTGACGGAAAAACAAGCCCATACCATAATGGAATGAAAAAATTCACTGACTTAGCTCGTACATACCCACGTATATACATATGTGTGGAGTATTATATCATTAGCCATATTTAAATATCTAATATGTAAGTAATACTTAGAAATTTGCCAATACATTTGTAACACCTTCTAATACTCTTTATGAAAAGTATGAGGAGATAAAAATATTGACACATAAATACTTTAAGCATGCCATGGAGCAAGAGATGGAATAAATTGCATATGTGAAACTTAGGGAATGTGGAAAGCTGCTAAAATACTTCTAAAGCAAACTTCGACATGTTGCATTTTGTTGCTCTAAGTTTTCCATGTCGTTTTTCTTGGACTTTTTGTTGCAGACGGGAAAATTATTTATTAGTTTTCAAACTAAAATTTATGTTTTCATACGTATCACAACTTGAAGGTGTTGCGAACTTATTCTATAGTAAAATACGAGTATATATAGCCGTGCATACACACTTCAAATACATTAAGTTCCTATGAAATATTACCGCTGACTTTATCTACTTCACACTTGCATTTGAATGGTTATGAACCCTTTGAATGGGTATGAACTATTCATTCTTAAAGTTGCTAAAATTCGCAAAAAACTCTCATGTATTGCAAAATTTAATTAAAATTTGATCAGTTTTAAGTGTCATGTGGCTGCCATTGTGTATAATGCGTCTATTGTGCTTGATTTATGCATAATTTGTGCGCTATTTTCAAATCAAATTGAGCTTGTAGTACATTGAAATAATTGTACTCGATGGATTGTTGAGTTTCAATCTGCCAGTAGCTGTTGCTGCAGTTTGTGCGGTTGATAATAAATCAACTGCAAAACTACAAACATTGTATAGATTGACCGCATTCAGCGCACGGATTGATATATAATACAAACAAACACATGGAGATACTTCATATCTCTATTTACTCGTACAGCATGTTCATGAATTTAGCACTTTAGATTTTGGTTTCCTTTTGAAATAGTTGTGGTGGTTCATGTCCTTTTAATAGACTACACACTTGATAGCTTTTCTTTAATTTCCAAAAGTGGAACGTGAGAGGTGAATGAAAATGATCTGTTCTGGTTACCACTTTCGGCTATAATTATTAACATTTTTAATAATTTTTGTTTTTGTATTAATACCTTTATATTACAATGGATTTTGAACAGCATTCTGCAGCACAAATTTATTCATATGTTTGACACTAATGTGTTCCGGCGAAATGCTTATGCAGGTCGAATTATGCTCGAATTCCAATTGTACCAATCGGACCGGATCCACTTGCGTAAAGCCATTCTCAGAGAATTTATATTGTTCAATGAAGTATTGAGGATGATTCAGTTCCAAATAGACCAACAGCGCAGGATATTGAATGGTTATGCGTAGACTAATGCTGTTCAGACCATTTTTACAGTAAGTTGACATAACTTCAACCTAAAAAATAGAAAACATTTATTATGTTATGGATTATTTTATAATACACGTATCTTATAAACGATTTTGGAAACTCATTAATGAAAAAAATACTTTTAATCAGACCAATTGCGTTGAATTGCATACTTAGTTACAAACGAATCTGTATATATTAGTATAGAACAAGAAAAACGCTAATTTCAATGGAACCGAAGCTTTAATATATCCTTTTTATTTCGACAACGCTGGATGCTTATATGTGAAAAATTTTAATTTAATAAATTTATGCAAATTAGTGTTTGGCATGAATTTTACTTTTTTGACGGTGGTAGATAGGATAGAGGATTGTGAATAAATTTGTTGCGCATGAAATTATTAGAAATAATTAGAAAGAATTAAATCAAACTTTTAACAAAATTTGGATCAAGCGGGGGTTGAACCCATGGCACGCTAGACAGTTGAGCTATCGAGTCCTCATTTATTTACTGATACAAATATATAGCCCGGTCATATTAGGGTTTCACCTCGGAATGAAAGATAATAAGCTATAAATTGGTATAAGCCTTTGTTTTGGCGTTCTATATGTTGTCTCAAAAGTCTTATATAATATCGTGTTCGCGTCTTAGGATATTCAAGGTCAAAGATCGCGAAAATGAGATTGAGAACGCGTCGAATATTCTCTTCCAAGGCGTCAATCATCTCGGGCTTATCTGCGTAGACAAGCGACTTCACATAACCCCACAAAAAATAGTCCAGCGGTGTTAAATCGCACGATCTTGGAGGCCACGCCATAGTCCCCCAAGACGCTAGATAATGCGCTCACCAAAAGTTTCCTTCAATAAATTGATTGTTTCGTTGGCTGTATGGCATGTAGCGCCGTCTTGTTGGAACCAAAGGTCGTCCACATCAACATTTTCCAATTCAGGCACGAAAAAGTCATTAATCATGGCTCTATAGCGTTTCCCATTGACTGTAACATTATGGCCGGCTTCATTTTTGAAGAAATATGGACCAATGATTCCCTCTGCCCATAGAGCACATCAAACAGTGACTTTTTGAGGATGTAACAGCGTCATCCACATGCCATTGTTAGATTATCATTACTCCCAATGCGACAATTTTGTTTATTAACGTACCCATCCAACAAAAAGTGAGCTCTCATCGCTGAACAAAATTTTCTTGGGAAAATCGGGATCGGTGGCCATCTCCTTTTTGCACGATTTGCAAACGTTGTTCCGAAGTAGGTCTATTCATTATGAAATGGCAAACCAAACTGAACATAAATCAAGCGACAGCTGCCAAAGAAACAGCTGCCGAAAACAGTGTTGCCAGATTGATAACCACACGTCTAAAAAAAAAACACCCAAGTGTATTTATGAGAATATATTTATACCATCTACGTATATTATTTCACCATGGTGTGTTGAATTATATAATAAATATTCCAGTGCTCAATTGTTTTTTCGAATATACACGAATTGTATGTCGAAATAAGTTGTTCTCACTCAATATAGCCAGAATTTCACAGCATACATACCTTCAGTGCTGGATCCATAATGCCTTTAATAGCCTTAATTGGAATAGGATATAGAAATGTGGCGGATACAATTTTCGCTTCCTCAGCTAGTATTAACCTGAAGAAAACATGTTGTTTGGTCATACCATTCGGCAGTAAGGCATCCATTTTTATATAGTGGTGTTTAATCTCATTTTTATCCTGCATCAAAAACCATATATGAATAACTTATGCATGAAAAGATTTTCCATGCCACATACCAACACAGTCTGCCATGCAATTACTTTAATGGCATAGAAATCCTGCCAGCTAAATGTCTGCACCACCAAATTATACTGTTTTGAATCACGGTAACTGCGATAGTCCTCACGTGTCATTGTGATATTGATTTCATCGTTTTCAGTATCATACAAACCAATAATGTTAACCGGTGCCATAAAATCGCGTGCCCAATAGTAAATGAGCTAAAATTTTGAGTAAAAAATTAAAATGTATCTCAAATCAAAGCGGTGAACACTTAGTACCTTATAGTTGCCGAAGAAATCAATTACTGACCATGCCGGCGCTACCCAAACATCATTCAACTGCCAGATGAGTGCGCCCATGGTTTGATTCTTAGTGCGTAAACTACGAAAGAGATCCACTGCCAATTTAGCTGTCATGGCCTGTGCCACTTGACTAAAGTAGATAAAATCGTCGATGTTTTCCTCCCACTTTTGTATTGAGATGGGCAGTTGATAAGCGATCAGCGTTAAAAGCGGCAAAAAACCTTTCGGATCATGCTGTCGATGCTTAATGATACTCGCAAGAGTATCTGAGGTACCCAGTGTACGGTTCCAAGAAGATAAAACCGGTAAACTTGCATAGCCAAATTCACTGATAAAGCGTGCGCGTGGATAGATATCAGGATCGAAACCATCCTTAGTGTCAGCCCAAAAATGTACTATAAACATTCAGTTTAAAATTTGGGTTCCATTTAATAAATACTTCTTACCATCGCCATAATTCGGATCCTGTGGATCGATTGCCAAATTATACTTTGATTCTTCAACACCAAGCGAAGGTGTTGATATCATTGGGCCGGCACGTGGATTGAAACCATTACGCGAAATAGCAGTCAACTCGTGTCGTATTGTGCCCATGAAGATCGTTTTATACTCATCCACTAGACGATCTGCCTCAGCACCAAAATCTGAACGATTTTTGACCAAATACAGCTCAACTTCATTGTTGGTGACAATCAACGCCAAACTGGGATGATATGATATGCGCACAGCATTTTGCGCTGTTTCTAAGCGTATGGATCTGTGGTTTTAGATATGGTAAAAATTGATTTTGAAGTATTTAGTTGAAGAAAATAAACAGTTGCTTTATACTTACTCTAAAAATCTCACATTCGATGGGTAAGTAGCAGCCGAGAAGGTCATATCCTGCCAAATGAGCAAACCATAATAGTCAGCTAATTCATAAAATACATCCGATTCATAGATCCCGCCGCCCCATACGCGTATCATGTTCATGTGCATATCCTTGGCGGATTTAAATAGATGCTCTACTACAATGCAGTAGAATGAATATAAGAAGCACTAATTTGCATTATATTATCACCTACATCTATCAGTATCTGCAGATTGTTCCGGTAGTATATGCGATGTTACAAAATTAGCGCCCTTCATGAATATAGGATGATCGTTTATCTTGAAGAAGAATGTGCGGCCGCGTTCTGTGTCAAAAGAAAAAAAATTTAGTTTAATTGCATCTTAAGTTCCGCTGCTGGGAATTTCCACTAAAATTTTTTCAGAAAATTATGTTTCTACACAAATTCAAATGTCGCGTTTCTATCTATTATTTAAATCAATGTGCCAAACCTTCTATTAAGCATCTTTAGAACATACTTTCGGTCAATTCAAATATTAAAACCAGTCAAACAAAAAAATTTTTCAAAAAAAAATATTGTCTATTTAAAAAAGAAATTTTCGTGGAATAAAATTTTATCGGAATTCCCGAATGCCACCTCTTATTGCTTAAAATGGAACCTATTAATAATTCATAGTTTTACCATCTTTTTCCTCCACTAATTCGATAGTACGAAAACCAATCTTCAGCGTTTTTTGTGATTGTGTACGCATATTCATGTGTGGTCCATCCGACGACAACCAACTTTTTAATTTAAAGTAAAGTGCATAAAGCTTTTGTGCGCCATAGCCATTCGGCCACCAGAGTTCAACATCACTCTGAAAATATCATTATACATTTCAAAACAATCTTTCTAGTCTTAAGAGTACTTACTAAAGGTATATGCACTTGAAATGCTATAATAGGCGCAACACAGCTTACTTCCGTTTTCGAAACAATGTAAGGTGCTTCTAAGAGGTCACTAAAATTATTTGATTTAATTAATATAAGTAAATACATGCTGCCAACTTTACTCACTCCGCATAAACTGCCAACTCGGCGTAGAAATTTTGTTTTATGCCGGTCGAGAGAAACACTCGCACATCCAGCGTCCAATGCGTATCATTTCTTCGTATTGCTATGTCTATGTCACGCATTATGGCCACTTCATAGTATTCCAGTACCACATGTTTCCTTTAAAACAAAGTATGTATTTGAGTTTCTAATATTCGTAGTACACTAAAAATACATACCATATGCCCAGTGAAGGCGCTGCCAGACTCCAGTCTCCACCGAAACTCATCTGCTGCTTTCGTATCAAATTCCGATAGCACTCCAGATAACCGCGTGTACTTGGACATTCCGGCGGCGCCGTGATATTTTGTGCCCACAACTCTTCTGCACTTTGCCGTGCCATCAGCAAAGGCGACAGCAGCTCCACTTCCAGTAAATTACCTTTGGGCAAGAGTAGATGTGTCACCTCGTATGAATAACGCACAAACATATTATCGGACGTTCCAAGCAGCACATCATTCAATCGTATATTGGCAATAGTATCTATGCCAAAAAATGTCAGATTCACCAGATCAATATGTGTGATCTCTTCATCTACAATGAACAATGATAATAGGCTCAAAATTTATAATAAACTTATTGTCATGGCTGATTTTCAGATTACCATCAAAAGTCTGACTGTAAGTCCAATTTTCATTCGCTATCCAACGCAATGCAACATCATTCTCCGAGTACAGCACATCGCCATAGATACCTTTTAGTGCGGTATAAACACCGGATGGTATTTTAGGTACAGCTATTTCAATGCCTTAGAAAAGATTTGCATATTAATATACTATATATATTCCGTACGTTAATGTAGGCGATAAAAGATACTCTTAAAGCAAGACTGATGGACGAAGAAGAGATGTGTACTTTAATTCAACGAATGTGAAAGAAGTTTTTCAGAATCTTTAGCACAATCCATTTATATATTGTATGTCATAAAGCCAATTTACTATAGAGGGAAAACTAGTTCTAGTTTTTTAAAAATGTTGTACGAAGATAGTTGTACACTACATTTTTCTCATTAGGAAGTAATATCTGGTAAGCCTATCGTACAATAAGAGCAAAAAATGCTTTTAAGACTTGCCTAGTTATTAGTTCTTTAACTACTTTTAGAGTTAAATACTAATAGAGAATGCCATTTTCTATGTATATTACATCCAAGACCTAAAAATTTCTAAAATTCACCAATCCAGATAATAGTACAATATAAGAAGTTGGGCTATCTGTAATTCCCGGAGCAAATCATTAATTGGAAGTGTATATATTTTGAGGCTCTACTGTACAAATGGCACAGCACGCAAATAAACAAAATTACAATCATACTTTTAGGCATTTGCCTATTTCATTGCATATCATGGATTAGTAGGGGAACATTCCTTCATACCTATATGCCATAAAAAAGACTTATCGCTACCTACTAAACGAATATATTTAACAACTTTACCACATACAAATATACTTGTATATCTTTATACCGGCATATTAATGTATCACTATAGTACGTTAGGGTTTGAAGCTATATTGTAATTAAAAAAAATGTATCTTTGCAATACATTCGACATGCTGCGCTACAATATAATATAATTCAATAAATAAAATCGCAGTAGTTTTAAATTAATTACATACTTCAGTGATATACGCCAATCTTATCGCTTAGCTCACCAACGACAATAACAACCATTCTTATAGCGTTATCCATGGATTTGAGTGATGAATTACCCGGTATAAGCAGCTAATAAGCGTAGCGCCTAAAGCGTAGCGACAGATAACATACGCAGAAGTGTCTTGTGTATATATAGAATAGATACCTGAACTTTGTATGAAGACATTTAATAATTTTGATTGAATACATAGTTTTTACACTGAAATAAAAATCTGGGATTTCCGTACTTGAATTGATTCATTGTGGTATCAAAAAATATGGTGAGTACCGAGCATTTAAACCAAAGTACGAATTTATGTTTAAAGAACGGAGCTAAAATGTTTAAATTGAACCCTCTTCAAGAGCTCTGCTGAGCTTGAGTTTAAGAAAAACAAGAAAAAACGTTCACTTCGGTTGAACCGAAGCTCTAATACCATGCACTCGAAACTTTAACTAGTATTGTAATACATAAAAGAGGGGGTTTGAATAAGGGGTGGTACACGCTCACTAGAATATGTGTATGAAGCGATGTAGTAGATGTGTAAGATGCCACCATATCGAATTTCAAGTTGATATTGACGTTTTCCATACAAATGCATAAAAGTGAACTATGGGTTTATATGGGACTACCTCAAAAATTTGGCGGACACGCCCATTTGTATATGTATATGAAGTGGTTGTCCGTTAAAATCCACAAAATCAAATTGCAAGCTAATATTGATCTAAATGAAGGATTTTTTCATAAAAAACAAATATACTTGTATATCTTTATACCGGCATATTAATGTATCACTATAGTACGTTAGGGTTTGAAGCTATATTGTAATTAAAAAAAATGTATCTTTGCAATACATTCGACATGCTGCGCTACAATATAATATAATTCAATAAATAAAATCGCAGTAGTTTTAAATTAATTACATACTTCAGTGATATACGCCAATCTTATCGCTTAGCTCACCAACGACAATAACAACCATTCTTATAGCGTTATCCATGGATTTGAGTGATGAATTACCCGGTATAAGCAGCTAATAAGCGTAGCGCCTAAAGCGTAGCGACAGATAACATACGCAGAAGTGTCTTGTGTATATATAGAATAGATACCTGAACTTTGTATGAAGACATTTAATAATTTTGATTGAATACATAGTTTTTACACTGAAATAAAAATCTGGGATTTCCGTACTTGAATTGATTCATTGTGGTATCAAAAAATATGGTGAGTACCGAGCATTTAAACCAAAGTACGAATTTATGTTTAAAGAACGGAGCTAAAATGTTTAAATTGAACCCTCTTCAAGCTCTGCTGAGCTTGAGTTTAAGAAAAACAAGAAAAAACGTTCACTTCGGTTGAACCGAAGCTCTAATACCATGCACTCGAAACTTTAACTAGTATTGTAATACATAAAAGAGGGGGTTTGAATAAGGGGTGGTACACGCTCACTAGAATATGTGTATGAAGCGATGTAGTAGATGTGTAAGATGCCACCATATCGAATTTCAAGTTGATATTGACGTTTTCCATACAAATGCATAAAAGTGAACTATGGGTTTATATGGGACTACCTCAAAAATTTGGCGGACACGCCCATTTGTATATGTATATGAAGTGGTTGTCCGTTAAAATCCACAAAATCAAATTGCAAGCTAATATTGATCTAAATGAAGGATTTTTTCATAAAAAACAAATATACTTGTATATCTTTATACCGGCATATTAATGTATCACTATAGTACGTTAGGGTTTGAAGCTATATTGTAATTAAAAAAAATGTATCTTTGCAATACATTCGACATGCTGCGCTACAATATAATATAATTCAATAAATAAAATCGCAGTAGTTTTAAATTAATTACATACTTCAGTGATATACGCCAATCTTATCGCTTAGCTCACCAACGACAATAACAACCATTCTTATAGCGTTATCCATGGATTTGAGTGATGAATTACCCGGTATAAGCAGCTAATAAGCGTAGCGCCTAAAGCGTAGCGACAGATAACATACGCAGAAGTGTCTTGTGTATATATAGAATAGATACCTGAACTTTGTATGAAGACATTTAATAATTTTGATTGAATACATAGTTTTTACACTGAAATAAAAAATCTGGGATTTCCGTACTTGAATTGATTCATTGTGGTATCAAAAAATATGGTGAGTACCGAGCATTTAAACCAAAGTACGAATTTATGTTTAAAGAACGGAGCTAAAATGTTTAAATTGAACCCTCTTCAAGCTCTACTGAGCTTGAGTTTAAGAAAAACAAGAAAAAACGTTCACTTCGGTTGAACCGAAGCTCTAATACCATGCACTCGAAACTTTAACTAGTATTGTAATACATAAAAGAGGGGGTTTGAATAAGGGGTGGTACACGCTCACTAGAATATGTGTATGAAGCGATGTAGTAGATGTGTAAGATGCCACCATATCGAATTTCAAGTTGATATTGACGTTTTCCATACAAATGCATAAAAGTGAACTATGGGTTTATATGGGACTACCTCAAAAATTTGGCGGACACGCCCATTTGTATATGTATATGAAGTGGTTGTCCGTTAAAATCCACAAAATCAAATTGCAAGCTAATATTGATCTAAATGAAGGATTTTTTCATAAAAAACACAAAATTGCACGGTGGGTTTGTATGGGGGCTACCACAAAAAGTGGGCGGGCCACGCCCAATTGTCTATGTATGTTTAGCGGCTGTCTCTTCAAAGGCACAATATTGCATTTTAACCTAATATTGACTTTAATAAAAAAGTTTTTCTTACAAAAAGTCAAAAGTGGAGCATAGGGGTGTATGGGAGCAACCCCAAATAGTGGGCGTGGAAGGTCAATCTTGATACTCTATTAAACTACAATAAAAGGAAGTATATGTGCAAAATTTCAACTGGATAGCATTAAAATAGGTTCCCAAAAAATGCGCAACAACAACAAGCAGACAGATAGACAGACGGACATGGCTAGATCGACTCATATAGTCGAGTTGATCAAGAATATATATACTTTATGGGGTCTACGATGGCTCCTTTAATGCATTACAAACTAGACAAACTGATAATACCATTTCACACTATGTGTGAATGGAAATGATTTGAGTAGAAAATAGCTAAAAAAGAAAAACAATTTTGTTAATATTTTTTGTTGTTCTATTTTTAGACAAATATAATTTAATTAATTTTGTTGTTCTTACAAAGTTTGTAAAACTGTTATTTGGTGGAGGAAATTGGAGCTGAAAAAGTGTCATCGTCTTAAGTAACAGGCACTCGATACAAGGAGTTGCCGAACCACAACCCCATGGTTTGGTTTTGGCGAAAAAATTGGAGCAGCTGAGAGAGTTTATATGATTTTGCTCTTATGTTTTTTCTCCTATAAGAGAATGATTTAAGAAATTTGAACTTACTTCAAGATAAAAACGACTTATTTTATCGTTTGTATTTAATTCTAGAATATTGAGTACGAATCATATTTAAAAGTTTTAAGTACGCTTTTGGATAAAAATAATAATTTCAAACCTTTCTGTGTAAGAATTGGAGCATAAATATTTGGCAACAGCGAAAAGCACACAGATTGATTGAAGTAGTGCTAGATGTTCTGCGACTGAGATACTGATATATGTGATGCATCGAATCAATTTTTTCAACAATAGTTCACTATTTTTTTAACTTACTGCCATTTGAATTTCTTAGAATCCACGTATTCGACAACTCAACAGTGCTTACTTTTTTCGCATCTATAAACAATTCTCGTTGGCAAATCACAAATAATATTAAGCCAATTAATTTGAACATTTTGATTGGAAATAGGTTTTATTAAAGCTTAACATGTTTTCAATTGTTTTCTATAAAATATGCGTTTCTTTGCTTTTATTTGAAACAATAAACTTATCAAAAAAGAAGAAAGCAAAATAAATTGAAACAAATAACCGATAGAAGAATACTTCAATAAACGATTTCGTTTTATTTTGAACACTTTTAAATTAATAAACCAGTTGACTCGTCGATATCACGTCAATAACTGTTCCAAAAAATACTCACCCACCCAATGCGCCGGAATGCTCAGTTGAATTTCATTTTCGAGATAACTAGCTTATCAATCGGTTATGTTGTGCGCTCTTTATTAGCTGTATATGTTGCTAGATAATACTGATATTTTTAATTAATGCTTTGACTTTTAAAAGCCTTACTTCTATAACTATTAGAGCAATGCATGAATGCATCCAAAAGTGCAAATGGCACATTCTTACAAAAATGAATTTGAATGAAAGTGTACATTCCTCTAATGAATGTGAATTGAATAAATGAGTTTCCAACGTTCACATTCATTCTAAATCATTCGAAGCTTGTGAATTTTTGATGTTTGAATGCTTATGAAGTTGAATGTCGTGAATGAGTGAATGCGACAACTTCGAATGTTATGAATGTTATAAATTCAGTAACAGAAAAAGTGTTCCTAACAAAAATGTCGGAAGATGGTATTCCAGGTAATAATCAGTTTTGTATATATTCAATTCCATACTCGGATATTGGGGCCATTAGAACATATATATCCCGCAATGACCTACCCGAAATTGATCAATTGACATATATTTACGAATAATCTTTGGGACTTCAAAAAGAAACTGAAAGCAACGATTGCTGAAAGAGTTATGTTACGATGTAATTTTCTAGAATGGATTGGCTAAATCCATAAAGAGCATCGGGAAAAATAAAAACCATTTAAAAGGGCCGTGAGGGCCACCTATTCATATACAGGGTGTCTCAAAAAAAAAGTTCACATTTAAAAAATCGATAAAAAAAAGTAAGTAGTTTATTGAAAAAAAGGTTTATTACATATTAAAATACACACTTTGGGAATTTATTTCTTAAAAATGATATATTCTCCGGCAGGTATTCTCCGTTATGACTGTCATTTTGTGACGGATATTTCCTTTTATTTGTGCCAGCGAAGTCGGTTTGTTGCCGTAAACTTTAGATTTGACGTAACCCCACAGGAAAAAGTCCATAGGGGTTAAATCGGGACTTCGTGGAGGCCAATTTATGTCACCTCTCCTGGAGATCACTTTGCCAGGAAAAATTTCATGAACTCGAGGTAGAGAGCTGTTGGACGTGTGTGAAGTTGCTAAAAATTCGGAACAATGATGATCTAAGCACGTTTAAAGCAACAGCACGCTTCCGAATCGAAAGGTTCGGGTTGTCACGAACAGACTGAGTAACACTGTCTACATTTTCGAAAGTTCTCGGAGACCATGGACGCCCGGATTTTGATTTTTCCAGTGTTGAACCGGTCTCTTCAAACTTCTCGACTCATTTTGCAACGAGTCGAGGGCTTGGCGCATCATTTAAATGACGAACGGTCGCTGAATTACCGTTTTTGTAAAACTTACGTACGGACAACGCACGGTCCGCTCCCGAGAAACACTCCATAACGACTAAATTCCCAAACGGTAGGCTATCGATACCGCCCGCGATTAAATGTGAACTTTCTTTTGAGACACCCTGTAAAATATTCTACAATACATTTTGAACTATTAAGACAAACATTTTTCTCTTTGACATCAGTGTGTTTAGAGTTAATACAAGTGCATAAAATTGCAAAGTTTTTTTTTAACTCTAAATCAACCTTTAAAAAAAATTATTTTTTTGATATTTTAAAATGTAAAAGTGTGCATAGATCTACGTTAGTAAGGGTGTAGGGTATTTCGTAGCGTGAGTACACAATAGCACCATCCTTACTTGTTTTTCGTATAGAGTACGGTCTGCCGTACTTGAAAATAGGCTCAAACATTTTTGAATGGCCTCTCTTCACAAAATGCTCAAAAAAAATTGGCTTTAGTTCCTTAACATCAGTTGCATAGTTACAAAGAATATATATATACATATACGATGCATTAATGCAATTAATTGAAATTTTGAATCGATAAGAAAGTTTAACCCGATAATCTGAAACGAATATCAATTGATAATTGATTAAATTGAAATCCAAATAAAACCGTTCACGGAAATACTTGAATCAATGCAAACCAAAAACTTAATAGAAATTAATTTCCTGGAACTAACCAATATTGTAGAATAATGAAAAAATAAAAGATATTAAATATGCCAATTCGATTTTATTATAATCACGGGGAAATATACAAAACAATAATAATAAATTAGTTATCTTGGTTATTCATTTTTATTAATACGATATATTACAACTGAAGATAACACAGCACAAGCAAACCAAACTTTTTATTGTTGCATGAAATACAAATATTCAAAATATGTGCTGAGGTATTACGTTCATGGGCCACAAAGAAGGGAACCTCTTTCAAATTCCGGTCTCCAATGTTTTGGCGTGAACCTTTAAATCATCACGATAACTTCAATTTTTGTATTGTGAATATATTAGGCAACAATAATAAAAATTGCTTCAATTGGATTTACTTCACATCAACATTAGCTGTTAGGAGTTTGAATGATCCATTTTTATTACTACTATCTACGTCTAAAGAAAACACATTAAGTTAAGAGAGAGAATGAGAGCGAGAGAGAGAGAGAGAGAGAGAGAGAGAGAGAGAGAGAGAGAGCGAGAGAGAGAGAGATAAACAAAACTTGCATTTCTGATGTAAACCTTTTTTATTTTTGGATATAATGAAATGAATTCTTTCAATAATCAATATACCGTTTAAAAGTAAGAATATTAAAGCTTCTGTTGTACGGAACTTAACGTTTTCTTTTGTCATACTATGCACACATAGTGTGCAATGCCTGTTTGAAAGTTTGTAACACATTAAAGATGGCTTCGTAGACTCCATAAAGTATATACAATCTATCCATGTCCGTCTGTCTCTCTCTGTTAGTTGTTGGAGATTAATTTTTGAGATGTCTAGCTGAATGCCGGCATTTAAGCTTTTTTTTTGGTCCCAAGTTTATAGTATGCATAATGATGTGCCGTTCCTACTTTTTGGGATAGTCCATTTATATGGTTTTGTATGAAAAACTACTTTATTTAAGTCAATTTTAGTTGAAACATTTTATATGGTGGGTTTTATTAAAAACCGCTTCGCACTTATACTACTAATGGGCGCGTCCCGCCCACATTTTTCAGGTAGTCCCCATGCAAAATCCTCTGCTCACTTTTATGGCCTTTTCTTCTTATTAAACAATATCAATTTACAATTTTATATGTTTTAATTCAGATATGGGATTCGACATCTAGACCTTCGGTACTTCAACATTGAGTAACTCTGACATTTTTCAGTAGATTTCGACAAATGATCAAGAATTATTTAAAATATTCTTTACTATTTTTTTGGGTATTCTGCATACCATTGGCCAGAATTTCGAGCGTTATAGCCGTTATTTTGGTCCGTATGTTGTGAAGTGGTATGGGTGAATGACATGTGAGTTATCTGTTCCTTAAATTCGATAGCTTTGTTTATTGACTTCGCCAGAGTGTGTAAAAAGAGCTTCGTCTGTCATCAAAATTTTGTCCCAAAAATCAGGCTCGGCATCGATTATGCTAGTGACGAAATTTCCATATGGCAAGCAACGTCGTAAGTTGCACTTTTTCTGGGAAGAGATGAAGATCTCACTTCATAGTCTTAATTCGTTCCACTCACGTTTAAATCCTGAGATCGGTGTCGATAAAAAATATTTGAAAAATCGGCAACATACTCTCTTAACGCTTCACTAACTTCAAGGGAGAGTTGCGGATGCAGTCGAATGTGACGTTGATCGCCAAACTCATTCGAATTATGTTGTCTGAAGACATCGAATTTCTCCCATATTTTCGAGTTGTATTGACTAATAGGTAAAATGGTATTGAACGACGTTTTAGAATCGTGCTCATCTGTCGACACACCGCAGGTCTAGATGGCGCACCCGTATAAATTAACGAGCGTGTCCCGCAGAATTTTGGGAGTCGCTCCAAAGAAACCATTCATCCACTATAAAGCTGTTATATGATTCGAAATTTCGTGTGAATTTCGTTTATCGGGGCCTCACATTTCTTCTTGTTTTTTTGTGGTTATAAATAGTTTTCAGTTTTTGAACCATATATTAAATCTCAATTTGAATCAATTTCACAGAGAGCATGCAACACCGCAAAGTCAACCGCAATCCTTTTATTTGCCAATCAGAAAATATTGTCGACTTAACAACAAAGTTGCCAGGACACAAGCGCAAAGCAACTATCTTTTTCCTGTTCGTATGTCCTCGCGAAGACTTGCAACATCATTAAATATAATAATATTGTCGTCGATTCTGTCGTCGCAGACGACTTTGAAGTCGAGATAAGCAAAGAGAGCAAAGTAAAATGAAACGTTCGCAAATAATCTTATTTTCGTACTTATTGCCGCCACACTTCCGGTCAACAAGTTACTGAGCTTCCGGTCGTTCGAGTATGCTACGCCGCTCTATATGCTACACACACATTACCATTATGACTTGAGCGTTACAGAGTGTGTACGTGTGAGTGTATTTGTGTCATTGAAATTCAATAAAGACGATTTCCTACACGCAACACACACAGACACAGTTACACAATGCTCCTGCTCCGGCTGCTATGATGATGCTCTTACTTCTTCAGCGCTGCTACAATATCTTCTTCAATAACTTCTGCTTCAATTTCACAAATGAAAGCGTATGAGATACACTACACATGAGGCACTAGCATTCCTTAACTGCTACACACAAGTATTGTATGTGTTGTTGCTGTTGTTCGTATCCTGGCTGCGTTGCCTTTTGTACAAGTAAGTACATCTGTATTGGCATACATATCTGTCTGGCTGTGTATATTCATTTCTATGAAATTGATTTCCGCTTATGGCACTTTACGTTTGCTTACATGTTGCGCTACATGCTTGAATATTTATGACTGAACTGACTACCACGGCGTCTGTCAGTCTGTCTGCCTGAATATCTGCGTGTGTGCTCTCATCGTAAATGTCACATTTAACATGTTAAAGTCATCGATGGGCACAATGACTGTGGTGCGTCCTACTCAATATCATCATTATCATTGATATGTTGCTCAGATTATGTTAATGATTTCATTAAATCAAACGGCATTGGGCCATGCAAAGAGACAGGATTGCGGAGACAGAGCCTGGTCCTTTCGGTTCTTACTTTGGCTTACAACCATTTATTAATTATGAATACATATTAAATAAAGTAGGTTGGTTCAAGCGGGCTAACAAAAGTTTGGTTGAAGATGGAAAATAAACATGAACTTTTAGCATTTTTACAGGGGTCGGCGCTCGAAGTGTCACCAAATAAAACTATTGCGTTGTAGCGCCCTTTAGCGCGGATAATAGCATCGTGTTTGTACGGGAAGTCTTCAATCGTAGTTCATTTTTGAATATGTGCCCCTTGCTACGAGCAGACACATTGAGTTTTTTGCCAATTGAAATGCGCTTTGTCTTGGATTACGTTGAATTCTGGACTTCACCTTTCTAACCATATCTGCCGATGTTGCTCTTTATAGATGTCCACCTCCATGGCATTTTTGATGCTACCAGTATCATTGCAACGTGTAATGGTCCAATACAGAAACATTTTGTTCACAAGTAAATGACATAGCTCATTAACAATGGCGACTAACTTTTTTTAATTGCGACGTATATCGATATGCTTCCGTAGGCTTGTAAACAACACAGCAGACTGACGCTCGACAAAACAAGAGCATGCTGTCATTAGCCGTTATATATCATCATATTTATAACTTTCACAGCCATTTAATATTTATATTTGATAAAAAATGAAATAAAAGTAAAACAAGAAAGCAAGAAAGCAAAAGGTAGATGTCAAAGAGACCGTCCTATGCAAACAAGGATTTGCAATGTCCTTTCTGAAATTGGGTTCAACCAAACGTGGATTGAAGTAGGTTCACTAGCGACTGTTCAAAATCATTAGATGGCATTTGTTTTCGCTCTATGCTTCAACTAGGGGCAATACTCTGTCTATAGTCATGCATTTTAATTATTTAGGAATTATGAAGAAATAATTTATGAAAGACTTAATAAAAAATCACCAACATGTCCAACTTTTTATTAGTAACCTAGTACGTAGAGCCAAGCAGAGTTCCTTCGGCTTCAATAGAATTTTCCTTTCCATCTTATTTATACATATTAATTAAGCCGCAGCGTCTCCTCCGCCATTTTGATGTCATTGGGCGTTTGTGTGTATGTGTGTGTATGTGTGTATCATTAATTAGCAAACTTATGCCTGACTGGCGTGTTGGTGAAGTTTTCTGCTGCCATTTTGTTCTTCATTAGTGCAATTTTCTTCTTTTTTCTTCTTAGCAGTTCCCTTTTCATTACAAATTCTTTCTTTCATTATTTGGCACGAAGTCAAAAGTCAAAAGGAAGTCACTTACTGCATACGCCATTTTCTTGCATCTTGCACATGTTTTCGACTTTCGTGTTGTTGTTTAGCTTCACTTTAATGTTGTTGTTGTTGTTATCCTTTTGTTGTTGTTCCTGTTGCTGTTGTCGTCGACAACTGCGGTTGCTCACTCAAGGTGATAATTACTCATAATTAGGCAAAATGCGAAATTACAACGCAAACCGAACTGAACTGAACTCAACTATAAAAATGGCTGCAAAAAAAAAAAAAAAAAAATAGTAAAATTGAAGCGGAAACGGAAATGCATTCAGCAGCGCAGCTTGTTGTCAAATAAAGGACTCTGCGCAAAAATAGTTGTTGATGTTGTTCTTGTTGTTTTTGTTGTAATAATAATGAAACCAATTACTCAAAGTTTTGTGCACATTGAAAATGTTAATTGCATTTTGTGAGCATTTTCATTTCATGCAAGAATTTAATTGCAGCAGCCAAATTAATTTCAATTAAGCAAAAAGAAAAGGTGAAATTATGCATGCGCCGTGTACAGAAGCGTGCATTAAGTTTTAGACAGTGTCAGAGCGAGGGTGGGGATGGGGTTATGGTGGCTCGAGGAACTACTATAACTAAAAGGGATAGCCTCAATACAAACCTGCCGCTACACATGAGTTTTTATAAAACAATTGGTTTTTGTTAATTAGGTTTGGTTAATCTTACGTCAATTCTAATAAAATATCCCACATAGGTTCATATCAGACCATAAGGGGTAGCCCCATACATAAACTATACGGGGTAACCCCATACGGTAGCCCCAATTTTTTACTTTTCGTATAAACGTTTTTGTGTTATTGTTGTTAATTAAGCCAAAACGCCAGAATTGGTGTATCTTGCGTCTATCCTAATAAAATATCCAATACAGACTTAGATCGGAATACTATAGATTGGGGAATTGTATCCGAGGCTTTCTGTATGTTTTCATTTGTAAATTATGTTATGCGGTGTCGGGAACCAAACCCTGCGTACCAACCCCTATTTAAGGGGTCTCCACGGAGATTCCGTGGCTTACCCAGTAGTTTTGTGTGTGGCAAGTATTCTTTCGTCGCTTTGTTTTTACCACATCAAAAGGTTTTTTTTTAATTGATATCAGTCATTGTAGTAGAGAAGATGAATAAATTGATTGGATAAAACATTAAATGAATCCTGTACCTTGTGTAAGGCTTCGTATATGCACCATAGACTTGTGTGGGGCTATATTTTTAAGTGGTCTGTTCTGAACATATACGGGACATTTCAATAGAATTAACGAAAAACAACAATGAATTCATTTCAAATTGAAACAATAAATTTGCATTCAAAAACTTAAAAAGGACTAAAAATTCATAGGGGCTATCCCTTATTCCTGTTGTTTGCATTTACACTTTATCTGGAGATAGAAAAGGAGAGTATAAATATCCAAATGTATAAGAGTATAACAGGTTTATATCGACGCTACGTATAACAAAAACAAATGTTATTAGTATGACGCATTAGGACAAATAGCTAATTTTGCACAATCAGATATTTGCTATGTAATATCTCGGCTCTCATGGAATTTTTACAGAAAAGTATAATATATCAAAATTTTCCTAATTTCGCCATGTATTAACACTCCAAATAGGAGCACGAAAATTTTGACCTATATTTTTTAAGTAGGTATTATAGAACACCAGCTTGCCATTCATTTGGAAGGTATTCAAAAGACCATTCCAATGAGCTGTCACATGTTGATATTAAGCCGGTTGGGCACAGTAGCCAATTGAAATTTTACCTTTTACCGCCAAAAATACGCCATTTTGAAAAAAGTTGTAGAACAAAAGTTTCTTAGTTTTTTGTGTACTAAAGTCCTGTATCAACAAAATTTAGATTTTCTAAAGGATTCAAACAAACAAACTATTCATAACTTTTGAGCGGGAGGACCGATTTTTTGATCTCGTTGGACTCGTCTTGACGCCAAGAATAAATAAAGAATAAGTTTGTAGTGATAGGCCCCCCACGAGCTGCAATACCTCTTAGGGTGGATATTTTCAGCACCATATTTTGCGGACTGGGGTGATCCAATATAATTTCTGAACAATTAACTTTGATATTGCGCGTATAATTTAGTGCTCGTGTTGCAGCCACACTGAGGTGGGCTTTAGACACTTGCGTGGCCTATCGTCCACAGTGTTATGACGTGGGTAAGGTCTCTCGGTTTAGCTTTAGTTTAAATTGTAAGTGTTTCAAGACACTGAAATAATTTTTCATAGGAAATTTGCAAGCAAGGCTAGAGGACGATGAGTTTTGCTTACCTTTTCACATGACATCAACTCTCATCAACTAATTTGTTAATCACCTAGGCTTGAGTACCACAATACCACACTCCATTACAACAGTTCGAAGAATGCTTGGTTTATACCATTTACATGTAGTGTGAAATGGTATTATCGCACTAAAGACAGAAAGTTCGTTATCCATTAAAGGAGACATCGTAGACCCCATATAGTGTATATATTCTTGATCAGCTCGTAAGTTCAAATCAATTCTCTCTTTTCTTAAAATCAAACTCAAAGCTAAATTTAAGAATTTCAATTCCGTTCTTGAATCAAGCATTTCTACTTCATTTAAGAAAATCCATACTCACCATACTTTTGATACCGCTATGGATTAAGTACAGAAATCCTCTTTTAATGCCATCCACACATTGTGTGTTTTACAATATGATTAAAAATTTCGTGTGAATTAGAGTATTAGAGCTTCGATTAAAGTTAGGAGTATATAAACCGTACATTTATATGCGTGCTATATAATATAGTGTACCGATCGGAACCTATATGGGATACATTGTTATTGCCATATAAAGAGATGAGCAGAGCGAAAAATTCATCACAGTTCAGATTTAAATTTGTAAAATCCAATTCATAGTTCAGAACGGAAAATCAAGCAGAATTCATTTAAACAATTCTATACTAATGCATAAATTTGAGGTATTTTTTTTCACCACGAAAGATGTATTCAGTTGGGATACAACTGAGAAGTAAATGCAGCAGCTTGTTTACACGTGTTTCATTTTTTCTTTCAACAAAATGCTGCTGGACTGCAACCTTTTGCCCTTTTCTTTTTTTTTTTTGGCATACTGCCGCCATTTGTTGCGGTCAAGTGTGCCTCAGAAAAATTGAAAGTAAAATTTGGTGCAGCTGCTTCAACTGGTACTCGCGGCGCAAAGGATTGAGATGAGTTTCTGTTTCTGAATTCATTTTGCGCGAAAAAAAAGAATTCCATTTACATTTTATTTATTTATATTGAAATTAAGTTGCGTTTCGTGTAGAAATTGTTGCGGTTGCGTAACCCTGCCGTGCGGAACTCTGCTGTTCTTTTTGGTTTTTTACTTTTTGTTTTTTTTTTTTGTACACCATCCGCCAGACTTGAGCCAGTCACTTCGTTCCATTTTGTAGCCTTTTATACGTTATAAAAGATATTTTTTTGACCACTGATGTCGACCCCTCGGTTGCTTTAATTTATAACCCAGCAATGTATGCAATTTGTTTGGCTGTCTGCTGGCTAAATTGTTTCGCGGTTCGACTATGGTACATGCACATTAAATTCAAGTGAAAATAATAAATGTGTACATAACTTAAACGTGGTCTTGCTTCAACTTAAATAAACATCGAATTTTTTAAAGTTTTTTGTTGCTGCTGAGGCTGCGTTTGACGCTTCGAGAGCACAAATCTCGCAGCACTTAAAAGTTGCCAAATGCGCCTTCATTTTCAAACTTTTATGTAAACATAAACTTGGCAAATTTCGATTTACCACAAAAAGTGTCGACCGGCGCTGACTCTGCTTCAGACATGGGCTGGTGTGGTCTACTTCTGGTTCGGATTCGGGGTTGGGTTCTGGTTCTGATGCCACCTGCCTTCTATATATGATTTGTAAGTATGTGTTCGGATGTAAAAAGTGCCAGCTGGGAAAACCAGGGCTGCCTCTTAATCTGCTCACAGCAGTTGGTAGCACGAGTCAAGCATTTTTGCTTTAGTTTAATGTGTGTGTGTGTGTGTGTGTGTGTGTATCTGTGTTGGAGTGAGTATGAGACTCTGTGTACTATCGTATATGTATTTTTGTAGCTAATGGTGGCAGTGACCTATTTTGACCGCCACTTGGGAGTTCACATGTGTTTGCAGATCGTTCTACACTATATACTTTTACTTGTACGTTCTTACGTACGTATGAGATGCGACTAGTAGTGTATGCATCTTGGTACATATGCATAATAAAATTTTTATGATAAGTGGTATAAGTTGCATACACATGTGTAGTTATTTGTATGTTACGTGTGTTAGTATTATGTCTAAGCGTGTGTGTTTTTGCTGCTCTATTTCATCTCACTTTGTGCACACTTGGGTAGTGGTCGACATCGACATCGCTGTCGGTGTTTGATAGAAAGAAATAGGTGTACTTGGCTTCGCATGCCACCAATGACGTCCGTTATAAAGTAATAATTAAATTTCAAATTTACAATATCATAAAAATTTTACATATTTATAAAGAAACATGTTCAAAAAGCACAAGTGTAAAAGTTTAAATACTAAGTTATTGAATTAGATGAAAATTTCAAAAGAAAAGCATTCATTTCTCTGTAATGAAACGAGGAAACATGCTTTCTTGAAATGTGTTCCCAGCTGATATGTTATCAAAAATACCTCACATCAGCTGAATGTAAACTCCAACATCCTTACGCTGTTAGTAGCAACATCAACTTTATAGTCGACACTAAATTAATTTCATAACAATAAACATTTTAGAGCTGCTGTTATGAAAACTTGAATGCCTTAATCGTGTGTATCACTGTGAATATACAAAAATGTATGTGAATACAAATATGTTCAAGAAGAAGAAAACAAATCAACAAAAACAAAAAAAAAAAACAAAAAACGAAAAGCAATTTGTATAAAAGAATGCATCGTAGACCCCATGAAGTATATATATACTTGATCTACTAGACGAGACGATTCGATCTAGCTATGTTCGTCAACCTGTCTGCATATTGGACTAATTTTTGATATATTTTTGAGGTAGCCCCAATACAAATCACCCGCCTGTTTTTGCTTTTTCGTATGGAAAACGTTTTTGTTTCAATATCGACTTGAAATTTGACTTGACAGCTTCTTATGTACGGACGCTTCACATACTAAATGTCAAGGTGCGTGTCCCGCCCAATTTTATGGTTGCCTCCATACAAAATTATCGCACAATTTTAGAACTTTTTACGAAAAACTTATTTCAACTGAAATTTTGCACATATACATCTTTTTATTGTAGTTTAATAGAGTACCAAGATTGACCTGCCACGCCCACTATTTGGGGTAGCTTCCATAAAAGCCTACTGCCCACTTTTGAATTTTTTGTAAGAAAACTTCTTCATTAAAGTCTATGTTAGGTCAGCCGCTTAACATACATAAACTAGCGGGCGTGGCGCCCACTATTTGAGGTAGCTCCCATACAAACCTATGCTCCACTTTTGACTTTTTGTAAGAAAACTTTTTTATTAAAGTCAATATTAGGTTGAAATGCGATATGGTGCCTTTTAAGAGACAGCCTCTAAACATACATAGACAATTGGGCGTGGCCCGCACACTTTTTAGGTAGCCCCCATACAAACCCACCGTGCAATTTTGTGTTTTTTTTATGAAAAAATCCTTCATTTAGATCAACATTAGTTTGCAATTTGATTTTGTGGATTTTAATGGACAACCGCTTCATATACATATACAAAGGGGCGTGTCCCGCCCACTTTTTGAGGTAGTTCACTTTTATACATTTGTATAGAAAACGTCAATATCAACTTGAAATTCTACTACATCGCTTCATACACATCTACTAGAGAGCGTGTACCACCCCCTATTTAAACCGCCACTTTTACGTATTACAATACTATTTAAAGTTTCGTGTGAATGGTATTAGAGCTACGGTTCAACCGAAGTTAACATTTTTTCTTGTTTTTTTTTTGTGTTTCATAACATTTCTCTAGTTTTTGATTCCAAATAATAGTTCTTCCCAAGTCGTTCAATATTTGTTGGCTGACAGAATCACCTTGATTTACTTCAGCGTCGATCCTTCGTAGATGCCAGTTGTCAAATTTCAGAGTTGTCATTTTCACAGAAAATATTGCCGCCAAATTTGACTCTTGCACTTTTTCTGAGACACCCTACATAAAGTTTAAAAAAACGCTTTCATACTATTTTTAATGTAATTAGTTCAATTGTGCAGCGAGCCTCCGTCCATTAGAATCCACAATATCGAGTTTGAAGTTAATATTGACTATAATAAAAAAGTTTTTCATATAAAAAAGCGAAAAGTGCACAATGAGTTTATGGGTCTGGCATTATAATGGGTCTGGTTTATAATGCATTATAAAATGCATTATAAACTCTTCAAGTGAAAAGTATAATGAAGTACAGTATGGATTTGATGTATATTGAGACTCTTTCCGTTTCTGTAACAATACTTACGGTTTCACTGGAAGAATCGAATGTGCCGCACCACTAATAGATTAAAAACAAGTGGGTGTACCAGCACAAGCCCTAGTAACAGTGGTTAATATAAGACTCTAGTTTCGAGCTAGCATTTTTTTTGTAGTAGCTAGTATTATATTTTGTTGTGAATGGGAACTGTACTAAAAAAAAGCCTATTATTTTATGAAAATGCAGCGATTAAAATGTTTTTTGTACTGAACAAAAATTGTGTGGGTGAACGTTCCCAAGTTTGCCCCTCTTTTGGATCCGCAAATAGAGGCCTCAATATAAAATCAATAAATATCGTACAAAATAAACTATTTTTAATGACACTAAACTTCAAATTTTAGGGAAGTCAACTATCTCAGAATCTCAGTATGAATGAAGAATAGTATGATAAACCACTTTATTGTTGAGGAATGCAATATTACCTCAACTCTTATAATGACACATATGTAGTCATATGTGTATAAATATCTTCTGATTACAACAAATCTTGTCAATATCATTTATAAAAATTTGTTTTCCCTATTTTACAAATTTTCTTTCAATTATTTATTATAAGTACAAATTTAAAGTCCATTTGGTCTTCGGATAATTATTTCATAAAATGTGGCATTTTCAATATTTTAACTTTGAAACATAATTGCTTTTATATAAAGTTACTCATTTGCATAATTAAATTTAATAGATTTAAAAGAGATTAGTGATTAAAGCTTATTTTTTTTTTTTTGAAAAAATTGTTTTCCTATTTTTTTGGTATTCAATTTGCAAAGTATTTGTTTTAATGCATTCAAGCAAAGCAGCTTTGACAAACAAAGTTTTATGTATCAATATGTACAGATAATACATAAAGGATGTTTTTTTCGACTGATCAATCTTTCAATAAATATAGCTTTCAAAACGTGCGAATATTTTGACATTTATGGCGATGAAAATTGGACTCATTGCGAAAATTCAAAATACAAAAAAATAATGGTGAATGCTCAGTCACACATCAACATCGATTCGAAAGCCAAAACGTTCAAGGATCGAAGTTCATGTTCTGTATCCGGTTGAATCAGCTAGTTGTGTATTATAAGCTACTACAACCTAACAAAACAAGCAGTCTCGATCGCTATCGGCTATAATTGACGCGATTGAGCCGAGCTTTGAACGAAAAACGGTCACAATTCGAACAAAGAAACTATGTATCAGTAATTCTTAACCATAATAACATCTGGCCACATGTTGCTAAACCGTTTAAAATATACATATTTGGAAATGCTGACATGTTAAATTCTATCCCAGAAAATATTCTTTAGAAATTCTTTCTTGTGATTACCATTTGTTTTGGAGATAGAACACTTAATGTATAAACTTATGCATAGATTTTTGCACTAGCTGCTTGCATAGGTCGCCGCTTTTGTAGGTTCCTTTTACAAGTTTTTACCATTGTTTTAAGAAAGCTATGGATCATTTTAATTCATGGGATGTTGTGTGCAGATTCAAACCGATATTGCAGAAAAGTAATTCGTCATTGAATATTGTATTTGGAGTAGTAGTAGTAGTAGTAGTAGTAGTAGTAGTAGTGTTTTTGTTTAAGCTTAAATGTGTTCTTATGTTACGAGACTGTTTCATTCTAATCTTATTAAAAATAAAGTAGTATTTTTAATACAGGGTGTCTCAAGAGAAAGTTCACATTTGATTTGCTGATTGCGTGAAAAAAGTGTTGCTTTAGCGAACGTTCGTGTCGACTAGATTAAAGCAGAGCGTATGTTATAATTCGCAAGCAGTTTATGCAGTTACACCATTATCTTAAGCGACACTGCTTTGAAATCAACCATTATTATTATTTATTATTTTATGTTCCTTTTGTTTAATTTTCAAAATTTTGTTTTATTACAATACAATAAGCAAATTAGAGCAGATCACAACATAGTCAAAGCAAATTTCTACAGGTGCGAGAGGTTGAAATATAGTTTTATTAAAAAGTGAAGGGAAAATAAACAGCAAATAGTAAAATAGTAAATTATTGCACAATAAATCTAGAAAAACGAGCAACAATGAATAATGCAAAGACAATTGCTTTTGCATGCATTACACTTACATTGCATGCATTTTTCAAATGCTTTTAACTATTGATTCTTTCTATTTTAACAAAAGTCAAGTATGACCTATACGCGTCGATGTGAAAAATGTTGCTGTGTGTATATAGCTATCCCTTTCGCAAGATCTCTGTCGTGTTTAAAATCCCAGAGCATTGAAGGGGAAAACAATATCGTGTGCCATACGGCCATTATTGCTGTTTTTTTTTTTTTTTTTTTGTGATTGCGGTCGTTATTTGTGTATTAAAAGTTTTCGTGTTCGTTATCGTTGCCATTTCTATTACGGCGTGCGTACTTTACAGCAGTCCCAAACAAAAAGTAACTACTGAACAGCTAGTTTTGTGAATAATTTAACAAAGCTGTGAAAATATTGAGAATTGATGTGTGCACCTTTCGGTTCAGACATAAGTTTGTCTCATGGTTCAAACGAAGTACTTATGCAATGTTGTAGAAAAAGTTTGCAGATACAGTGTACCTAACATGCCTTATTCTGTGCCAAAGAGCATACAATTTATAATGGAGCTACCGCCAAATATCGATGTAGGCTGTTTTAATTTCAGCTTCAAAATCATTTTAAATTTCTAGTTCCATACAACTCGTAGCTGAAACACTACTTGAGTTACCATATTGGATATGTTAATGGAACCGAAATTAAACGCTCAGAGAAACCTATGGAGAATCCCGAAGCATAATATACTCGTAAGCAGGTGTACAGCTTAAACTTCAGGGAACATGCGACCATAGGAAGTTGATCAGACATTTGCTAGTAGTAGAATATTTAAAGACTGTCCATTATTCACATAGAACATTTAAAATTCCTCATTATACCATTCACACATAGTCTGAAAGTTTGTAAAGCATTAAACAAGACATCGTAGACCTCATAAAGTATATATATTCTTGATCAGCTCTACGAGATGAGTCGATCTAGCTATGTCCATCTTTCAGTCTGTATGTTGCGCATTTTTTGGGGACCACTTTTTTTTGGTATCAAGTTGAAAATTGGTACACTTCTTTTAATTGCAGTTTAATAGAGTATCAAGTATGCCTCGCCACGCCCAGTTTTTGTTGTTTTGAGTAGCCCCCATACAAATTCACCGCCCGTTTTTAATTTTTTGTGTAAAAAACTTTTTTATTGTAGTCAATATCAACTTAATAAATAACTTGTCTTCGGTAGAAGTAACCATGGCTGCATCAGCTGCGCATTCAACTACACGTGATCCACTTAGAGTTTAATCACTGGCGCAACATAAATACATTACATACTTATAATACCTCGAGACTTAGTGGCCGAGAATATCACCATTCTTGTAGAAGTTACACCAAAAAAGAATATAACTCAGTTCGTAGAATTTGTATTGTTTTATTTTTCTGTAGTAGTCTTTCATCATTGTACTGGAAATTTAATCGTATGCTCCATTGATTTAGCTTTCAAGCCAACAGAAAACTTTTATGCTACAGAATAGTATATTTTAGATGTCGTGCATTTGTGAATATTTTGGAGCAATGCAAGAAAAAATAAGTGTACTGGAAGTGGTTTCCTCCAACACAAAATTAAATGGCGAAGTTTCCGCGGTGAAGCCCAAGTAAGAAGTGTACTTTTCATTATCTATGTTCAAGTTAATTTATAATTATTGTCCATACAGCTACTTAATAAGTGAAAATACATCGAAAGATGTATCAGCTAGCGAGTGGGCCACAACGCGTGCTGCAAACTGGTTGCTGCATAAAAAACTTAAAGATGCAGAGACTGCCAACAAAAATCTCGAGAAGATAGTGTCTACAATAATCGCTATGCAGCATGAAATGTTTTGCGATATCTACGCGCTGAGTAGGGAACAGAAAGATCTGCAAACCAACTGCCTGTTGCAAAGCGAATACAACACGTTGCAGCTCGATGCCTTGAATCGTGAGCTACTCGATACTAAAATAGAGTTGGGCCTTCGTAAGCGTGAATTGGTGCGTATTGAGTGGCTGGCAATGATGTATGTCTTCCTTACTAACTTTATTTTATTTATTGTGCAGGAGGAAATTACCGCTGAAAATGTGGAGCTAACAAGAGCACTGCGTAGGGCAAATGAGAAGATTTACGCCATAGGCTTACGTTTTCTTAGATACAAATCGAAATTTTCTCAGCAGCAGAATAGTGCAGCAACGAGCTGCTCTACGACAACGGATGATGAGGACTGGGAGGCTAAATCAGTTGATTCAGAGGAGTCAAACGATACAGACGAGTCAGATGAGTTAATCGCGTCAGACGAGTTAAACGAGTCAGAGGAGTTAGACGAGTCAGATGAGACAGATGAGTCAGATGGGTCAGAAGAGAACGAAGAGTCAGACGAGACAGAGGACTCAGATGAATCAGACGAGACCGAAAAGCCCCATGAGACTGAAAATGCAGACGAGGCCGAAGATGCCAATGAGGCCGAAAACGTAGACGAATCCGGAGAGCCAGGCGAGAGTACATCAAATGCATCAACGGACTAAGAGTTGAAGTTTTATTTTATTTTGTATAGACAGCATTATTGCTTAATTTAGCTTCTAGCACACAGTCTTGTTGGTGGTGGGTGTAGGTTGTGGGTGTAAATTTATAAAAAACTATTATAATTTAAATTTTAAATTGCTTAAAGTTTAATTAAAAATATAAATTGATGTACATTCCTATTTATAATATGCACTCTAAAATGTGCAGCCAATGCGGTGGTTTACGAATTGCTGCCATATGTTCCAAATAGGGCGATACACTAAGTTAGGCATTGTACTTTTTTAGATATAGAAAACAAAACAAAAAACAGTGAAAACCAAAATGTTTCTTTTCTTTTTCGTTCCAGATAATCATCCGCCTGTGTCTAATAATTTTGGTATCGTTATCGATCTTCTGTATAATTGTAAGTTCCAAAGGTTTTAAAACATTTTTAATATCTGGGTTTGTGCAAATTATCGAATTTGTAGAGCGAACTAATGTTACGTCGTTTTGATTAGATGATTTTTCACTTCTATCTGGGTTTTGACTCTGTCGGTATTAATAAGCAGTGTTGATTTCACATGTTTACAAATTTCAAATTATATCGATCTAATTGAGGTGTTTTAGTTAATCTGAACTATGATAAATTTAATTTGTACTAATTTATGTATTCGTTTAGTAAAACTCTCCACATGCATCTAAAAAATGACTGATTAGTTTTTTAATAAGGCAATCGAGGTGTATTTGAATAAAACTGGTACCGTTGGTAATGCTGCTATTGTCCTTGCTGTTAATGGTGCTGCTGTGGTCGTTGTTTTTATCAAGTCGCATCGCGAGCCGCCGTCTTTTGGCAACAAAATCTTCTCGATCACTAAGAACTTAGACTGGCAACATCAATGTGGATTTATCTATAAGGTGACCTATTCCGCTGTGGTGACTTTCCAAAATGCTTTGAGCGTGAAACAAAAAACAAAATGCGCAATCCGCAACCAATCAAAATTAGTACGACGAAAGATAAATGAGAAATGAAAAAGAGCGCAGCTGAGGGGAATATATCACCTTTAGTATAAATTTACCATGGGCAACATCATCAAAGCAAAAACAACACAGCAGCCTTCCAACTTGCCGTCACTGATGCCAACCAATCCAATTGTCATACCCAGCGCGCACACCTAAAAAATCTTTCCATCTGTGTCAGTGATGTGCACTAACGTTAGTGATAGACCACTTTGGATTTTCATTACAGTTCACATTAATGTACTTTATGGGAACTACTATGTCTCATTTAATGAGTTAAAAACTTTCAGACAAACTGACAAAACGATTTCACACTATGGGAATGGCATACAAAATGTATGATTTTCATATTCAACAGATCCAAATTAAATGCGGTAAACTACATCCATTAGATCGATGCTACAACGCTTAATTTTTCAGACCAGTGGTAACGTAATTTCTAAATTTGTTTGGTTGGTGTCAGGCACGTAAATTGGACGTTTTTGTGTAGGAGCTAATATAAAATGGTGGCTATATTGAGGCATTAGCTTGTTAGTTAACAGTAGAGAGACAGTAATTCCAAGTCGGAATGCCATACTCTCTTTTTGGGAGTTGCCTCCTTTCAAATGCAAACCCCATTTTTAGGTTTTTTTCTCTAAACAGTCTTTTACGGTCAATATTAACTGGAAGGAAACCTATGCTTAGTGGGTACACTACTTTTAAACATAAGTTAGACCTACAGTATTGTCATTTGTACTCGTATTTTGAGATTAACATTGCTTTAGCACCGAAGATTTCCATTATGTATGAAAAATAGTTCTATAGCTAATAAAAAATTGCCTTATAAAAGTATAACTAGAAAAAAAAAAATTTAAAAACACTACCTAATAGGTACACCAATTCAGGCTCATATGCATATGTATGCGTTTAAGTACATATGTATATGTATATAAGTGCGTATTTTATATTAATTGGCACTTAGTGTAATTTGCTTCATTGACTGCTGAAAGCGCCTAAAAGCAGACCATTAAAAAAATTATTAAAAACAAAAAAAAAAACGAATCCAAAACAAAAACAAAAACAATCATAAACTGCATCAGCGCAATTTGCATACAAAATTAGTGTGACAGAGAGAGATAGAGAGAGAGTGGTGAGTGAGAAATTGGGAGACACATAGACTCAGAGTGAAGGAGTGAGCGAGTAAGTGAGACACTAGCACAGCATATATTAAAAACAAAAGGCATTGCATACAAATAGGCGTTGCATTATAAAAACATCAATAACAGCTGCGTAAAAAAGAGAGGAAAAAAAAATCAAAAACAAAAACAACAGGCAATGGCGGCAGTTGCACAGATTGCATAAAAGCAATTTCTATAAAATGCGTTTAATGGCAGCCATTGCAAAAAAACAACAACAAAAATAACAAGTGGAACTACATATAATAACAACAGCAAAAAAATATAAAAGCAGCATTTATTGAGATTTAAAAAAAATAAAACAGACACACACAACACACACACACACACACACACACACACACACACACACACACACACACACACAACACACACACACACACACACACACACACACACACACACACACACACACACACACACACACACACACACACACACACACACACACACACACACACACACACACACACACACTTACATTCACACATGTCGAGGCAACCACAAAAAAAAAAAAAATGAACAAAAAGTGTAAGCGTTTCTCCGACTACTACAGCTCCTTCTTCCTATAGTTATCCATCGCCCCCTATACGATTTGAGCAAAGCACAACGGCAATCCAACCAGTCAGCCAGGATATCGCTTATAAAGTGAGCGCGCGCGAAATATTCGATTGAATGAACGCTTTCTGTTGTGATAAATGGATCGGAAAATGCGCGTAGTTAATACTGTGTCTTGTTTACCGCACCGCACCGCACCCCTCCGTGTCGCATGCACTCCAGTACGTTCTATGCCATCTACACCGACATTCACACGCCGCACATTCATTGACATCGAATGTTCTACAGTCAGAATGCAGGTTAGTTGCAGCATTCAACTGCATTTTACTACTGCATGTTTCAATGTTCCTACACATACATGGATTGAATCAAAAGTTCTCGAAATTCAAGTGTAGGAGTTTAAGTATCCATATTGTGCGTCTTGGAAACCCTAAGTGTTTTTAGCTGCCAGCTGATATTTCCATTGGAAAGTTTGATATTTTGTAGCATAAATGTACAAAGAAAATTTTTATGTAAGAGTAATTTTCGAAGTTTTTTTTTGCTTCTCAGAAGTGTCTACGCAACGACTTGCTTAAAGGCTTTTAAGATCACAATTTATTTTTGATGTGCGGCAACAGACAGAAACCATTGAAAAAAACCATTGAATGATCCATCACACACACACACACACTCACACACACACACACACACACACACACACACACACACACACACACACACACACACACACACACACACACACACACACACACACACACACAAATTCAATGTTTTGTGTACTGAAAAAACACTTGTGTAAATCGAATTGTAAGTGCACGCATTATTGTGGTGAAGGATGATTCGTCTTCGGAGGTTGGTTTCATCAATTATCCGAAGATTTCTGGCAACTATTGGTTGTGTACCATTTAGAATTGACCGTTCTACGTTGCTTTCAAGCAACAGTTACAAAATGATCAGTTTTTACGAAAAAAAAAAAAAAAAATGGTGACCATTTGCTATGAAGTGCTTCTTTTCTTGGATTTTTCTCGTCTTGGAGCACTCATACTACAACTGCTGTTTTGTTTCGGGCTCAAATCTAAATTTCCTTGATTCGTCATGGACGCATTTTGAAACATCGCTGCCGAATTTCTTCTACAGTTGTTTGCACCAACGCGAACATATCTTCTTGAAGATTAAACGTTCATATAATACCGAATGTATGCTGGTCCCTCTAATGCCCAAGGATGCCTCAATCACACCTTAACTTCGATTTTACCTATTTTGGACCATCTTCTTTAGGTAAGGTCTTGGCAAGATCGGAAATTGATCGCTTGATTTTTACTTACTTAACGTGTGATTTAATGCATTCCCGAAGCATTCGAGCCAAAAATTTATAGATGACAAATGCAACAGAGCGTTAGGTTGCCTTTTTTATACAGGGTCATCACAATGCCTTCTTTCCATGGTTCCGAATTGTTGTTTGTTTGCCAGAAAATTTCTATTATATTTTAGAAATACAGCTGGAATATCAGCAGGGCCAGCTGCTTTATCATTCTTAATTGCACACAAAATGTCCAGAATTTTCATGTAGAAAGGAACCATAGTTGATGTAGTTTTGGATGGGTTATGTCTTTGAAATATGCGATTGGAATCTATCAGCGTTAGAATCAATATCAGTAGTGGAAATACTGATATTGGTTCTAACGCTGATAGATTCCAATTATACTTATACTTAAAACCGTGCAATCTACTTCATTTTCATCCTTTAAGGATGGTGTACTTTAGATGTTGTTCACACGAAGCAAGTTTATTATGTTATATCGTTAGAATTTGCCGCATGCTTAGCTTGAATAGTAATTTGATTGAGTTATTTACCTTAAAAATGTAAGCGATAAACAGATTACTAAGGAAACTTATAGACAATTGGTTACAAAATTAATAATAAAACAAATTTCCTTAGTAATCTGTTTATCGCTTGCATTTTCAATGCGAAGATATGTGTTTTTGAGAACTCTGCCCAGTATTGTCGTTCAACCATGGTTTCTGTTCGTTGTTTTAAAAACTGAGGCTTCGCATTGTTTGATCATGTCTGAGATAGATCTATCGTCGTTGTTTTGAGGCAAATGAGATTGATATCCTTGACGATACGAGTACTGCGTGAAGAAATTGAATTTTCTATTTGTTTTTTCTTTCTGGTTTAAGAGCAACAAGTGCTCACTAAGCATCATATTGGTCTATGTGTGAGCTCTATGAATGGGTCAGCCGACGTAACATATAACATATAACAGGACATCTTCAGCACTTATTTTCCCTCAGGTCAACCTGCTTGACAATGGTGAAGGTAGCATATTGATTTAAAATTACCAGTCAGCAGAGTTTTGTTTCTCACTGTTAGCTCGTCTTTGACCGAATGTTCAGAGGCTAGCCAGGAGATACTTGACAAAAAGTCGAAGGTCTGTTAATTACTTTAATCAGCCGTAAGTCTCCACATAAGTAGTGTGCTACAACCTACCATATCACCCAAATTTATACAAAACGAGTGCATTATTTTCAAATTTATGCAACTAGCAAACAATATAATGAATGATTCATTCAATCTAGCACAAAAGATAGAACTGCCAGTGAATGGCAAAGCAACTATAGTGTATAGCAACTATAATGAAACTTGTCAGCACTTAAAAGATCTTCATTTTGAATGCAACTATTAAATCACACCCTAGATGCTTAGTTGCTTTTGCGGTTAAGCTTCGGTTTTGAGTATTTAACAGCGCATTTATTTTTCGCGATTTTCCCTCAATTTTTCTTTGCGCTCCTTACTCTCATATCTTTCATTTTTGCGCTACATGATTTTTTGATTTGCCAATAAAATATGTGAATTGCCTCATTGAGTGCCGCATTCAAGTGGCAAAAGCTGTTGGAGTGCACACATACTACGGGTGTACGGGTATACGGGTATACGGGTACGAATATACGTGTATGCACAAATCCATACAAAGGTGCACAGCGTGCATTGCATGCATGTCAAGGATAAATCGTGTGAAATAAGCGTAGAAAAAAAAAAAAAGAAATCAGTTAAAAATCGTCCTCTTGATTACACTTCATTCAAGCCAGTTTGGCTTTGGCTGCCTCAAAATGGCTGCTGATGTTCAATACAAAGCGATGTGGAGCGTATTAAGTACTGCTCATGTCATTTGAGTGAATGAGAAAGACTGTGTACGTAAGAGTGAGAAGGAGTGTGCAATTTTCGTGCATAATTTTCTAATTAACTTGTATTGTGTCAAGGACCTTTGTATGTTGAAGTTATTGGCACTTGAAGGTATTTAAGCTCTTAGAGGAAAACAGAAATCGCAGCTATAGAAACAATATTTGAGATGTAAAGTGTTAATTAAAATAGTTTTGTATTTAAAATATTCATGTTACATATTATCAGGTGCGATGTGCATCAATTTAAAATTCATTTATGTATTTACTCATCTACGAATTTAAAGCTCTTACAGACACTTAACAGTGAAAATACTTTTGTTAGATACAAATAATATAAGATACTTTATATTTTTATTCCATTGAATTTCACTCTGGCAGCATATACGAGTATTTAACTTAAATTGATCTTAAGCTGACTTAAGTTAGAAGAAGTAGTTCTTTTATTGGGTATGAAACAATAAGAAATAAAATTTAATTAAGTAAAAAATAAGTGGGGATTGAACTTTGTATCTCTGAGATGTTAGCGAACAGACTAGTTGCTCACCAAAACTTTTTCACAATAAAGTCAATGTTTCGCGGGCTGTGTATACCAAAGCACCATCTTGCTGAAACAAAATGTTGCCGACATCAATTTCAGGCAAGAAAAAGCCCGTTATCATGGTGCGGTACCGCTCGCCATTTACGGTTATGATCTGTCCGGCCTCATTTTTAAAGAAATACGGACTGATGATTACACCAGCTCATAAACCACACCGAACAGTGCATATTTGTGGATGTTAAGTTAGTTCGAGAATCTCTTCGGGTTGCTCATCAGCCTAAATGCGGTAATTTTGTTTATTGACGCATTAATTGAGTCAGAAATGTGCCTCATCACTGAATAAATTTCGACGCGAAGACAGCAGATCTTCATTGAGCTCTTGCAGCCTATTTACAGAAATTCAAGCGTAATTGAAAGTCTGGCGTCTTCATTTCTTGAACGAGTTGCATTTTGTAAGCCAAGTTGTTCCATACGAGAGGTCAAGATGCTGCGCACGGCGTCCAATCGATTGGGCATGTTTAACAGCTACTCTCTCCGCTAAAGCCGCAATATTCTCCTCACTACGGGCATGATCTGGTCTATTCGGTTGCGTATTATCCAATTGCGTACACTAAGACTCAAATTTGCAGATGGCATTGGTAATAGTGGGCTCGGAAAGTCGATGATGCACATCATATGTTGCACGAAGTGCACGAAAAACATTTTACACAGAACGCGGATTTTCGTAATACAGCTGAATAATTTGGAGACGTTGTCGCGGTGTGAGTCTTTCCATGATGAATTTTCAAAAAAAAATACTGAATAAAAATGAGATGACAGTATGACACCACTCACGTGTGATCTTTGAAAAAAAAAGAAAAATAAATAAATAAAAATACAAATACAACTAAAAGACGTGCGGATTAAGAATACTATATTGTACATACTTTATGGGGCTTACCGTGCCTCTTTCTTGTCAAATACTTTTGCACAAACTTATACCCTTGTTCCTTTGATTACGGAGTATAATTCATGTATAATAAATTGTTTGGATCCTTTTCTTAAGCATTTCATAAATAAAAATCAAACACGTCGAAACGTTAACTTTGGTGCAACTGAAGCTTCAATACCCTTCATACAAAGTTTGAAATGGTGTACTTAGCAGCTATAAAGAAAAAAAAAATAAAAATTGTAAAACCTAAGAACCTGAATGATAAGTCTTTATGGGCGTGTCCCACCCCTGGGACACGCCCATTAAATTATAGTTGTGAAGCTTCTGTCCATAAGAAGCCAGCATTAACTATATATATTTGAGCTGCCCCAAAAATGAGTGGTACAGACATATTGATATATATGGATCATGTGGATCATACGTTCCTAAGAATCCGCCATATTAAATTGGAAGGTTATATCCAGTGTAAGATAAGTTTTTCATACAAATGCTCAAAAGTGGGTGGGTGAGTTTGTATGGGGGTTATGGGTGGGGTACGCCTAATGAGATGCAGCATATCTTCCATTTTTCAAAACGCAATAAAAACAATTTTCTGAATCAGATTTTTTTTATAATGTAGGTTCAATATCTAACGTTTTTTTTTTACACAGTTTTGAAAATCATAAATCAGTCCATACACTAAAGAAGTCGATGTCTGGCGTTTATCATGACCCTTCTCAGCATATCAGCGGTTATGTTGGAAATTTCTGCCTGTATGTTGGCCTTCAGGTCTTGGTAGGTTCCTTGGGCGTTTGACATAAACGCGAAATTTTACGTGGCTAAATCGGGGGAGCGGGCAACTCAAAATCGACCCTTATTGGAGTAGCGCCTCACATGCGTTCCTCTGAGAATTGGAGTCGCGTTCCTGCACAATCGCCAACTTGTATGGATGTTAATGAAGGTCTTCATGAAGAATTCGCTTCACTGAACGGTCGGAGACTTCAAGGGAAGACTCATAGGGCCAATGGGGTTAATTTTGAAGAGATTTCGGAACATGTGCTGGGTTGCGATCACAGAACATACTTTCGAAAAGTAAAAACTCAGCGAAATATCGCAAAAATTAAGCAAGTATTGCGCAACTCACAGACAGACAGTCGGACAGATAGACAGACATTTCTAGATCGAATCGTCTTGTTCTACTGATCAACTGATTATACTATTTCACACTATGTGTGAATGGTAAAAAAAATAGTGTTCAACTTAGAAGCCCAACAAGTTTTGAACCTACAATTTTGCAGAAATTTTGCAATTTAAAAATCAAAAATAAATAATAAAAAAAAAATCATCTTTCGGAAATAAATCATCTTGCTGCAAAGAGTATTCAAGTCTAGTACTCAAATTTGTAAAAAATCGCTGGCAATGCCATTATTTAGTTGTACTAGTGTTTGGCCTGTACTTGAAATTCAACCATTGTAGCGACAATACAAAACAGTTCAGGGTCATTTGTTAATGCTGAGAATGTTAAGTATGACCAATATGTTGAGGTCATCATAAGTCTGGCCCGTAAGGCTGAGAGTGGTAAGTTTGACCAACATGTTGCGTTAAACATGTTGCGACAACAGACTGGAAGAAATATTCATTCCTATTCTTTTAAAACTTTCCCAACAACACTATGAAGCCACGATCTCAATTGATGCTCGCCAACACGTTAGCAAGTTCGTATTTTGCTTACTTCAAATTGGGGGAACTGAGAGAGGGAGAGAGCTCAGGTGTTTGTGATTGGCCGAGGGCGTTACCTGGCTTTTACATAACTTAGACCCAAAACTTTAGAAAAAAGTTATGACATACTAGGGTGCTTATGATATACTTATAGTAGCGTGCTTATACTAAGCTTACAATATGTGCAAGATACATTTAATATTCAAAAATTAATTTATACAAACTTCAGTTTCAACGTGCATGTTACAATATTCTCTGCATCATCAACCTTTGGGGAGTGATTTTATTACGCCTACCACATATTAAATCTGGATTTGTTGCTTTTATTTTTTAACATTTCTCTAATATTTTTATTCACAACTTTTGAGCCAACTTATCTCATCAACTTATGACAAACACATATGTCATTCATTTTCACAACTCATTTCATCAATTTCGCTGAAGTTCTCAACTTCTCAGTACTCATGAGCTTCAAAGACAGATTGACAAATAGACTGAGAAACTTTCGACGAAATGCAAGAATTCTGCAGCATCATATTTGTATAAGTTTTGAACAAAAACTACGCGCAGCAAACTTCGCTGACAAACAAATGCTGCATATGCACTTCTACAAACCCTTCCGTCTAGGGATGGTTACATATCCAAATGGAGACTGCAACAGCTGCTCTATATGAAATAGATTTAGTCAAATTATGTAGGAATACCTCCGCCAAAGTTGCGCAAATGCAATATGAGTAGTTTGTCTTGATCCACGCTTTCTCCTGTTGAGTTTTCATGAATTCGAGAATAGTTTTTTCTCTTATGATAAACGATTGAAAATTAACTTTACGTGTATGGCAGCAGGCGAAAATGGGTGAATGAACAGCTTTATTCAGTAAGTTGCAAGTAATTTCTGTGAATTTTGGCAGCTTATTTTACCTTCTACGAGTAGCACCTTCAGACTTACTTCTCCTTCTCATTCTGGTTCTGGCTCTTGCTCCCGGTCTGTCTTCGACGTTTGCATTTGCGGCTGGAGTTAATCAATTGAGTTTGTCAGTTCAATGCTGCATGATGTATGAGTGCATGATGTGAAGTTTTCGAGCAACTAAATTGATTGAGCAAGTGAGTGAATGCTGCTAGCAGATGGTAAAATTGCTACATCTGCATTCAATATGTTTGTTTCGTGTACGAGTATGAGTACGAGTATGGGTACGGGTATATGTGTACTTGTTAATCAAATAATATTTGAAATAATTTTTCTAGAACTTATAGAAAACTTTTAAATTAACTTTTGCCGGTGCAAAGTTAAGTAACTCAATGAAATCCAAAAGCTAATGCTATAATTTATTTTCTTATTAGTATTTTTTTTCTTATTTTTTCCGTATATTTGTATCGATTGTATGTCGTTTTGTTTGGCAATGTCAAAACTTTGGTACATAAATCGTCACAATTTGATAGAAAAGTTTTGCGGTTATTTTGTTGCGTTTCACTTGGCTTAGATTCGATTTATTTTATACCCTACACGTATACAGTAAAATGATATGTTAACTTTGTTCAAATGTATGTTTCAATTAGAGCCAAAATTAACCGTGTATGATTCATAAAGTACTGACAATATGGTCGTTATCTGCAATTGTTTAAATATGAACTACTAGCTTTCCCAGAAAGTATCATAAAGATGCACCAAGCTCTGATATGTGGATACAGGGGTGTCACAGGAGTCGCTTAAATTCTAATTCACCAAGCCACATACCTCATTCTCTGGCGAATTGCAAATAGCATCCATTTGAGCTGGTTATTTGACTAAATACGCGTCTAAAATACATTTTGTAAATAAAAGATCTATTCTTTATTAATCTACAACAAAATAATAAATCATTTCATATGTTTTAATTACTAAATTTGAATTTTACTACACCATCTAGTAAATCGCTAGTTGAATTTGCCATTCACTGCCGAAAGCCAAACCCTGCTGCTTTTCGCGTATTTATTGTGCATTATCGAACAATTGACCACTAGCTGATTGCAATTCACTGTGATTCTTTTGTTTACATTGTCTTGCCATTCACGTACCGCCGTAAATGTGAAACACAGCTGTTAGAGTTAGCATATGAACTGTTTAGTTTTGCGGGCAATAAATTTAAAATTTTTTACCTTTCAAGTACAAAAATAAAGACACGATTTGCATTTAACTAAATATCACTTTAAAGTGTCAATTTTGCCACTGTAAAAAAAAACAATAACTATGCAAAACAAACGTTAGCCTGTTAGATGGTGTCTACCCTATGTTGCCAACTTCGAAAAGGTTTGTAAAAGGGCTACAAAAATGAAATAGCTCAAAACTCTGTGGCATAGTGGATTTTTAGTGAATGTACAAGTCACTAGTAGCCAAATCGCTAGCACTTTCAATGGTAGCCCTGATAAGGTCTGGTTTCTGGTTGATTCTAAGATCTTGTAGGAAATAATTTAATGAATATATGAAATGAACATGTCAAGCTGAGGTAGCTTCCATACAAAGATACGCTTCATTTTCCAGTTTCTGTTTGAAAAACTTGGTGTGGAGCATTCTTATGTAAATATTGATAACTACTATGTGTTAATAGACTACGGTAAAATTTTGAGCAGTCTGCATCGTTAAGTTTGTGTATGACAGTAATTGGGTCCCTGATGCACGTTCATTAAACGGCGCAAAAACTTGACAATATTACGTTTGAGGTCAATTGCAGCATCGACTTGCTTTCTGTCCGTCTGTCTGCCTTTCATGTCTGCTTTCAACAATCATCATATATACAACAACCATCATCATCAATTATCACTTTAAGCGCTATACCTCCGTTTCCCACGGACCGAATATGAAGTTTTTGATTGAAAGTTCGGAAAAGAATACACCTTTCTAATGCACTAAGTCACATATACGAGTAGGTGGTGGAACCATAAGTTGCACTATTTAAACGGTAATAGGTATAAGACTAATTGAGTTGAGTGAGAAGTAAGAGAAAATATTACTAAAAACAAAACTTTCTGAAAAGAAAATGCTATAAAACGTGCAATCTTGAAATACTTGCTGTGATACCTTACATGTTTCAACTTAAGACATTTAGACTAGCTATAGGGTATTTCGTAGTCTAGCATTGTGTACAGCAACGTTCTCTCATGTTTTTGTGCTACTTTAGTGCTGTTTTTTTTTTTTATGTTCTATAGTTTGATGCCATTAAGTCAGTGACCCATGCAGTCAGTCTGTCAGCTGGACCGCCATTCACGTCTTCAGGTAGTAGGAGTGTCACGCTATTGTGGCAAGCAAGAAGGCAGCTCGTGCTTAAATGAAGGACGAGGGATGAAGTTAACTATTCTGTTGTGCTTTTTTTTTATTGTTTACTCAAAATTGTCATCAATAATAATATACGCGCAAAGGACAACGCGAACTTGAAGCATTAGAACATAAGCACAGCCACTTGAAGTAGTAAATATGTTTTTGTTTATATGTTGGGGGAATATAGTATTTCGTGTGTTGTATATATGCATGTACCTATGTTTTATATATGACGATACAATTGATTGTGTGTATTAGTCTGGGAATGAATTTTTGTGTACACACTTTTGGCTTCATTCAACCGCAACTAAAAATGTTTGAGCCCCAAAAACTTTTGCCACACTTTTTATTTGGATACACTACACTTCAAATGGGGCAGACGGTATTATCTATGAGTAAATAAGTCTGAACTATCGAGCTGATACTACAATTCATGTTGACTGAATAAAGAAATTATTGCAAGATATTAATTCTACGCTGCACACATTTCATTATATGTGAAAAAGAATATTAGTTGTTTTTGTACCTTCAAGTACGATGCTATATCACGTTGCTTGTACTTCTTTATGAGATCACTCAAAAAAGCAGTTTGCATATTGCTTTCTCGCTTCGATATCGCTTTATAGCTTCACCCCGTTATTCTTTCGCTTGCACTCTAATACTTTTTGAGGATTCGCATAAGAAAGTACAGGCAAGATGTGGTTTGCAGCGCGATATATCGCCGTATAATTGCATCGCATATATATACTGTATACCTATATTTTGTTGAACAGCATAACTACAATTTTCTTATTGCATAATCGATATGTGCACGAAACTATTCCCACATGTCAGCATGCACAACTCAATCGACTTTTTAGTTTTAACTACCAAAGACAAGCATTATTTTCTCAGAGTTACTAAACTGGTTTGTCAACTGTGTCTATCGAACAGTAACAACAAATCTATGGATTGTGTCGTTCATATTAAAACCATTGGTAATCTTCTATCCGGGTCGCAGTAGTCAGGGTATCTACACCAATGAATCTGTCGAGCATCTGAAGCAAATATAGTAATCATTTGATTGAGAATGCTAGATACGAATGCACTGCACATCTCTTCACCAACCATTGTCCAACCATTGCAACAGAGGAACGAACAACTTCGTGAATGAACGCATTCCGAAATCGGCTGCTTAATACTAAAGAGTTACTTTCGTTTCACTGCGGTTGTAATTGGTACACTGTACAACTTATGACTCAGTTTGATATTGAAAGATTCAGATTCAGACTTTGATATTGAAAGATTAACATAAAATAACGTGCAGTGCAAGGCAGACTCATACATTTACACTTTAACTACTCTCTCTTTGAACTGCCCTGCTCTGCACATTACTAATTACTAATTAAGTCTTACTCTTTCTTTTCTCTCCATTAAATTGTGAAATTAATATTCTACTTTCTACATTCCACTAAAATAATGCACTAAAATTTGTTGTTAGCAAAGGTGCTCGCTTTGTCTTTCTCCAGAACTTAATACAAACAGAACAGTTTTTTGTGTGTGCAATTGATTCGAACGCTGCTAACTTTTTTACTGCAGTTTCTGAGATATCGAACTGAAAAGATATCGAACCGGAAAGTTGCTGTAGACTTTAATTAGAAATTCTAGCCTCACTAATGCATGAAATTGTGGATCTGGTACTGTAATTATACCATTCACACATAGTGTGAAGTGGTATTATCAGTTTGCTTGAATGTTTGTAACGCATTAAAGGAGCCATCGTAGACCCCATAAAGTATATATATTCTTGATCAGCTCGACGAGACGAATCGATCTAGCCATGTCCGTCTGTCTGTCTGTATGTTGTTGCGCATTTTTTGGGGACCAATTTTTATGCTATCCAGTTGAAATTTTGCACATATACATCTTTTTATTGTAGTTTAATAGATTATTAAGATTGACCTGGCACGCCCACTATTTGGGGTAGCTCCCATACAAACCTACTGCCCACTTTTGACTTTTTGTAAGAAAACTTCTTTATTAAAGTCAATATTAGGTTGAAATGCAATGTGGTGCCTTTTTATGGTCAGCCGCTTAACATACACAGACTAACGGGCGTGGCCCGCCCACTATTTGGGATAGTTCCCATACAAACCTATGGTCCACTTTTGACTTTTTATGAGAAAAACTTTTTCATTAAAGTCAATATTAGGTTGAAATGCGATATGGTGCCTTTTAAGAGACAGCCGCTAAAAATACATAGACAATTGGGTGTGGCCCGCCCACTTTTTGAAGTAGCCCCCATACAAACCCACCGTGCAATTTTCTGATTTTTATGAAAAAATCCTTCATTTAGATCAATATTAGTTTGAAATTTGATTTTCGTGTCCCGCCCACTTTTTAAGATAGTCCCATATAAACCCACAATTCACTTTTATGCATTTGTATGGAAAACGTCAATATCAACTTGAAATTCAATATGACGGCATCTTACACATCTACTACATCGCTTCATACACATCTACTAGTGAGCGTGTACCACCCCCTATTTAAACCCCCACTTTTATGTACTACAATACTATTTAAAGTTTCGTGTGAATGGTATTAGAGCTTCGGTTCAACCGAATTTAACGTTTTTTCTTGTTTTTTTTTTTATAAATTATTTGACATAGAAATTTGTAGACCATACACACATAGTGTGAAATGGTATTATCAATTATGAGTTTTTCAGAAATTTTGTAACACACTAAGGGAGGTATCATGGACTTCATATTCTTCATCAGCTTGATTAAACGAGTAGATCTGGTCATGTCCGTCTGGTAGTAGTTTTTCATTTTTGAGGATCAGTTTTTAAGATACACAATTAAAGTATCCATATTAAAATGCTACGTTCATTTTTTAGGGGGCTACCCTACAAACTTTTTTATTGCAGTCAATATCAAATTAAGAATTGATATGGAATATATATTAATGGAGTAATCCCTCCACTTATAAGCGTATAGACCACATAAACCACCACCTCACTTTTTGGTTTTTGTATGAAAAACTTGGGCATTATTAACGCTTCACATAAATTTTAAAGTGCGTGTCTTGCTCACTTTTAGAAGTAGTCTCCATTTTACACTCACGTTTAGGTCCTTTGGTTTCAAAAATATATATTTTTTACAATTTAAAGAACTGCTGTATGATATGAAATACCATGTGAAGGATATTGAATGATTCGGATTCACAGAAGTTTTAGTTTTTTCCTTGTTTTGTTATATATTTTGCTCCATTTTTTTTCATTTCTTTATATATATATTTCTTTTATATTATTTTGCTATGCTTCGCTTGTAGACTTTTTTATATCATTTTTATTGACATACGAGTAGTATTAAATTAAGAGAGCACAAGTTCATTCAATCATTCAGTCATTCATTCATTCGACGCCGGTTTGCTTTAGTATCTTTGGATGGTTTTTTTTGAAATTACTAATGAAATAAGTTTTGCTTAGAATTTTATTGAGTGTGCGACTTTTATTTTCAACAGTCGATGCTATTTTACCTTATTTTCATTTTTTGAAATCGTTCAAAAGAAGAAAAATATTTATTAATTTAAGACTGAAAAGATGTTTAAGCCGGAGGTCAGTCATTTAACGATTTAGAGATCACATTTACTTCATATCAGCCCTCATTGCTAACAGCGTGTTTTAAGTGCTTGAAGTGCTAATTGAATTTGCTGCACGTGAAATCGATAAAAATCATTTACTGTGGATGGTCATTATTCTTCAACACCTCGGAGTGCCGAATACAGAACAAGTTGATTTAAAAGGAGTAAATGTGCCAGAAGACAGACATCGGGTCAAATAGAAAAACAAACGAACGAACTATCTAACGATGTCCATTGAATCCGCATACCCAATGATCTGTTAAGTTGTGAAAGTGTAATAAAAATTCATACGAAGCAGCATATCTTCATGGAAAGGTGTTAGCGGAACTTGTTAGAGGGTTAAAATCACCGCTGCTAACTGCTCGTTAAGTGGGTGGACTCTAAGCGCCTGTTCAAGGTTCAAAACGTTCAAAAAAGGGGGTGCGAGTGTATGAGTGTCTGTCTGCATTGATTGATAGTTTCTGATATACGACTGAAGTTTATCGAATATAAATTACAAATGAGCTTGTGCTTTGATTAAAGGTTTTATGCAGTGCCTGCTTTGTGTTTTGTGTTCATTATAATTACAATTCAGAGCAGATAATGGAAAAACTATGAGAATGAAATTCGATGCGATGGGGCGTTGTAAGCGTGTTGATTACAGGTTACTTGAATAGCAAAACTAATTTCAATACTTGTCTCTGCTTGAGTTGGCACTTTAATGCGGATCACAGTTTAGAAACGAATTAATTTAAAAATTCTTAGAGAAACTTAAATTTTTATTCATATTAAAAGTGTGAAATAAACTGAAGCAAGATGTGCGCCATTTGCGTTATCTTGTGTAAAGATATCCATGAACTTACAATGGCAATGGCGGCAGTAAACGGAGCACAAAAAGCGAAATAGGAATAAGAAATTCTTATTTAAATATTCTTACAATAATATTTACCTACAATTCCCGCATCGACACCTCACTTCCGTTGCCAAAGGCGGGTGGGCGGAGTGAGTGCTGCTAAGGCAAAGGTTGGGGGCGCAGATCCTAAGAACCGCTTTTAAATGTCGACAAAGACAACAACGTTGACTGCCACTTCCGCGTGAACTAATTCGCTTGCACTTCTGTTTCCGGTGCTCAAGCCGTCTTTGTCTCTCACGCCATTTTTCCCATTTAAATATTTTCTTCCCCTTCAACAAACTTTTCTTCGACGTTTCCATGTTCTCCCCCATCAACATTTTTATTGTTATTGTTTGTAATTGAAATGGTGTAAACGTACAAACGATAAAATATAAAATTGGAATAAGAATTCTCGTACTTTCTTCTTTTTGCTCCTTGGCTGCTTTTTTTCACTATTGATTCCTGCTTCATTGGATTCATTCGTTCGATTCTTTCCCTTCGAAAATGTTCCATTCCATGCCGCAGCGATTCGATTGCTCCATTTAACAAATTTCGATTTCCGTTTCAGATTTTGCCGCAGCCACTTCCTGTTTTCGCTCGTATAACATTTTCTTTAAGCGTTTTAAGTAGCGAAGCAGAAAACATGAAAAAAAACAAAATTTTTATTTCGGTAGAATCGAATGTTTTGCATCCTGCACACGTAATCCGACTGAAGCACATAGTTTATATGCAACTAATTGACTGATTAATTCACGAAGTGCTTTACTGACTACTCGGAAACTGAAACTGTTTAAATTTAAATATCGTAGTAACGTTGATTTATGTTTTAGACGCTTAAACCACTTCGAATTGCAATTACTTCTTTCACTAACTTTATTCCTCCCAAGTAATGGCAATGAGTTTGATCCTAATGTAAAGCTGCTCGACCGACATGCTCTACAATGTGAGACGCTCTTTACAGCGCGACAGAGATAGAGAGTTTTTTTGTTCTATATTCTGCCAACTGAGAACATTGAAACCGGAAGGAGCAAAAAGAGAACAGCTATGCGGAATACGCAACATTATTATATTATTCTACTAAGGGCTAAACGTTAAAGTGCACACAAATAGAAATACAAATACAAATAAGAAGATGGACAAATCAAATTGCTCTTTTTCGTGGTGTGTTAAACAACATATTTTCGTCTGTTTCTTATTTCTATGCCGTCGCTTACAATGAGTTTATATTGTAATTTTTTTTTTAGTAGAGAGGGACAATATTCTTATCTGGTTTTCCACCGATTTAGACTAGATACTTCATAAAAAAAACACACACACACACACAAATAAAAGAAATCAAGCGAATTTGTCTTTAAGTGGGTTAAAAAAAGTGTTTTCCAGTTCCCTATTTATATATAGATTTTCCGTTTTGTTGCTTCTAGAAGTATTTTACGATTATATTTCATCGGAAATTCATACTATGAAATTAATATTCTCAATATGAAATGAAATGAAAGCGCAAAATACTTCCGAAAGTTAAAAATTGTAATATAAATAATAAATATTAATGCATGATAGTACAAATAAAATATACAGATTGAGAGAAGAGAATATAAAATAAATAAAATAAAGATTCAGACCTATAGCCAAGCCCTTGCGGTACCGCCGCGAAGCATTCCTTCGCAGGGGTGATCAGCTATATGACTGTTCACGTCAAGTTAGACGAGTGCTTCCGCTCATGTTCCAGCCTCCTCTGCTCCTACATTGCAATTGCTGAAAAGTTGCTTACTGCATTTCAGCTCTCCTCGTTCCTCTCTCCCTTCAGGGAACATCCTGCTTCTTGTTCAAGCAGCCGCTTCTCTGTTGAAAATCGTGTGCAGTGTAACTTAATATGTTCAGCGCCTTTCTCTATGCTTCTTTGCGTCTTTGGTGTAGTATTACCACTTCGCTGTACTTGGTATACCTCCCGTGCTTCTCTAGTAAGTTTATCGACGGGCACCATTCACAATATTATCAGCGCAGCGTCGTCTGATGTTGTGCGGAATACACTGCATCGCCCCTAGGCGATAAATAGATTCGAGTCCGCGCCTATAGCTTCTTATTTGAAATGATTGCGCCTATATTGGTGCTCCATACAGCATTACTGAAGTGACCACGTATTGTAGACGCATCTGACGTCCTTGTTTCAGTCCTCTTATGTTCAGCATACTTTTCCAACCTTGGTCGCCGTTCTGTGCACATAAAGGAGGTTCTGATCTTTGTAGCAAAGCCGTGTGTCTAGCTCTTAGCATAGTAACAACACAGTTTTCGACATTCCACCTTTTTTCGGCTACTTTCGGTACAGCCTCAGTTTTCTGCTTCGCCAGGTGTAGGCCAACTACATCCTGATTCCATATTGTAAGTTCAATAAATCACCTGCTTCGCTTAGCGCTACCTCAAGCCTAGATCATTTGAGCTTCTGAAGAGCTTTGCCAGCTGTGTCTAACAGGCATATCGGTTTGTATAATAGTCAGCACTTTGGAGTTATATGTGTACAATGCTCTATAATGCCTACACAACAATAATCCTATTGCAAAAACAATACTCACATCAATCGGTTTAAAGCATATCAAAAAACGTATAAATCCTTCCTACACTAAGTATGAAGTGTATAACGAAATGAAATGGACTTAAGATGAATTCAAGTATGAATAAGCCAAGAAGTAGACAAAAAAGTATTGGTTGCAAAGGATATTGCAAAGATTGAAAAACGATTTTTACATATTAATTATTCCAAAGGCAACCACTGCTGAAACAGCAATAATTTTCATGTGGCTATGCAATCAAAGAGCCGCGAATGCATTTAATTGGCACAAATTAAAATGAAGTTTTTCTTAAATTTCATTATATTTCATTGCAACTCAATAGCAGTCACCACATACAGCGCGCAGTAATATCAAAGCAACTTGACTGCTGTGCATGTATGGCATATACATAGCTTGAACTATGCAAAGAGTGGGTGAGACTTACATGCATTTATACGGATAGAGCTCAAGAGAGTGTAATAGGGATGCAAACAATTACAAACGAGGGCGACACATTGCAGTATGAGTTGATAAAGATTAAAAATTGCATACACAGCATGACTCAACTCTGCTCAACTCAATTCTACTCGGTTGGACTTGTCTCCATTTGGGTTTGCTCATATTCACATAATTATAGCTGCAACAGCAAAGACAAGCCATAGTCATGACAAAAACATATTGTACATACGAGTATGTATACTCGTGTACTCATATATATTCGTATGTACTTGTCTGTATAATCAGCACGATTCAGCTACAGCTTCCTTTGAGTTTAATTTACTGTCAGTGCAAAGCAGCATGAGAAAAGCCTCATTGCTTCATGTCGAACAAGCCAAACCACAACAGACGCTATGGTCATTATTATGCATGCACTTCAAGCGTAATAGCACTATCTTCTTTTTTGCTCACTATTATATTGTTCATTAATTTCTCTTATTATCAGTTTCTTTAGTAAACATATTTATAGACCAGAGTTTTTTTTTTTTTTGATTTGACTAAAATACTACGTTTATCCAATACGAAAACTTCTTACATTTAAAATGAAAAGTGTTATTGAAGAAGAGTGACCAGCGCGTTCCAAAAATAAATGCTTCATGGTATGATAATTGAAGATCAATGAGCTAGGGTATGCGACATGGATTTGGTATCACAAAGAAACGATTTGGAAATATTTCAAAATAATATTTCGAAATGCCCAAGTACATAATTCACTCGCAGTATTTGCTGAAGTTTACTCACGATAAAAAATAATTGTTTGTGTATTTTCGTAATCGTTTCCTGTGACATAGACATTAAAGCGATATTTAGTTAAATGCGTATTAATTGTTATTTTTGTAGTTTCCAAGCAAAATGTATTGCTCGCCAAATTAAAAAGTTTAACCGGTAATTCTAGCTGCTATGTGCCATGATATATTATTTTGTTGTAGTTTAATCAGAAAATGTACACCATATCTGCAACATTAGGTCTTTTTATGTACAAAATATATTTTAGAGCCGTATTTAGTCAAATCACCAGCTCAATTGTTAGGAAATGAGATCTGTGGCATGGTGAATTGGAATTGAAGCGAAATTCAAGCGAAAGCGAATCCTGTGGCACCGCTGTAAATTTTGGTATATTGGGGCAACCAAACCACCATGGAAAGTTTCAGCATAGGTAATAAACATCAAGTTTATACTGGTTGAAGCAAAAAACGTGAAAATTAGCTGTGGAGCCTTACAGTATTTTGCGCTTCTCAATATCAGTTTAGCGAATGTGAAGCCAGTATCCATAGAATTTCAAGTTGATGTCTCATGCAAAAACATAAAAGTGATTGATGAGTTTTTATGGGTGCTATCTCTTAAACTGGATTGGAGACGCCCTTTGAGATATGTTTCTATAAAGTGTTCGTTCACAAAGAGCCAGTATATAAAATTTCAAGTTGGTAATGACTGTAAATCAATAGCTTGTAATATAAATACCGAGAAGAGTACATCGCGTATTGATATGGATGCTGTATAGCAGAGATGGCCATGTCGGCTCGCATTGGCAAAACTCTCTTTGGGTGCTCACATGTACACGAATTTCAACTTGCCGTTTCTGTAGTAGGCTGGTCTGTAATAATCGGTGTTGTCGATCTTGTTGTTGCAGTGCACGGTGTTGTACTTTTTGGAGTGTTGGGCGTAGGATTTGAGGGCGTACTATCGTATGGCCCAACGGGACCACCTTTATATGTTTGACAAGTAGGTTTGTTTGGTAGCGTTATCTCAGAGCATGGGAACGCTGAAATATAGTCTTCGCAGCTGGTGCACACCTGCAGCTCATATGTGAAATAGGGTGCCCGCTATGGACAAGCTTGTTGCATAGCTTGACGGCCCGTTTCACTGCAAATATAGAATTGTCCTATATTCTGATAATTAGGTAGCATAAGTCTGATGTTGCTAGCATCGCAATTGGGCACCAAATACTCCTTATAGTTTGGAATGCTGCACTGTGCGCTGGCATATACGACTACGTTCAGAAGCGCAGCGATGAGCGTTATCACTGAAAAAAGAGGAGTGGGAGAAAGGGAATGAGAGTAAAAGAGAGTGAAAGATAAAACATTATAACCTTAGAGAAATTATTTCGTTTGCTATCCATAATACAATAGTTATTATTTGTTGCACAGTTTACGCTTTACCTGATTTCATACTGCTTGTGTTTTAAGCAACCCTACTCGGAAAACACTGCTAATAGCGTGCGTGTTAATCCCATTTTATACATTTTTAAACATTTCAGTTTGATTCGGCTTAAATCTAGTCAACAAGTTTGCATCTCGATAAGTGGACTGAGCGAGTTAGCTGTGTTCATTGAGTCTACACTAATTTGTGGACATGTCGTCGCTCAAAATAGCAGCAGCCAGCTACATCACATTTAATTGTATTATAGAAAAATGAAGTGATATCAGGTCTTAACACAATTAGTACGGCTGCTAATTAAGTACATGTTACTTTCAAATCGATAATACTAATCAACTTAGTCTAAGCCCTAAGTATACATGCTCGTGCAAAGAATGTTCGAATGTCAGTCTTTATGCAAAATTTAGACCAAAGTTTTTCGTACAAAAAGTCAAAAAATGGGCGGCGGGTTGGTATGGGAGCTACCCCAAAAAGTGGACGTGGTGGGCTAATCTTCACACTCTATTTAACAGTAATAAAAAGAAGTGTATGTGCTAATTTTTAACTTAATTGCACAAAAATTGGTGTCCAAAACATGCAAAACAACATCCAGACATCCAGACAGACAGGCAGACAGACAGATAGACGGACATGGCAATAAAAAGCAACCATATCAAATTTCATGCTGATATTGACATAAATAACGTAGTTTATCAAACAAAAAATCAAAAGTGGTACGCTGGTTTGTATAGGGACTATCCCAAAAGTACCCTAAAAAGTGGGCGTAGCTTGTCAATATGGATACTTTATGTGTCTGTGTGCCGGGTTACAGCTGGATATTTTAAAAATGTATACTTAAAAAATGCGCTTCAATTACCAGACATACAGACGGACAGACAGACGGACATAGCTAGATCGACTCTGCTAATTTCGGTTTAACCCGAAGCTTTAATATGCTTCACATTTGCTCTTTTTGCACGGCAACTTTAAAATATACTTAAATTTTTAAGGTTTTGATTGGATGTTTTGATAAATTTAACAACTTTTAATACATAAGAATTTATTCGTGACATGATTTTTGCCTTTTTGATGTTTTTGGATTAGAAGAAACTGTCCATATTTTTGTTGGGCATGAAGTTTTTTGGAAACAAGACAATTTCTAATTTCGTTTAGGTGCTAAGTGAATTTCTGCAGGTTTATAACAAAATGAGATTGAAAAAATCTTTAAAAATTAATATTTTGCATTGTAATTTGGGACTCTGCGCAGTAAATTTCGGTCAACTCAGTGAATAATAGGATAAATAATTCCACCAAGAAAAAGAGCCAAATCCGAATGCTAGCTAATTACTGTTGGTTATTTAGGTGAGACACTGATGAATCTGATGATTGACAAACGAGTTCTTTTTTAGCCAATCACCGTTTTCATTTGGCAAAACAACAATAAAAGGCTCAACGAAAATTTTATATCATAGGAAAAAGTTTAGTAACTTATATATTTGTTCGATGTTGATAAATTAAAGACTAATATTATGCCAAAATTTCATGTTGAGTAAAAATTTGCATTTCAACATGATTTACAAATATAAAATAACTATTCTTCTTTTCAAATCCATTGGATGGTAATTGTATGAAAATCCCCAAAAACTATTTAATCAATAACTTTAAAACGTTAACACGCTAGCTTGGGAATAACCTCATTGTTAAATAGTTTCAGTAGTAATGATAACATAATGTTAAAAATAGTTGTGCAATGTCAAAATAGACATATCGATACACGAAAATATATCAAAATCATGTTAGGAAATCATGAATAGATAGTTTATTAAAACGAATAAAACGCAGTGAACTAGTTACATGTTTACACGAAATGTACAAAATACTCATAGTATCAATAAAATACAAGTACAAGTTGTACCCAAAGAGGGTATAAACAAAAATGAGTAAAAAGATAAAAGAAACTTTCGACTCATATTTCTACAGTTTGAACACTAAAGTTAAATGTTTTTATCACTCGTTGCACTAATTTTATCGTATACGAGTATAGGTTTTATCTTTTTTAATTGAATGAATGAATTTCTCATGATTAAAACAAATACAACCTTCTATGTAATATACAATATTTGTTCTGTTTCTCTGAAACTTCCATGAATAGTATGTTTTCAAGCAGATTTTTATAACTTATATTTTTATGTATGGAATTTAAAGCCGCTTCTGTCTATTTAGACTACTTGCTCCCAAAATGATGGTGATTTTAGCATTTATTCTATGATACTCGTATTTAATGAATTAGTATGGCTATAAAAGTAGCAAAACCTGTCTCATTTTTAGAACGTCTTAAGCTATGTTTCCACCAAGGCATTTCTAGCATCTATGTATGACATCTGATGTTGGAAATGTTTATTTTTTTACTTGAGCTCATCATCTGTGGCATTATTGAAAGATGCAAGAGCGAATACAGTGTTTCCAAATGTTTCTAGGACATTTTATTCTAGTAAAACTTAGTTAATTATATTCTATTTTGAGCTAGTCTTGCCTCGTATAGAGTGAGTAGCTCTCGAAAAAAAATTATAACAAAGAAATATTATACAGATGGTGCAAAACGTTCGTTGGAAAAAAATTGTATGGTTAAAAATCAAAGATGTTAAAGATGCTGGAAATGTTTTTAGTTGAAACGGGGCATGACACACTTTCAGCTAACTTGAAGATAGACCAGTTTATTCAACTCATTTGCAACAAAAATTGATTGAAGTCCTTCATTTTACAGTAGGACAGTGGTTTATGTCATACATCCCACTTAATTACCACCCTTTTTAAGGAAGTAAAAGTAAATGCATTGGAATGGTCACATTAAAGCCCCGATTTAAATATAGTTGAGAATACTTAGGCCTGTAGAAAGAGGATTTTTAAAGTTAAGTAAGTATTTTTTGCAATCATTGAATTTAAAAAAAAAAAACATGCTTGTCAAATGACTTATGCCAACCACTGTACTACTAAAGAAAGATCGTTCATAAATATTTACAAACGAATAGACATATAAACCAATAACTTTAGAGGTATAGACTATCTAGGTACCGCACTAGTGTAAGTTTATCTTGAAACTTAATTCCAAAACTTGCGTAGTTTTGTAGACATGGCTATTGAAAGTAGCGCAGCAGCTTAAGTCAACAACTGAAAAACTTCGGGTTAAAAATGATCGAAAATATTATTATTATTTTTGTATTGTAAGAGTATACATGTGCAGAATTATAGAGTTTTCCATTGTCACTATTTATAACTTCATCACATCCTCTGTCCATAAAAATTGTCCGTCAGTTCGTGCTTTCCTGCACAATATGTTTGCCAACGATAAGCAATACTCGTAACTCATTAGCATATTCATATTATGTTTCAATTTTCCACTTTTCCACTCAAGTGACCCGCAATAAAACGCAAAGCCAGCGCAAAAAGTTTCAATCTGAGCACGGTCGGCTCGTTTTTCAATTTTTGATTATCACACACATAGAGAAGCAAGTAGACACACGCCCCTTTTTGTTTGCATTAATCCTATAACTACTCCTGCTCTTCTTCTGTTTATCTGAGAGACAAGTGTCAGTCAAATTATTTAGGGTTTCACTGCGAGGACGAAGTTATAAGTTATCAGGGAAGCTAAGAAAATACAACTTTATTAAGATTTATAGATTAGTTGATGAGAAAATAAGAAAATAAGTAATTTTCAACAACAAAAACTACTGTGAAAAAGTAAGCAAAATTCACCGACCTCTACTCTTGTTTACAAATTTCCTCAAAGCAAAATTACTCTGAAGTGTTCGAAACAAGTATAATGATAAAAAAAAATCCATTATTTCCGTACTTGACTTGATGCATAGCAGTGGTAAAAGTATGGTGCGTATTTATTTTCTTAAACAAAGTACGAATTCTTGGTTCAAGAACGGTGAAGAAATTTTAAATTTAGCTCTCCTCAACCTCTAATGAGCTTGATTTGAAGAAGAAAAAACAAGATTGATTTGAGGGCTCACAAAAACATTTTTTTTTTATTTTCCTATTTGCAATCGGTGCGAATAAATTGAAGCAGCTGAGAGAGTTTTGATTTTAATAGGACTTGCAATCCACATATAGTTTTTAAATATTCCTTCACTATTACTGATATGTCTTTCAATAATTGTTTATGTCCACTGCGGAAGACTCAAATAATTAGCTATGCTATAACACTATATACAGTGTGTGTGAAGTATCGTATATGAAAACAAGAAAAAACGTTAACTTCGGTTGAGCCGAAGCTCTAACACCATTCACACGAAATTTTAAATCGTATTGTAAAACATAAAAGTTGGGGTTTTATTATTATTTTATCCCAAAAAGTGGGAGGTACACGCTAACTAGTAGATGTGTACGAAGCGACCATCTATAAGATACCACCATATCGAATTTTAAGTTGATATTTACGTTTTCCATACAAATGCATAAAAGTAAGCTGTGGGCGGAACACGCCCATTTGTATATGTATATGAAGCGATTGTCCACTAAAATTCACCAGTTCAAATTTCAAGGTTATATTGATTTAAATAAAGAATTTGTATGTGGGCTACCCGAAAAAGTGGATGGGCCCCCCTATTAGTCTATGTATACTAAGGTGCTGACCATAAAAAGGCATCACATTGCATTACAACCTAATATTGACTGTAATAATGAAGTTGTTCATACAAAAAGTCAAAAGTGGGCATTAGGTCTGTATGGGGGCTACCCCAAACATTGGACGTGGCTGGTCAATCTTGATACTCTATTAAGCAGCCCTAAACACAAGTGTATGTGCAAAATTTCAAGTTTATAACATTAAAATTGGTCACCAAAAATGCGCAACAACATACAGACGGATAGGCAAACGGACAGGGCTAGATTGACTGTCTCGTCGAGCTGATCAAAAATATATATACTTTATGTTTAATGCTTTACAAACTTTCAGACAAACTGATAATACCATTTCACACTATGTGTGAATTGTGTAAAAAAAGTATTCTAAAATAATATTATAAAGAATAAATTAAAAAAAGAATATCTTGATATTTGTACATCTCCCTTGTTCAACAGTCAAGTGTATAATTTGCAAATCATAATTCGTTTTGAAGCAGACAATTTAAATCATTGTCCTTTGGTTTATCTTGATATTCAATGAGAGTACTTCAAAATACCTCATACTGCAAGCACTGAACGTAGAGTGTGCTGACATTGATTTCAAAAAAAAAAAAAATGTTCATTCAGTTTTTTTTTTATGCTTCTCGACCAAATTTGTTTACACACAAGTCTCGAGTGTAGCCAGCTAAGCAGGGAGTCAGATAATGCCCGCCAGTCAGCAAGGAAAATAAGCGCGCGTATAGTATGATATGTATAAACTCATATTTGTAGCTTTGATCACTGCTTCTCCATTGGTTGCGTTGCGTACAGAAGCGTTTCATATAGGCTGGACTGGGCCTGGCTCGGCTTGGCTGTGTCAGTGACTTTGTCGATAATGCTGGCGAGTAACGTTTTAATTTGTCCTATGAAAATATTTGCACACGACTGCATCAACAAATGTAATTGAATTAAAATTTCGGTTGAGAAGTCGTGTTTCGCCTGAAGGTGATGTGAGACGGTAGCTCAATCGGCAGCAGGCGTGCCGTGGGATGGAATGGCATTAAGGATTTGAGGATTTGTTTTCGCTAGCTGAATGGCGGTTGGCAATGGGCGTCTGCAGATGCTGAAAGTAAAAGTGTATATATTTGTGTATAAATAGTATATTTGTTTGTAGTTGTACGTGTATCGTATCGAATTGCGTGAGTGTGTGTAGTTGGCGTTTGCACGCCGGGAATTAAAGCGAACTTTGCTGTTCAAGTTGAAAACGCTTGAGGGTTGAAATTTTCAATTTCGCTATTTTGCCAAAAGATTTAAAAGATTAAGATTTATTTAAGATCAAGTCAACTAAAGATATAATATACATGCATTTAAAGTGATGAGGATGAACTTTGAGTTGAATTGAGCTGTGCCAACGATAAGATTAATAGAGCTATATTTTAGAGTAGGGATTAGTATGCGCACTGAAAGCTATCGTTTGGACCACTACTACACTAAATAACAAACAATACGTTAAGTATACATGCATGTATGTAATTTAGATAAACACATGTTAATCGAAAGGATATCGCAATAAAACAGCTAAAACCAGAACGAACGCTGCAGTCAAGTTTGCTCAACTACGAGTCTGGCTAAGGAGTTGTTTTGTTATTTAACCATGGATTGGCGATATTGGAAATAATCTTTATTAATCCGATCTTGACCTACATATGTGGCATATTTTATCGCGACTCTTTTTACATTCAACTTAATTTTTGACGCGAAAACAAAACTTTAAGAGAATGAAAGTTTGTATGATGATTTGTATGGTTTCTCAAGTGTTAGGGTTATAAAATTCATCATATATACACTTTTTGTATATGACTATTAAGTTATTAGTTACTCACAAGTCCACTGTTAGGGCAAATACGCAAATGAATGAAAAATGGCCTAATCGGTTAAATATAATCTGCACACAAGGTGTGAATAGAATTTTAATTTAGTCAGAATGTTTGCAGCGCTTTAAATGAAGCATCGGATACCCCATAAACCCCATAATCGTGATCAGCGTGACAAGACTAGGCTATTTAGCTATATCAGTCAGCCTGTCTGGCCGTCTACCTGTCTGAATGTTTGTATGCGCACTATTTGTACAATTTTTAAATATTGGTTAAAAAGTTGGTACGAAGACTTCTTATAAACATAAGCAATACACTGATCAAAATGCAGGTGATGTAGTGACTGAAAGGTAGTTCCCCAACTATCCTCATTTATTTCTTTTTGTCGATTATGAATATTTAAGCAATTATTTTTAAAATAGTTCAATAAATAATACATACAAAGAGTGAATCCAATTAACTTTTATGTTTACAATAGTTTCATTATATTTTACACATAATATTTTATATATTGTAATCTTATGCATACTAGTGTTTGCCCTTGGTTGAAATTAAACCATTGTGGCGTCAATACGAAACATTTTAGTATGACCAACATGTTGCGCTAAACATGTTGCGAGAACAGGCTTAAAAAAATATTCAGGGCCACCTTAAAAAATGGGGGGTAAGATGTGTAAGAAGCGACCATCTATAAGATGCCACCATATAGAATTTCAAATTGATATTGACATTTTTCATACAAATGCTTAAAAGTGAGCTGTGGGTTTGTATGGGGATTACCAAAAAAATTGGGCGGAAAATGTCCATTTGTGTATGTATATGAAGCGATTGTTTACTTAAATCCACCAAATCGAATTTCCATCTAACTAATTTATTAAAATAAAGAATTTTTTCATAAAAAACACAAAAGTTGGCGGTGGAATTGTATGGGAGTTACCAAAAAAAAAAAACGGGCGGGACACTCCCATTAGTCTACGTATGTTAGCAACTATCCATAAAAAGGCACCATATCGCATTCCAACCTAATATTGACCTTAATAAAGAAATTTTTCATACAAAAACACAAAGTTGGCAGTTGGTTTATATGGAGGCTATCCCAAAAAGTGGGCGGGTCCCACCCATTAATGTATATGTGAAGTGTTTGTCCACTACAAGCTAACATATCAATTATTAAGTTGATATTGATAACAATAATAGAGTTTTATATACAAAAAGTCAATAGTGGGCGGTGGGTTTGTATGGCGCTACACTGAAAAGTGGGCGTGCCTGGAAATCTTGACATTATATTAAACTGCATTAAACAGATGTGTATCTGCCAACTTTTAACCGAATAGCATACAAAACATCCGAACAGACAGGCAGACGGACATGGCTAGATCGACTCGTCTCATCGAGCTGATCGAGAATATATGTATATACTTTATGGGGTCTACGATGCCTCCTATAATGCGTTACAAACTTTCAGACAAACTGATAATACCATATCACACTATGTGTGAATCGTATAAAAATTGGTTAAGAAGGGTGTGTACGTTTTCCACTGGCCTATTTATCTGTGTATCAATAATGATTTGAAGCCTCAATTACTCAACTATCTAGCATGCTGGTGGCTATATTATATGAATGCAATCTGTTTGTTGAAGGAACCTTTTGAACAAATGATGTGGACATTTTCACTTTTGTGGACACTTTAATTTGAAAGCGAGCTTAATAGTTGTCGCTTTCGGTTCACTGCAGTGTCATCATAGCAACGATTCCATCTTCTTCAATTTTTTTCTATTTGCTTTTTACACGATTAAAATGATTTTTTTTCTGTTGAGGTGAGTGTGTCATTTTCTTTAATCGTTTAATTTTGCCCAACTCCAACAAAACATCCATATAAACTGATATCTCTCAGATATACTAAAATAGATTGAAATCGATTTTTTAATAGACATATCACACAAACTCATCAACGCACATCTCCGCTTAAGTAAAAGCTTATAATTAATGAATTTAATAAAATATGTTTTTGTAGTTGGGTGTATTTGAATACATAATTACAATTTTTAAACTGCTGTTTTATGCCATCTAAGCGCATTAATATTGTGTAAATAAATTAAGTAGTCGCACTTCGTGGGCGTCAGTTCTGCAAATGAAGCGTAGGGCGTTAAGTTCAGTTGAAAAAAAAAAGAAAAAATTAAAAACTTTGATGATGGAAAACTGAGCAATACTGAATACTGATGAAAGTAAGTACACAGATGCAATTTGCAACACGTTTGCCGCACACAGAATGCGCACAAATGACACGTAGGCACGATTAAAATGATTCTTTCTGTTTTTTGTTTTGTTTTGTTTTTAACGCTATAAAAATGAGCAAAATTAAATAATTATTTATTTAATGATTGTTTGCGTGCATAGTTTAAATAATAGCGCATAATAAACTAATTCAGTTTTATATTGTACAAGCAGTCTTTGTCCTGTTTGCGCTGAAAAATACAACTACCGTCATAAAATCGCTTTGGTGTCCGCAGAGCCTATTTATTTTAAACGAAATTTTGCCAAATATGGGCTTAATCTTTATGTAACTTGTTCTGCGAAAATAGTTTTCGCTGATTTTAGCTTGTTGATAGTCTAAAACTAAATTAAATTATTAAAATATTCCATTCCATTTCGAAAAATCTAACTTAATTCAATTAACAAAATTGTAGCGCGCTATCAACTTGAACGCCAGCAACTGTCAGATAGACGGACAGAAGGACTGATGGACAGAGTCGATGCCAACGCACCAAATGTATTGTATTATATTTGTATGCCAAAGATACAGAGCTAAATAGCTCTCGTCGACTCAGTGTAGCACAAAAAGCGAGATTTGCATAAAATTGATAAACAATGGGCGAATCGAATGCAAAACATGAAGCAAAACAAAATGGCGGTAGACGCCAGACACCATTTCCGTTCGGTGTGCAACTGATAAAACAATGGCGATTAGCAAAGGCTTAAAGGCAGTGAAGTCGAAAAGTCAGCATTCGAATTGTGCGAGAGTAGATGATGATGATGATGATGATGCCGGCAGCGATAGAGCTGAAGTTTAAGTTTATATTGAAATAATGAATTGAAATTTAAAGTTCTTTACTATTTTCGAACTGTACCCAAAGTGTATAATAAGTTTGTTCGAATGTATGTCACAGGCATATATTCGTTAACACCGTTGGAGTCGTCTGGTTGTATGAGACAACAGAGCTCAGGAACTAAAGAAAATGGATAGTTCTAACTAGAATAATTATATTCTCCTCGACCATACGCAGATGTTTTATATTATATTAGATGTCACGCCCACCACCAATTTTTCTTATGTACATTTTTAACCGACTGATTTATATACATTTTGAAGAGCCTTCTAATAAATTCAAAACATCAACAGGAAGACACACTCTCTTCTGTCGCTGAATTCTTCCATCCAAATTTACTGAAGATATGTTTGGATCGGCAGTATCCATTGCTCTCTCTCTCTCTCTCTCTCTCTCTCTCTCTGAAACACGTCTGTGAAACTTTGTATCCTATTTCCTTTTCTTGCGTGATGAAGGCGATCAGACTTATAATATTTTTGCCGCGATTCGGCTCCTTCCTCTCTAAAATATCCAATAGGAAGAACAGTATTATGAATAATGTCACTTGCGTGAACCAGGATCTTGTGTACTGTTGCGGTCTTTGGCTGACATGAAAGGCATATTAAAATTATTCTTAAATTTCCAAAAAGCTGCTCATCGATGCCGGTGATATTTAAAAAAAATTTGTGGTACACAAAATGCACGGCAAGCAGTGTTTCCATCGTTGGTACTGCCAAATCCTCCAACTTTTGGTTGGTCAACTTTCAAAAAAGGCCTTGAATTTCTTTCTCCACTTCTTCACGCGACATTTATAACCTGCATGCAAAATAAATTCGAAGACTCGTATCCAGCTGTATAGTGGGCTTAATCCGTACTTTAAGTGGCTGAGGATTGGCAAAAACTTTGCGTACTTGAAATGTTTGTTTTCAAGAAAATCCCATGGTTTGGAGCCGCGAATTGGGCAAGCTTGAGACGAGTTGTTGCTCGTCAACCGTACTGTTTGGGAACCAAGCCAAATCTACTCAAGCGGTAGCAAAATGTTCTGCCTGTATGCACCAAAAGCTCTCTTTGATTGTCCAATTCCACTCCAGGTATGGCAGCTTTGAAAAAATTATAAACAACGTCCTCCTTTGGGTTTTTTCCAGTCGATTTATTCCACTTGTCAAACAATTATGCATTGGCAAAATTGAGGTTAGGTCCTAAAAAATTTAATTTCTCGCAAAGTGGTTAAAAGTGTTATTTTTAATAACAACCATTTAAACAAGAATTAAATACTCTCCAACACACAATATATTTCATTAATGGACTCCTCTGGACTCATTTTGTATACCTTTTGAAAAGTGAGACTTAACGAAAAATGTTCGTTTGTTAGACTACTTACACTTTTACATTATTAATGGGACACCACGATTGATATCTACACTTGATACTCACAAACACATACTACAAGCCACACTGATTCGAACTCATTGCACAAATTTTCCTAATGTTGATTAATTTTTCACTTTTTGCCACATTCAAATTGCGAACAAAACTTTACAATTTAAAAGCGCGTGCTTGGCAATTGCAACAGCTGTGCTGATCAGCTGATATCTTCGTAGTGGCGCCATCTATTGAGTTTTCTGGTACGCAACATTGAAGAATAATCTTTTGTTAACGCGTTGCACTCAAAAATATTTTAACTTGGCGACTTTCAAAAAATGGGTTTTGGCCTCACAAACTGGTCAAATTCCACATAGAGATAAAGAGCCAAATGAAATAGCAGTGTAAATGCACCGATCTCAATGATGCTCGCCCGCTTGTTCCTATAGAACAAAAGGTGAATAAACATTCTCTTTTTTTCCACTTCGTGAATTGAATTGGGTTTTTTTCTATTATTTTTTTGTTTATTTTCTTGTAAACAAATAATTTTTTTGGGAAGCATGGAAAAATAATTTTTTAACTATATTGACCATTGACTAAAATTAATATTTTTCTAACATATTTTTCTAATTTTAAAATTAAGACCAACTTCCACCACTTTTTCCATCACGTCCGCATGCATCAACAATTTCAAGTATATCCACAGAAAGTAGTCCAGCGGTGTCAGATCATACATTTTTTTTCTTAAGATTTAGTTGGCGCTAAAGTCTTCCCTCAATAAGTCGATAGTTGCTCCAGAAGTTTGGCATAAATTCTTGCGGTGATAAAGTGGATCAACTTTCAACCGTTGAAGCGCCCAATTACTGAACTCTTTGTAAATGAAGTCTTTGCATAATGATTTGGTCTAAAATTATGTATGTAAGCATGCAAATAATCTTTTCAATAAGCAAATATTTTTGAGAGTTGCCAGATTAAAAATCTTAACTGCTAAAAACACACACTTTATATACTTCATGGGTTCTACGATATTTCTTAGCCAATTTCAATAAAAACAAATGGAATCATTATCAGCAAAGAGAAAAAAAAAATGTTTATTTTTGTGACCACAGTCAATCAGAAGAACCAGCAGCAAGGCGACATGTTATATGCTTGTTAGTTAAGCTAGCTAAGACGTTGAGGCTTGGCGCCTTAGTGCCACTGGACATTATTTGAATCCAAGTTGCATTTACTAATGAAAGTTTTTGCAAGCTTTATAAATGCAACAACAAATTTAAATTCAAGCCACATTTTATAAAAATGGAGCTACAAAAGAAGGCAGCCAAAAGCCATATTGAAAGTTATAACTATTGGAAATTCTATTACTTTGGAAGAAACTTCCTTTATTATAGAAACAGCCACACATAATTCAAATTTATTGACAGTGCAAAAATATGCAGCGGCAAAGAATAATAATTCTAAACTAAACATTCATAAAATGCACATTTGGAAACGAATATGGCAACTCCATGAAACCACGAGCAAAAGAAGCAAGCAAAACTACAATATAAACTCGTTTTACATGATGGTTATAAAATATACTTATGTATATACATATGAAGGTATGCTATATGTAAGACATATCTACATGTAGATAGATAGATATAGGAACGATTGCAAAACGCTTCCAATGCTAGCACAAAAGTGCCACAAACATCAATTCAAATGCTGACAATTGGCATGGTGATGAACCGAATGACAGAGCAGCGAATATGGCAAATGTGAAACTGCGCTCTTCCACAGTGCATGAGAGATGCATAAGCTGACTGACAGATACTCGTATATGAGTAGCAATCTCGAAGCTGAAAGCGTACTACATGTGGCATGCTTTATTAATGCATAAAAATCCAACTCATAGATACACAGTTGCATACAAAATCACAGCCAATCGCATTGCCATTTTTGCCATTTTTTGTGTGCTGAAACTTGCAGTGTTGAATTCAACGTTCTCAGAACCGAACCGAGTTGAGCTGAGGCAAGTCAACTTGAGCTTAGCTGAACTGAACAGAACAGAACAGAACAAGCCGAGCATAAAAGCGGAAACAAAAAAGTCGAATAATAATATTGTAGTAATAAAAAAAAAGGAAACCTAATGCGGAGTGGGTGTATATTTTTCATAACGAATACAGACGAATGCAATGGTTTATGGAGACGGAAAGACTTCAGAGCGAATGCATCCTAAGGAACTCGCTATGTTTGCTTACATATAGATGTATGTGTGTGCTGTTAGGGTGTATGTCTAAATATGCGGGGCACACAAAAATAATTTTGAAGAGATTTACATAAATACACAAGTTAAATGCACATTTAGCATTTTGATTTTATTATATTTTGGTTCAGTGTTCGTATCTCTTCTACTCGTTTTTACCTTATATTTTTATGCTTTTCTTATACCCTATAACATGGTGAAAAGTATTTTCAGTTTGCAGAGTACTTTGCTTTGAATATAACAGCCGAGTGTGCTCGACTTTCAGAAACATTATACGAGGTGCGGCGGCATAACTTTTTGTTTTTGAAATGCGCGCCATTCAGACTGTGTGGATTGTGATTCTAAAGATTAATTTCCTTCCAGGCATTCGGTCGGCATTCGAACGGATGTTCTGTGATCACAGCCAGTACGCATTTCGAAACCGCTTCACTGTAGCCTCATCGGGCGCTGTTCCAGATCGGAAATCAATTACTGGGTCTCTACGTTCAGACAAAGCGCGATTGTGACAAGACGAAGAGCTGGAGTCCCTCGGACCGTCAGATCACCTGAGAACATTGAGGCAGTGTCTCTGACCGTTCAGCGACCCGAATAATTCACGAAGACCTTCATTACCATTCACATAAGTTTCCGATTGTGCAGAAAGTCTCCAAACGCGACTTTAATTCCTGGAGGAACGCATATGACGCGATAATGTCCCAATGAGGGGCAATTTGGAGTGGTTTTTTTGTGGTGTTTTTTTTTTAAATTCCGCGTTTATGTCAACCACCCAATTTACTGACAATCTCTGAAGGCCAACATCTGGGCAGAAATTGCCAACATACATAGAGTGAAAATTTGATCACTGGTTGATTTTTGCTTGGAATAATTTATACAAAAACTCTTGTGGTGGTGTTGGCACGTTCATTTCATAAATTTTATATTATTAGAAAAGACGTGAGTCTAAATATCCAAATTTGGAGATAGTATATTTTATAGTCTCCGAGATTCCATCGTTGAACCAGACTGTCAGACAGAAGGACAGAAAAATAAGTCTATATCGACTCAAATTTTGATGCTGATCAATAATACATATACATACGTTATGGTGTTTGCTATGCCTAGTTTTGGCAGTTACATACATTTGCATAATCTTAATATTCCCCATTACCATAAAGGTACAGGGCATAAAAGACTTTGTGTGTATGTTTGTGTATTTGAACATTGCCTGTGTACGAGGAAACTATCTGACCGATTTGGATGATATTTTTATGGCATATTATTGGTTAGGAGGGAATGGTCATATGTTATGTTAGGATCCGAAAAATGGGTGGTGCTGCACCCCTCCCTATAAACGAAAATTCAAATTTGTCCATCTTAGCAACTATTTAAGACAGCTGGATAAGATTTGGTACAAATGTAAATAGCATTGGAAGAAATATGATTCAATAAAAAAATTGATTAAAAGTATCATATCTCTGAGACTATTTCATTTAGTGCAGATGGGTGAGATTTGGCATATAGTATGTTAAGGTCACCTGGGAAAAAATAAGATTCTACAAACGAGTCTGCACCACAATGTTCTTTTTATAAAGTTTGACATAAATTTCAAAGAGGAGTTTTCCCCTCTCATAGAAACTTAGCGCTCTTACATACGTATAAGATGTTCTATAATTGTTTTCCTGGAACATTCCAAATTCTATTTGTACACCGTTGCCATATACACACATGCACGGTACGTAAGCGTGGCAACGCTGCATAACAACGTTGCCGGAACGGTGCATGAGTGTTGCCATGACTTCGTTGTTCTAGTATAAATGTACTTTCATATCTGTAGCTGTAGAAAAAAAGCAATACTGTAAATTTTTATACGCAGTACCCAAAGAATAAAAGCAAATTTTTGTAACAGGCAGAAGGAGGCGTGGTAGACACTATAAAGTATATAAATTCTTGATCTTAGTCGGAAGTCGAGTCGATATAGACATGTCCTTTTGCCCGTCCGTCCGTTCGATCGTCTGTTTGGACGATCTGGAAGATCGATAGAGATAGAGAGATGGAGACGTTAAATTTGGATATTTAGAGTCTTTTGAGATGGCTTGTATTAAATGAACATGCGTACTAAGTTTGCAGAGGGCTCCTCACTATACCGCTTGACCGGACCACTGTATTGGTAGCCCCATTTACAAACTTACTTTCCATTTTTAAGTACCTATATGAATTTTTATATCTTTCATATATAGTGTTAAATAGTATTACCAGTTGATCTGAAAGTTTGTAAAGCATTAAATGAGACATCGTATATCATAAAGTATATTTATTCTTTATCAGCTCGACGAGACGAGTTCATTTAGTTATGTTCGTCTGTCTGGGGATGTTCTTGCCCTTTTTTTTTGAGGACAAATTTTTAATATATTCAGTTGTAACTCGGCACATGGACTTTTTTATAGAGTATCCATATTGACATGCCACGCCCAGTTTTAGGGTAGCCCCTACACAAAACACCCTCCCGAATTTGACTTTTTTTATGTATGTTCTTTTTATTACTGTAGCTATTACCTTTAAAATTGACATGGTGGCTTCTTATGAAGGGACTCTTCAGATACTTGTATATATCGATGGGTGTGGTCCTCTTATTTTTTGAGGTAGCCGCCATACTTCATGTCAATGGTATTATAACTTCAGTACCACCGAATTTAACGATTTTTCTTGTTCCTATTCCATTGAATATCACCTTACAAATTGACATGGTGGCATCTTATAAAAGGACTCTTCACTTATGTGGGTGCGATCCCGTTTTTTGGAGTCGCTTCCATACAAACCACAATACTTTTGAGATTTTTCATGAAAATCTTTTTATTTTCAAGCAAAATAAACTTGACTCAATTTACGGACGCTGCTCATAATTATTAAGGGGTGTCACGCTCACTTTTAGAAAAAGACCCCAACAACCTTATATCCCACGTATAGGTTGTTAGCTTTTATAAATAAGTTTTTCCGTACACCTGCTAAGTTCACAGCTTGAAACTTCATGTGAATGGTATTAAAGTTCCACCGAAATTCTTGTTAATTAGGCTAGTGATCCATATCTTATTTTCTACTGGTAGCACTATGGATGTGTCCCCTAGTACTTACTAATTATCGTGCATCTTCAGATAGCTACTTAATAAATTTGTGCACGATTGAAGCGCATACAAGTTTCAGTTTAATCGAAGAGAACGTTTATATTTGTAGGTTTTATTATTTTATTATAAATTCTTTTTTTTTTTTGTTTTGTGAATTTCATTTGAATTGGTCATTGTTCAACAAGGACCTACATAATATTCGAAGCGCTGTGCAAGCTGTTTTTTTTTTTCTATTTTATTTTTTTTTAGTTGGGTTACCAGTTGAGTTGAGTTGCTGGCAGCTTCATTGCTTTTCTTTGCTGCATAATGAAAACCTTCGAGCCGTGGCATGCAGCAGGATCTGTGATGCTCTTCGGCGTGAAGCATGGCGTATGAATTTTTATTTTTAGCTAAAATTATGCTGCTAGTTTGGTCCGTTCAACATTTTGCGTACCTTACCAAAATGCTAAAATTTACTATTATTATTTGCTTTCGTGTTCAGCTCTTTTAGCAATTCATATTTCGTATTTTCCCCCCTGTATAACTATGAATGAGTATCTGTCTATCTGAGTGCTTATTGTCATCAGAACTGACAAAACTATTTGTCTATTCACATTTATTGTACACTACGAGATAGTTTGTTGCAAATATTATTACTAAGCCCTGCTGAGCTCAACTTTTACTTTTTTTTTTTTTATTTAGGTTTTTGCACTTTGAACTCTTAGGTTTTAATATTTATTTGTGCTCGAGAGCTAAGCTTGTCGCTCGCCAACATGGCGTGTGAGCATTGAAATGATTTGCTAAAACTATTGTTGAAAACTTTATTATTATTATTTCGCGTTCTGTTCCACACTGAACAATATTTTTTATTATAGTTTTATTTGTCGTTGGAATTTTTCAGCATGACATACAATTTTGTTCTACATAATTTTCATAGCTTGCAGTTTTGTGATGTTTAGATTGTGGGTATTCTGTGCCACTTGAAATTCCAAGGTGAATGTAAAGTGCATATATATATTACGTATATTCCCTTAAACTGGGAAAATGGAACCCCTTGTAAACATCGAAATTTTCGAGACACCTTTGTAAAACCATTTAAAAAACTGTGTTATTCATTTCAACAATTTAGCCAGGATTGTCTATTGTCCAGAGTTCGGAATTCCTCACAGCCAACTGGCAATACCTCATATTTAATTAAGTTATTGAAGCACTTGTTATCAATTCAAACGTTCAGCTACGTTGACTTTTATCTCTGCTAGCATCTGAATTTTTTCACTGGTGTAAAAAAATTTATTATTCCTCTCTATTTTTTTGTTTCTTTTTTTTTATATCGTCTCTAGAAAATGAAAAAAAAACTCTTTCAGAATTCCTTTGATGTTAGTTCTTACAAATGGTAGTGAAGATATGGCACTTGATCAATCCTGGGCAGGACTATATTGAAAATACATGGCACATACAAATATTTGAATCGGAAATGAAATCAGCTATAGTCGGCCACGAGACTGAATTATGTCTGAATAGAAAATTTCCACATCTATTAAAATTTTTTCTTTAAGATCAATACTGAGATCGATGAACATTTTTGATACTGAAAAAACTTCATATAAAAAAACGTTGACAAACAACCTTCATAAATATTCGCCCCGAACTTTTTTTCATCGAGTACTCAGATAACAAAAATGTTTGCTACCGAAAATACTTTATATACTCTAGAAACTGCTGGCAAAGAGTGTGACTTTTTGCATTTCTGTCATAAAAAAACCAAAGAAAAATCAATATGTGTGGACTTTTCACCTAATAAATATCTAATATTACTATTTCATGTTGATTTGGTGTAAAAGTACGAGTTGTATGGAAACTATTCCACCATACATTGCTTACGAGATAGTTACAAGCTGAGAGGAATACCCATATTGAAGTATAATTGTGAAGAAAGTGTTCAGAAAAAACGCGCATCAGTGAGTAGCAAATCGAATGCATATCATACTTAGTCAAAAAAAGGAACGTAGTGTTTTCTTGTATGTATGTCAAACTTGAACAGTCAAACTTAAACGAAAGTATATGTAAAAACTAGTTACGATTTATAAAGCCTACTACGATTTAAGTTTATAATTTACTCTATTTGCAAAAATAAATATGCGAAGTAAAGCTTAATAAAAGCTTTTAACAACGATGATGAGCAGAGAAAGCAAAAGAGAGGGTAAATCAGACATAGCAGTAAACAACAACAGCAAACATATGCGAGTGAACTTTGTACTATTGTCTTTGTCTGTCTCCTTTTTGGAATTCCATTTGCAGCTTATGTATGGCGTTGTTAGTTTACTGCATGTCATAAACGATGTGGTGGAGGGAAAGGGAATGAAAGGGCAGTAGCATACATTGCTACTTGAATAGTACGATTAGTTGGTAGTATCATTTGTGTTGTATGTATACCCCGTAGACGTGTGTTGTGTAATGAAACATAGTGAGAATGTACATATGTATTAATACGGGAGCTGATTTTAAAGTTCGGACATTTTATAATGGTAGGCAATTTATGTAAAGAGATTTAGTACATCTTTTGCTGTCAATTCAAATTGTTATCGTGCCACGAATATCGTGGTTATATTTTTGATAATTTTATATTTCAATTATCTGCGTCAATTTGTTCTTAAGATATGACAAATTTGTTGTTACTCTTAAATAGGGAAGTTTTGGCACTGCCAACATTTGCAGGGAACTTTTGCAGGAAATATGACGATTTTGTTTTCTTTGGTTTATTGTCTCGAAACCGCCCATTTTAGAGTGGATATTATATATTTGATATTTCTGAGACATGGATGGGAACCATGGAGCGTGGCACCATTTTTCCAATGGATCATACTTCTTTCGGTACCCTTTACATATATGCCAAACTTTATCCAATTGTGCCCATTAGTTGTTGAGATAGAATTACTTTATGGTCAAAAGCCGAGCAGCACAGCACTCTGTTCTTCTGTTCTATCCCATAAAAAACCCTCTAATCTAGCTGGAATTTTTACTTTTTTTTTAATTTAGATTTTCACTGTACCAACAAAAGTAATTTTTATATGCTTATGGAAGATAGTAAAGTTGGTTCCACCGAAGTTTTTTTTCACATTTCATTTTCCTATCCACAAAAGTAAAATTGTGCTTAATGACTCTTCTATTTGCTTATAATGACCAAGTTTGATTCGCTTAATAGAAACAGGTAAATTGTGTGTGTTTGTCAGTGTATATTGATGTTGAGTATACTTGTGCGTCTATGTGGGTGTATCTATTTGTTCTGTTTCAGTTTGGGTGCGTTTGTCATTGTCTCTTTACTAATTGATGTTAATCTATTTGCTGAAATTTGCCAAAATCCTTGTTTGCTCATCGATAAGTTTCTGCAGGTGCTTGTGTGTTTGTATCTTCGTCTGACAAACATCCGCACTCTCTCGTATATTTGTCCTGTGTCTGGTTGTGTATGTGTGTGTGTGTGTTTCTGTGCCTGTGTGTGTGTGTGTGTGTGGTTTGTGCTTGGAGTCTATCCATCAATTTGATTTCAGTTAACATGCTAACTAGTATATATATGTATATGAAAGCGTGGGGACTCTGCATCTCTGTCGGATGGTCTGCTGTCATTTGGAAACCACTAACATCTTGCAATTTCTACGACTATTTGGTAGCTAACGATTCGCATGGCACCACCTGCTAATGTAACAAACCGACCGACTAAACAACCGACAAACCGACGAACTATTGCCCTAATGTACAATGAATTAAGTTGAGTGAATGAGAGTCAATCAGCACCCCATTGCCTCTGCATCTGTATCATGTATGTATCTGTCATCTAGTGATTCGTTCATTTGTGAACCTACGTGCGGCTTATAGCCTGCAGTAATATTTGCTTGTCTTTCATGTTTCTAGTTAATGAGTTGCCCTCGGCTACAGAGCACTGTTTGTATGTTCAAATGTTATGCAAGTAATTAGTTCCTTGGTGTCTGTCCATTGATGCTCATATCTTCACCTTTTAAAATTTTTGGAATTGATTTTGAAAAGAGAGCTTAGCTGAGCACGTCGATAACTCTAGGTGAATGAGATTTGGTACATTTGTAAAGGCAACCAGAAGAAATAAGAATTGGCTGTGCAACTCTTTCCTATAATAGAAACAAGAAAAAACGTTAACTTCGGTTGAACCGAAGCTTAAATAGTATTGTAATACATAGTATTGTAATACATAAAAGTGGGCGTTTAAATTGGGGCTACCCCAAAAAGTGGGTGGTATACGCTCACTAGTAGATGTGTATGAAGCGATGTAGTAGGTGTGTAAGATGCCGCATCGAATTTCAAGTTGATATTGAAGTTTTCCATACAAATGCAGAAAAGTGAACTGTGCGCTTATATGGGACTATCTCAAAAAGTGGTCGGAACACGCCCATTTGTATATATATATATATATATATATATGTGTATGCGGTTGTCCATTAAAATCCACAAAATCAAATTTCAAGCTAATATTGATCTAAATGAAGGATTTTTTCATAAAAATCAGAAAATTGCACGGTGGGTTTGTATGGCGGCTACCTCAAAAAGTGGGCGGGTCACGCCCAATTGTCTATGTATGTTTAGCGGCTGTCTCTTAAAAGGCACCATATCGCATTTCAACCTAATATTGACTTGACTTTAATGAAAAAGTTTTTCTCACAAAAAGTCAAAAGTGGACCATAGGTTTGTATGTGGGCTACCCCAAATAGTGGGCGGGCCACGCCCGTTAGTCTATGTATGTTTAGCGGCTGACTATAAAAAGGCACCACATTGCATTTCAACCTAATATTGACTTTAATAAAAAAGTTTTTATACAAAAAGTCAAAAGTTGGCAGTATGTTTGTATGGGGGCTACCCAAATAGTGGGCGGGTCCCAACCATTAATGTATATGTCAAGTATCCGTTCACTAAAAGTATCAATTGTTAAGTTGATATTGACCATAATAAAAAAGTTTTTCATACAAAAAATTAAAAGTGGGCAGTAGGTTTGTATAGGGTCTACCCCAAACAGTGGATATGGCGGGTCAATCTTCATACTCTATTAAACTGCAATAAAAATAAGTGTATGTGCAAAGTTTCAACTGGATAGCATAAAAATTGGTCCCCCAAAAATGCGCAACAACATACAGACAGACAGACGGACAGACAGACAGACATGGCTATATCGACTCGTCTCGTCGAGCTGATCAACAATATATATACTTTATTTGGCCAAACTTATAATATCATGTGTGTAGATGGTGAAAGTCTTTTGGGTCCAAAATCAACCGAATTTGGAAAAATATAAATTCTTTAAACCTTTCCGACAAAAACAAATTGTATTTATGACAAGTAAAATGGTAGTGAACTGTTTTGCTCTCGCTTATAGTAAATAACTAAGTCCTTTACGAGAAACAAATAATTTTTTGAATTTCCATTTGTATAAAATTTTATAGTCTATTTCCACTACGGTCGCGTCCACGTCCATGTCCAAAAATCGATGGACGGGCGTCCCAACCTATGCAAAAGACATATGCAGTTAGGTATGGTAAAAAGTCGCGTCCATTTTGGATGCGACTATCGGACTCGTTTTTTTCTTATGATTTCGATTATTTATGTAATCCGATAACTTAATTTCTCTTATGATAGCGATCCAAGTCTTTTATATCTATTAAGGGTAATCGCAAAGCGCACATATCTGTGAAAACAGCTGGAGAAATAGACAATCTGGCGGCGCGCCTTCAACTTGGAAGTACTCCGACAAAATAAATTCAATATAGGCGACATCGAAGGCTGTTGACCTGGACGCGAAATGCAATGGAAACACTATTCGCTAAATTAGATTTTTCGATGAATCGTGAACACGATAAGAAAACGGTTGTCACTGTGGAAACATCGCATTACTTACACAAAATTTTTTGCTTTGCAAAATTTAGTAACCGAGAAATGAAATCTTTTGTGTTTGCTCATAAAATTTATTTACTGTGGCTGGTGTGTATCGTGTTAATGACATTATCAATAAGGACAAACAGTGCCTTTCTCAATTCATACAACTTTGCAGGACATTTACATTTCTTTTTTTGAACAAACATATAAGAAACGTTAAGCATATCGGTACCAAATCAAAGTTGCATCAATGGTTTTATGGTTAGACTCAATTTCAAAGATCGCAGAGATAAACAAACACTCTTGCATTCATTCACTCTCTCTCTCTCTCTCTCTTTCACTCTCACCTAAAATGTAAACTATTGCTTTGCAAAATTGGATTGTCCTTGTGGGAATTGCTAACAAATTGTTGTTGATTCATGTTTCGTTTGTTCAAGGAGTAAACTTAAAAACATTTTAGCAATTATTCCAATTGTGGCATTAAGTATGTGTATATGTGTGTGTGTGTGTGTGTGTGTGTGTGTGTGTGTGTGTGTGTGTGTGTGTGTGTGTGTGTGTGTGTGTGTGTGTGTGTGTGTGTGTGTGTGTGTGTGTGTGTGTGTGTGTGTGTGTGTGTGTGTGTGTGTGTGTGTGTGTGTGTGTGTGTGTGTGTGTGTGTTTGAGAGGGTTGTGCGTATTCAGTTTGATGGGTTATGCAATTCATTGCAAATAAAATATTACAAAGCTCTGTAGAGTGCAAGCGCATCTGAAACTGCATTGTTTTGTTTGTTTAGCAAATGTTGCAAGTTCAATTTGTTTTTGATTGTGGTCAATTCCAATTTCACTTACTTGGGTTAGTTTTCTCTTTCAATTTTCGATATAATTCTAGAGCATAAAATTGAAAAATAGTGAAAACAATACGTATAAACAAAAGAAATAATGTGATTTCTGCAATTTAAATTATCTCCCATACTAACTTGCTTTTCGAATACAAGCGTAATCAATTTTTGTAACGGATGAAACATTTTTTAGTATCTTCGTGCCAATTGGCACACATAAAGTGAGTTTCAAGAATGCATGAATTCACAGTCAGTGTGAATAGTAGTCTAGGTTTGTCAAGATATTTCCAACATCGTATTGCATACATATTATATATAATCTCACGTGCATGGGCGGATCCAAGGGAAAAAAATGTGAAATAACATAAAGCGTTAGTTCAGGTTTGTACAAGGCTACACTTCGTTTGTCCAAGCACCAAAAATTTTTAATTAATGATTTAATTTTCGTAGTTTTTATTACAAATTTTGTTTTCTGGCACCCCGAAGTCAAAAGGTTTAATTTGTTTATTTTAATGCAGTTCATTTGTCCAGCGTTAGTCCAGGTTTGTCCAACGTCCAAAAAAATGTTAAATATAAAATAAAAATTTATATTCTGTGAAGTTGGCACTCCGAAGCGTGAAATTTTAAAATTTGTAAATGCATTTCATCTGTCTAACGTTAGTACAGGTTTGTCCAAGTCAGAACTATGTTTGTTCAACCGTCAAGAAGTAAAAAGAAAGAAAAAAAACCATTCCAAATTCAAATTCTTGTTTCGATCTAGCCATTTTATGCTATTCAGTTGCAATTTCGAACATACACTTCATTTTATTGCAGTTTAATAAAGTATCAAGATCTACCCGCTACGCCCACTTATTGGGATAGCCCTCATACAAACCCACCGCCCACTTTTCACTTTTTGTATGAAAAACTTTTTTATTGTAGTCAATATCAACTTAATCAGGGGTGCCACAGGAATCCAATCCGCTCGTATTTCACTTCAATTTCAATTCACCTTGCCACAGACCACATTTACTAGCGAAATGCAATTCGTCTGTAATTGAGCGCGCGATTTGACTATAAACGTCTCTAAAATATACTATTTTGTAAATAAAAAGTCCTATAGTTGCAGATAGGGGGGGGGGGGTACAATTTCTGATTAATTTACTTCTAAACAATTCATAATTTAATATGTTTTAATTAATAAATTAGCATTTTACTAAGCCAACTATGATTTCGCTAGTTGACTTTGCCAGTCACAGCCGACAGACAAGCGATGGTGTATTTGTTTCATATGCAGTTTGGCATTCATTTTTAATTTGTACTGGTTTGAGTTGACGCGGAAAGTCGTAAAGACTCGCATAACGTATTTCTTGGAATTTTTCTCGACCTTGCGTCAGTAATTTTACGTCGAGTTTCGAAAGACAATTGTAAAGCGTCGCCAAATTTTGGATTTTTTAAAAACAAATATAATACCAGCCACTAAGCGGAGTTTTGTTAATTACCTTGTATTGAAGATTGTATACCTTTAAATACTATATAAATGTTCCGGTACTCCCTTTTTTTTATTTATTTATTTTTTTTTTTGATATTTTGTTTGCCTTTCTCTCCAGATTGATTTGATTTATAAAATTCAAAATAACATTGGACAGAGCGAAATAATTTTTGCTGTTTATACCCTGTATTTCAAAGGAATATGTTTGTCCAAATATGTGTAACAGGCAGTCGGAGGCGTCGTAGAGTTCTTAAAGTACACATATATGTATATGTATATATGTATTCTAGCTCAGCTTTGGCAACTTAGTCGATTTCACAATGTCCATCTGTCCGTCCGGTTGTATGAAACATCAAATCTTCGAAACAATATGAGCTAGAGACTTCAAACTTGGCCAATTAGACTCTTCTTATCCAAACAAAGATCGAAGTTAGTTAGAAAAATTACCATTTGAATTTTTGCTTCGTATCGAAATAATTGTTAAGCACACTGTGTGTATGTATTTATGTTTAAGTATTGTAGAATTTTTTGATGCTGAGCTGAGATTTCTATGCAGAATATATATATGTATCTAAGTACATTCACACATGCACAAGAACGCATGTTTAATGGCACGTGTTGACTTTTACTGTGTGTGTGTCTGTGTGTGTGTGTGTGTGTGGCTGTGTGTGATTGTGGTTGTATGAATGTGTTTGTATTTAAGTGCCTAATCGCCTTTCTTGCCGCTCATTGAAAAAGTTTATATTTTATTACTACTACAAAAGCGATTTCCTGCAAGTCCTTGCTTCAATAGACTTTTCTCTCGATTTCAGTTTTTGATACAAACACACACACACACGCACAGATACTATATTGCAATATACTTACAAGTTAAATTGCTTTTATGCATTGGCTTTTATTCAATTGAGTTATGGGAATTGTTGCCGACTTTTTGCTGTTTGCGTTTGATGCGATTTCCAAATTGCAAATTGGATTTGCTCACAAACGCTCCACACCCAGCCAGACAGACTTTAGTTTTGTATGTGTATATTACACACACACACACACACACACACACAAACACACACAGAGCCTAGTACAATACAAAATTTATGTATATATTTACGCACGTTCTTGTTCTCGTTTGCGTTCCGAAAGTATTTGCCAAAGTTTCGCACAGCAGCAATTATAACTTTCAAAAACAAATATTAGAATGGCAATGGGAAACAATTATCCGGCCGCATAAATTAGTCGATGGCATCAGCTAAAGGCTAAATTCGACATCGAAAACTCGAGTAGGTAGCACTAAAAATGTTTGCAGTTAAAATGCAATTAACATATACAGGGTGCTTTTTTTTTAAGTGTCATTATTTCCATACATTATTTACTGAGGCAGGGGAGTGCAAAATGCCTTGTTCGATTTTTCGAACACTGTGCTGGAAACAATAATCAAAAATGCGTTACTTATTCTTATTTTTGCTTTGTGAATGCCAACCATGCTAACAGGGAAACCCCTTTTTAAGGGGTTAAGTATTCGTCGATTACATATGCGTGCCAAAATCGATAATTCGATTAAAATGACACTTTCTCTAAACTGATACCATGGAACGATTTGATGAATAAGTTGTTCATGCAGTTCAGTTGGTTTTCTCACAATTTAGCCATCGACGAAGAAATGATTGCATATTATGGCAGCCACTCTTGCAAAATGTTCATAAAAGCAAAGCCGATCCATTTTGGTTTTAAATATTGGGTCTTATGTTCGGCCGAAGGCTACTTGTACTCCTTCATTCGGTATGGTGGGGCTAACCTTCCGCTGCATTCGACAATTTTTATACCATTCACACAAAGTGTGAAATGGTATTATCAGTTTGTCTGAAAGTTTGTAACGCATTAAAGGAGCCATCGTAGACCCCATAAAGTATATACATATATTTTTGATCAGCTCGGCGAGACGAATCGATCTAGCCATGTCCGTCTATCTGTCAATCTGTATGTTGTTGCGCATTTTTTGGGGACCAATTTTTATGCTATCCAGAATTTTTGAAATTTTGCACATATACTTCTTTTTGTTGTAGTTTAATAGATTGACCTGCCACGCCCACTATTTGGGGTAGCTCCCATACAAACCTACTGCCCACTTTTGACTTTTTGTAAAAGTCAATATTAGGTTGAAATGCGATATGGTGCCTTTTAAGAGACAGCCGATAAACATACATAGACAATTGGGCGTGGCCCGCCCACTTTTTGAGTCAGTCCCCATACAAACCCACCGTGCAATTTTGTGTTTTTTATGAAAAAATCCTTCATTTAGATCAATATTAGCTTGCAATTTGATTTTGTGGATTTTAATGGACAACCGCTTCATATACATATACAAAGGGGCGTGTCCCGCCCACGTTTTGAGGTAGTCCCATATAAACCCACAGTTCACTTTTATGCATTTGTATGAAAAACGTCAATATTAACTTGAAATTAAATATGGCGGCATCTTACACATCTAGTGAGCGTGTACCACCCCCTATTTAAACCCCCACTTTTATGTATTACAATACTATTTAAAGTTTCGTGTGAATAGTATTAGAGCTTCGGTTCAGCCGAAGTTAATGTTTTTTCTTGTTTTACTTATTTTCGATTGGGGTCACGTTTGTCTAAGCTGAACTAATTCTACGAGTATGCTGGCACCATACGCGACAACTTAACTAGCAGCGCTCCACTTATCTATATATAAATAGGCAAGTGCAAAACGTTCACATCCCTTTTAGTTCCCTTAATTTTTATTGACACATTGTGAAGGGTATTGTAAAGTATTGCGTCTAAAATAGGTTAAAACCAACGGCCAATCACAAAGATCTGATCTTCCTCTCTTAATATGTTAAAAAATTTCAACAATAAATATTAAAGTGAGTGACGCCATAGAAGTAAGGAACCTACGAAGTTGCTAACATGTTGGCGAGCATCAGTTGAGAGCGTGGCTTTATTGTGTTGTTTGTAAAATTTTAAGAGAAGAGGAATCAATATTTCTCGAGCTTGTTGTCAAGCGCGTCAAAGAAGTGCTTATATGGAAGAAAGAAAAGAAGCAACTGCACTCAAGAGGATCAAAACAACGAAGGAAAAAAAACAAAAACAAAAAATTAACGGTTTTGTATTGTCCCTTTATTGGTTAAATTTCAACCACAGGATACACTGTAGTAGATATTAAAACAATATTAAAGGAAGAGCTTGGTTCGTTGTATTACGTGTACGACAAGAAAAAAATTGTTGACGGCTCGTTGGAACGATAAATTTGTTGCTACTGTTGTTTCGAACCATGATGGGATTGAACGTATGCACCGAGTGAAACGAGAGGAAAGCAAGCAGAAAAAAATGTGAACTATTATTGTACTACAGCAATTGAAGCTGTGTACATCCAGTTTATGGAAAATTTTACGTAAAGACCTTGGATTACGATTTTATAAGACCGAGCAAGAGCAAAAAATAAAACCAGTTGATCATCGTTTGCGTCGTACGTTGTAGCGATGTGCTACAAATCAACTGGAAGTAAACACACTGTTTTATCGCAATATTCTATTCAGTAACGGGGTTAATTTTGGCTTCATGGGCATGTCAATATACAATATTTCAGGAAACATATGCCGAATACGTTCTTTCTCGAAATGGACCAGTCAATCTGCAACCGGAAATTCGCGATTTAACGCATATGGATTATTTTCTCTGGTGTTACGTGAAGTCATTCGTTTATGCGAACAAACCAGTAACTTTGAACGACTTAGAAGACAACATTGTGCAAACTATTGCCGAGGTACGGTCCCCACTGCTAGAAAAAGTGGTCGAAAACTGGATTTCCAGAAAGCGTTACATCCTAGCCAGCTCACATGTCCGAAATTATATTCAAACACTAATGGCAAATAATCCAATCCAATCCAAAGTATGTAATCTCAGTATTTTAATACAATTCAAAGTTCTATAGCTCTAAAAAAACATTCTTTATAAACTATATATTAGACACTATTTTCAAATTCAATATGGCGCTTACCTGTTTCCGGTGTCCTGTTGATGCGTTGGCCGTCAGCTGTCTCTGCACTTTTCAACAACAGCCCGTCCGTCCATCCGTCCGCCTGTCTGTCCTGTTTAATAACCAAGATCAACCGCAATCAATCGTCGACTTCTTGTTTTGTTGGCTCGTTTCGCTTCTGGGTATTTTAATTAATATGAAAATTCTTAATGCGCTTGCAATGTGTGACATTGAGTTTGTTTTTGGTTTTGCGCCAACGCCATCGCCATCGCCATTTTCGAAATAATTTGTGTCGCAAATGTTGATTTGCAAATGTTGGCGACCTCAATTCGCGGTCGACTGGGACAAGTTTTCACGCTTTTCTACATATGTATTTATATGTATATCTACATATATTCCGGCACTATTCTATTCTCAACTTGTATCTGTGCGTGCGGTTGACGCGTGGCGTCAAGTGTTGAAATTTTCAAATACTACATATGTATTCCAACATTGTTTCATTATGTTTCGGTGCGCGATAGTTTAGCTTGATTTTAGGCATTGCACGCAAAAACCCTCATTAACGTAAAATATTTCAATTAACTGTTTGTACTATGCATAGTTTTAATTGTTCTTGTTTTAACACATTAAGATTTTGTGGTTCAACTTACTTTGTTGATAATGACATTTGAAAAGCAGCTACGGATTTTGGGTTGAGATGGAACACCTACTTTTGTATATGTAATCCATTTTGAATCACTAAAAAGGAGATGTAATCTTGGATTTCAAAAGCTATAGCACATATGAGAAAGAAAGCTACAGTCATGTGTTTTAAATTTCGAGGTACCATATACCTCGTCTAAGGGCCATTTTCACGATATGCCTATATCTTTATAGCTCTTTTTTCCACCATATATCATAATTTTCAATTTCACGACTGTTATACAGCCTATAAAACGTATTGCCCAGTTCGAACACCCAAAAATTACATTTCAAAGTTATTAGTTGTAGAGCTGCCAACTTGACGTCACAATTTCGTTAGCAAAACCAAAGCAACAAAAAAAAACAAAATTCAAATTTTTTTATCAACATTTTGGGATCATGGAACGCAAACGTGCATATTTATATTCAGGGAAGATTTTTTTGTTTTTAAATTTTTACTTTTTATACGTTTACGTTTGTCCAAATGCATGAACAGTCCACCTGTTCAGCATTTAGCAGCTGTTGGACTCAATCGATAAATAGAACAAAAGGAACCAATTATTAAACGAAAGCAGTCCAAAAAATCAATTAATACTGCACGATTACTTTGATTTACTACTATTGTGAAGTCTCGAAATTCAGCGCCCTTCGCATGTCTTATGGTTCGATACCAGTTTCTTCCACCAAAGAACATTTTTATACACCCAATGTGAGTAAAATTAAATTCGAATTTTTGTAAATGTAAATGTAAATGTTTTTTTGAGCCCTCTTGTGCTCTAATCAATCCTATTTTTTCTAAAAATCAAGCTCAATGTAAAGAGGGCTAAATGTAAAAACTTTTATACTCTGTTCTTGAACCAAGAATTTTTACTTGGTTTAAATAAACCCGCCATACTTTTGCTGCCGATTTGGATCAAATTAAAAACAGATCTCAGGAAGTATAAGAGCTAGAGAATTCAATCTTGCGCATTCAAATTCTCCCGGACCGTACGCAGATCGAGTTTATTCAATTTTGAGGATGCCACGCCTACAACGCCCGCTATACCCCAGTACGTTCATTTGACCCGTATAAGCACACTTTTCAAGCCTGCATAGTCGGAAAAAGTTTGTTTTAATATTAAATCTCTCATTTTTCATTGTAATAATTAATTTTTTTCATTTCATTTCATTTTTGTTTTTTTTTTTTTTTTTGTGATTTAACTTTTCAGCAAGTCTGTATAGTTTTACATTAGCTAGGGTGTAGGGTATTGCGTAGTCTTGAACACACGACTGCTCCATTTTTACTTGATCTAATATGAAGATAGAATAATAACAACTTTCTGTTACATGACATGTTTGAGCAGCGAAGACACGTGTTTCAAACTCAGCTACGAGTTCTCATCAGCGCGCTGTTCTTCACTTGAAAATTTTTACTACTTATATGCTTCGAAACGTGCCCTGTGTATCATATGAATTTCTACTCAATAATAACAGCAATTTTGCAAGTAAGGCTCTCTTACACACTCAGTGCATTCTTGTTGCATTATCCCCTTATAAACCATTCCAATGGCTAGGAACACCGTTAGCTCAAAAATTTTCATACTTGGGGTGTTTTGTTGGTTTTGATATTTAATTGAGCGGAGAAGGAAAGACGAAAAAATTTAATTAGTATGCCAGGATTAAAATTATTAGGACTTTATTTGACTGAACTTTGCCTAAAATATACTATGAATGCGAATACGTACAATTTAAATAAGTTCTCTAAACATAAAGCTACATCGAACACTAAATTTTCTGTGCCTGTTACGTGTTCGGCTAAATAGGTGAAGCGATCATGAAAATGACTGTATATAATATTCTCTTAACAAATTCATAGGTTATGTTTCTTGTATTAATGCTGTTGTTATGCCTTACTGGTATAATTCTAGCCTACTGTCAGATAGCGACGGCGTCATCGCGTTTGCAATTGTACAAATAAAATAATAATATGACAACGACGTGTAAATTTGTATCGTTCAAATGGATTGCAGCGCACAATAGTCTACAGAACGTCTGTTGTAATATATTAGTGCGTTTATACGAGAGACGTGATTGTGATATCCAACTTACGAATTTCTACAAATGCGCAGAGCAGTTTGAGTAATTTCGGTAAAATTTAATAGTTTTGCAAATCCCTTAAGTGTGCTTTTCAATATTGTTGTGGTTCTTGCTTTCGAGAAGATTTTGCGAAAGTGAATTAGACAAAATGGTAAATTTAAAAAAAAAGCAAAGATTTCCGTTTCCGTATAGCGGTATCAGAAATATGGTGAGTATGAAATTTCTTAAACTAAGTATGAATTCTATATCAAGAATGGAGCTCAAATTCTTAAATTTAGCCATACTCAAGCTTTACTGAGCTTTATTTATAGAACAAAAATGGGAATAATTTGAGTACAAAAACGCTAAACAAATTTGTTTTATTTTGGCTTTTCTGCTATTGTTCTATTTTTAGACAATTCTTATATCCTTTAGTTGTACTTACAAAGTTTATAAAAACATTTCTGTGGTGAAGGGAACTGGTGTCGAACCATGACATGCGAACGCCACTGAAAACGTGTCATCATCTTAAGTAACAGGCACCCGGCAAATGTAGTTGCCGAATCACAATCCACTGTCGGTGCGAGGAAGCGGGAGCAGCTGAGAGAGTAATTTTGCTCACCACTTTTCTTCCTCTCAGAGATGGATTTATGAATTTTATACTTACTTCAAGTCAAAAGGACTTACTTGACATTCTGTGCAGTACAGATTTGTTCTTAGAATTAGATTTTTATACTTATTGCAAGAATTTTCTACATATTCTAAGTATTTCGACACTTGATTTATAAATCGATTCCGTTTTATATACGAATAAAGAAAATTGAGTACGATTCGTGCTGAAAATTTTTAAGTAGTACGTCGCAAAATGTTCCCGAAACTGAGAATCGGAACAGGCTGGTATATAAGCGCACACTTTCAAGAACTTCGTTAGTTCGAAAATCGCAGTTAGCTCTCTCGCATAAACATCATATATGTCTATTTCTCTCTCGCTCGGACGCCATTTTGTAAGCTACTTCGTTTTGTCTGCGCGCAGTGTCAGCACCGGATATAAAATGCATTTTCACGGATTTACGGGTCATAAAATGAAATTTCCTTCCGGCATGTGATGTTATATATTGCGTTGTTGTTTTTGTTACTTTTGTAATGTAAGCAGAATTTTTGCTTAGAAGCGCATAAATTGCAACAACTACAACAACACCAAATTGCGTTTTAAGATACTTTTGAATGTATCTTGTATCTGTAAGCAAGTTTACATAAATTTTGTGATTGAAGTGCAATACGATAGATTGAAATTTATGCATTAATTGAGTAAGTGTTGCCTTGAATTTCACGCGGATATTCTTCAATCTCCTGCAATCACTGCTGACCGTATATTTATGTGCTTCAGCTGCATTGGCAACTGAATCAGCAATGGCGTTATTTGCGAAAATTTCGATTACTTGGCGGCGTGAAATCAATTTAACTTCGTTGCGGCTGCTGCCACGGCACATTATAGTACATAGTATGCACAGTAAATTGAATATTTCGAATACGGCTGCTCAGCCCAGTGAACCTTTCGACATGCAGAAAAGCAATGATGATTGGTGGTAGCCACGGCGCGCCGATTTAAGTGCATGAAAGTAAAATTAAAAGTGCAATCCATAAAATAATAAATATAAAATTGATTTACGGCAATTCAGCGCAATCGAGCCAATCGAACGGATGAGCTGCAAAAGGACAAAGGACATACATATTTATTGTACAGTCTCAGGAGGGGTGGGGAGGGGAGTTTACTCATACAAGTGACATTCTAGACAGGCAGACATCCGGGCAACAGTCCATCTGTCCGTCTGTCCATCATGCAGTCTCTGAACTCGAATCGCAAACAAAAGCGAAAATATTTCGTTATAAAATAAGCAGCAAGAAAAATGCCAGTCCTGTCGATGTCCGCGGCATAAAATTTATACAATATACTACTACATAAAATAAAAATGGCGCAAAAGAAAACGAAAAAGTTTATGTCAAAAGCAGAAATGTGCCACAATGAATTTGCAACGAAATGAATTTTATTTAAAAAGAGTCCTTGTCGTTTTTGTGTTGTGTTGTGTTGTGTTGTTGCGGGTGTTGTGGCTGGTAGCCGTAGTTGTTCAATATAGTTTATGTTTTGCTGTAGATATGCGCATACAGATAGCGAGGACTCAACGGGGTGAAAAAGTAAATAAACAAGAAATACCTGCAGCGAGAGGAGCATTAAAATATGGAGTCTACACTCCATATTGGTTTACAGTCACACACAAAATAAGAAGTAATATATTTTCTTGTTTAATTACGGGAATATCACGAATTCTAGTTGGAAAATTAACCCATCGGTATTCACCAACTTTTATTTTATTTTATTTAAAACTGACTCAAATTTAAGATTTTGATGTTTTTGCATGAATCCCACCATCAGTTTTTGACCAAATTTGTATATGATGTGTTAAAAAGTAGTTATCGAAAACGCTGCACGTGGTGAAGAATTATTGCTCATAGTACATTAAATAAATATTCCAAGGAATAGAGAACATGATCCTTTTTCTGCAATAGGTTAAATAGAACAAAATAACAAAAAACACAAGCTTAGTACACTTACATAGATCAGCGATGCTGAATTTTGTCCCTGCTCTCTGAATAAAAATATATCTCGACGCCCACAAAATAGTTGTTTGTTGCAGCAGTGACCTTCTAATTGGACGCATTTACTACCAAGTCGTTTTTTCAGTTTTCGAAATAGAAATGGTCACGGAATGGTCGAAATAGAAATCATCTGGAGAATGTGTTGAATTAAGTATCAAATCGTTAAGTATCAATCAAGCGAAATTGATGCGTAGATGTTGAAAAGAGGTTTTGTAAAGCTAACTTTGTGATTCAATTAAAAGTTGTTAACTAAACAACTTGATCTGCTAACATTATAAATAAAGTTGGCGGACCAACATATAAATAAGAGGAATATCATAGTTTTTGATGATTTTACACAAACTTAAAACACTTGTTCTAGTGCCTCAATATGTACTACTGAAATTCTTTCTCCAGTACAGACCCTTTGTGGTAGAAGTAACGGGTGTTCTTTAAGGCAGTGGTATACACCATGACATGCTTATACCGTGTGCTCTCATGCCAAATATGACGATGTCTACTAATGTGGTCGACACAGTGAACATGAAGCCACAAGATATTATAAAGAATACTTAGACATTCCCGTTGGCTGGTTTAAACGATGGAACATTCAAATAAATCATCAACAATTTTCAAGAAAGACTTTTAGGAAGACATTGGTGGCAGTCCTATACCGCAAAATAGTCAGCATTTATATAAAAGACAGGCTTGGGTACACCACATTAAACAAATTTATACAAAATGCGTTGCAAAGCTCAACAATCTTAAATAGTCATTAAACCAGCGAAGTAAATTTAGTATAAATAATAAGGCCTTCGTACTCCGATGTCATCATGTAGAATCCAATTATGGGGCACTGCGGCTGCATCCAATATAAGGCACTTTCGTACGTCCGCAATAGAACCCCTCCACCGCGATTTAAAGATCATTTATGTTGGTGACCAAATCAATAGACACAGTATCAGGCATAACAACAGGTTGGAAAATCACCCCAACGATTTGGCAAAGAAACTGGAAACGCATTGATCCAGAAGAAGACTGAAGAGGGTCAAATCAATCAAAATGAGCTATCAAAATTATCAATTTAGATATTTGTCTTCAAGTCCGTTATCATGGTGCGGTAGCGCTCGCCATTGACGTTTATATTCTAACCGGGCTCAATTTTAATGAAATATGGATCGATGATTCCACCATACCAAACAGTGAATTTTTGTGGATGTAACGGTAGCTCGAGAATCTCTTCTGGACAAAATTCGGCGCGAAAATAGTAGATCTTCATTAACCTGTTTCAGAGCCCATTTACTGAAATTAAAGCGTAAATTCAAGTCTGGCGGCTTTAATTCATTATTATTATTATAGGCTTTTAAACCAAACTATTCACTACGTGCTGCATGTGGTCTCTTCGGTCGCGTAACATTCAATAATGTTCACTGGGATTCAAATTTGCGGATGGTATTGGCAATAGTGGGCTCGGAAGGTCGATGATGCACACCATCTTTTGCTCAAAGTAGTACACGAAAAAAAATTTTCACATAACGCTGATTTTCGTAATACAGTTGCATAATTCGGAGACGTTGTTGTTTGGGTGTGAGACTTTCCATGATGAATTTTCAAACAATACTGAATAAAAATAAGATGACAGTATGACATCAGTCGAAGTGATCTGTGAAAAAAAGCAAATGAAAAAAAAAAACAATCGCCCGTTTCTTATTAAATAGATATTTTTGTCTTTTTCTGTTATTGTTAATTATTAATTATCCTTATATTTTGGCCGACTATACTATGGCCATATATACTATGTAGTTTATATTATTGATCAGTTCGATGAGACGAGTTGATTTTGCTCTGACCATCGGTCTGTCTGGATGTTGTTGCGCATTTTTTGGGGACTAATGTTTAAGGTATCCAAATTTCAGTCGGAACACAGACTTTTGACGTGATAACGTCTATTAAATCGATGAACGCCGCCAAATACGAAAGAGCCATGCCCGTCACGTTCCGCCTGAAGGCGGCTTGTGTGTGAAGCATTGACTTGTGAAAGATATAGTTATATGTGTGTGTGTGTTTGCGTATTAGTGTTATCTAGCGCGCGGTGGGGTGCGGCTGTACGTCATATACGATCTTGTTATTGTTGTACTTGTGGCTGCTGTTGCTGTAGCTGTTGTTGTTATTTGTTATTGCTTTACCACTCTGTTCTTGTAGATTTTTGTTGTTGTTGTTACATTTTATATGCGTAAATATATTAACTTGCTTATTTAATAGACACTCAAAAATACTTGCTGCGCACACAAACACGTATACGAGCCGAACATTAAGAGCGTGAGAGCGAGAGAGTGTTTGAGTCGGTACTCACTAATGTAAATGCAAGCGTGAGGGGGCGAGATGCAGCGAATAAATGTGCACGCGTAATATTTATTTTTAATTGTCTTTAATTTAAATATTTAAAAATTAATTTTTTTTTCTGTTTGATGCCGGCAACGCCAACTATATAGAAACTCGTTTTATCTCTTTCTCTTGCAGCATACATTTATAGTAGTAGGGACATTGAGAAAGAGTGGAAGGGAAAGGAAAAGGAAAAGAGGCAAGGAGAAGGGTTAGAACGACGTCTGCCAGGGTACAAATGTGACACACGTGTGCAAATAAATGTGAATTTATCGAAAAAATTGTAATTTTCAATTAACTCCTTTGTATTATACAAAATAACGATAATTCAGTGTTACTACTTCGATTCAATTCATAGAAGTATGCAATTTTTCATCAATGTTTTCTTATGACGTTACGACTTTACAGACAACCAATTTTTTTTTATTTTAGTTTATTGCAATTTATTGTGGGGCTATATTGAGATGTCCACATTTTGTGGTATACTCCATACAAACCATCCCCCTATTTGACATTTTATATGAAAATTAGTTTTATAGCAGTCAATATAAGCTAAAAAATTGACAAGGTGGGTTCTTGTGAAAGAATTCTTTAGTACATATATATCAAAGGGTGTGATCCCACCATTTTTTTGGGTAGCTCCCATAAAAACCACTCACCTATTTTTGTGCTTTTTTACATAACGGCCGCTTCACATAAACATCAATGAGCGTATCCCGTCCACTTGTAGCGGCAGCCCCATACAAACTTATGCAGGATGTATTATTAGAATTGATGAAATATTAGAATTAATTAAGAATAAAAATAATACAATATGAAATTTCATACAAAAACTTAAAAATGGAGGGCAAGTTTGTACGGAGCTACCCCTCATAGTTTTCCGATCTGGATATATGCGGTATGTTTTATTCAGATTCATGTATGTTAAACCAAATTTAGTTTTTCTAGCGTAATTAACAACAAAACCAAAAAAAGTCTTGTTACAGAAACTTAAAAATGGAATTCAGGTTTCTATGCGGACTACCCCTTAAAGTGCGGTTAGCATGTTCATTTCAAACTAGTTATCTGAAGAGAGATGAGTCCAAATATCCAAACTTGATAAATATATTATTGTCGCCGCGATCTGTTCGTTGAAACAGCATTTCGAATGGACGGACAGACAGTTGGACATGTCCATATGGAATCGTGTTCCAATAAAATAAAAATGTGCAACTGCGAGAATACATTGCAACCAGACATCAGCTATTGCAACAAATCATTAAAATCCATACAATTTAACGAGATATCTATTTTTTTTAAAATTCGTTTTATATCTATGACCATGACTATATTATACATATATGCCGTGGCAGAGCAACCCAGGCATAGTAGCGGAGTGACAGTACAGATTGCAAAATATTTGTCATAATACTTTTAAGTTCATGTCAAGAGGAGATTATGCGCGTTCTGATTGACATGTGCCAGCAGTCGAGCCGAGTGACATACACACAGATAGACACACACACACATTGATACATGTATTGAAGCGAGCGCATGAATGTCCTGACTGCATACAATTTTTATTTGCTTATAGCTTTCTGTTATCCTTTTTCGATTTATTCCGCTGTTATCGTTGTCCTGTTTGTTCTTTGCCTGGCTTTCAGCTTTCAGTTGTAAAATATTTCATATGAATGTAGCGCATCAATACACGAAGTACAACATTTTTTATGCAAAAGGTGCGAGCGTGTGTTTCTGACAGACGAATCGACGGACAAATGGACAGAACAGGACAGGACAGGTCAGGACGGGGCTATGTAACGAACGATGCGGCAAACAAATAATTGCGTATGAGTAATGAAATTGAAGGCACAAATATAAAACTACATATGTATCTACATACATTTCTATAAATAAAATAAAATAATAAAAAAATGCAAACAAAAAAATTGATAAAGGTATGATAAGAATTCTGACATGCCTAGGCGCCAGCAGACATCTGTGTGTATGTGTGTGTCGTCCTTTGGCCATTTAATCGCATGTCCTGTCTAGAGCTGCTCGCCTGCATGCTCGTAATACCGCCATGATAAATGATTGTCATAAATAAATCGAGGGCGTCAGCGACAAGGCCGTCTTTTAATCGCTTGACAGGCTTTATTTTTGTTAATCATTAATCATGTGAATCGTTTTTTACCACCGCCCAACCCCCTGCTCACACCACTTTGCACCCAACGCTTTGTCAATTTTGAGATTTTCATTTATTTGAGTAGTCATCTCCTGTGGGATTTGTTTACATTTCATTTTGTTTAGGCCATTTAATCTATTAAATATTTGATTGCAAATGCAATGCAAATAAATGCATGGAACAGCTGCATACATATTTAGAAATACGTTTAAATACATACATATGATTTTAATTTGATTAGATTATTAGGCAAATAATTTAGAAGCTCGTCTCAATGGAATTGTATCTGTTACTTATGAAATTTAAATGCATTTACATAATTATCAATGAATTTGTATCTAATATTATAAATAAATATGAACTTAACACGAATTAATTAAAGCAGAAAATAGAAAAAAGTAGGCTTCTTCATTATAATAAAAGTAAGAACAAAAAAATTGTGCATTAAATTGGGCTCGCCGTCCATCGGTCAAGGCCGCACGTAGGAAAGCGCACCATTCGGTGTAGTTTAGTGTGCGCCGGCGCCAGTCGCTGGAGCTTCCGGAGCTTCTTCAGGTCATCATAGACCTGAGCTTGCCATCTTAAGCTCGGACGTCCTCTCTGACGCCTTCCACCAATCAAGTTCACGTTTCCGTCGTAAACCTTTAGTGCTGGTGCTTCGGGGTTCATCCGGATGAGGTGACCAGCCCAGTTCAGACGCTGGAATTTAATGCGCTGGACTATGTCAACCTCATCATAAAGCTCATACAGGTCGTGGTTCATACTGGTCCTAAACTCGACGCCAACTCCAAAAATCCTACGAAGAATCTTTCTCTCGAACACTGCTAAAGACGCTGTATCCGTTGATGTCAGTATCCATGCTTCTGCGCCATACAGCAGAACAGGATTATCAGTGTCTTATAGATTTTTATCTTCGTAGTTCGAGAGAGGGCTCTACTTCTAATTTGCTTGCTGAGCCCAAAGTAGCAGCGATTAGCAGGCGTGATTCTTCGTCTGATCTCTCGGCTAAGATGGTTGACGCTGGTAATTTCTGTTCCCAGATAGACGAAGTTTTCTACAACATTGAAGTTGAAATTCTCCATACTCACATGCCGTCCAAGATGGTCTGCGAGTGGACACCAAGTACTCCGTCTTGTCCTCGTTCACCGCTAGGCTCACGAGACGTGACTGTTTCTTAATCTCCGAGAACGCGCTAACTCGCCGTTCGTTAATGCCTATGATGTCTATGTCATCAGCATATGCGAGTAGCATCACTTCCTTATGGAAGATCGTGCCTGATCGTTCTACGTATGGGCATTGGCGAAGAATGTACTCCAACAGGAGATTAAAAAAGTCGCACGATAAAGCAGCACCCTGCCTGAAACCTCTCTTGGTATCAAAGGGTTCGGAGAGGTTCTTTCCTACTCTGACGATGCTTTGGGTGTGTGATAGCGTCATCATATAAAGCCGATGGATCTTTGCTGGGATAACAAGTTCAGTTAGGGCGTTGAAGAACTTCGTTCTTATCGGCGTGTCGAAAGCGGCCTTATAATCGACAAATAGGTGGTGTGTGTCTTTATTGTACTCGTGGGTCTTTTGCAGGATTTGGCGTAAAGTGAAAATTTGGTCACTGGTCGACCTCTTTGGTCTGAAGCCGCACTGATACTGGCCTATCAGTGCGTTCGTGTATGGCTCCAGCCGTTTACACAGTACGCGGGATAGAATTTCGTATCCTATTGTAAGGAGACATAGGAACGAAATTGTATTGCGCTGCTGAGGGCAATATGTGTCCTGTACCGGGGAAGTAAATTTCAATGTTTGTAGATTAAGTATAATGGTGTATGTACATTCTTCCAAAAAAATACTCGAAATTTGTCAATAAAACACAAAATGACTATTACACAGGTTAACAAAGAATAAACAAAATTTTGGTGCCGAGATATTGTTAGTGGGTGTGCATTGGCAACATTAAAACTATTTTTCTTTTTTTTTTCACTTCGTGTGGTTTTGAATCTACCCTCAGTGTTGAATATTGCCTATAATCAGTACTTTCGTGTGAGTGATTTGTAATCATATCGGTACATTTCTATAAATTGATAGATTTTAATGTCATGTATTCATCGCGAAGAAGTAGTCTCAATGATCCAACTGCATTTTGCTACATCTGTGGTGAATATACAGTTAAGAAGTTCAGAGAACCTATAACAGATTTTATAAAAAGTGATTATTTTTCTTACTTCAAGTTGACAATTGTGGATGAAAACAAGCCGTGGATACCCCAAATTGTTTGTAAAATGTGCTGTGAAAACTTGAGACAATGGGTCAATAGTCAAATAAATCGTATGAGGTTCAGTGTGCCTATGTAATGGAAAGAAAAACAAATCACTTTGATGACTGTTACTGCTGCTGTGTTAATTTGCGTGGAGTTAACGTTAAAAAAACAAATGATTTATCCAGACATAGAATCGGCTAGAAGACATTTACCACATACAGAGGAGGTACCTATTCCTACATTTTGTTCTAGCCGTGAACCATCATTTGAAGAAATCGTTGACAAAGAGAATAGTGACAGTGATTTCGATGGAATAGCGTCAACAGAGCTAAACCCTTTTAAAGAATCTGCAGAGGTATTGGCTTCTAGATTAAAAGGGAAGAACTTGTTGGCATCGGGTACAAAAGTGACGTTCTATCGGACAAGACAGCAAGACTTCTTACCATTTTTTCATTGGATACACCTAATACCCATGTTTTTATTTGCTTCTGGGACAGTCGATCCAAGCACCAACACTGGAAGAAAAGAGAGTGGCCAGTACGTGAGACGATGGTGGTGGGAAGGCAGAATATCATAAAACCACTTTTAATTTTAAGAGATAAAATTATATTGCCCCCTTTGCATTTAAAGTTAGACGTTATGAAACAATTTGTTAAGACGTTAGATAAAAATGGGCAATGTTTTTCTTACATAACGCGAAAATTTCTTGGTTTGAGCATAGAAAAGGTGAAAGCGGGAATTGTTTATGGCCAACAAATAAGAATACTATCTAATATACTGATTTCTTAAGTTCTATGAACGTTTTGGAACGACTTGCGTGGACCTCGTTTGCTGAAATTACTAAAAACTTCCTCGGAAATTACAAGTCAAGTAACTACTCTGAAATCGTGAGTAACATGCTAGAAAACTTTAAAACTTAGGATGTAATATGTCCATTAAAGTAATCTTGACCAATTCCCCGAGAATTTTGATTCATATAGTGAAGAACAAGGGGAGCGATTTCACCAAGACTTAAAAACTATGGAAGAGAGGTACCAAGGCAGATGGGATCAGCATATGATCTCTGACTACTGCTAGGGGATGCAACGTGATTGTCCCACTACACCTCATTCACCAAAATCGCGAAAAAGAAAGTTTTTATGAACATAATAATATGATCAACGATGTTTTTGATGTAATTTTGTGTTTTTCTGTAAAAATAAAAATCTAGAAAACCACTCATAGGAAATAAAATTTTTTGCTAACAATGTAATCAGTAAAGGGTCCTAAAGTAGAAAATTAACACATCTTTTTTGTTGTACTAAAATTTTTTGAATCAAGTATAAAATTCTTGAAATAAGTATAAAAGTCTTATTCTAGCATCAATTTTTAATAAGTCCTTTTCGACTTGAAGTCGAAATTTCTTAAATCAATCTGAGTGGAAGATACAAGTTACTCTCTCAAAGATTCCCATTTCTTCGCCCCGACAATAAATTCGAAAAGTATCGGGTTGCGATTCGGCAACTCCATATATCGGGTGTCCGTTAGCCGAGGTAGTTTAAGACGACCATGTTCCTCCACCAAAAAAACATAGGTAAATATAAAAATATACTACGAGGGCTGCTATTAATATTTCAGGAACTGGCAACACTAATGTCAAAAGCTAAAATCTGGCAACACCATAATAAGGCTTGACATTTTTTGGCATAAACGTACTCACAAAGTTTTGATGTACAATTGCTATTTGTTTTGTTTACAGTGAGTTAAGAAAAGCAATTTGGCCAAAAAATGGACATTTCAAGAGAAGGTTTTCGTTGGATTATCTCAACAAGAATGTGTCAATGAACTCAGTTCTTTGTATGGCGATGAAGCACCATCAAAAACCACAGCATATCGCTGGTATAGTCAATTCAATCGTGGTCGTAGTTCGGTCGCCGACGAATTCCGTGAAGGTCGTCCAAAATCCGTTGTTGTCTCCAAAAACATCGATGCATTGCGTGAACCGACATGTGACATATCGTGAGATAGATGCATCCTTGCACATTAGTTCCACTTCAATACATTCGATTTTGCATGAGCACTTAGCTGTAAAAAAAATTTCCTCTCGTTGGAAACCCCATGATTTATCAATAGCTCAAAAAAAGGCTCGCGTCGATTGGTGTAAAAAGTTCGACCGGGGTGCTTCAAAAGACGTGTATAAAATCGTGACAGGTGACGAATCATGGATATATGCGTATGAGACGGAAACAAAATAGCAATCGACCGTGTGGGTATTCCAAGACGAACCAAATCCAACAAAAGTTGTTCTGGTGGAAACCGTAAAACACACCGCCAAAGACGAATCATTTTCCATCATGACAATGCGAGCTCTCACACATCTCGTCAAACAAGTGCATTTTTAAGCAGTCAAAACATCGAATTAATGACTCATCCTCCGTACAGTCCTGATTTGGCACCCAACGACTTCTCTTTTTCCCCGAGTATCAAAGGTAAACTACGTGGTCAACTATTTACAAGCGCCGAAGAAGCAGTTGAAGCGCTCAAAGACCATGTTTTGGAGGTGTCTCAAGAGGAATGGAAAAACTGCTATGACAAATGGTTTGAACGAATGCAAAGTTTATTGATCATCAAGGGGAATATTTTGAAAAACAATAAAGCAATTTTCATTTAAAAATGTTTATTATTTGCTATTCCCGAAATATAAATAGCACCCCTCGTATTTTTACGCAACTATTCGTATTTTTGAGCGCATCGTTGCCTTATCTTTTGTATAGATGCTCATATATGGCGTTTTTCCTTAATTTTTGTCCACCTGCCTTTCGTTATACTTTTCTCTCACCTGTTGAATATTTTGCTTTGTCTATTTTTTTGTAAAAAGAAACCCATTACAATTTGCAAATAGCTAAATTTAAGAATTTGGGGTTCGAAAATACAGCACTTGAACCTCAAGATGCACTATGAATTAGTTCAACCACAAAGATATAGAATGGCTAAATGATGAGATGAAAACATTGTTTCCAAATAAATAATATTATTTACATTACTTCAAAAAAAAGAAAAAAAACATTAAATAAAACAAATAAATATATAAATAAACATATAATAAAAGTAAAATTTATTCAACACTTAACACAAAATATGCAAAAACTATCTACGAATTATAAACGATTGTTTGCAAACTGAATCGTAAATTTTCAATTCCCAAGCACGCTTGCTTACTCATCAAAATACTGCTTGCGTGGTGACGTCAACACACACACACACACACACACATCACACACACACACACACACATACACACACACACACGTATACTGAAAGTTTCTTCGTGTGGCTGTCGGTCGTGCACGTTCGGCTGTTGCTTTGTTTTCACTCTGAATTAGCAAATCAAATCAGTTGCTGTTTATTTCTCATTGAAGCAGGACTACGCTGCAACTTTTTTTGCAAAATACAGAGAGAAAAATATTCCATGGTATATGCATGATCTTTCTGTGTGTGCCAAAGCGTTGATCGACATGTACATATGTACATACATAATGTGATCCGGATATAAGGTGGTTTTTAATATAAGAATATGCATGTTCTGAAATTTTGTTAGTATCGATTAACGGATAATAAACTTGGACGCTAATTTTGTGTAGTACTACAACTTTCAGAGGATTTACTTTTAGGTCTAGTGATATAATGAAATTATAAGTAACTAGATGGTCCTTCCCCCTGCCACTAATACCCTCTGACGTTCCTTCGACCTTCCACATGCTCCTTTACACTACCTCCAATTCTATTAAAATTAGAAAAATCTAAAAAATCCCAATCGCCACGAATCTTCACAGGATCACCAACGGGACTATTTTGAATATTGCCATAAAATTTGATCAAAATCGGTTGAGCGGAGTCTATAATGAACATATATACATACTTCCATTTTTATAGAAGATAAATTTAAATACATAAAATATAAAGTAGTAATAAAACTCATCACCAACTCACCAACTCATGATCATTAAACTCTTTAGCTCATGACCAGCTGGTGCGACATCTAGCGTTGAGTTAAACAACATCTAGTTCGCTTGCTAGCGCTTATGTGAAATTGTGTGGTCCTCCCAACCTTTCACATATATACATTCATATATAGATTTTAGATTTATATTAATATTGGTGCTCCGCTCCTATTGGTCTTAGCGTGATGAAGAATTTTTCAAATCGGACCAGTAGTTCCTGAGTTTAGCGCGTTCAAGTAAACTCCTAAGCTTTATAATATTAGTATAGATATTAAATGTACCTGGTCCGTTTCGGCATACAAAGCCTACATACCGAGTTTCAACATTCGGCTGGATTTGCAAGTCAGCTTGATACGGGATATTTTATATAAGCTCAGCTAAGGTTAACAGAAAAACACCAAACTCAGTATGTTATGGGGGAGTGACAATAGAGAACAAATAGAGTGGACCATTGCGCATTTAAAAAATATCTATTGCTGACAGCTGTAGGCATTTAGCTATTTGTGTCTCTCTGTCACACACAATTCAAGTTCAAATCGGAGGGAGAGAGAAGAAGCACAAAATGATGGCTGAGTCCATACTAATTAGCGTTTCTATGTAAAGCAGAGTTGGATTTCTGTGCTGTGCTTGATGAAGCTAGTTTAACAAAATGTGAAGTCTAGGCACTCCAGCGTACAAAAAAACTGTGACAGACGGGCGAACATACGGCCATGGCTAAATCGACGCGTCGTGTTGTACTGAAATTATACAAACATTATGTGATATCTCACGCCTTCTTCTGGGTGCTCTAAGTATAAAGTATACAAATATTTACTGTAGTATCTTACATATATAAAATTTCTCTTATTATAACCATTAAAACCAGTTGTTCAAGCACTGTACCCTCTCAGAAGTGCGTACACCCAATTCGATGTTTTCAGTGCTCAAAAACTCCAATGTGAGCCAATGTATGAGGACTCGCATTGTCGTGATGTAGGATGGTCCGTCATCGGCGGTTGGTTTCGTAAATTCTCCAAAAGTGCATCTTAGGTTTCAAGTGCTGGAGCGTGCATACTGAGCATTGTATTATCCTTCCAATAGCGTTTAGTTGCACCACAAGTTAAAATTGGTAGTATGTTTATGGATGTAGTCTTGCCTTCATAATCCACAACGAAAGTCGTAATAAATCAATTTACGAAAATTTTAACAAGTTCATTCCATTTTTTAGGCGAAATGATTTCTTGAAGTTCTGCGTACGTTTATATTAAAAAATGTCAAACTTTCCAATGGAAACGGTTTGCAAAGGCGCACAATATACAAGGCAACACTCATTTATCGAAAAGCCCATGAACGATGAAAAATTATTTTGAGCAAATGTTTGAACCATGTTTGAGGAACAGCATCTCGGTGGTTAAATTTTCTATCGCATTTTCAAAAAGGCAGGAAAGAAGTCGTAGAAAATTTATCTCATTTTTGACTTCTCCTCATTTGGTTTCTTTCGGCTCTCAGAATGATATTTAAAATACAAAAGTTCCAATGTTGCATAAAAATATTCAATCAAAATACAATTCTATTCGAATTTCGATGATAAAGGCATGAAGAAGGTGTTGGTGTTCATAACTATAACCAATGCGTGACGTAGTGTCTGGACCAAAGCCGCATGACAAGCAAGAGGTCACTGCAAATCAGGCTCGATCAGCCTGTAACGCTAACTAAGACTCAGTGTCAGAGTTAGATCGTGGCAGGGCCATCCCATCGGAAACGGGGACTGTGACAGGATATGATGTCTTTTGTACCCTAGCCCGGATATGGTTAAGTTAATTTATCTAGGCTTTTCTCCGTCTCTTTAAGCAAACGGAGCATAACCTTAGACGAGGTGTTTCTGATCTTATCAGATCTAATAAAGGGTCTATTCATCTACTCAATTCTGAGCCTGGTCAAGTCCGTACAATGGCAAAGCAGATGTAAACTAGTTTCGTCATACTCTAGATAGACCTAGTTTATTTAAGTGATATCTCAGTGGATGATGGCCAGTTAGGTAGCCCAAAAGTAACCTCAGGTCAGATCTATTGAGATGTGCGTTGGTTTTTGGGTATATAGGACGAGTTAGTAGCTTGTCCTGCTTTAGAACAGGGTATTGTATCCAGACCGGAAGGCAGTGCTTTTAAAACGAGCTATATATAAGAGATTTAGACTCAGCCCAGCTAAGTCCGCAAAAGGGTTCCGGTACCTATAAAGGAAGTTGCCAAACCAGACCTGGCTAGTTCAGCAGCACTTTCGTTGCCCGCGATGCCCTTATGGTCAGGTCCACAACAAATAACGATTTAGCGGCGATTGACACTTGTTGGCGAATGTCGTAGCATTGAAGAACCAGCCTCGAGAAGAAATTCCAAGAGGTTAGTGCTTTAATAGCCGCTTGGCTATCTGAAAGTATGGTTATTTTGGCCCCTTTAGGACTATTATCCAAAAGCTGTCGGGCGCAGACCTCAATGGTGTGGACCTCAAATTGAAAAACCATGGCCCAGGCACACATGGCAATAGAGATATTGGTGTTGGGTCCGAAGTAAACCAGTTGATCGTAGATGTTCCAGTACCAGGGCTGCCCTCCACCCAGTCTGTTCGCCTGGGAATGGGAACTGAGAAGCGTCTGCCGAAAAGCAGTTCCGTGTACAAACAATGTGAAACATTGGAGATTTCAATGTATTGGCAATGCACCAGCAATAATTTTCGTCCTTCTTTTTAAACATACGTTCTAAGTTAACTACTACGATTCATTTATTTATTTATAAATTTTTCTTCTATTAAAGTTATATTTAACAAAAAATATATGTATAGGAATAATATAAGTAATGAAGCTTTTCCAACAATAATTACCAATTATCACGCGTCGGGCAATCTTAAAAGTCAATTAACTGGCTTGGAAATAAAAACCTATTAATAAAATAATTTGCATAATTCAATAATTCATAATAATCACAAATATAACTATATACCATGCGCTTGAAAAAGAAAAAAATCAAACTGGAAAATAGATAATGAAATGATAATGAATTAAACTGATTTATGTTTTAATTAATTTCGATTTTTTCCCCATCAAATTTTGCTTGTTTAGATAAAAAAAAAAACTAATAAAATATTTTGCTTAATTGCATAGGAATAAATATATGGTATTCATTTTATTTAAAGAATACCCCTAATTAAAGCTTTAATTCACATAAATCTATGCAATACTCGTACATATTAAAGCACACAAACCAAATTGAAGTCGGTCGCTGACAACAAGAATGAAATCAAATTTGGCTTAATGAACCAAACAGACACATAATTTTATTAAAAGCCAAAATCACATTATAAGCATATCATATAAATATGCAGTATATACTTGAATATATATTAAGATACATCGACAAGCTGTCGCTGCTCATCAGCTGTCAATGCCCGTCATTCATCATGCTCGACTGGGATGCGAGTTGATGTGTTTAAGTGGCTTTGGCATGTGCGCCTAAAAGCAGATAGCATAAAGCACAAAGTCAAAAATGATAAACTCGGATGCGAATGTACATAACTACGGAGTGAAATGCGTGTGCAAGTGAATGAATTAAGTTGAGAGACATATGAAACGTCAAAAGACTCTTAAAAGTAACTTAAAAACCGTGTAATGAAAAGTGTCTCAAGTGACATAAACAGATTATTTATGTCGACTTTATATTGTATACTTTCAGGCATTTTTTTACGTGCATTTTGTGCTAAGTGCTGCGATATAAGTTTATTATTAGTTTGATGGCGTAATTCCACTACTTAGTTAGTTTGCATTGAAATTTTGTTTGTTTGTTTCTAGTAGTATGCAAGTGAACTAAATTATATTTCCATTGGTTTTAATGCTGGCATACAAAAAGTGCAAGGAAATTGTCAATGGTTTGGTACGGCGGTATCTTCGAACTGCTGGTTCGGTTAACGAAATAGATTGGAAGCCACGACGAACCAAGAATTTGGTGATTTGTTCAAGTTTAGAAATAATTTTGTATGAGAAAATTTGAGCATGAAAAGTCAATTCGTCATAGTTACGTCCGTCTGTCTGCCTTTTTTATGTATGGTATGTGACTATCGATATTTTGGATACCTTAAAAGATAAACTCTTCAATTGCTTTGGTATGTCATGCGCAATTGGTGAATATACGCAATGCATGCATTTTTAAAATGAATTTAATAGAAACATAAACAAAAGTCAAGTGTGACCAATACGAGTAGATGTGATATTTAATTATCCCTTTCGCTAGGTATTTATTGTGTTTCGAATCCCAGAGCATTGAAGGGGAAAACAATATGATGATTGTTATTCGTGTGTCATAAGGCTGAAATCTGTTATAACATGCATCCAGACGGACAGATGGGCATATCAAATTTCACACAGTTTCCGATGCTGATCAGGAATATATATAAGCTTTATGGAGTCTTCCGCATGTTACATACATTCGCACAAACTTATTATAAACTTGTGCTTTCGGCTACAGAGTATAAGCAGTCCAACCAGCAATTGTGCTAACTGATTCCTAGTTTTTAGAACTCCGTCAGTTGTCCACTTCTGATGTTTTTGACTTTTGTCTTAAACTTGCTTAAGTTTCTGCCTTAATAAGAACAAAGCATATCTTTCGCTTAATTAATGAAGTCATTGGCGTATAAATATCTTCTGTTGAAACATTTGATTTCATTGATAGGCATTGTCATGGTATTGATTTAACCTTACGGTGAAATTTACGGCTGTCAGGTACACAAAGCAGATACATATGTATCTACTTGCAACACGATAGTTACCAAGTCTTCCAGACTTTTTTTTTATGACTGTGTATAATTATAGAACGGTTTCAAGTGTAATGAGTAACTCTATCTATTTAGTTGGCAGGCTTTGTTCATGCTTGTCAATGTCAAAATTTAATTAAGGCAATCTTTTTTTTTTCGAACAATATTTTAGTCAACAGATGATAAACGAAAGTTTGTAAGTAGATGAGGCCGCTACTCTACTTCATATATAATATCGTTCGTAGCTATAATTTGTGCTGCTGCTTTAGTTTCTTATTTTGCATTGTAAATATGAATTATTGTATAAAATTTTGCGCTTTGCAAACTTAAAATTGTGTAGCATAATATTATTTCATGCACGTTGTGTGCCATAGTCCAGAGGTGTTCTATATGCACTCGCTGCCATAATTTGCATGAATTTGGGTTAACCCAAAAACTGCTACATGAGTGTGTGTGTGTGTGTATATATTTGTGGGTATATAGTACATGTGTGTATATAGTCGAACAACGCCTACAAAGAATTGTAAGTAGAATGCAGATAACTTGGTCAGAGCGCTGCTTATCGCATCCAACTCATGAATATGCAAGCAAATGTATCTACATACGACTATTTGAGTATCTTTTTTAGTCATTGTGTGTGTGTTCCACTTTTTGAACTAAATTTTTCCATTTCCCGTTTAAGGGGGAAATGCATTTAAACTTTTCTCCAAAAAATTTTTGAATTTAAAATCGAAAGCAAAGTAAAAACGCTTTAGGCCATTTTGCAGTCAGTTTGAAACAAAATTTTCAGAAACTTCAAGCGGATTAATCGATTCACATTCTAGCATTCATTTACGCTACTCTCCTCTCCACCTTTCATGAAAGATACCCGTCTTTGGAATACCTGCAAAATAATTAAGTTAGACGACTTTTGTGCCGGTCATACGACGAAGCTTCTACACTTATACGCCAGGTTTTCGCACTTTTCTCTTTTGTGACGATACTATTGCGTAGGGCTGGCTTAGTATTGAAAAGTTCCATTTAAAAGGATTAAAAAGTTTTCACATCATTTCCTGCCGATTAAAATGCGCTCTAAGCCGAATGTGCTTGACAATGTGAATTGTGATTGTATTCTCTTTGCTCGCAGTCGATCTATCTTCTTGAAGTTACAATTGAAGTTCTAAAGCTTTAAATATAGCATAGATTCAAGGATTTAAATACTGAACTAGCTACGTAATCGACGATAAAGTACTTACAATGTTAAAATTTGTGTGTGTCTGTTAGTTTTATAGCATTACAAGCATTCTGTGCAAAATTTCGTTGAATAAATTTATTGTCAAACGTGAAAATTACAGATAGAAATCTATTTGGTTTGTCTATTTTTATAGATATTATTTACATTACTTCAAAAAAAAAAAATATTAAATAAAGCAAATAAATTTTTAAATAAAAAAATCAAAAACAAATTTTATTCAATACTTAACTCAAAATATGCAAAAACTATCTACGAATTATAAACGATTGTTTGCATACTGAATCGTAAATTTTCAATTCCCGCTTGCTTGCGCAATTTTCAACAACAATTTTTAGGCTATCCAATTACGTCATCTTTTTAGCAGTTTAATAGAGTATCAAGATTGACCCGCCACACCCACTTTTGTGTAGTCAATATCAACTTAATAATATCGTCTCGAGCAAGACTATATGTATATACTTTATGGGGTCTACGTTGGCTCCTTTAATGCGTTACAAACTTGCAGACAAACTGATAAATACCATTTCTCGCTGTGTGTGAATGGTATAAAAAAAAAATCAACAAAAAAATTGTTTTTGCTTTGAATATATGATAATTAAAGAAAGAAAAAAACTACATAAATAAATACTCAATTTTAAAAAAAACTTTCTCTCTGACTTGAACTTACATCCTTCCAACAGCGAGGCGCATACTCTACCACACCGCACAGTGGGCAATTTGGCTGATCTAGCGTAACGAAATACAAATTTTCAACTGTTAAAATCTATTGAAGTTCTATCTCCCACCGATAGCCAAATGTTCAGTTAATAAATCGATAACATCAAAATCAATAATGTTAATATCATTGAACAGCTGTGAGCTTTCGAAGACATCATATGTTAACACAACTATTTGTTAGAGATTATCAAGAGTTTTGTACACGTGTTTCGATTGTTGGGAAACTTTCGTTTATACTATAATCTTCGTATGAAGATTATCACGAATATTTTTCATAAGATTATTAGTATTTCATATTACTCTCACTCCAAATTTGAATTTTGAGAAGCTTGTCCTCATTTTACGTTTCAAAGTGCGGTAACGGCAAAATAGTTACGTTGTTGTTTTTGTCCAAAAAATCAAGATGTCAGTACATCCTTAGCAGCTGTCTAATAACGATTCGATGATTGTGAATACCAATTTTCTTCACATGCCACAGTTAACGTTTTAAGTGCGTTGGAGCACCTTATTCTAAATTTAATACAGATTCTTTGAACCATTTTTGATAGCAATTTTTGGGAACATTTGTACAACATCAAAAGAAGAAAAATCAAACGTACATAGTCCTCGACATTTGAAAAGTCACCTTTTTTATGTACACATCAACTTATTATGATACAGGGTGTCTCAAAAGAAAGTTCACATTTGATTTGCTGATTGCGTGAACGCAGCTATTCCGTGGGGCGCGGGGGGTATGTCAATCGGTAGCCTAGCTTTTGGGAATTTAGTCGCTATGGAGCGTTTCTCGGGAGCGGACCGTGCCTTGTGCGTACGTGAGTTTTACAAAAACGGTGATTCAGCGACTGTAGCGCGTAGAATTCTACAGTATTCGACATGTTCATCATTTAAATGATGCGCCAAACCCTCGACTCATTGGAAAATGGGTCGTGAAGTTTGAAGAGACCGGTTCAACGCAGAAATAATCAAAATCCGGGCGTCCAAGGTCTTCGAGAGCGTTCGAAAACGTAGACAGTGTTACTCAGTCTGTTCGTGACAACCTGGATCTTTCGATTCGGAAGCGTGCTGTTGCTTTAAACGTGCATAGATCATCATCATTAGCAACTTCACACACGTCCAACAGGTCTCTACCACGAGTTCATGAAATTTTTCCTGGCAAATGGACTTTTTCCTGTGGGGTTACGTCAAATCTAAGTTTACGGCACAATTAAAAGGAAATGTCCGTCACGAAATGGCAGCCATCACGGAGAATACCTGCCGCGTTAAATGAATGCTCGATTGAATTTCTTTTTCTCTATTTAATAAACTGTCTAACAAAATAAAAACACTAGTAGTGGTATTCCCTCATTTGATTAAATTTCGTAAAATGTTTATTTCTTACGAAATTGAAGGAAGGCACCGATTTAACAGATGTGATTCTTTTGATTATTTCGTTGATTGCTGTTAGTATTGTCAGAAGCGATCATCATTTATCTTTCTACAAACTGTGCACTATGAGCAATGAAACAAAGAACAGAGTAACAATCTCTTCTGCTTGTGATATAGGCATCCCTACTAAAATGAAAAGAATAATTTTGTATGAAAATTGAATCGGTGATGAGACCAAACCGATTCGGTCCATGACGTTTACGAAGTTTAACCTCATTGTAATATTTTATCAGTAAAAAAAACATATTTAACCATCAATAAATCTAAATTACTACTTCACAGATTAAATAATGATGACGAGCAAATTATACTAAATATATCTCCAGTTATCGATTTTACAAATATCAAACAAGGTAAGTACTTTTTCCAAATTATTCGAAGATTTGTTACTTCTGTTGTGTACGTATGTCTGCATATTCTGTTATACGCTTTGTAGCCTAAACGGCTTGATGGATTTTGACATATACATCATTATAAGGTTCGTTTTGATTGCGAGAGTGACATAGAGTATAATTATGTATAACCTCATTCTTTATTGTAAATCAGAAATTCTGATATCTGCAATTCTATAATCCATCAAGCCGTTTAGGCGACAGTAATATTAAAAGAAATTAAATAGAATCTTTTCTTCTTTATTGGTAGACCCCATATAAATATATTATATAGAAATCAGGCAGATAGAGGGACATGTTAATATCGACTCGATTTTAGATACTGTTTAAATTTTTTATACTTATTGTGTTAATATTCCAAAAAAAACAAAAAATTACGCTGCAGTCAATTGGGCTCGACTTCGAGTACCTCTTGTTTGAGTTCTTACATAGATTATATTCTTAAGTGGTGCGAGTTGGACATATGAGGGATATTTTATTCGAATTGATGAAAAATTAGAACTAAAATGGGGAACATGTCTTCCTATAAAGACTCCTTAAAGTGGTCCGTTCTGGGTCTAAGATTTTGTAAGAAGTGATGTTTATGGGGGCTACTCTTTTTAGTAGACCGATCTGCGTAATTACCAATGCAATAAAAAAATGTGTACACAGAAACTTAGAAATTGGCGCCAGTTTTATAAGTATGCTAGCCCTTAATGTGTGGTTGGCATGTTCATTGAATAGTAGATGTCTGAAGAGGGGAAAGGAGAGTGTATATATCTAAATGTGAAGCCTCTATATATTATAGTCTTCGAGATCTGTTCGTTCGAACAGACGAACGGACTTAGTACAGCATAAAAAAACAACTATTGGCGTGGTGGGTGCTCCGGCTGTATAAACTGATGCAAATGGATGAGAATCGGAATATGTGTAAAGTTAAGTGGAAAAAATAAGATACACAGAAAAAATACGCCGTAGCATGCTCGCAGCAGAGAAAAACCGAAGAGAGCGTAGCAGAAGGTGACCGATACGCTCGAATTGTTACATCAGTAAAGAGTACCAGAAAAAAATGGGGTCAACTGAAAAAATTGAAGGTGGCAACTTACCATATAAGAGAAAAGATATAAATAACATAAAATGACGTGAAGCAGTTAAGAAAGAAGAAATCCTATTTCAATACATATGTCAAACCTTTTCGCTGAAGAAGTTTGAAAAAGGAAACATACATATGTTCGCTACAAAATTATTGAAATCTCTTATCAGATTATTTCCATATAACTACGCTTACTGCTACTGTAGAACTATGCCAGAAAGTTTCTCATAGCACATATCTATTCCTACACAGTTGCAAAGTTCATCGATGCAGCTGTGCCTGCGGCAAACTTTTAGCGAACATTGTCTTCGCCTAAGTGGAAAATATGGCATAAAATTGTATCTTAACATTGTCATCTGCTAGCTGCACTTACGTTTTTAATGGCGGCAGCCCATTCAAGCCTAAGTAAGTTTGCTAGTCTCTTACGTACGCACATTAAAATAAAACAACCGCATTGCATTTCGTAAACCTCGATTCAATGGAGTATCTGCTGAGAATGGATTTACCTGAAGTTCTAAAAGTATCTTCGCAGCTCATTTTGTTTGATTTAAACTTCAAAGTGGCACCGCACCGACTTGAGCGATGAAGACGACTAGAAAAGCATTTTGTTGTCAATTGCTGCTCAAGTTTGGCTGTCTCAAGTGCAACGCTGAACGTGTACTGGAATTCTTTCTTTGAATTGTATGCAAACAAAATGAACTGCAAGTAAATAAATCAAGTAAAATAAATAAATAAAATTTACTTACAGAAAAAATTAACTTAAAACTGAAAGTTACATTTTATTTAATTAACTTTCAACATAAAAAAAATTTATTTGTAACTTCGATCACTGCAATGCGATGTGTTTCATAAACAGAGTTGCAAACTGTTGTGGTGTCACACACCCTCAGACGCTCACACACACACTGGAAAAGTTATAAACACACATTTAAAATTGCTCACGCAGCCATAAAAACAAAAGTTACTGACACGCAGTGGTGTCAACTGCTGTTCATGTCTGTTGATAAAATAGTAGTTGCCTTGAAAAGTATATAGAGCATTTCGATGTCCTACACATATTGTGTAATTAGAGTATTTTCGATTTCTTGGAAAGTTTAAAACACATTAGAGAAGGTAAGGTAGAGAAGTTTGGGTCTAATCAGACTTTATGAGGCCGTTCGACCTAACAACGTATACGTCTTCATACACACTGGGAGCGATATTGTCTAATGGAGGCCCCCCAATAACAATAATCTCCCGAACCTTAGAGAAAACTGAGGAGATTATTTCGCTATAAACGAGCGGGAACACTTAGCTATAGTTTGGGCTTTGGTTCTGAACATTTTTAGCGATCACCAGCCTTTCGCGGTGTCAGATCGCAATCTGAATGCTTAAATCAAGAGATCTAAAGGCTGGAGTATAATGCAAAGCTACTTTACAAACGCAGTAAGAAAAACTTTGTGGCCGACGCTTTATCGCGGCAGTTTTTAAATTCACAGCAATCTGAAATCCGAATTGCATGAAGCTAAAATCGAGTCGGTAGTTAAGACTGTCGATTAATACAGGAATCAACTCATTTTAGAGCTAGGGAAGTCACCGTTAAATGTTCCTAAATGATAATAGAAATAAGATCCGGCATATAATTACATTTTCGGTTATAGAAATCCATCTGAAAATCTTGCAGGAAGCACAGTTAAGCTGGACGTGATGAATGAAGTTCATTGTGAGCTTCCAACCCGTGCTAATATTCAACATAAAGTAGCAGAAACAATTCCAGCTGCCACATTTCGCCACACAACCAAAATGGTAACCCATATATTTGATCCTAACGAGCAGTTATAGAAAGTAAATCAGGAACATAAAAGTGCACATCGTCCTGCCCAAGAAAATCGAAAACAAATTTTAACCGATTATTTATTCCCAATGAACTATCGTATTTACTGAAAAGCAAAGTACGAAAGACAACTGACGAAACATACAATCGCAGTAGAGATGAGCTAGTCAGTGATTTTTGAGTAGCAATGATTATCGTGACTGCTACTTTGAAATCACCGTGATTTTCAACTGCTGCTACTGCATATCTGAATATCTGAAATACCGTGTTTCCGCCTCGATTCCCAAGTAAGGAGTCCATATTCTGTTGCTGGAGCCCAACGATTCCGAATATCTCCCAACGAGAAACCATTCGATAGTGTGGTAAATAGTCGGAATCATTCGGGTCCCGCAACAGGATATGGGCTCCTTAGAAAGAACTTGGGAATTGAGGAGGAAACGTGATAATTTAGATAGTCACCTGATTTGTATGTAATCGTCACTACAATTCGTTGAACCTAATTCCATACTACAGTAAACCGCAATCGGTTTCTCCTTTTTGGTGCTATTTTCTTGAGAAAATTGGCTTAAAATGGCTTAAAAAACAAGTGGGGAGAGTGTTGGATATAGTCTCAATCATTGGATTCCCGTAACAGAAGAAGTATTCTTTAGAAAAATACCTGCTTCCTTTTTATAGATACCTGCAATTGCACAATATTTTTTGAATGAAGCGTATTAATGTTTCTTGTGTTACATCCACTTCATCACATGACATTTTCGAACTTTGTGGAAATCGTGCTGTACACTAACATAACCCAAAGCCCCATTGGTCATTATGGCCAATGAATGCTGCAGTCAAGCTGTGCTTAAAGTGCAGGGTCAGGTCAGACACGGCGGGTCAGATGCGTTCAGTCATCCATTGTCGCCGTTGTTTTTGACATTGTTCGAAAAGGAAAACTTTTACGTTTTTACAATTTAATTGTATAATTGTGGGTTTTATTGGTTTCGAGTAAAAACGGAAATCGTTGGCTGGGAATTTGGGCAGCTTGAACGACAAATCGCAAATCTAACTAACAAATGCAGTACTTATTCGTATTAGTTCGTTTATCAAATGTGCGCGAATGCAGTTTGATGTGTGGCGTGATGGTGAGTTACATTGTTATTCGCCAGTTTTCAAATTTTATTTTATTAGAGTCTTCATTTGCTTATTGCATGTTAACTCAATTTGGATTTATAGTCCGTATTTTTGTGTTTTGTACGGTTTTGATTGTAGTAATTATGGTTTATGATGTTATAAAGATTATTACTACTTCTGTACGAATATATGCAGCACGTTTTTGTGGAGGCCATACTAATCGTATTTCATATTGACTGCAACGCTTTTGTTTTAACAGTTGTTTTACTCGATATTGTAAATAACAGCGATTAAGTAGCAGCTGCTTCTTACTACTGCAACTGTCATTCACTGTGAATTAGTTAAAAATTCAAATGAATTTTGCGTTGCCAGCACAGAAAGTTTGCAGGTAGAAGTGATATAAAGTAAGAATTTATATCATAAAGAATTTGGTAAAATTCTGATAAAACTAGTACTACGACTATTACTTTTTAATAGTTCTCTTTTTGAGAGTATGAAGAAAAGTATTCCTTAATTATGTCTACTTGTACTTGTATATATATGGATATAAAGGGTAAAGCATACCGTAAATGTTATTTTAGGAATATCTCTACGTATAATATTTTTCTGAGGATTAGTTTAATAATTTACTCACAAAGTTCTTAAAACAAAGAAGCATTAGTTGAATTTTTCTAATTATTTTAGTTTTTCTTCAAAAATCATTTAAATAAGCTACGAAATTAAATCAGATTCTTGTCTTGAACTTGACTTGATCTCGAAGCATATTTAATTTTCTGAACCTTTTAGATCTTATACCGAAACTATAAATTCATTATGCTATACTAGTTCAGAAATTTCAATCTAAAACCGTACAAACTCTCTTAAACTTCTTTTTAACGAATTTTGGGTTTGATGAATACGAAAAACAGCTAGATAACGGTATACTCTCGTATTTTCGTTTTTGAGTGAACGGCAATTCCGATCGAAAAAGGTGACCAAATTACGCGTCGCAGTTTCAATTGAATGAAAAATAATTGAGTTACAGCTGATTAAAGGCTATGCTTTTTTTCAAGTTCAGCGCAACCGAATTAGTCTAAAAAAGTATAAGAAAAAGTTTATAAATTTGGTTTTTGTTTTTTTCTTTAAAATAGTGTTAGTATATTTTAGAAGCCACTTTTATTTATTCTCAACTTCAACTGACAGCTAAGCTAAAAAAAGTTCTATTTAAAAAAAAAATTTTACTTAAAAAAAAAAAAAAAAACTTATAATTATGTTCGATCATTGGCCCGCCATAAGCGTATTCACACAATAACGAAGCCTGATAGCAGTATAAACAAAAAAAGTAACAAAATTCAAAACAGTTAAACAAACAGCAAAAACTGTTTGCGAATTATTTGATATTGAAATTAACTATGCTGCCTTTTCACCTGTCTGAGTTAGCATGTAAATTTCTGTTAAAATCCTCAACCGCAACATTACATCAGTGCAAAAATGCAAGAAATATGTTGCACAGCCAAGAAAGGTTTCTACTAGCCTCAATAAATTCTATTTCTTGAATAGTTTCATTCAAATTACATTCCAATAATTTGTCTTTAATACTTGCTCGTTGCATTTTCCTCAAAATCAACAAACGAAAGCCTTAAACAGCTGATTGTGCAAAGTTGCACCACTTTAATTTGTACAGGTGTGCACACACTTGCCTTTATTGCACGGCAAGGCTGGTGTTTTACTTTAGTTCTTAAATTTTTGCAGGGTTGCTTAAATTAAAAATATATGTACATATTGTCAGTGCTCGACATCTGCGAATAATTTTGTATATTAGTGGGTTTAGGCGTTTGTTGTTATTGATATTTCACCGCGCGCAAATCCCAACAACTATTGTACAAGCATAGAGACAGTCACCAAGAGAATAGCGAATTGTATATAAAGTAAAATACTCACACTTCTATCTCTGCAAACTTCAATCGCGCACGCAGAGTCTTACCAACTTGTAAATGGTCGCTCACATGCTATCGTTCAATATTTATCTGTATGCGTTTATATTTCATGTAAAGCCAATATGTGTTTGATTCGTTGTGTCTGTGACAATTGCTTATGGCTTATACGTCCAAAATAATCGGTTTTATACTGTGAGCCTAGCAACCGTCACAAAAAATGGGCTTGCTTATTAATATATGTATATAAAATTTCATCGAAAACAGTCAATATGTCGGTCTGTGTGTCTTTTGTACATATTCTGGTAGTCTCTGTAGTATCGTCCTAAACTTTTGCTGTATCAATTATTTCTGGAGAATTATTTAGTAGTCAGTAAATATAGAAGAGAACTAGCAAACATTATTAAAAAATGAAAAAAAAAAGTCACTTCGGTCGAATTTATGGGATATATAGGGTATCCCAACAATACAAAGGGGACATAACAACGCATGCCGAGTTCGCTAGTAAATAGAGAAAAGATTGATGTGATTCGAATTTAAGTATTCGGATTTAGATTTGAGTCTAAATTCGGATCCGAGAATTCATAGAGTCGAACTCATGATTTCAAATTCGTGAATTCAAATTCTTGTGCATACTTTGGATTCGCCATGATCACATCTTTTTCAGAAACCATTCAAAACCATTTGTACCGACATCCCGAAGCATACTCCGTCCAACCGCATGAACTAAGCCTCAACTGGACCAAATTTTGTACAATTTTTGACTGCAAGTTGGAAAACTATGTACCTTTCCAACTCTCTAAGTCACACATAGAGCCGCTACCAGAAAATGCGCTATTCTAAAAGATCTGTTTACCTTGGAATGCACCTTGTAAAAAAAAGTGATCGCAAATGATTCCTTTCAGACCTTGCAATGTAGTTGCAACCATATTATACATTGATATTCAAAATACTCAGATAAAATATATAAAAATTTTATGGCTCCACTTATTGCAACACGATGTCAGTGACTTTTTGAATTTCCCGCGTAGTAAATGAAGAAAATGGGAAAAAAAATGAATTTCGTGTGCTCATCAAGCATTATTTTTTTCTTAAAAAGTCCACCGCTGATACCAAGGAAATGTTTGATAAATAAAATGGGAACTTTTCATCATTAATTTCAATGGTTACGAAGTGATTTACTGAATTTTTGAGCGTCCCAGTACAAGTATCGCCGAACTTTCCTGTCGTCCAAAAGAGGTCGTCACGCCAGAAATCGTCGATAAAATCCATGGAATGATATTGGACGATCTGAGAATGAAAGTGAGTGAGGTGGCAGAGGCTGTAGTTATCTCAACTGAACGATTACATCACATTTTATATTGCACACACTCGACCATAAGCGCTACGGTGTGACCACTTCAAAGGAATGTTGGGTGATGTTCAATCGCAATACGAATGAGTTTTTGCTACGTTTCGTAACCGTGGACGAAATATGGATCTATCAAGACCAAGGTCATGGCTTGAAAAGGGTTAAACCATCACCGGCGAATATTATTTAGAAAAGATGCACAGTTTCGACACTGATTTGAATCAAAAACGATCGCACTTGACGAAGAGAAAAGTGCACTTCGAGCTACTCGATGCACGGGTGCACAAGTGTGCAGTCGCCATGGCCAAAAACCATAAATTGGGCTACGAACTATTTCCTCTTCATTGCAGCCTGCAGAAATGGCTCCAATGAAGAGCTCATCACTGCAGAATAAACTATTTTGAGGAACTTGAGAAATCCTAACATAAAAACACTGTATTAAATATATCAAGCTAAAAGGAGACTTTGTTGTGAAACAAAAAACTTTTTTGTCGAAAAAAAAATGTATCTTTTATTCAAAACGCCACTGACTTAACAAATTGCTTTCGTACCATCAATCAACCCAACCCATAACTCTTTTTCGAGTTGTTTGAAAACTTTTTATAGCATCCCTGGCTCTAATTTAATTAGGAGTTCACAAATACAGAAAACGGGGAAGCACAGCAACTACAATAGCGGCAATCACTACTATGTCAAGGTGTAACATTGGAAACTTCTACAAAATTAAAGTGACTTGGCGAAGTTTTTTGTGTAACAAGTGGACTTTTTTTAAAGTTCGTTTCGAGTGATACTTGACTGTGCCATTCTGCCAGCCTCGATGACGCTTCTATGATCGAAGTTGTAAACAAATTAAATGCAGCCTAACTTAGTTTCACCGGGCTGTGCTCGGCTGCTCATGTATTGTGTTGGGGTATTGGTTAAAGCGAAAGTTTCATTTTGCACATTTTACATAAATGCATGCGCCGCATTTGCCACAGGCCACTCTCCATTTGGAGCATTTGCGGTCAGCTTATGGAGGAGCTCTTGCTTCAAAGTTTACGTTTCGCAACTATTTCAATAATGGTCAACGAAGATGGTTTGAGTCAATAAAATTTAATCGTGGTTTTGCCTCTATGTTCATGAAGCTTTTAGAATTTATGCATATTAATGTCTACGTGTCGCTTAATGAATTTTTAATTGACTACAAGTATGCAAAGTATCTGCATAAAAACTCTATTAACACCAGCATTTATTTACTTTAAATGATTCGACTTTTCTATAACATTTTGTCATTTGGTATATTGTTTGAATGATCTAATTGAAAATGCTATCGTACGCACAATGACAGACGATTCCGAATTGATCTACGAGGCCAATTCTTTTGCGTTGAATACGCCTGAATCCGCGATCCTTAAGTGCTGGAAAAAATTGTGCGAAGTTCACCGCTCCATAACCGTCATCAAATGCTGTAAAGATAACATCGATCACATGATCCGATACTGGTATACCGACAACAACTTTGGCAATCTGTTTAAACATTCTTTGATTGATAGCAAATTGATGTGCTAAGTAGAATGCCAATGATGCCTGTATCTTATCCACCTGTCTGCTGAACATCAGAAAATTGGTGAAGTCCTCACGTCCTATACCAGAGGTACTATCCTTGTACTTTTGGCGTACTCGATCGATCATCTCAAGTTTCTTATCCAAATTTATAGTCGAATAGCCGAGAATCGATTTAATGAAAACCAATTCCGACATACTCTTCTGACGCTTGGTCAGCATTTTGTACTCAAGTGCACAGCATTCAATTCGTAATTGCCGCTGAAAGTTCTGAAATTCCTGAAAACTTAAGCGTTTAGTACCATTCGTGCCAAAGAAATATTTTTTTAAGCTTTCGTTTTCCAGTGTGACAGTGTCCTGTAGTACATTGCCCTCGAAAATGCCTAGCAATAGTTCCAGCGTTTCCAATTCAATTTCACCGTCGTTATTCTTACCCAGTACGCGAAATCCGATTTCAATATAACGTCGCGATATGGCCAATACCGTAAGCAAAAAGAGATAGTCATTGTAACTGATTAGATGATTTGGATGGATTTTTGTAAAAATGCTGTTAGCAGGCAGATATTTGCTTTTGTGTTTGGGTTGTTCTGTTAAATCGTTATATTTGTTTAAACCCAGACCCTCAGGTTGTCGGACATTCGGTACAACTGAACGAACGAAGTCTTCGGGCGACATGAAGACTTCCCAGTGGCCATTGCTCTGCAGTACGCGATATGTTGCAAAGTAACCGAAGAGTTTGCGATGCTTTGAGTGCCTGCGCAAACGATTTTCATATGATGTCATTCTACTGTTGCGAAATCCAGAAGCCCGCTCAGTATTATTATTGTCAACGGTTTCATTTGGTGTTTTCGTGGATTCTATTACTTTGGGTTTCGCTTTGAAACCAGCGGGTTTTAACAAATCGAAAAAGGTTTCTTTAAGTTTCTTAGGTGTAAATTTGGTAGGACGTTCATCGTCCTCTGCATTCTCATTCTCCACAGCAATCTCAGAATCCTCGGCATCTTCAGCATTTCCAGCAGCATCAAAATCCTCAGCATCCTCATCATTGTCTACACCATCGTCATCTACCTCATGCATGGCATGCAACGTTGGAAATATGTTCCAAGTACAATTTCTGTGTAACAGCCACTGATTGGATGCGGCCGATTTTCGATTTCGATTGTTAAACGCTCGCAGCCGCTTGCGAATGCTTTCGAACATACAATTCTCATTATTCGGTGGACTTTTGCGTCGTCGATTACTGATAACTGCGCTGGCCGAACGTGAATTTTGAATAAATATATTACGTGCCATAACTGCGTTTAAAACCTGCTAATAAAATAAATTATTACTTTAAAATTTAAATTCATTAAAATATATTTTAAAACTTGATAAAAATTTCGAAACGTTTTCCAATTATACTTTACGAATTTACAAATGTTATTTACTTCATAAAAATTCGTTTGATAATAATTTGCACCCATTCACTGGCGTTCGACTACACTGTGACTGCCAACATTTCCGTAGATAAGATGCAGCACAGCTAAAATGCATTTTTAAGCTGTGCTGTCGCTTTGCTGTGAAGATCTTCGCAGCACGAAAGCACATCAAGAGCAATTCTGACACAGCACGACAGTCGAACTTCGGCTCTTTGTTAAATGTAAACTATGTGCAAGCCGAAGTAAATAGATAAAGATAAATTAAAGTCTTTTCTGAGAAATGCAGAGCGAGGAGTATTAATATTGTTAATCGCAGTTATTATTGTAACTACATATTTATTTATTAACCTATTCTGATCATGAAAATGATATCATAACATAACTCTTTCAGCAAATTATTATAGTTTCCTATAGTATTGGCTTAGTTTGTAGTGAAGATATGTTACTTGATCAATCAATAATGCCATATTCTGTAGCGGATTGCCTAAAAATGGTACAAGAAACCTTCTTTAGAAAAATACTTGGATTTAAGGCGGGAAATGGTATTTCAAATGGGCATTAATTTTGAATATATTCTATGGAAGATTAAATTGCCGATTTCATAAATTTAGAACATATATATTTCACATTGTCCTTCCCAGCATTGATCAAGTGACTTATTGCACTGTCGATGCAGTTGGAAACCTTGCAATTTTTATAAAAATTTGTGTACTGTTCGCCACTCTTTTTCCGAGTTACGTAATACTAACGTTCGAAATAATCGTTTAAGCGAGGGATCAGTTCCACAAATTATTGGAAAATTCATTGTAAGCAGCTCGGATGCTGATCGAGCAGTCCCTGTACGATATTGACCTGGCTAGAATATTGTTGCCGTTGCTGAAAATGTGGCTAAAGGCCTTATACGATCCGTTAAAGATCCAGTTGACATAAGAACTGAAGCTCCAAGACCACAAAAGCCCGTCATATATTAGATGATCGGGCTCTGAAGCAGTTGGAAATGCATCGAAATTTTGGTGAAAATTCATGTTCAGCGATGAAGCACATTTTTGGTAATACGACTTTGTGAACAAGAAAACCTGCCACATTTGACTTTAAATGGATGATATTATATAATCGGATAATCGGCATGTGGTTCGAACACAACGGCACAGCGTGTCATACATGGGATATTACATTGGATTTGTTGCAAAAAACGTTTCGCATTATTTTCAAAAAAGGCAATGTAGAATGATGTCATAGATCGTGTGATTTAACGCCCTTAGACTTTTTTCTCTGAAACTACACTTTAAGTCGTGCCATAACTTCTATGGCAACAAAGCAACAACAATTGACCAGCTGGAGAATACAATACATCGTTTGATCAAACAATTGGTGAGATTCAGCCTTACTATGCAACAGAATCATACAAAATTTGACCTATTGGAATCGAGAGCTGTAAACGAATCCGTGGCGGCCATTTCAATGATATCATTTCAAAACATAATGTTGCGATACATTCAATAGATACTTTAAACCGCAATAAATCCACAACTCATTTTATTCAATTTCAAAGTTCAGCGACGCTTAATGGGAAGCCGTTTACGTATTTTTAAGAATTAAGATTTACTTGTCGTAGAGTTATCATATGATTACAGCAAAGTTACATTTCTACCACAGCCACAAATTGTATATTTTGTCTGTCTGTATATAAATATGAACGCACTTTAATAAGTATCTGTGTCAATGACTTCATAAATGTATATAGCTATGTCTTCTGACCGTCGTACACTATATTGCACTATATGTATACATTGCATATCTGTGCAAATTCGATTAGAGTATTAAATATAATCAGCAAATGTTTGAACTACTCTCAATGAATAACACCCAAGGGAAATTTGCAAACAATAAAGGATCTATACACAAAGCAACCATTCAAATCCATTGTGAAAAAGAAAGAAAGTTTAGTGCCTAAAGTTTCATTTACTACATTGATACCTTTTTGGCTTCGGCTTTTCATTTTGATGAAGATGAATTGCTAAAATTGTTTGATAGTGGTTTGAGAATCCGTACTATGAAATATAGTAGGCAACTACATACATTCAATTTAGTGCAAAGGAACTTTATTCATCAATCGAAATTTCTGTTTGCAATGTATTGAGACTACAAATGAAAATTTAATATTATTCGATTATGTAGTGCAACCATTTGACACGCAGGTATAATTTTTTAAGGACTAGTCAGACGGTGTCAGTTGTACGTCTTGTGTTATCTGAGATGTGTTTAGTGCAGTTGTCAAAATATCACATAAATAAATTACTTGTGAGATGAAATTTCAAGTTACTCTTGTAGCAGTGCGACACCTAGAGACGTCTCTAGACGGAGAACTTTTCTCTTAGACATACATACTGAAGGACGGGCGGCCGGACGGACGAAAATGACGCTAATCACGAATCCTACGCTATGTTTAAATGAAAATCTTGAAATAGAAAGCATAATTTAGCACACTTATTTAGCACTATTGTGTTGAAAAAATATGAGTAGCCTGTCTTTAATTAATGTACTCAATGTACAAACTTGTATTCAGTAAAAAGCTCTTACCAAGGTACAAATTGATATCACACTTACAATCAAAATAAAAAATATGCACACGCAGCTCTTTGAATTATCATTACAAATTATACAAACAATTTCATCGTTCTTCGTTATCTTTCTGCGTACAGCAAAGCGTCTATACCAAAGTAAAAAACAACAACTTCACATGAAACTAAGTTCTGTTGTTTCTGGCAGAAGTAGATTTAATAGACAAGAAACACAAAGCAATACGGAAAAGCCTTCTATATTATTTGAGTAATACTTATATTATAGCGTGTCGTTTGTTTCCTTGTTGGTTTTTGATATCAATTCGCACATTGTGTCAAATGGTATTATCAGTATGTCTGAAAGTTTGTAAAGCATTAAAGGAGTCATTGTACACCCCATAAAGTATATACGTATATTTTTGATCAGCTCGATTAGACGAGTCTATCAAGCCATCTTCGCCTGTCTGTCCGTCTGTATGTGGCTGCGCGTTTTTAGGGCATCAATTTTTAAGATATCCGGTTGTAAGTCGGCACATAGACGTCTTATTACACGTATTTGATCATCTAATTCTAAATTAGCTTTTCATAGAATAAATAATTTTAGTTTTTGGCTTTATAAAACAACAACAACCAATTTAAGAACTTTTTGCAAATTTTATTGATTGGAACATTATTCGAATAGTTGTTTTGTTTCGAACGTTCGTTTGTGTGTCGGCTGGTTAATTATAAAAACAACTTCTGATGGATCAACTCGACTGACTCTTTGATTTTAAATATTAAAAACAATATTGGAGTAATGGGAGCACGCGTGGCCCAGTGTCCTAAGACGCGCTGCACTTACACATGCATAGTATTGCAAAGGCTTTGCGTCAATTCGAGTCAAGGTTCGGGCATGCTAGTTAAGTTTTTATTTGTAAGAGTGCTTTGTGAAAAGCAAACGCCATGAGTGTTATATGTTTGTATCGTTTTTTTGTCGTATCGTAATGAGAGCGGAAGATTAAAAAAGAACTGCAAGGATTTCAGTTTAAATAATACTAATACAATATCATGAGTAGAATCCGATTTAGATTACACTGTTTGACATAATTAATTGAATTGTTGATTATCAGCTCATTTCTATAAAATATTTATTACTGAATAAAATTTTAAAATTATAAACAATTTTAAAATTCATTATAGAAATTGACCAATTAAAGAACAGCCACAATTCGCTAACTGAAAATTCTCTGGCAGGCACACTGACAGATAATGCCGAAATGCTCATAGATGCCAATACTTCTGTACTTCAAGCGCCTGAATCCGCGATCTCTCAGTGCCGGGAAAAATTCAGCAGTGTTCAGTCCGCCATAACCGTCACCGAATGCTGTAAAGATAACATCGCTCACATGATCCGATACTGGTATACCGACGATAACTTTGGCAATATGTTTAAATGTTGGTTGATCGACAACAAAATGATGTTCTAAGTAAAACGACATTGCCTCCTGTACCTTGTCCACCTGTCTGCTGAACATCAGAAAGTTGGTGAAGTCCTCACGTGATATTACAGTGACATGATTCTTGTACTTTCGCCGTACTCGATCGATCATTTCAAGTTTCTTATCCGAATTTTTATTCGTATAGCCGAGTACCGATTTAATGAAAATCAATTCCGTCATTCTCTTATGATGCTTAGATATAATTGCATACTCTAGTGCACAGCATTCAACTCGTAATCTCTTCTGAAATTTCTGAAAATTCTGGTAACTTAAGCGTTTGTTACCGTTCGCGCCAAAAAAATATGTTTTTAAACTTTCGCTTTCCAGTGTGACTGCGTCTTCCAGCACAATGCCCTGGTAAATGCCGAGCAACAGTTCCAGCGCTTTAAGTTCAAGTTCACCTTCGTCATGCGGATCCAGTACGCGAAATCCGATTTCAATATAACGTCGCGATATGGCCAATGCCGTAAGCAAAAACAGAAAGTCATTGTAGCTGATTAGATGATTTGGATGGATTTTTGTAAAAATGCTGTTAGCAGGCAGATATTTGCTTTTGTATTCGGGTAGTTCTACTAAATCAATAAATTTGTTCAGACCCAGTCCCTCAGGTTGTTTGGCACTTGGTACTATTGCACGAACAAAGTCTTTGGGCGTCATGAAGATTTCCCAATTGCCATTGTTTTGCAGTATTCGCAGTGTTGCAAAGTAACCGAAGAGCTTGCGATGCCTTGAGTGCCTTCGCAAGCGATTTTCATATGAAGTTATTCTATCGTTGCGAAATCCAGAAGCACGTTCAGTATTACTCATATTGGTATCGGTTTCACTTGCTTTTTCTGTGGATTCCATAACTTCGTGTTTCAATTTGTAACCAGCGCGTTTTAACAAACTAAATAATTTTCGTAGACGCTTCTTAGAAAACAAATTTTTAGGTCGCCTGTCGGCCGCAGTGAGCACATCATTGTCTGCAGCATCATCTGTTTTCTGGATGGCATGCAACGTTGGAAATATGTACCAAGTACGATATTTGTGTGACTGCCACTGACTGGATGCGACCGATTTTCGATTTTGATTGTTAAATGCACGCAGCCGCTTGCGAATGCTTTCGAACATACATTTCTGATTATTCGGTGTATTTTTGCGTTTTCGATTACTGAAAACCGCACTGGCGACGCGTGTATATCCAAATAATATATTACGAGACATGTCTGTGATTAAAATCTGCCAATAAAAGCCATGCAAAATTTAGAGTCATTTAATAAATTTATAATGCTTGACAAAAATTTCGAAACATTATCTAATTAGATCTACCGTATTTACAATACTTTAAAGCGTAAATTGTAGGCTTAGTCTACTTGGTACATTTGAAAAAAAAAAAACGTGGTTTAGCACGACTGGTTGAGCACTCACTTACACAGAAGACTATCAGTGCGTAAAAAGTTCTACTAAACAATGCCAAAGTATTGAAAATGCTGTGCGTAGATCCACAGCCGAACTCTGCGGACATCTATTCATGCGATCCACCATCGCTGGCACAAATTCGGAACGGCTGATGCGATTGTCGCCGTTGTTATCGAACACAGTGAAGAGAACATCTATGACATGATCACTAAGTTCGACATCAACAACGACTTTTGCAACATGCCGAAATGTCTCCCGATCGATTGCTACATTGGCTAAAAAGAAGAACTCCAGTGCAGTCTTTATCAAACTTATGTGGGATGCAAATGAATAGAAGTCAAGATATTCTTTAAGAGAGACACCTTTGCCTTGTCCTTCGTATCTATGTTTGACACGATCCAACGTTTTTAAACGTTCCGCTTGTTTCATGTTTGCATAGGCCAGCAAGGATTTCGCAAATCCCACCTCGGATATGTTCTCCTTTTTGCATTTACTCTCCTTATATTGCTCCATAGTGAACTCCAGCCTCAGGCAGTCACTCAAGAACTGATGTTGAAATTTTAAAAATTTATTTATATTAACCTTTTGATTGCCACGTGGCCCGAAGAAGTAACTTTTCAACGAAGTATTGCTAAAATGTAATAATTTTGAAGATTTAATATGAGCTATATGCAGACTCATAATACTCTCAAACTCCTTAGCATCCACTTCACCGTCACCATCAAGATCAAACATACGAAAGGCAATATCAAAATAATGATCGGGTGTATTTATCAGTGCCATAAGAAAGACAAAGTCCAGAAATCGTATCAGCAGATATGGATTGATTTGCTGGAAAATATTATTGGGCGGCATATATTTGCTACTTCTTTCTTGTGGCGAGTGAACATATCGATAACGATCTAGGCCATATTGATCGGGCTGTGTCATGCTCGGATAGATGGCGCGTACAAAGTCGTACGGTGTCATGCAGATCTCCCAATGACCCGGTGATGTTTGAACTTTCAGTGTGGCAAAGTAGCGAAATATCTTGTCCAATGTGGAGTAGCGACGCAGTCGATTCTCATATGCCGCAATGCGTTGCTCGCGGAAACTCGATCTGTGCGGACTCACTATTTTCTTTTTCTTTTTCGCTTTATCGTTTGAGTTGGAATCTGGTTGATTTGATACAATATTTACTAACTTCAAAAACATGTTCGTTGTTCGATCCACTACTTCGTAAACTGGCGGTGTCCACTTGTTCCATTCGGTCAGCAAAAGAGTAAAAGTTGAAAGCGAACTGCATGCGCATATAAAACTTTTAAAATTGTAGTTCTTTTGTTTTGTACTTGGGCTCTGGTTCTCTGCATAATTTGTATTTATTTTTTTGTGGTAATTCAATATGTTCCTGGTACGAAATATCAATATTGAAATGATTTTGAAGCTTTTGAATTTCTGCACAAATTTGTTTGATAGTCTCGGTGAGTCCATTGATCGTATCAGAAGTCACTGTTATATGTTCCTTTATTACTGAGAAAGTAGCCTAAGAATTTGTGTGGGTGCATCGAATTTTTTAAATAATACTAATACTGAAAAGTTTTATTCAAAGTGTACTTAGCGGAGATTCAAATTTTAATTTAAGAATTCAACTTGATAACAACTTGAGTATAGCCAGTTCTCTGTTAGAGTACGGTCGGGGACATTAGCGATTCATCTGGCTGTGGTATAGCAGAACAGAACAAACACATATTTGTTTAAACTCATGCTTGGTCTACTGGAAAAGTAGACCCAATGAAAAACCGGGGTTTAACTTTAAATACAACTGGTTTGGAAATTAAATTTTTACACCTCGACCTGAATGGCCAAGGCTAAATTTCAGTTCTGATGATTAATTACTGATTTCCTTAATCCAAAAAAAAAAAAAGAAATGGCCAAAATTCGTTAAAAAAAATTAACAAAGATTAATATACCGTTGCCAACGAAAGCTTGACTTCAGCATGATGAAAACTCAAGTGACCACTGAATCCTTTTCAGCTAAACTGTCCGTACCTCCGTTTGATGGTTTGTGCTGTAGCATGTTTGTATGAATATAATAATGAATATTTTGGTCTTTATTCTGTTAACTGTAAGTAACGGCACCGCAAGGAACAACAGAGACTACAACTAGGCGTGATACGCCACGGTTTCGAACATAAAGAGAGAAAGTGACGGACGAGACAAGCATTGTTGAATAGTAAGTGAGTCGAAAGTCTGAGTCTGTTTGCTTTGTTCATCACACTGATCGCGATTGATCGTATCAAACCAAGTTACGACTGGTTAGAACTTGTTTGGTTTGTTTGCAATATTTTTTAAAGAACCAAGTGAAAAGAAGAATAGAATTTATTTGAGGCACAATGGTCTAGTATCTAACATAAATTATAATAAAATATACCGTATAGGTTCAGATCGGAATGCTATAAGGTTAAGCCTCTAAACAAGCTTGACCTCCATTTTTAGGTTTTCCTAAAATGTCCACCGACTGCTGATTATAGATATACTCGTATGTGGGGGTTAAAACACATCTCTTACACTATAAATACGGCTGCTATGCAGTTCTTTTGGTTACACCAGACCTTATAAAAGAGCCGCTTATAAAAAAGCTTCGTAGTCGGATTAACGCGAGCTGTTATTTGGGATATCGAAGGGCTATCGAGAACAACAGAGATATTAGTAACTTTTCGGAAAAAAAAAAATGATGTTGAGGTCGATACAAAATAAGCTTGAAAATTTGATCAAAAGTTCAAGCATCTGACCTAACGGTTTAAGCCCAAAGTTTAATTCTGCAATGATGAAATGTAAGGAAATGAAAATTCACTTGTTAAAAAGACGATGAAGGGATCAATAACGCCAAAGAGAAGTATTTCTAAAACAACCAATTAATGATGGCACTTTTTCAGATTTTATTAATAATTTAATAATTTAAAAGCTTAAGAATAACAAAAATACTGACACCGATGAGCTGGCAGCTGAGTTTTTCAAGACCGGTTTTCGAAGTCCTGGCATAAGCAATAAGTCCTGCAAGAGATGGTCAAATAAATGCATGCCAAACTATCAGAATCTCAGTGTTCTTTGTCCTATCTTCAGGAAAGGAATCAACACTGTCTGCACGAACTGCCGTAAAATAGGTCTCCTTTCAATGAGATATAAAATTCTGTTCTGCGTAATGTGTAAATGGCTGGAGCCATAAATGGATACACTGATAGAAAAGTATAGTGTGGCCTCAGACAAGACAGGCCGACCAGTGACCAAATTTTCACTCTACGACAAATCCTGGAGAATATCTGTGACAAAAAACAAAAAATACTCACCAACTATTTATTTGCAACGTCGATAAGAAAGAAGTTATTCAACGCCCTATCTGAACTTAGTATCCCAGAAAAGACCGTTTATCTTTGCTTGATGACGCTAACACACACACAAAGAGTCCTCAGAGTAGAAAACAATCTCTACGAGCACTTGACTACAAAGAAAGGTTTCAGGCAGGGTGAAGCTTTATCGTGCGACTTTTTTAATCTCTTGATAGAGTACATCCTACGCCAATGCCCAAACGAAGAAGGTCGAGCACGATCTTCCATAAGGAAGTGATGCTACTCGCATATGCTGATGACATTCACATCATCATGAGGAACGACTTACCAAGGTGATATCGGAGTTTGAGAAACAGTCACGAAACATTAAACGAAGACATTGCGAAGTACTTGGTGTCCACTCACAATACATTTTAAACAGCCTCTAAGAACGGAGAATTTCAACTTCAGTATTGAAAAAAAAATTTTTTTTTTTGGAAAATTTTTAATAATTTATTTACACTTTAATCTGAATTCAGTATTATATTCAGCAACATCAATAACTTTTAAATACTGAGTTTGAAAGAGATTGAATGGTTTTTTTTTACATTTGGTTTCGCCATTTTGTTTTTGTAAAATTTTACATAAGATTTGTATTCAGTGACTATTATTTCCCCTATGAAATTCGAACTTTTTGAATAGATTTACTTGAAACATTCGAAGCAGGTTTTGATTTGATGAAATGTTTCAAACTTGGCAGTTTTTACTTCCCTTTTCCATAAGCCAAATGAAGTTTATGATATTTTGTAGGTGTCATGGCCGTAATGCCCAACATACGGCTATTTGTTTCATATAAAAATACTTTATGTTGAGTGTTGGAATTAGTTTTAAAGGATTCATTAGAGATGATGTAACTTGCACTAAATCGCATCGGGTAAATCTATGATTATTTTCATGTGAAAGCCTACTTCATAAGCTTCAATTTTCAGTATCTGTCATTTCACTGAAGTGTAAACAACATATTTTTTTTTGCTCTGTGAACATGTCGACTTTTGTTCCAACGAAACGCAATTTGCGGGAAGGTTTGCTTTTTTGCTTTTTTGCTTTCATTTGAAGCAAAAAGCAGCTGAAGCCTATCGTACGTTTTGTGAGGCTTATGGGGACTATGCTCCATCGATTTCAACTTGTGAGTACTGGTTTCGTCGGTTTAAAAGTGGTGATTTTGATACGGAAGACACAGAACGTCCGGGCCAGCCCAAAAAGTTTGAAGATGAGGAATTGGAAGCATTACTCAACGAAGATCCGTGTCAAATCATTCAAGAATTGTCAGAATCACTGGGAATTGACTTGTCAACAATTGGCAAACGCCTCAAAGCCATGGGAATGATTCACAAGCACGAAAACTGGGTGCCGTATGAATTGAAGCCAAGAGACTTCGAAAGGAGATTTTTCACTTGCGAATAGCTGCTTCAAATCCATAATCTGAAGAGTTTTTTGCATCGTATTGTTACTGGCGATGGAAACTGGATCAATTACGACAACGCAAAGCGAAAAAAATCATGGGGACCACCCGGGATGCATCAGCATCGACAACTAAGCCGAATATTCACGGTGTGAAGCTCATGCTCTGTATTTGGTGGTATCAGAACGGTGTTGTGTACTATGAGCTGCTTCAACCTAACCAAAATAACACTGGTGAAAGTTACCAACAACAATTGATGCAATCGAGCCGAGCATTGAAGCAAAAACGGCCAGAATATGCTAAAAGACACGACAAGGTGGCTTTTCAACATGACAACGCTCAGCCACATGTTGCAAGATCCGTCAAGGAAACATTGGATGCTTTGAATTTGATGAGCTACACCACCCGCCTTACAGCCCAGACATAGCCCCTTCTGACTACCGCTTGTTCAGATCGATGACCCACGCCCTGGCTGAGCAGCGCTTTACTTCTTACGATGGATACCAAAAAAAAAAATGGGTCGATTCGTGGATTGCCTCAAAAGACAAGCCGTTCTTCCGTTGCGGATTCCATATGCTGCCAAAAAGATGGGAAAATTTGGTAGCTAACGATGGACAACACTTTGAATAGTAAACATTGTAGCATTTTTTTTATATAAACGCTCAAAAATCGAAAAAATTCCTTTAAAATTAATTCCAACACCACAATATTTTCTCATAAAATATCAAACAATCGTTTAGTTTAAATGTGAGTACTACTCAAAATGTGGTCTGTGCAACTATTTTCTTTTGATTATTTTCGATCCTTTCGACTTAATTTTCTAGTATTTTGAACGGCGAACACATTGTGGTCACGCAAAAGCCATAAAGCGAAGTGTGCTCCTCAATGGCATCAGCTTTCAACTCAAACTCAATATCGAACACATATGTATCTATGTACACTGTGTATGTGTTGTGTATGTGTGTGAGTGTGTGTGTGTGTGTGTGAGAAAGAATAAAGTGTTGTTGAAGAGCTTTGCGTGTAGCCACTAACTGCGCTTTTTTGTAGCACACTCTGCGGCGCTGTCGATAAGCACTCCACTCCACGTTCAAAACGTTCACGAAAGTCCTTTATGCAGCTTAAAATTTCTTTTACTTTTGATTTTTTTTTATGCGAAATTTTAGCTTTGGAATATTTCAGATACTTTTCAAATAAGTTTCCTTTTTATACGATATATATTCACACATAGTGTGATATGGGATTATCAGTTTGGCTGAAAGTTTCTAATGCATTAAAGTAGGCATCGTAGACCCCATAAAGTATATATATACTTGATCAGCTTATCAAGACGAGTTGAACTAGGCAGATAATTGCTGCGCATTTGTTTTGTTTTATGAATTTTTGAAATGTCTGGCTGAATTTTTGTAGTTAAGCTTCTTTTGGTCCCATGTTCCTGGACCATCCACTTTTTGGGTAGCTATGCAAACCTACCATCTGAATGTATGATCTAAAATTTCATGTGAATGAGATTAGAGCCTCGGTTCAACCGAAATAAACATATTTTTTGACGAATCTACGTAATTCATTGGACCAGTAATTGACTTGATTTGACTTACTCATTCATATATCGTATATATAGGCACATGCATCTTCTACTTTATTTGTCATTTTAAATGCTCTAAACGTATGCCAATTTATTGTGACATTTGATTTGCATTTGACACTTCGTTAAACTGGCACGCATTTCTGCTTCTTTCTTTCTTTTTTTTTTTTTTTGTTGTATTTCGTCTTTTTTTGCATTTTTTTGGCACAAAATAAATCCACTTACATGTATCGATAAACTCACGTAAACCAATTGAAATTCCCTTGGCAAGTGCAAATGAAACGAGCTGCGAAATTTCTATTCCGCAATAGCGCCTCCATCCGCGTTCTCCTTGTTGAGGTACTTAAGCCATAAAAACAAATCTAAATACTGTCAAAGGGCTGTCAACCCTTTTGTCCGATTGCCATTTATTTATGTAGATTTTTATAGGTGTTCGTGTGTGCTTTAGCACCCCAAGCTTTAGGTAGTATTATTTGTGTCTGTATCTGTTTCTTTGTATTCGTTTGTGTGTGATTGTGTGTGTTCAGGTGACAGGATGCAAAACAACACGCGCCGCACATAAACAACAATCACGACATGACAAAAAATAAAAAAAAAAAAAAAATAAGAATGAAAAAGAAAAACGTCAGTTGAACCGAAGCTTTAATACCATGCACACTAAATTGCAAATCGTATTGAATGACTTAAACGTGGATGGTGGATATGCGAGTTACCTGCAAAATTGAGCGGGATATGCCGCTTAGTATAAGTATGTGAAACTGCCGCTTATATGAAGCCATAATCAGTAGCGGCGCGAGTGTGCGGGTGTGCGAGTGTGTATAGCAGAAAGGGCCTCAAAACGGTGAAATTATATTATTATTATTATTATATGTCATGCTTGATTTTCATTGGGCTTCTATTAATTATACTAATTATATACCCACTTCAGCTTTTTGGACTGAGCTGAAATTTAATATGAATCCCCTGATACTATAATATTATGGTACTTATGAGACTTAAATCAAAATGGCGCAGTCCATATGGTGAACAACACCGAATAAAATACAGACATTTAATCAATACCTTGGTGTGAGTGAATTAAATTTCAAGTTATCCGAATAACAGCGACACAAAGAATATGCTTCGCTAACGCTTTAGGTAGTATTATTTGTGTCTGTATCTGAGTATCTGATCGGAGTAGGAACAATCGAGAACTTAATCATCCGCCGCATCCCTGTAATCTCGTGTTAAGTCGTTTCATTTGCTTTCTGTGTGTAAGATCGTTTTAATCTTGACATGGCGACCTTCAGTAGACATAGGCATCTGATTATTAAAAATAATAACGCTCATTCAGAAACCTACTCCAACATAGTTTGTCGCATCAAACGTTTTTAATTGAGCTTGTGTTCAGTTGTGTTAGCTGTTAAAAATTACAAGGGCGCCGAATTAGGTTACAGGCGCACAAGACCTTCGCGCCGTCTCTGGTCACCATATCGAATTTCAAGCTATTATTGACTTGACTAAAGAAGTTTTTTATATAAAAACACAAAAGTGTACGGTGTGTGTCTTCCCTAAAAATTGGTGAGACACGGCCGTATAAAGTATCCATATTGAAATTTTAAACTGATTTTGACTTAAATAAAGTTTTGATACCAAAACTCCAAGTGGTCGTTCGGTTCGTATGAGGGCTCCCGCATACAAGGGATATCAATATAAGCTTAACATAAAAATAAGTCTATATGCCGGTTTCAGTTGTACTATATCTAAAAACTTTTCCAATTTTTTTTTTTTTGGTGTAAGTGAAATTAAGAAACTTTGAGTTTATAGAATTTCTAAAGATTTTACTTTACGATTAAGATACGAATATGTATTTGAAACATCTGATAGTGGTATATAGGCTGTCTTAGCTCAATGCTGGTAAATTCGTAATTGTAGAAAATCTCGTGAATTGGTCCATAAAACACAAACTGAGTACTATTTAATCAAATTTATTGTGTAGTCGTCAAAGTAGGCCACTCCCAAAATAATATGTCAACTAATATTCCATTTATCTAAACATTTTTAAGTGCTATTTTCGGAATCGTCTTCAGTTCTCGCCGCAAATTCTTTTTTTTTTGTCTTGTGTCGACTGAAAGTGTTAATTTCAGTTTTGGAAATAAAAATAGTGTGTCGGAACCATATCAGACAATATTTGATGAGTTTTTGGACAGTAAAACGTTGCTTAACCTTGTGGGGTGATGTGTTGTCGTGGTGCAAAATTGAAGAGTTTTCTGTCCAAAAATCTGGCCTTTTTCGACGAATTTTCTCTCTCAAACGCCGCAAGACAATATTCTTAATTTATCGTGTAACCTGCTAGCAAGTATTTAGAGTGGACAACACCACGTTAATCATAGAAACAAAAATTACTTTACTTTTGATCGACGTTGGCGTGAGTTTTCGGTGTTGGCTCAGTTGGAAGGCGCCATTCCGACTGGTTTGGATGTTAAACTCGTAAACCCATGTTACATAACCATGTTTCATCACATTGCGTTTTATGAATATGAAGTTGAAATTGACTGGTCGTTCTACCATGGCTTTGGTGACCTTCATTCGATCGAGTATTTGAAGAAAATTGAAAAAAAAAAAATTCATAAAAATCGCAAAACAAACTGAGCGGCAATAAATGAGCAATTTAGTATCAATAATTAATGCACAGTTGTAAAAGAGTTTTGTTTGTTCCTAAATTCAATTTTAAATATTTATTTAATTCTTCTTCTTTCGAAATTTTATCAACTAAAATACTATCAAAAACACACTCAACTGTTGCTGGCCAACATGTTGGCAAGTGCGCCCAGAACAGTTTCGAGCCTAAAGTCGAGCTGCTCGATCGACATGCACTACAATGTGATTCGCCATTTACAGCACAACAGAGATAGAGAATATTTTTTTCTCTACTCTTCCAACTGAATGCAAAAGAACCGAAAGAAACAATAAAAAAGGTAGCAGATATAGAAAATTGAGAGAGCTGAGGCTGAGAGAGAGAGTCTTTGTAATTGGCCAAGGGCATTACCTGGTTTTGACCTTCCTTCCTTCCCCTTCACATTCTAAAAAAAAAAAAAAAGTCAAGCAAATACATATGTTGTGTTTAAGAGGGTTTAAGAGGGTGTAACTGATTTGCGCTTGCCTATTTACATAAAGATAATTAGGTGGACGTACGAAAATTGATGCTCAGTTCTTTAGAAATATACGGATATACATTTTTTTCAATAATTCAAAGTACGACAATATGACAATATTTTTACTCTACCTAATTGTTTGCAAATTCAAGAATTCATCTTACGAAGTTTTAGCTCAAAGTTTGGAAAACTTTGTACATAGTCAGTCAGACTGACACAATCCGAATGACTCGACTTGTCGCACTAATCAAAAATATATATTCTTTCTAGAGTATCCAATGACTCCTAGACTTACAAACATATCTAAAAACAAATAAATATCCTTCACAACAACATGTGTGTAGGGTACAAGGAAACAAGTAAACATGGGCAATGAAAATCGACACAGCTGAGTGAAGTGGCATAAATTAGCTTGAACAAAATGTTCAGCGCGGCTGTTTCATGCGTCAGGAAGCGGATATGCCCCCCACCAATTTCTTTTCACCTTCATCAACCTCAGAGTTTGGATACTACTTTCTTCATTGACATACATCACGCAAACTGTCACCATTCAAAAAAGTGTTTTAATATTGGCTCGTATCTTCATCATTTTGAATACTGCGGCTGTTGAAGCTATTAAATTACTTAGTTGCAAAGTGCATCACATGCAATTGCCGACTATAGCGCTATATATCTGATTTGAGAGTGCCCTGCTGAAATCCTTTCAAAATCCGCTCTAAGTTGCTCAAGTGGTGCGAAAATTATGCAGCGCTTCAAATATTCAAATATTCAAATATTCAAATCGAAGCGATTCAATTCAATGCAATGCAATGCGATTTGATTTGTCAACGACAGCAGAATTATAATCCCAAAATATCGATGCCAATATTCAGATTGATCTACTGAGAGCATATATCTATATGCATATAGTTATGTACATGAAGTCGCCCGCAGTCATTCTATAATAAGTTACTGAGTTGGCAGAAAATTCACATTACTACAATTTGGTTCTAATGTTCGGTTTTGACGGTGTTTTTTTCGATTTTAACATTGTTGTTTCTGTGATACATTTTGTATGAACAATGGAAAATATATTTCATTGTGGCAGCAGGTCAAATTTTGTACATATTTGCATGTGTGCATTTGACAGCGTCATTTTACCTACAGATGTATCTGCAAAAATAGAATTTTGAAGTGTTTTTGGAAAATATGAAACATGTAAAATGTTTTAATGGGAAAGAGCTTAGGCACTACAGTGAAATTGAATATGCGAAAAATCTGCTCGATAATGATTTTGTTTGTATAAATGAACTGCAAAATATTGTACCTCAATAATGCAGTAAATGCTGAGGACTTAGTGTAAGCGTTTTTCAAATCAATTGTTTGAGGAGGATTGTTTAGTTTTTAAATACCTAAATGAGATTTGCATATACAATTGATTTAAATTCTTCGTAGAAGTAAAAGGTATCTATATAAAAATAAAATGTTCACACCTTTTTAACCCCTTTAAACACAACATATCAGCTGGATTTTTTTTTTTTTTTTTTTTTTGAAAATGTGAAGAGGATGAAGCTAGGTAAAACCCAATCGTAAAGACCTGATGACTCTCTCTCTCTCTTCCTCTCCATCTCTCTTTGTTTCTCTCAGCTCTTTCAATTTGCTTCAAATAAAAACAAAAATGCCAAAGTGAACGACGGCACTGAAATAAGCAACAGACGAAAATGTGTTGTTTTGGTTTGGCGCCACTGAATACACACAACGAAAAATTTGATTTGTCAATTTCCTTATTTAAATTTTTCTATGCACTTTAACGTTTAGCCCTTGGTCTCAAATAATTAAATAATCTAGCGTAGTCCGCATAGCTGCTCTCTTTTTAGATTCTTTCGGTTCGTTTGTTCTCAGTTGGAAGAATAGAGCAAACAATATTATCAATCTCTGTCGTGTTCTAAAGTTCGATTCACATTGCAGAGCATGTGTGTCGAGTTGCTTAACGTTTGGCTCCAAACTGTTGTGAGCGCACTTGCCAACATGTTGGTGAGCATCCGTTGAGGATGTTTTTGATAGATTTTTTGTTGATAAAATTTTAAAAGAAGACGAATCAATTAAATTTTTAAAACAAAAAGGTGAAAGAGTGGATATATAAAACCAACAAAAAATATCTTATATCTGTGCATTACTCACAAAATTTCTCCAAAAGAAGAAGCCCCAAGGTGTGACTGTATGTGTCTGCTTTGGACTGCGTGATATTTTATGCGAATATTTCTAAATCACAATTTGTACAGTGTATCAAAATACAATACCGATAAAATGTAAGTAATTCAAATGTTTGTTCCTTTTAGCATCGATTAGCCAACTTCGACATGGGTTCATTGTGTGAAAACACGAAGGTGTTCCTATCTATGGCTGGGTAGCGTTGATGTAGAGGCGAAAGCTTTTTCCGTGGCAATCCTGTGTTATTGATATTTTTATTATTGGGTACTTTTAAGACAAAAGTTTGAACTTTGAGCACTGGGAGAACCACAAAAACACCACAGTGGGCGGTCGGTTTATATGGGGCTACTCCTAAAAGTGGGCGTGGCACACGACACTCGACATGGATACCCTATCTGCTTAGGAAAAAATAAGCCCATATACCGGATTTCAGCCAATTATCTAAAATTGTTACAAAAAAAAAAAAAAAAAAACACAGACAGACAGACAGACGGTTATATCGAGAACTTCTAGTCGAGGGCCTACCCCTAATAGTGGAGTTCAGTTATTACTCTTTATATAGGAGAGTCTAAATATCAAAAGTTGTAGTCTATGTATCTTCTATAGTTGCCAAGATCTCGTGGTTCAAACAGACGTTTAGATAGACATACAAACGAACGAACAGTCGGACATGTTAGTATTTACTTGACTTTTGCTGTTAAGCAAGAATGTAAAAGGTGATTGTTTATTAGGTAAACTTTTTAATATGGCAACACTCAAAGAATGTATCGATTATCGAAAAGCCGATTGCATATTTACATACATAGTTCTTGGGCAAATTTTCATGTAAAATTTTTCGCCCGACCAAATCACTTTTTTACCGATTAAGCTCACTTGTACCTTAAAAACATTTTCAACAAGCAGAATTTCCGCAACCAATAGTAATCCATCAGCTACCGATATCATTTTCATCAACTAATCTGTTAAGCCAGTAGGTGTGAATTCCTCAAATGTTTCCGTACAAAAAATCAAAATGTTTTTCCTTTTTTTAATTTTTGCGTTTAATCTTTAATAGCTTAATACAAAAATCATATTGGTAAAATGAAAAGCGTCCTCTTATTGCAATAATTTTCCAAATGACTGCACAATTGCAGCTTCGTCTGCTGCCATTTTCCACCACTAATTTTCTATGCAGCCGCATTGGCGCTCAGCACAGACTTTAACAATAACCCTCGTTTTTATTGTTATTGTTCAGAAGGATTTCATAACTCTTGCAATTTAACAGTTGCTTGATTTCAATGAATTCCAAAAGAAGAACGATTACTTCCAATAATCCGATGAGAAGCAGAGATATGCACATCCTTCCACTGGCCGAGTTTTTAATTTTATAAATTGTCACTGGGCGGAAATGCTTTGAGCTCAATACTTTAACTGTCTGTTCATCTAGAACTGTCAGTTAGAATATTTTTTTATATTTTTCAGTCTGGCACTGTGTGCAGTTTAAGATTTTGATAAGCCATTCTAAAATACATATTCAACAGCTCCGACTGCCTTGAGCAGCACTTTTTCTGTGCTATTTTTAATTTTCATACTAAAGCCTGAACTCGTGCACTGAATTGCTGTCTGTTCGCAGCTTTTCTACGATATCCTTTCATTGATGTTAGATAAATTTTTTGATGTCTTCATAATGCGTTGCATAAGTACTTGAATTATTTTTTATTTTATTGATTAATATACCATGATTTTTGTTTGACATGCAGCATAATAATTGAAATTCGAGTGGACTTGAAAGTAGACAAAAATAGAACACCCTATACCCTATGCAAAATATGAAAACATAATAAAATTAAATCAAATTAAAATTGATAAAAGCAACAGCAACAGCAACCCCCCAAGGAAGTCACACATGCTTAACTTACCCCCAAAAAAAAGGAACTTTTAGCGACCCCTCGTTGCATGGAAATAAACCATGAGTACATCCATAAAACTTATGCAAGTGATTTATGCTGCAAATAATTTACTGATAGCAAAACAACTTCAACGCCATTTGTTTGTATAATACATACTTGAATACAACAGCAACACCCTCGCAACTTCAGAAATATGTATGTAAGACATACATATATGCTCATATAGTTGAAGCTATATCCATTGAAGTTTTGTATGGAAAATATGTAAGTGAAAATAAGCGAAAAATATGAAATAATATGTTAAATGCATTAAAAAATATGTTTTCAGTCCTTTTGCGGCAAAACTTTTGCTTTGGCTTGTTGTTTGTAAAAAATAAAAACGATAATGTTAATATTAGTGGAGTCGAAGCTTTAATACCCTTCACACGTGCTATTATGAAATTGTAGTTATACGAGGGCTGCTGTTTATATTTCAGGAACTGGCAACACTAATGTCAAAAGCTAAAATCTGGCAACACCATAATAAAGTTTGACATTTTTGGCATAAACGTACTCACAAAGTTTTGATGTACAATTGCTATTTGTTTTGTTTACAGTGAGTTAAGAAGAAAAGCAATTTGGCCAAAAAATGGAAATTTCAAGAGAAGGTTTTCGTTGGATTATTTTTCACAACTTACGATGCGGATTATCTCAAGAAGAATGTATCAATGAACTCAGTGCTTTGTATGGCGATAAAGCACCATCAAAATCAACAGCATATCGCTGGTATAGTGAATTCAATCGTAGTCGTAGTTCGCTCGCCGACGAATTCCGTGAAAATCGGTTGTTGTGCCCAAAAATATCGATGCAGTGCGTGAACACAATTCGTAAAACCAATCGCCAAAAAACGAATCATTCTCCTTCATGACAATGCGAGCTGTCACACATCTCGTCAAACAAGTGAATTTTTGAACAGTCAAAGCACCCAATGACTTCTTCTTGTTCCCGAGTATCAAAGGTAAACTGCGTGGTCAACGATTTACGAGCGCCGAAGAAGCAGTTGAATCCCATATATACCAATATATATATACCCATAAAAAGGATTTTTTAATAAATGAAATTAAATTTAATTAGGAAATATAATATTTTGACCTGAATGGAATATCTACAAAATGTCTACTGTATAACTGTGAACGGTACTCCACGCAACAATGAAGTTTTTTTGTATATACCATTGAAAATGTCTTCATACGTATACTAAGAATATGTTCAAAACATAAAACATCGGATCACCACACTCTGAAATATACCTGATTGAAAATATCCATCTCCAAGAGGTATTGAGGCTCGAAGTGGACCTTTAAAGATCGCGACGAGGAGATGAAGAAAATAAGTTCGCCCATACAAAAGTTATGATCTTTTTAAATTGTTGACGAATTAATGAAATATTTTAATTGTGTGTTTGAATTCTTTAAAAATATAAAATGTTGTTGGTACAGGTAATATTACTGAAGAAAGTAAGAAAGTTTTTTCAGAATACCGAAAAATTGAAGGAAAAGCAAATAAAGCCGTTGTGGCCAAACGGACTATGTTTCAACATATACTAAATCGTTGGAAAGCATTTAAAAATCATTCAAATGAAATCTTAGGCTGACGTCAGAGTGCGCTGTAATAGGGGTATGCTGTATGATGTCAGAGTGAAAGCGACAAACAAAATCATGCAAAGACGAAACAATAACAATGCAAAAACCAATTCAAAGCGAGGAAGCAGTTCCAAAACTACTTTCTCGCTTCGTACTTGCTTTTCTATCGCTTGTACTCTGACACCTTTTGAGCGATCACATAAGAAAGTAAAAGCAGGGCTTTGTTGTGCGATATAGCACCGTGTTATCGTTTGATTATCAGTATATAAGATACTGAAATGTTAAGCAAACGAGCTTAGGAAAGAGAGTTGTTTTATTTTTTATATCGTGCGCCTTATAATAGAAAAACAGTAATTTATTTTTGAAAATGGCTTCATTATTTTTCAAAATATTCCACATCCAGATCTTGAATTTAAATAAATTTTCGAAGCACTTTTACTATTCAGAAGTTGGTATCTCCAAGCTTCTGCTGATTTTGGCAGCAAACAACTTTGACCTCACAATTAATTTTTGATCTGCGACAACAAAACGAAGTCATTGTGAGGGCTGTCAAGTGAGGGCTGTAAGGCGGATTACCCATCAATTCGTGCTAAAAAACTTTATTGTGTGAAATGATATGGAAGGGCTCGCATTGTCGTGGTGGATGATGAAAAGTTCTGGCAAACAAATGATTGTAAACCATTAAGAATAGACCGTTCTACGTTGCCCTAATAGAACGTACGCGAGCACCTTTTTTTTTTTGATAAATGGATCCACGATCCGTCACCTATAACGATATTATAGACGTGTCTTGAATCATTACGGCCGTATTTCTTCAACATTTCTTTCCACCAATCGATACGAGCCTATTTTTTTGGTGATTGCCACATTATGCGGTATCCTACGCGAGCAAATCTTCTCGACGGTCAAATGTTCATGGAATCTGTATGTTTGCTGTAATAGTGGATTGCAATCAATCCCAACAATTCAAATGTAAAATATAAATCTTTCGTCACAAAATTGATATCAAAAGTTTTGTGAGTTGATGATACACATTTCACACTATGTGTGAAGGGTATCAAAAAGCGTATCAAGAAGGGAAAAAGGGATGCCAACACACCAGAAAAAACCTTTTGATTTTTTTTCCTCACTGATCGCCAATGGCGGCGTATCCGTTTCAATGAGGACGTTGTTCCTCGTCTTCTTATTGTTGTTGTACGCACGTCTTCTGCTTCTGCTTCTTCTTCGTCTTCGTCTTTTGGTAATAATTTTAGATTTATGAAAATTGTTTTTTTTTTTTGTTAATGTTTGCAATGTTTTCGACATTTTTATTGTGCTCAAAAAGGACTTTGACTCCTGCTCAACTGCGGCATTGGCTTTTCATTTGTTTGCCCAATAAAAAAGGCAAAATTATTTGCGTGCGTCTCAGCTAAACTCAGTTCGCTGCGGCTCGGTTTGATATGATTTGGTCTGGTTTGGTTTCGGCTGCCGCCTGTGGACATTTGTAAATGTGTTTTACAGGATTCTGGACTCATTCTGGAGTATATGAGCATATGTACATACACATATTTTGTGTAGAAGTTGCAAAATTGTTCGCTTAAAAATGTCTGCAAATTGTATTGCATATGGTTGCTGCGGCTGATTTTTGATATTTATGCTTGCATGTAACCCCTTTCGTTGGAATTCGGACTCCAGCTCTTTCCCTCTCTGCGTGTTTGGTTTGTGTAATGTGAAACTTTTCTTTTTGCTTATGTTTGGGAGTTATTGCGCATTTTTGCAATTGGAATGTGATTTCATAGGAAGTGCGTTGAATCTATTAGAGGGCTGCTTGCTGGCTGGATAAGAAAAAATTTGATTAAATTTAGCAATTGAACACACAACCCCCTATATAAGTTGGTGCATGGTGAAGCGTTGTTTGCTATTCAGTTGTATTTGGCTGTTTCTATAGAGAAAATCTGCTTATATATATTAATTTCCATAACAATTTATTGTTCCATTTCGGAGAATAGGGCGGAGACAAAATCCCTTTCCACTAGGCTTTATTTTGTGCCAAGATTTTCTACCTAAAGCCATTTTACTCATGATACGAATGACTGTTCAGTGTTGGTGAGATTCGATCCAGGATTAACGATGTCATTGCTTTTTGGATAAACCTTTGAAGGGAAGTACCCATTTTCAGATTTGTAACAGTTACTCCTTTTTTCCATTCATTTGGAGTAGAACCCGATGTCCACGACTCATGTATGTTTGGTATCAGCACACTAAGTATCGGTGCTATATTTTAGTAGTTCTTGTAGCAAATTGTCAGGTTCTGCAAATTTATTGTTTTTTAGTCTGTTGATTGGCCAACCCAATCTCAGCATGCGTAGCAATATAAGTTGCTATTTACGTAGTAAATAGTGTTACTGACAACGGGATTTAATTCCGTAGTGCTGGTGGTGCCGTTAGATGAAAAATTGTCTCCATCGTAGCAACTGCATATCAACTGTTGTCAGAGTGAGGCCTTGTTAGAAATGCTAGCTGGTTTCCTATTGGTTAACTTTCTTAGCGAAGCATAGAAAGCTTTCGCTTTTCGAAATGCACATGAAGCTTTTTATGAGCATCCATGGTAGTGTTGGAATCCAATTGTTTCTTCAGCAGATTTGGCGCATATCTTCTTGAATTGCCGCCATATGGGTGTATTACTTAGGCGATGTATTCTACCGTACAATACCTGCTGGTACTGTTTTAAGGTTCTAGAGGGTCTAAGCTTCTGAAAGTACAGTTGCTTCATGTGTTTGTGCGTTTGAGCGACCCATTCTGTACGAAGACGCAGTACACCTATAACAAGGTTATGTTTGCTGTATATATCTGCGCCCCTTCGTGTACGCACATCAAGAAAGAAATTATAGAATCGTTGGCCGATGTTGAAATGACTGATCTTGATGCTCGTTTTCCTGTCAGGTGTTCCTGAGAGATTAATTTTGTGCCACCAATAAACATCAGCTGCCTTACGCAAATGTCAAGAATGATGCTCGTCCATGATGCCCCATGAGAGTTCCCAACTTTTACGTTAAAGTCGCCTAGGATCATTACTATGTCGCCGTTAAGTATATGAAATTCACCTTGTCCCATTCATTTCACTTCAGACAATCCAAGGATTTGAATTTTATAAAACTCTCTGCAAATGTCATTTGGTTAAGCTTTGCTTAAATTTCACAAATACATTAAATTCATGTTGCATTCTGGCTTAAATATTTAAAGTATACCTGCGCAACCGCTAATTGCATTTGATTGATGACTGCTTGCTTGTACGTAGCCTATCATTATAAGATCATCAGTTTCAGGCGCATTTCTCAGTGGGTGGCAAAGAGCATGCATGACACTGCAGCTAGCCTATTCATTTAATTGGCTATAATCAATGCTGAAATAACTTTACCTATGCCAAAATGTCGTTGCATAACTGTGCCGTACCTATTGGAATGCTTCGTTCGTTTGCCCTTGCTAATACATGCCTTCCCATCCATCTGTTGGCTTGCATGTTGCTTGTTTCGCGTGCCTGAGTTTGTCAAGTTGTGGCCAATACCAAGTACCATCAATCAATTTCACATCGACCTGCCGCGCGGTTAATGAGCAAATCGAACCTCGTTGGCTGGCATAGTTATTCAAATTAGATGCATTCTGGCCCTCGACATTCGACCACTAAATGCGCTTCTGCTAATTATATGTTTATACAGGATACATAGCTGCGAAAATAATTATGTAATGCCGGATTATTGATTTATGTTTATGTTGTGCAAATGGCCAAAAAACAAAAAACTTGCAAACAATTAACTGTAAATGTGCATGCGTTTGCATAATTAACAAAATTTTCATTTAGAAAAAAAAAACGGGCTGTGTATCTTTATGTTTTTTGCTCGTTTGTCAACAAAATCAGTTAACCGCAAATTACCAATTAACTTATTAAATAAATATGTACTTTTATCGACATGGGTTGACAGTACTCTAATTTAAATTAACTTTTTTTGAAAATATATCAATTTTCCATTTTCAAATTGAACACTTCAACTTTGTGAGTTGATTTTCATAAAAATTTTTTAGTTGTTAATGCAACATCCTTCGAATTTTTGTTTTTATGGAAAACTTTATTATTAAACCATATTGACACCAATGTTTATACTCTTCACACGTAGTATCATGGAGTTTTGAAGGAAACATCGGATACCACATAATAAATAGATATATATTCTTGATCAGCTCGACGAGACGAACCGTCTTGAGCTCTTTCTTCTCTACAATAAGTTTTCACCCTATTTTTCCTAACTCTTACTTACACTATGTAAAAAACTATCTGTCTGTCTGTCTGTCTGTCTCCTATGTAAGTTAATCAAAACTGGTCGCCTAGTTTTTAAAATATCGATCTGAAATCGGGTGTAGAGACGTCCTATGTTCCTAGGCTGAACATATACATTACTACTATCATGCCACGCCCACTTTTGAGAATAATCCCCATACAAACCCAATGAAAAACTTTACCATCACAGTCAATATTAACTAGAAACTCGATATTGTGGACTCTAAGGGATGAAAGCTTCACATAGTTATGAGCTAACCACCTTAATAATGAAATGAATGTGTCTGAACAGTATTAAAGCATCTGCCGTTGTTAACTTTTTTTCTTATTAATGGCGGTGATTTCAGATCGGATGCAATCCAGGCTGCATATTTCTTCTTGCATGTTAGTACAGGACAATAATCCTTCTACTATTCTCATATTAATTTATTATATCGAGAACTGCAAGTACGGGAACTATGACAAATGAATGGCTCACTGAAGGTTCACTAAACAATATGAAAACATGTGCGGGCATAATCTTCTAACCTAAAACTTGTATCTCGATTATTTTCCGAAATCTCCATCATTGTAGTCTTCGCTCGAAATTTATTGGATATTGGTCTACAGGGATCCAACAGTACCAAAATTTTAGCCAGCTGAACTCTTTTATCGTATTAAGCTCTAGGCCCTTTTTTCGGAGATGAATAGCCTTGCCCTGCAAATTTCGATTTTTTGGATGCGTATAAGATGGGACCTAGTGTTTCCGCATGGATTTTTCGTGCTGAACACGAATCTGGGTTGAAAAACTTTCCATCACGTCACGTTTTCGAGAAAATAGGGGTTGAATCCCCCAAAAACAGCGTGTTTGGCAAATTTTGAATAATCGTGGGGCAAAATCCTGAAGTAATATAAACTTCGCTGTTATCAGAAATTAACGGCTGAAACAAGGCTTTTCAAATAAGCCCTGTGCCAATTTAATCGAATGCACCCTTAGAGAGGGGTGAGTGTTTTTGTCTAAGAGTGGAGGAAAAAATCCAGGCAAAACTCATGTAGGCCAGTGTAGTCGATGAAAACGAAATTGCCGATATATTTACTATAACTAGTTTACCTTATCACCTTGCAGAATTACAACCATTTGCGGCCTTCGCTACTGTGTGTGTATCTCAACCGTGCTGAGCAACTGTTAGCTATGAGCTATCTGACTGGTAACCACAGTTTTATTTATCACCAAACAGAGTTAGAGACATACTGCCACAAAAACTACTACATCAAATTTTAATCAAGAGAAATTTTCTTGTGCCAATTAACCTAAAACATATAAGACCTTCGATTACCCAATGGTGATGTTGTACGATTGTATAAAAAATTCTGTAGAACAATATTAAAATGTTGTCACTGTGTTTGCAATGCCTATAAAAAATAACGAAGAAAGCGTGTAACAGTCGAGCTGGTCGACATATATGTACCCTGTACCAATTTTCGCAATCGTTCTCCCATTTGATCTTGGCGCGTTCTGGTGCTTCATTGCACTGATATTCGAGGTTGTGTATGTGTGTGTTAATCACATAGAGAAAAATAGACAGTGAGTGAGAAAGAGTAAAAGAGAGGGAGAGCAGAAAGAAAAAATATTGTGAGTATCGAGTGAAGCCACTTTAATTCCTGTCGTACAGTACAGCTGATTAAATATTTGTTTTCATACTTGCCAAAGTAAAAACTAAATCAAATAGAAAAATCAGTGCAAACAAATGTGATACTATGTACTTGTATACTTCAGTACATCATGGATATAAATATAATATATACATACAGGGTGTGCCATATAAACCTTCGTGATGCTACTTGGTAATAATATGCAAAGAAACAAATTATTTGCAGTGACGTAGTGTGCTTTTCTGATAGCGCTGTATAATTTCAATATTTGAGTTACTCGCCATACTCAAAAGTTGCTAGGCAGAAGTGCAAATGAGCTTAATATATGTACGATTTACATATGTATATACTTTATGCGGTCTGCCTCAACTGCTTCTGTATTTGAATAATCTTTTTATACTATCAAGCCGATTATATTATATTAAGCCGATATATCTACTGCCTAAAGTAAATATATTGGCTTGACGAGAAGGGTGTTTCTAGCCATGTCCATCACTGCTTAATGTCAGTAATATCAAACAAATAATAGTTCTTAAATTAATGAGTTATCCGTTTGTAAGTTTATAGCCAGAAATAACATATTTTGCTTTTTAAAAAGTTGTCCTGTTATATGGTATAACTCGATTACGAAAACCTTTTCAAATTTAATTTAATGCACAAAAAATTGCATTTCCAAAAAAAAAAAAAAAAAAATTTAAGTCAAAATTCTTTTAAAATTTAGTATTGAATTTTCGACCACAGGCTGATTTTATTGCCAATTCCTCTGAAAGAGGCTTTGGATAAATCTACTTTGCATTTTTGCATCTAGTACCAGAAACAGGAAGTAAACGGATATAGCTATAAATGAAACCAACAAACGCACACACTCAAAACTAAACCACCCCAAACACTTAAGAAGTTCAATTGTTTGTGTGACTATTTTCACACATGATTGTTAGCAGAGAGTTGCGGGGGAATGGCGATGTAGTACAAACGGAGCAGTAATAAAAGATCTACTTACGCAAACCGAACATATCTCAAAGCCAAAGCAAACAAAACTCCAAGCAATTCAAATCGATTTTACGTACTTCCGTTTCCGTTGCTCGTAAAATTGCAGTTTCCTTTGGCCGACATTATGTATACTGGATGGACAGCATACGATGTCTGCGTCATCACTATTAACATTTCTGAAAGTGGTCAAGCTGATCCCTCAGTTTGTGGCCTGAAGCTGTCATTTTATCTGACATTGTCACTTTTAAATATATTCTACTTGAAATATTTTAAATTTTAATGCAACTTAAAGCCGTTCCAGAATAGCACTTGCTACTCAGGCAGTTTGCAATGGTCCACTTGTGTGTTTGTCTAAGCTTTATTCGAGTTGCTCCCTTGAATGCACAAGGGTTGCATATCATTATATCTGCCTGCTGCCGTTTTAGAAGTTGAACCCAATTTTTAGAGGCTCTTTACATATTTTAGCTTAAAGCAGCTTTTTCGTTTGTGAATCAGCTAAAGGTGCCTCATTGCATCGCTTCGTATTCTAAGTATTTCACTCAGTCTTCCTCACTTCCTGAAACATTCAGCCCTTTTCAATTTCAGAGTTGTTCTAATGCATTTTTGTGCAATTTGCAACCACAAAAATGGGTTTGCTTTGCGTTGTTGGATGCAATTGCTCGATGCATTGCGGCAGTAGCAAATTTGAATGCGAGCTAAAAGCATTCAGATTCAGAACCTTAAACAATTCTCGTCTATATTGTTGAATTTATAAATATTTTCCATTCGTTCATGGCTGCTGTTTGGTAGCTATACTCGTGATGGTTCTATTTTCACTGTCGCTATATATAATAAATCTATTTCTCCATATTTGGTATACATATAATGAGGGTTGTACGATAAACCGATAGTAAGAGTGGCCCAAAAGTCGTAAGATTTAACCTTCATAACGCTACCTCCAGCAATGAAGTGATGCAAATCAACTTTGCCGCAACATGGTAATCAGTATCACTAGATTTCCATACCTGAACGTACACAAGGCTACTTGGCGTAGTAACGATGGAAACACACGCAATCGCAATCGATTCGGACCACTATCTTGTGGCAGTTAATGTACGCACTATACACATGGTAAACCTCTTCAACGAGACTCTCCCCACTGTTCTGAGAAACCTCTCCGTCGCAAGGGAGACATATCTCCCACTCCATCGATACTGCTGCTAAGAAGATGATTGAAAGTCTGGTGTAACTTTGGCGCAGTCTTTGTGTCTTTGTTTCGCCAAGCTAGTAGAACAACTCTGCAGTCAGAAGCAACGCGTGCTGCAATGGTGCAATATGGAGAAAATGGAGAAGCAAGAAAACCATGTGCTTGAGGATGTTGAGATATTTTATGATATAAATGAAGCTTAAAAATTTAAACAAATGACCCAGAGTTTCTTTCTACAGGGACAAAATTGTAAGGCTGATTACACATGCACAGGAATCACTACGATTATGGAGAAATCACTTCTCTAAATAAACCTTGGAAGCAATGAAGCATCAAATCTTGGAGAAGATCCGTGCCACGTATAAGGTTGCTTTTGACACGCCCATTAGAACGAATTTCTTCAACGCCCTATCTGAACTCTGTATCCCAGAAGAGATTGTTCGTCTTTCCATGATGATGCTATCACACAGCCAAAGCGTCGTCAGAGTAAGAAAAACGTTTCCGAACCGTTTGATACCAAGAAAGGTTTCAGGAAGGGTGATGCTTTCTCCGCACGGCACGAATGAACGGCGAGTTAGCAAGGCGTTTTTAGAGATTGAGAAACAGTCACGTCTCATAGGCCTATCGATAAACGAGCAGAAGGCGAAGTAATTGATATCCACTTCGCAATCATCGTCGCGCTGTGGACGTTTTGTCAGAGTGTAGAATTTCAACTACATTGTTGGAAAGTTTTTATACGTGGAGAATGAGATTAACAGTAACAACAATGTCAGCCTGGATATGAGGCGAAGAAACACATTTGCTAATCGATTCCAGTGACTGCAATGGGTTGAACATCTAATCCGGATAGACAGTGGATCTCCAGCGTAGGGACTTCGAGGGGAATCTAAACTTAATTAGTGGACAATATTAAATAGACCAATCGAAAATTTGGAATGACCAAGTCTGGTAAGAACTCGCAGATTTAGTAACTACAGCTGTCAGCTACCTATAGCGGCAGGTGCGCTATAGAACAAATATTTTTTAGCTCTAGAAGCAAACTTTGCAAACATAAAAGTGCTGAAAATTTAAATTATTTTTTCAAGTTTCTTTTAGAATATTTTCTGGATGGTTGATCTTAGTAGTTTCACTAACTTATTGAAATACTCTCGCAGTATACGATTTTCGAATGTGTACTAATTTGAGTTTGGGTTATTGCTTAAATTTTGTGCATTATTATGCTGGCGTCTGCAGCGCCAGTCGAAAGTTTATACATATTTATATGCGCTACGTGCAAACAGCAGAGAAGAAGTTGCTGCCACACGCTGCATATGTAGTATTTGTCATATATTTATATCGGAAGAAGCGCCCACCTACAGCCAATTGGTCCTTTTTCCAGACATATTGCTGTGCAGAACATTGCCATTGAAGCTGGTTTTGCTGTGCACGTTCGCAGATGATGCGTGCCGCATTTGCCAGTCGATTTTTGGTGACCTGAAACAGGTGCAGCAGCAGTCACTCAGCAATGCAGTCGCATGCAAAAGGACTGCAGGTGGTGCCAATAGAGGTGGAACTGCAGCAGGAAGCAGTTACCAAAATTAAATTTAAACAACTCGAACGTGCAGCAAAATTATATACATATATACTCGTATAGTAGAGATACATTTGCCAATAAGCAAGAGCAGAAAAACTTTAAATAATAATATGCGTGTACTGCAGCCGAGTCAAGAGTGCAGCAAGGAAAGTATCTACAACGATAAGCTTTAAACTTTTATGAAACGTTCTTTCTATCATACTCAACATCTTCGTGTTTATTTGTTTGCTTTTCGATATTATTGACCCAGAAACTGAAAGGCAAACTGCGCGTAAAATGATGGCCAAATAATTTTGCAATATACCCAAATAGAAAAATACAAGTAAGAACCTTACAGTCGAGCTTGCCCTACAGTTAAATACACTGTAAAACTTAAAAAATCAAAAAAAAAAAAAAAGCTCGCTCAAATTCACTTTCGATTTATTCAGGTGCCGTGTGACATAAGTTAAATCGGTACCCAGGCATCTGTATCGCTTTGTAATCATTTTATATTAATAAAATTTGGAAAACGATAACTTTCAAAATGTATATACAAATAAGAAAAACCCGTATAACGGGGGCGGTGGGCGTAGCATACAAAAAATTAAGGTCAAGGACAATTGAAATGTTTAAATGTTTGAAGTCGTCAGTTCTTATAGTTCTTGAAATCATACAGACGGACGGACGGTCGGTCAGACGGATATGGCAAAGTTGACTCGGTTTCCGATCCTAATCAAGAATATATATATATATTTGATGGGGTCCACCACACCTCCTTCCGCCTGTTACATACATTCTCACAAACTTTTTATACTCCTTGTCCCTTTTGGTGCTGGGTATAAAGACAAGAAAAAACGTTTACTTCGGTTGAACCATTCACACGAAATTGCAAATTATATTTTAAAACATAAATGTAGGTCAACCACCCACATTTATGTCGCATGGGGGCTGCCCCAAGAACTGGTTGGGTCTCGCCGATTAGTATGTGTCGCTGAAGCGCCCATCCAAAAAAAGCCACTATATAAAATGTCACGCTGATATTGGCCTAACTAAAAAAGTTCCTCTTTCAAAAGCACAAAAATGGGCTGTGGGTTTGTGTGGGGGCTTTGCCTAAAAGTATCCCCCATCCATTAGTACATGTATACGTAGCAGTCGTTCATAAGAAGCCACCATAGAAAATTTGAAGCTGATATTAACTTAAATAAAAGTGGGCAGGTATGTATTAGGTTTGTGTTAGGCTAGCCCAAAAAGCGGGGCTATAACATCCTTTTGAACTTGATCTTGACGTCAATAAAAGAGTTGTTCATACAAAAAGTTAAAAGTGGTGGGCTTGTTTGTATGAGGGTTACTCTAAAAATTGGGCGTGGCATATGAATATTCAATTTGATTGCAATAAAAATAAATTCAGGTGCCGGGCAACAGCTAGATATTTTAAAAATATATCCCCAAAAAAATGCGCAACAGCTACCAGACAGACGGACATAGCTAGATCGACTAGTCTCGTCGAGCTGATCAAGAATATATGCACTTAATACCTCCTTCAATGCGTTACAAACTTACAGACAAACTGATGATACCCTTTCACATTAAGTGTGTGAATGGTATAAACAAGAAAGAAGACAGTTGGAAATTTTTATTACTATGTTTCTAGCACTAAAACTAAAACATGCATTCGCTTAGCTGGCGTTTAGCCAATATTCGCTCGTTGCAGAAAATATTTAATATCCTGGCGTGTTTTATCCTGAATGCCGATGCGCTCATTTCAACGTGCAGCAGCAGGCCAAGTTGTGGCTATAAATTTATTGCAAGCCAACTGAAACTGATGCTTCTCCTGCTACTTCTTGCAGCCGCACGAAATTCGAGTTTAGATCATTAAATAGTAGAAGTCGAGCAAAAGACGTTCACAAGTTGAGATATTAAATGCTATAAATAAGGCAAGTTTTCAACGCGCACAACACCGCCGCTAATTTGTAAATTTTCGACTTGGGCCTTGGGCAGGAAGCCGAAGGAGACTATAAATTTGTAGCCAAACTGCGGTTGCATTTTATATAGTATAGCCAAGTCGTCTTAATCAATTTCAATAAAATGAATTTTTAAATAACCAAAAAATATACCAGAGAATGCACTTAAATTGAGACAAATTTACTTAAGCAAAAGGCAGCGTTGCGTCAATTGGGCACCAGAATGCCTAATGGCAGCCAAGAGCAGCAGCAGCTGAAGTAATTTTCGGGCTGCAATGCAATCAAAGTCGAAAGATGCATTTGATCCTGCAGCTGCCGTTGCTTGTGTTGGCATACTCATTGCAAATTGCATTTGGCACTTGGTATAAGCAGCTAGCGTATTATATGCAGGCGCAGCAGCAACAGCAACTCTCTTTGTGTATATACAAGCATTACAAATGTATCTAGATACATTTTGTTTATACTGTTGCTACTGCTGCCGCATTTGTTAAGCTAACAAACAAGACAGCAGCGACAATTATAAGCTTCAAGTCGATTACACACTAACAGATACACACAGATTCTAATATACATACAAACTCTTCCGCTTCTTCTTCTTCTTCTTCTGCCAATGCTGCTATTCACTTATATCCTTTGGATATACATGTATCTGTACGCTTTCAAGTTTAACTTTGAAATGCGTTTACGTTTTGTATATTTGTTTTTCATTAGAAGTCGAACGCAGCTCAATCCTGCGTCCTGTGGCCCACCATAGTTGAACTGAGTTGAGTTTAGCCATATCTATGTACGTCTTGACGCTAAAGTTTTTAATTATTTCAAGGCGTTCGTATTGAACGCACTTTGGCAAAGTTTTCGGGCAAAGTAGCGCCTGCTCATCCTTTTACTTGTATCTACTCGATATAACTTGAATTCGCTTCGATTTTATTTGGCTTTTGATTCGGATTTTATTTTTGAAGTTTGTTTTTTTGTTTGTTTTTTGGTTTTATACTCTTATTTAAATAAATTATTTAAATTTCACAATTCCATTTGCTGTCGGCTTTAATTGGTTAGTTTTTACACTCTGGAAATGAAAATATATGTTTTTATTTCTTTGTATAAATTTATAAATTTATAAATTCATTAATTGTTTTATGTCGATTTACGTGAAATAGCATATTTTGTTTACAATTTGAGTAAAGCAGATACATTTTCGTTGTTGTTTGTTTGGTAGTTTATTTTGATTGCTTAATTATAAATATAAATTGGCTTCAAATTGGTTTAAAATTGGTATTACCGATGCTTTTATATCCTTCTCACGAAATTATATAGAAAATTGATATATATCACCTTTTATTTTCATACACTGCATTCATAAGTACTCGTACGATACGAACATTTAACACTCATGGCACTGGCTATTGCTAACCTGACCGTCTATATGAACGAGGGCATCTAGAAGACTGTAAAAGATAAATTAAAAACAAAATTTATAAAATGAACGTGAAGTTGAATTTAATTTTTGATAAAACTTTTTTTTTTTTGTTTTTGTTACTCCTGAGCTGCTTACTACATATATGAAAGAAAGGTCGGAGAATTATTTGGCGCATGATAACGCCATGCAAAATGTATGATGTTTTCAATGTTGGAAATTTGAAAGTAATAATGATTTATATAAGGTGCGTTTCGATGCGTTCGAATAATTATTCTACAATTTCAATTGTGCTCACTAAATGACTACTCTTTTAATGGAGAAATGTTTATTTGTTAATTCTCTTTTCATTTTTTTTTACTATTACACATGTTTTGTCTATTCTATTTACCATTATCAAATTCTATCTACGCTTGTTTTTGCTTTTCGCAACAATATCACAACAAACAAAACCATCTGTTTTTTCTGTAATTTGAATCGAAATAACCATTTGAAAAGCATTAAAATCAAAATTGATGTTATTTAATTAGTCCCCCTTTATTTTGAATACACTTAAATATACTTGCATCCTTAGAGGATATTGAATTATGAAGAATTTAAGGCTGCAATGCCTCCCATTCAGAAATCGCACTTTTGAATACCTGAACGTTGTTGTAGTGTTTGTGGTTGTCATAAACACGTCTCGCAGCATTGCCCAAATGTTTTTAATTCTGTTCAGGTCAGGTGAGCACGCTGGCCGCTTAATGACGCTGATATTTTCCAATTGCGATTTCCTTACTATGACAGTAACAGGCTCGTTGTCATGTTGAAAAATGTCATCTTGGAAAATGAAAGATTTTTGGCTATTTTTATTTAAAAAAGTCAATAAACTACATTGTAACATTATAACGTAGTCTCCGATTTTCATTGGTCCTATTACCACCTGTAATTCAAGCAAAATCATCATGAAATGCACACCAGCCCACTTTTTGAGGTAGCCCCCATGCAAACCCACCGTGCAATTTTGTGTTTTTTTATGAAAAAATCCTTCATTTAGATCAATATTAGCTTGCAATTTGATTTTGTGGATTTTAATGGTCAACCGCTTCATATACATATACAAAGGGGCGTGTCCCGCCCACTTTTTGAGATAGTCCCATATAAACCCACAGTTCACTTTTATGCATTTGTATGGAAAACGTTAATATCAACTTGAAATTCGATATGGCGGCATCTTACACATCTAGTACATCGCTTCATACACATCTACTAGTGAGCTTGTACCACCCCCTATTTAAGCCGCCACTTTTATGTATTACAATACTATTTAAAGTTTCGTGTGAATGGTATTAGATTTGCGGTTCAACCGAAGTTAACGTTTTTTTCTTGTTTTGATTTTATTTGTAGTATTTTTAATTTTGCCAACTTTATTGATTGCCATTCATTTTCGCTGACATTTCTTACGTGTTCGTTGTGAGTGACAAGTTATTAGAGATTTACTTGAAAAATATCGAGTGGAACCGTATGAGATAGGAACATCCCACAGAGATGTTGGAATGGATGAATGGAAATTTCGGCACGCCAAACCTTATGCAACATCTCTTCACAAGATGGTAGATGTTAGATGTTGCCCGGTGTGTATCGCCTATTATGTTTATAACGTTAAAATCATTGAGACTAGATTTTACTATTATTATTTAAAGGTGGAAACTCTGTGTCAGCTCTTTCAGCCGAAGGAATGTCAAATTTATTATCAAAAATAGTTGAATATTTCATTCGAGTTTCTTCAATTGACAGATTTTGCAATCTCTGATTACATTGTTCGGCATAGTGATTTCAGCGATAACATCTGTAACGTTGTCCAAATGGAACAAACGGTGAGACATCAAATTTAGTCCAGTCTCTTTGTTTAATGGGTCGCTTTGGTTACTTCATATGATTTTGTACATTGGTACCGGCGATTTAATATACCTACTTAGCACTTACTTTCAAAGGCGTTTAAGTGTCTACATCATATACTAGACCTCTTTTAGTTAGTCAGTGCATCTAAAAAGCTTTTTGCTGCATTTATGTTTTTGAAAATTACTTTCAACTTCCAAAACTCACTTTGTAAATTTACTTTATTGATTCAATCTTGAGTTCAGTTAGTGTTCTTGTAAGTGCAAAAGCATTTATTGGTCTTCTTTTTGTCGGATCCACACTTACTGTCTCGACGTATACCACATAAGGACCATTGTGTGTATTGTCATAATCAGTGAATGATACGTTGTTTATGTTAAGTACGTTTTCAGTGGTATATTTGATGTTTCGTGTTTTGTCATTACTTTTTATTCGCTCTTGCTTTTGCGGACCCACAGCAATTTACCTTTTATATCTCTTGTGTGTAATAAGTGTTAATAAATACGGTGATATAATTTGTTGCGATTTTCATTATTGATTTTCATTATTATTTAATTAATAATTTTAAATCACTGTGCTGTGCGTGTGCGAACATTAACCACGCGGTTTAAAGGTGCTGCAAGATCTGTCGATATAAATTGGCATGTTAAAGAAATAATACAAAACATACTGGTCAGTCAATCAGTCAAGACAAGCATTCTGCTGTAAATAGTAGAAGATGATTTGTGACTAGATTTGATGAATATACAAAATGTATCTAACATAGAAAAGTAGTTTAAGTAAACTTACGCAAATTACACCTGCACAATTCGAAATAGTCTTATCAAAACGAGTGTGAAATACATATCTAGTAACAAAATCTGATACCCAAATGTGTGCTACTCACATGTACACACACATATACACACATGTTCTAATATCTCTGCAGAAATGTTGAATCCCATTCTGTAATGTTTTTGCACGTTTATTATTTATTCACATTTAATGTTTATGCTGCATAGTAGTAAATCATGCGCCAGGCCAAGTAGGCTCAACTTGGCCAAACAGGACTAAACATGCACTCATATTCATATAGAAAACACACATTCACACAATGACACATATGAGTACACTACATAGGTACATACATATTGGTCGTACAAGTATCGTATGTATAGATAGAAACATTTATATGTACAACTATGGAGATATGAGCCGAAAAAAGTCAGAAATCATAAAACATGTTGCAAATGACCAGAAGAACGAAGTAACCCAAACTAACCTAACCAGTGTGAGTGTGTATGAGTCAATGAGTGCCGTTTTCATTGGCCAGTGGCAGTGCCGCCGCCATTAGCCTCTGAATTTCATTCGCAATTTTAGTTCTGTTCAGTTTTGTCGTTAAAATTTTGTCCGTTGGCGTATTTTGTTCCAACTTGAATGCTCACATTGTTTATGTTACATTCCCTACACATGCATATCATGAAAGGGTATATTAAGATGTTGTAAATGTATGTAAAAGTCGAAAGCAAGCGTAAGAAAATCCATAGAGCAAAAATATTCTTCATTGATATAGCCATGTTCGTTCGTCTGTCCGTATCAATGCCGAGATCTTGGAGACTATAAAAAATTCGACCAGCAAAACTTAGACATCAGATTAATTAATTAGACGACATGACAACTCTACAACAGTGGACACATATTGTTGCTGGATATAACAATTTCAATAAAAAAGCTTATCCGTCAATATATTTCGCATACTCTAGATTCAGTAATAAACACTATTAATATTGAAAAAGGTCGCTAGAAACTGCAACTAAAGTAGCTTATATTTATAAAGAATTTTTCAACAGGGACAACAATTTTGTATTTTAATACTAACGCATCTGTCAACGTCAAAACCTTAGTTCTGGTTTACATTTTTATCATGATGAAGTTCACGAACGAGCAACGTTTGGAAATAATTAAAAACAAAAGTTCTCTCAGTGGTCGAAATTCCACCTCTTGTCTTTAAAAAGTACCCAATATCCAGTACAAAATATCCATAATACAGGATTCTCCAGAAAATACTTTCGAGTCTAAATCTAAATCAAATCAGCCATAGCACCATGGGAAGGAACACCTTCGTGTTTTCACATACATACGCAATGATGAAGTCGGCTGCTCGATGGTAAAGACAAACAAAAATTTTAATTACTTTTGAAAATTTATCGAAGAAAATAGTATCAAAAACACACTCAACTGATGCTCGCCAATATGTTTGCAAGTGCGCCCACAACAGTTTGCAGCGCTACGTCGAGCAGTTCGATCGACATGCTATACAATGTGAATCGCCCTTTAAAGAGCATATAGGGCATATTTTTCTCTCTATTCTTCCAACTGAAAGCAAAGGAACCGAATGAAGCAAAAAAGGTAGCAGCTATAGCAAATTGAGAGAGCTGAGAGTGAGAGCTTTGTAAGAGAGAGTCTTTGTGATTGGCCAAGGGCGTATTGGGAATCTCTTGTACCACATTGCATAAAGATCTTGGCCTACACTCTTACAAGATCAAACTTACTCAAGGACTGAAGTCTCTTGATCATTTGGAGCGCCGAAACTTCTCCTATTGAGCTCTGCAAAAGTTTTAGAAAACCTTGAATTTCATTGAAAAAAAAGAACTTCAGGGATGAAGCTCAATAAACAAAATATGCGTTATTGGACAGCCACAGACTCATAAGTGCTTCAAGGGACACAACTGCATCCTCAATTTTGTATTGTTGGCATTGAGTGTAAAATGTAACTGCGTTCGTCATGTTGCTAATTTTTTATGCTATAAATACAGTTTTCTTCTAGAATATTAAATTCGTTTATCTTAAGTGAAAGCTTCTTTTCGCAAACCTATAACTATAGCGCAACATGTCGAAAGCTCAGTTACATTTTCCAATCAATCCCAACAATACAAATTAAAAATACAAATCTTTCATTCCAAACTTGATATCAGAAATTTTTTTGAAGTGAATTGCAGGTATGCTTTTGTCACTTAGTTTTTTCGTAATCAAGTGGTGGGTACTTCCATCTGATGATGTCATTTTTATGTTTTAACATTTTCTGATTCTATGTATTAAGACCTTTTTAATGGTACTTACCATTATCACACTGAGGTGAGCTTTCGTCACTTGCGTGGACTACCGTCCACAGTGATACAAAACTCTTATGTTCGTATTTAAAAAGCCTTTATATCCAGTTTGAACTACAATGCATGTATATTACTTCTAAAAAAAAACCTATGGTTTAGATAAAAAACTTTGGATCAAATGAAGGGTATACCGTAGTCGAGCACACTTGACTGTAGCGTTCTTTCTTGTTGTCCTTGTTGTTGTTGGTGTTGTTGGTCTGGTTGGTCTTGTTTATGTTTGTACCACTTGACCACTAAAGCATAGTTTTAGGCGCTAAAAGCTAAATACCGAAATTCAAAAAGCAGCTGCTACTTGGAACTACAAACTACCTACATACTAAACAACAACAATAACAAAAACAACAGCAACAACAATGATAAACAGGCATCAGTTGTTCTGGTATATTACGAAACTAAAGCCCATTCCTTTGATTTTGGTTGTTTTTGTTGTTGTTGGCCATAAATGTTCTCATATCAGCTCCTCTAAGTTTAAAAGTGTGCATATCTGTGTGTGTATCTGCAAGTATCTGTTTATAGTCGCATGTATGTTTTATAAACATTTCTGAGCTTATTTCGGGCAACATTAAGCTGTACTTGGTTAGGTGTATTCTATACACTTTGCCCTAATTGTATGAGCGACGTTTTATGATCTTTTAGCCAACTCGGTTCACGTACATACTCGTACTTCAGTTGCAATCAGCAAATTTTTTCAGACTTGTGAAAGGACGTGTGTTATCATTGCTGCTCAAGTGATGATTTTTGCAAGCAATCGTTGCAACCTGATTTATTTGCAATGGTAGCCAAGTCCGAAAAATGACTTATATGTATCATTATGCAGCATGATGTTCATCATATTTTTTAATGTGTTAATACTTTAAGAACTTCTTTCATGCAGCAACGTCATTAAGGAAGAAAGAAGTGTGCTTGCAAGCATTAAACAGAAATAAATTTAATGGAACAGCACTAAAAAAGTGCATTGAAGTCCTTGATAGCTAAGTTGCAAGGTATTATTTATCATTGTAAATTTTGTATCCCTGTTAAACTAGAAAACGACTTTAGCATCAATAAACATTTATTAATGGGATTAAAAAACTCTTAAGACTCTGCATCTTTTTTTTGGCTTTATACGAGTATTTTGAATCAAAATAAACAAGAAGGTGCTAATGAAGTTGAAGAAGTTTATGAAGTTGATGACTACGAAACGCCTTCTAGATGGCGCCAATATTGAAAATCATAATTAGGAGAGAGATAGAAATATTGTGATCATGTTAGGAGTGGCATTTTCTAATAAGGTAAATATAAATATTCAAGATTAGATGATTTATCTTTTATAGTATCCGATATAAAAATCAGGGTGCGGCATCAAAGCTTCCTATTTTGAAATGCATTCCATTCAGCCTGAAGGGATCGTAGCAATGGATCAGTGAGGAGCTTGCTTTTGTCGTCGATGCCTACTTTTTGTTGTTGTTGTTTTTATTTTCAGCGATGAAGCGCATTTCTAATTGAACACAGAACATGCGCTACTGGACAGACACCAATCACCGAGAATTGCATGTAAGGCCTTTGCATTCAACTAAGGTCACACTGTGGTGGGCAATCTCCTCAGATGGGGTTATGGTGTTTTGAGGGAACATTTCCCGGAGCACCTCATCTCAATAAGGTGTGATTTGGAGTGGCCATACCGCATCTCCGATTTGGCCCCGTGCTATTTTTTTTTGGGGGGGGGGGGGTTATGAAATTCCGCATTTATGTCAACCGCAAAAGGAACCTACAAGATCTGAAAGCCCGAATATGGGCTGAAATTGCCAACATATCCGCTGATATGCTGGTAAGAGTCATGAACCATAAACATGAAAAACCATAAACTGATTCCAATAATGTGTTCTATTGCGTTTTGAAAAAAGAAAGTTATGCTGCCACACTCTGTATATTGTAGTTCTATTCGTGGTTGCATAAAACCTCTACTAGGTTCAAGCAGTCGGATATGATGGTCATCAGGGAAAAATGTTACTTCATGGTATCTTCTGTTGTACTTCAATAAACGTGAGCTAACTCGCTCTCTAAAATAAGAAGATAAAATTAAATTTTTAAACCTGTATTCTCTATGAACACTCCATACTTCATCTGAGATCGATTGGTGTCGAAACGGCACACAGTGACCAAAAATCCAAAAACGCTGCCCAAAAATAGAAACTGTCATGGGTTATATGTTTTTGAAATAGCTGGTTACGAATCTGAACTCATAACTTCTGAAAACCAATGACGGATCCAAAATTTGTGGACTTATTATACACGTCACACATTGAGTATTTTAATTTTGTCACTGAGTTTGTAACGCATTAAACGAAGCATGGGAGACGCCATAAAGTATATATATATATATATATATATATATATATATATATATATATATATATATATATATATATATATATATATATATATATATATATATATATATATATATATATATATATATATATATATATATATATATATATATATATATATATATATATATATATATATATATATATATATATATATATATATATATATATATATATATATATATATATATATATATATATATATATATATATATATATAGATATATATATATATATATATATATATATATATATATATATATATATATATATATATATATATATATATATATATATATATATATATATATATATATATATATATTCTGGGTCAGCTCCGTCGTCTGTCCGTCCGGCCGTCTCTCTATCTGTCCGTTTATCCCCTGTCTGTGTGAATCAAAACTAGTCCCTCAGTTTTTTAAGATATCGATCTAAAATTTCTATATTCCTAAGCTAAACATAAGTCACATTGAATAGGCCATGCCCACTTTTACGGGTAGCAACCATACAATCATACCGCCCACTTTTTGGTTTTTGAAAGAATTCTTTTTTACAGTCAATATCAACTTGAAATTCGGTATGGTGACTTTTTATGGACAGAAGCTTCATATAGTTTTTAAGGCATGTACCCACTTTTAGAGATAGCCCCCATAAAGTCCATCCGCCCAATTTGTGGTTTTTATATTGTAGGTAAAATGTTCAAATTTTTTTTCGATTTAATCACCTTAGAAGTGAAATGAAGACCATCGTGGATGGTTGTGTAGAGCATTGAAACTTTTGTTTTACCGTAGATTGTGTTTTCTCTTGTTTTTTTTTAAGGATTCGTAATCAGCGACACTAAAAATCCCTTAATTTCATTTCGATGTAATAACTTAAAAAAATTAATCCGTCATTTTGTTTTCGGAAATATAAAATCAGATTCGTAAACAGTGACCTCAAAAACGTATGATCCGTTACAGTTTGATTGACCAGCTTTGTACCGCTCTGCGGTAGTTCCGATTATAATTATCCATGCTTGCTTGCCATATAAGTTAATAGTTCTTATTTATATTATAAAACTTTGTCTGATTTAAATTTGATGCTGCTGCTAACTAAAGAAAGTTTCTAAAGCAACTTGCAACTTGTTCACATAATATTTAACTATGCAAATATTGAAAGTGCTTAAGATCATCGAGCAGAGGCAAATATTAAACCAGCGCGTTAAACTCTTCTTTGCTTCCTTTTTGCTCGCTTGCTTAAAATGACCAAAGATGAGCAGCAAAATGTGCATTAAACACGAAGTAAAAGATTAAACAGATAAAAAGACAAGCAGATTGAAGCTGCAGAGAAGAACAAGAGGCACACGACCAGTGTTGTAAAAGACTGCGATAATTTCTTAAGCAATGAAAAGCATAAAAATCAACAGCAATAAAAAAAGAAAAAGAAAGAACGAATAATGCAGTCGATTATGCTAGACTTTGATATACCCTGTATCTGTGCAAAAAATACTGTGTACAAAAAATGGGGGCCAGGTTTATATGGGGCTACGCATTAAATGAAATATTTAATAAGGATTGCTACAAGATCCGCCAAATTTCGAATTTCTTGTTTAATTAAGAACAAAAAAACAAAGAAAAAGATTGAGGATTACTCCTTTATAGTGGTTCGATCTATGCATATGCGGTATCTCTTAAATGGGTTCGTTCAAACGGACTGCCAAATAAACGGACAGACAGACGGACATATCGATATATCGTCTTCCGATGCTGGCTTAGAATATATATACTTTATAATGGCTGCCACGCCTATTGCTGCCTGTTACGTACATTTGTGCAAACTTAATATATCCTTTTATAGGGTATAAAAAATAAAAAAATAATCGGAAAAAGAAAATTTTCTTGCATACTTCCTGGCATTTAAGTTAAAGAAATAGAAGAAGAGCAGAAGAGTAGTAGAGGAGAAGAGCAGAAGGAGAAGAGGAGAGGAAAATGAAGACTGAATAAAAGAAAAAAATAAAATAAATTGAGCAAAAAACGCCATTTTACCTTTAGAAAAGCGTATTTCAATCGTTTGCTATGCTTACTTGTTTTCTTTCTTTCTTATTTTCTAAGCGAATAAGAAGAATTTGTGCAATTGCAAGTAGCAAGAAGCAGCAAGGTAAGGTGTTCACCGATAAGCGGTGAGTGATGGAACGAAGCGAAGTGAGAAAAATGTATATAGCTATATATACGATATATAAATAGTTGAAAGAGGACGTAAACGACAGCCAGTGCAAGGCTCTTGTCCTGATATGAATGCAAACGAGCGAACAAAGGTCTGAACTATCTATTGGCCAGGGACATTAATGGAAACGCTTCAAGTGTTGAATTTTATAAAATATTTTGCATTTTATTTAAAGCATGCAATTTATACGACTAACACTTTGCAATTTTAAAATCCTAAAAAACTAATTCACATTTTCTGATCGTAAAATCATTAGCCCTAATCACAGGACTTGGTGAAGTATACCCCACTAAAACTATTTTATTCTGATTCATATCAACGGACTTACTTCAATTTAAAAGCATAACTCATGAAATCAGCTACCTACATCGCTACTCATTTCGCTGGCTTCTATCATATTATTATGCGGAATGCGTATTTTGACTTGTTTGCTTGTTGGCGCTTATTATCGTACAACGTGGCATATGATTAACATAATATGAAACTCAGCTACACAGTGAGATACATAGTAAGCTACATATAGATATATACATAGAAAAGATACATTTGCACTGCACACCTTTACGCACAATTCATCATACGCATCATCGATAAAGCTTTGCTCTCTCTTTCTCTCTCTCTCTCTCTCTCTCTCTCTCTCTCTCTCTCTCTCTCTCTCTCTCTCTCTCTCTAAAAGTATCTCAACTTATTAACATAATTTGTTGAGATATTTTCGTTACTCTATGCGCACAACAAGTACCAAAAGCCACCGCTGACATTGCTGTTGCTTGTGCATATAAACGTATCTACAAAAATAAATTTATACACCTTAGTACAAGTTGATTTAGCATCTATTGCATTAGATATACACTAAATTTTGTGGTTGAAACGTGTACTGCATATAATCGCTGCATCTGGAATGCTGGAGCAGATGATTTATTAGCAGCAAAATAAGCCACGCGGCGCGTAGCTGATTTGCATCTGAGTTTAAATTCAATCGATTGGAAAGTATACATACATAACTAAGTAATAAGACCTAAGATAAGTCAGTTATATTGCAAGGAGCTGAATTTTTAGATACAAATTTAACTACTTCAATGTTAGAAGTATCTTAAAGCAAAATTTCGTTTTGCGAAAAGTAATAAAATATTAATAAAATGCCACTTAAATTTCTAAATGTATTTAATGTGCTAGTGCTTCTATACTGTAAGCGCTTAAGTAGCTTAATGTGCGTTGGTCTGTATGTCCTTGCTGCTACACACTCATATATAATTACATGTACAAGGGGGGCTTTCGAAAATAAGTTCGGAAAGTATATTTCTATAGGCGATGTCCTGGTGTCAATAGATCTTTGGTTGACATTGGTGATTCTTCAGTCGCCATGATTGAATCACAGGTCGCTAAATAATCAAACGCGTAGTGTTCACAGGCGAGTACTTCATATTTAATAAATCTATATAAGCACTTGTTTTGAGTTCAATTTTTATGCTTCGTTTGCATGGAGTGCTTCTTTCTCTGAAGTGGAAAATATAATGTTTCTTTCAGAAATTTTCTTAGGGTTTTTTTATACAATCGTCTCTACTTGATCAATACTGGGAAGAATTATCTGAAAAATAGATAATCCAGTCAATTTTTCGAATCAAAAATGACATCAGCAATAGTTGGCACTAAAATAAATCAAAAATCGATGACTTCCTAAAATAACAGCTTCCCGCGTCAATTCGCAAGATTGTTCTAAAGAATAATTTTTCTATTTCGGGAGCCCAATGATTGAGACTATATACAACACTCTCCTCTTGTATTTTATGCCATTTTAAGCTAATCCTCTCCAGAAAATGACACCAGAAAGAAGATTTTCCAGAAACTGATTCCGGTTTTCTGTAGTTCCGAATTAGACCCAAGGAATATATGTAGTGAATATATGCCACTTGAAATATATACAAATCATGTGACTACATAAAAAACCATGTTGCCACCTTAATTCCCAAGATGTTTGTAAGGAGCACATATTCGGGTTGCGGGAGCCCAATGATTCCGACTGTCTTCCACACCATCAAATTGTTTCTTGTACCATTTTAAGAAAATCATCTCCCGAAATTGGCATTACAAAGCAGAATTTTGACTAAACCATGTGTTTTTTTTTTTAAATGTTTTTTTAGCCACCAAATCGATGTATAATGACAGGATTGACTTAAAAGAAACCAATAAACCATTTTAACAATGATCGCAGTAGAAGTTGAAAATTTCGGCGATTTCAAAGTAGCAAGCACGATAATCACTACTATTCAAAAATCACTGACTCTTTAGTTGACATACTCGTATGTTTCATTTAAATTTCAAACTTTTATAAAATATTTTATGCCACACATTTCCGAATTGGCATTGAACCAAATCTTTACAAATGCAACAAATTGTAGTTGGAATTTTCGTCGATCCAAACTGTTTCAATGATCATAATTTGTTTTTTTCAATACTTTAAACACTATAGGTAGCATTGCAATCGGTCTATATGAAGATACTTTGTAAGGGATCCTTTCAGGTTTAAGAATCATTTTGACGTCAACTTGCCGTTTATAATGTAATTCATTTTATCAGGCAGGTTGCCGAAGAAGGTTTGGGTGCATAAATGTAGAAAAATTTTAATATATATTTTTTTTAAAATTATTTTAGTACCAAGATCCTTAATAATCGGTAATATATCGTAACGGGAAATATCGGAATCGGTCCATCGAATCGGTATGGAACACCACCTAATTTAATTAATATTGAAATTGCGGGACTATTAAAAGATACATTTAAGTAGGCAATGTTTTGAAAAGTGAATTAAGCAAAGTTAAAACTTTATTACGTACGGCCTTGACCGATAGACGGTTGCTAAGCCACCTTAATCCACCTTTATTAAAATGTTGCATACGAGTATGCAATTTATATATCTTTTTCGATCCAACTTAACAAGCTTTTGTTAGCCCCTCATACATCTACAAAGGGTATACACAGCTGCATTGTGTCGCGTCATGCAGCATTGTGTTCCTGGTTCCGTTTTTTGCTTTCACTGTTGTTGTTGTTGTTGCTTTGGCCATATTGGCATTGTCCTGCGGCAGAATGAAACAAACTTCGCGCAGGCATTTCAAAGAACAATTGTTGTTATTGTTGTTGTTGTTGGATCCATTGTTCCTCCAACGTCTATTGTTGTATTGACAATTTTGCCTTTGCTACTATGCAAGACAGAATAATGACAAATTCTAAAGTAATGCGCTAAAAAGTTCAATTGCAACGGAATTCAATATTTCGACCATTCGAGGACATTAGAAGGATGTCTGCGCATCGTTGTGCTGCATTGAAAAGCAATAAATATTTAATTGAAACCACTTTTGTGCAAGTTGAAAATTGCGACATTAGAGAAACGATTTTTATTGCATTTTAATATGAAATTCAATAGAATTTTTTCCAAGTACTCACATGTAGTATACAAGTATACCAAGAAAATTACATGCGAACGTACTTAAAACTAACTAACGCACGCAAAGCTGCAATTTACACACGTTATGGGGAAGGTGGCTGTTGTTTGTGTACGTAGTGCGGCAGGGTTTGGAGAAACATAAGTTTGATTGGTAATAGTTCAAGTAGAAAGTGAGCTCACTTGCCTGACTCTGTGTTCACTAACGATGGCGTAATTGAATACAAATTGTTTAGCAGCTCAACATCTACCTACATATATATAAGTATATACATCTATTGTATATCTATGCAAGTAAGCAATGTGCCTTAAAACCATGCAATGCTACTTGATATGTATTGATTTTAGGGGTTACAATTATGCAAACATTTGATTATGGAATTTTCGAATAGTGGAAAAGTAGACAGGGAAGAGTGTATGGAAACCATTAAATTCTTGTGCACAAGCTGTCAAACGCAATCAATAGAAGTCTCTATGTGTTGTGCTCTTCACATATCTAAAGTGCGGGCAGCATATTCATTTTATCACAAATTTTGTAATATGCAGAAAAAAGCTTCTGATTATTCATATAGAATAATGTGCATTGCTACGCCTCTTTTATTTTTTTTATTATATGGGGGCGTAGGATTGTCTATTTCTCAAATTTATCTTATTTTTCCTGCAAAATCATCGCCAAAAATGTTATCGTGCCACAATTTTTATTATTTGATTATTTTAATACGATGTGGGTGTTGGAATTAATTTTAAACGATTCATAAGAGATGGCCTAACTTGCACTAAATCGCATCGGGTAAATCTGTGACTATATTCATGTGAAAGCATATTTTATAAGTTTCAATTCTCAGTATGTGTCCTACCATTGAAATGTCAACAACATATTTTTTTTTTGCTCTGTGAACAGGTCGAATTTTGTTCCGACAAAACGCAATTTGCGGGAAGGTTTGCTTTTGTGCTTTCATTTGAAGAAAAAAAAAAAAAACAGCGGAAGCCCATCGTTCGCTTTGTGAGGCTAACGTTGACTATGCTTCATCGATTTCAACTTGTCCGGGCCAGCCCAAAAAGTTTGAAGATGAAGAATTGGAAGCATTGCTCGACGAACATCCGTGTCAAACCCTTCAAGAATTGTCAGAATCATTGGGTGTTGACTTGTCAACAGTTGGCAAATGCCTCAAAGCCATGGAAATGATTGAAAAGCACGGAAATTGGGTGCCGTACGAATTGAAGCCAATAGACGTCGAAAGGAGACTTTTCACTTGCGAAAATCGGCTTCAACGCCATAATCGGAAGAGGATTTTGCATCGTATTGGTTCTGCCGATGAAAAGTGGATTCATTACGACAACCCAAAGCGAAAAAAATCATGGGGACCACCCGGCCATGCATCAACATCGACGGCCAAGCCGAATATTCATGCTGCCAAGCTCAGGCTCTGTATTTAGAAGGGTGAAGTGTACTATAAGCTGCTGCAACCTAACCAAACCGTCACTGGTGAACGTTGCCAACAACAATTGATGCAATTGAGCCGAGAATTGAAGCAAAAACGGCCGGAATATGCCAAAAGACACGACAAAGTGGTTGCAAGGACAATGTTGCAAGATCCGTCAAGGAAACGTTGGATGCGTTGAATTGGGATGTGCTAATCTCCCCCCTCCCGCCTTACAGCCCAGACATAGCCCCTTCTGACTACCACTTGTTCAGATCGATGACTCACGCCCTGGCTGAGCAGCGCTTTACTTCTTACGAGTATACCAAAAAATGGATCGATTCGTGGATTGCCTCAAAACACGACACGAAACATGAATATGCATTGTAGCATTTTTCTTAAATAAACGCTCAAAAATCGAAAAAATTTCTTTAAAATTAATTCCAACATCGTGATCGTGAGACGAGTTGTTATAATTTTGATGCCGTCATCCGTACGTCCATCTGTCTACCAGTCTGTCTGTCAATTTTATCGGTCCGTCTGTAAGTTTCTCACTGGGTTGCACCATCGCACCTACTAAAATATCTTTTACAATCAATTTTAACTTCAAGCATACATTTATAGATTCATTTGCTTCAAATTTGCTATATGTGGGTGTTCCGTCCACTATATGGCCAGCATTCAGGGGAATAGTAGAGCCGTGTGAAGTTGGCACCCCGATGTGTGAATTATTAATTTCTTTGAATACAGTTCGCTTGTCCAATGTTAGTCCAGGTTTGTCCAGATTAAAACTTCGTTTGCCTACACCACAAAAAATCAATAAAAGCGATAATTAGTTAAAAACAATTATTATTTTTTTGTGAAGTCAGCCCACCAAAATGAGAAATGTTTATTTTTGTTAGTCCAGGTTTATCCAATATTGAACATCGCATCGTTTCTGTTCTATATTGTGGACTGTTGTTTGGTTTTCGCATATAAAACCAAACTTCATAATCTCCTAAGACTTAGTCAAAGCTGCCAGACTTTCCATCGTGAAATTTTCTTAAAGCGCGGATAGTCGTGTACTTCGTGTGACCATGAACAAATGTTTGTCATCAGCAATGTCGCAACAACATTTTTGCAAATAACTCCGTTTTTTTTTCGTGTTAGATTTCCGAGTGTTGTAAATTGTTGCCAAAAGTAGTAATAAGTGTTTTTAAATACGCAGAGTAAAAATCAGCTGTTTTACTTCTTTCTCTGCACTTGTTGGTTGCAGCAACCATTTCCGATACCAAATGCTTGTTCGCATTTTCTCTCCAGATTTTTAAGATCTTATCCATTTTTAACAACAGTGTTGTAAATGCGGATCTGCTGTCACTGACTAACACTAAAATTGCAGCAGTCAAATTTCTTGAGCTCTCGTTTGACCACAAAGTAATATTTCTATGTGATATTTTGACAGTTGCACGAAAGACAAATCAGAAACATGATACATAAATTTAATAGAAGATATAGGTCCATATAAAAACCACAGACACTCCACAGTTCTCTATTTTTGTATGTTATTTCATCAGCTTGCAACTTCAAGCTCAGAACATAGGTTTCATACTTCGATTTGACCCGGTACTATCGGAAGTAACTTCAATATAAGTTACGTATGAAAATTCTATTTACTTTTTTAACTATTAATTTAAAATTCGAGCTGAATGAAATCACAAACCCAAAACCTAATTTGTTTATTAAGATAAGCACTGCAAGGACGGTCTGAGACTTCACATCATCATTCTAGCATTAAAAGAGTTAATAGCAAATATTTTAATGCGTGTGCAGAATATTAAAGTTTCGGTTCTATCGAAACTAACATTATCAATTGTTTATTTTGTCTACCGTAAGCTCGACAAACAAGCAATTAACAGCACTTTAAGTACAAAACCATACCGTATAAGGGAATGCCTGCCAACCAACCACTGCTTGAACGTTTAAAACACTCCCAAATAACTATTGTACTACTACTCCGTGTATAGCACATGAACGAAGACAGTAGCAAAATTGCAAACTGCAGCCTAATTATGGTCATCAAGCGAGTCTGATAGCTCAAGAAGATGCCGCCATGAAACCGACTCAACAACCACGACAAGGAGAACAGCATTGAGCATTGAGGAGTACATGAATAAGCCGCACAATTTTGATAGTAAGTCATATACTCTCCTATGTGCTCGTCTATGTATGATGACAGTTGTGGAGCATGAACCAAAGAGGCTGTACACCTATATGCAACTCGTACACTGACCACTTGCTTTTTGTTATTGGTGTTCGGTTGGTTGTTTGACGTTGTGTCCTGAAGGTATTATTACACCATTACGCATTCACTCAAGGGCTTCATTAGCCTGTTGTTTGGCGCTATTTGAAAAGTAATTACGACGAGAACGGCGAGTTTTCCAAACCAGAAGTAAGACCGGATCTATGCAGTATAATACAGAGTAGTGTGTTCAAATGAGCCAAGCAGCAGCCACAGCATCAGCTCAAGAAGAAGTAGTAGTTCCTCGGCCAGCATTAACCCCAAAATGCTAGCATATGAAGCAAATCTGTGTGTCGAATAGCCATTGCCTTCAATACATATGTATGTAAATGTTGGCAACAGTTGTCGTGTGAGATGCAAATGCTTCATGAGCGGAAGTTACTTAGCTGGTGAAAGTTAGTATCTGTATTGGTGTTTGTGTTTGTGTGTGGGAAAATTGGCAATTACGTTGACGTTGTTTGACTAACCCTCAAAGTATGGTAAAATTTTTCGTTCTACTTCATAGTCGTCGTCGACGCATTGACAACAAGAAAATGCAATTAACACGCCACACAGACAAACCGGAAATGGAGCGCAACAACCAACTCGATTCGACCGAGCGACCATGCAACGTCCAGCCGTTCCTCCACATGTCCTTTGGTCATCGGTTGCCGCTTTTAAGTGGCAGCAGAGATTGATGCACTCCATGTCAGCAATAGCAGCAAATTAGTCCTCGTCAGTCGTTGTTGATGGCGCTGATGTGTCTGTGATGGTGTTGGAATGAAAGTCAATTATTTTCAAATTAATATTTTTAATATTAGATAGAAACGCATCAATAAAACCAAATTGGAGGAGAACTGGAGAAGTGCTGGCGTTTGCAAACGGAAATGGAGACATGTGCATTCGATAAGCTGTTTTCGATTATTGATGAACATACTTGTATATATATATATATATATATATATGGATATAGAGGATACAGCATATTATAAATGTTTCCATGCTGGAAATTAAAATTTTACGAATATTTCTACTTACAAAATACTTCTGAAGCCTAGTAAAATAATTTACTCACAAAGTTCTTAAAAAGTATGAATTGAATTTGTCTAATTATTTTAGTTTTTCTTCAAAAACTATTTAAATAAGGTTCGAAATTAAATCAGATTCTAGTCTAGAACTTGAGTTGATCTCAAAGCATGTTTAATTATCTTTTATATCTGAAACCGAAACTATAAATTCATTATCCTATACTAGTTCATAAACTTCAACCTAAAACCGTAGAAACTTTTTTAAAATATTTTGGGTTCGCTGAATGCGAAAAAAAAATACTATTTTTTTATTTTTTTTTATTTTACGAGTAGAACATTCAGCTAGGTAACGTGTATATGATTTTTACTCAAACCAGCATCTTGAGTGAAATCCGATCGAAAGCCATAAGTGCAGAAACCAAGATAACGAAGCCTGATAGCAGTATAAACTTTTTCAATTTGTAAATAAAGAAAAACAAAAAAAGACACAAATTTCAAAACAGTTAAACAATTTCCAAAACATAAAAAAAATTGATGCGCTCCAATGTGCTGTCTACAGCAAAAACTGTTTGCGAATTATTTGATATTGAAATTAACTATGCTGCCTTTTCACCTATCTGAGTTAGCATGTAAGTTTCTGTTAAAAACCTCAACTAAGACAATAATTAAGATATTCACAACACCCTTTTGGTCCCACCAGATACACAATATGAGCTTCGAAGCGTGAATATTCGCCTTTATTGTTGATTGTGAGGACGATGGAAACGATTGACCAGGCAGTGCGTAATATTTTTTCTTCTTGTTGTTATCGTAGAATATCCATTTCTTATACCATTCACAATTCGATGTAAATAATTCCTTTCTTTGTTGCCTTTAAATCAGCTGCTCGCAAGTGAAACATCGCCTTTCAACATTCATCAGTTTCAGTTCATAAGGCATCCAAATACTTTGGTTTTGAATCATTTCCATTGATTTCAATCGTGCAGAAACCGCTTGTTGAGTCACTCCTAATGATTATACAAACCTCTCTTGTTTTTGACTCGGATTTTCATCAAGTATTTTTAAGTAAATTAAATTTCTTTAGTCTAGATGGGCTGAGTTTGATTAGTCAAAGATCGGTCTCTGATCATCAGAGGTGTTTTATATAATAATTTTAAAGATTGTTCCATGAAGATAGCGAGTTGTAGTTTACAATGTTCTGGCTGCCAGATCAATAGGATGCGTCTCGTCATGCTGCGCCTCCTTAGTAAGAAGATTCGGGTGCACATCAAGACGCTCTAAGAACGGTGCAGTTTGCTGATTAAAAACATCTTCAATTTTGGAAACATTTAAATCCCTTTCTATGTTCGCGGTTGGCATACATTACGGGACGCCAAAGAGCTTGGAGTACCCTAATCTTTGAAAGGTGTGACCGAGCAGCAATGTCATAGACCTGTATCCCGCAGCGCTAGGCTGGTGTAGTTACGGCATTGTAAATTTTTACCTTGTTTCTTAGCGATAACTTGTTTTTGCCGTTGAGGAGTTTACGTCTCCTGGCGCAGGGATTTCACGATTCTACTGATGTGGGGCATGAAGGTGATCGTCCAATTCAGATAGACCCCCAGGTAATCGTGCCCAGGCTGGTGAACCAGAAGCTGATCCTGGAGGTAAACTGCCGGGCAGTCATCCATGCTCAGTGAGTGGGTCATGTTGCCGCATTTGCTCATGTTTTTACCGATGTTCCAGCGTTTTGGCCATTGCATATAATCGTGAAGATATAGTTGAAGTACATCGGCAGCATTGTATAGACACACTTGTCCCCGACCAGGACGATTGTATTGACAGCGAACGTAGCAATCATGAGGTCCTGCAGGTCATCTATAGGAATAGAAGAGCCTGTGCACTTTTCGCTGTTGAAATAGCGAGTAAAGCATTTGTCCCAGTACATTTTCTTGTGGCACACCACTATTGATCGCTCTCATTGTTATTGCAGACATATTTTTAGGTCAACAGCCTTCACGAACAATATATTGTATAATGCACAATTACTAAACATTTCCAGTATTTAAGCCCTAGGTCTATAAAATTACTTGCATTCGGTGCACAAATTAAATGTGGAAATTCACTTTACTGAAATTTATAAGATTTAAACTAATATGATTCGTTTACTTCAATTTACGGCTTTCATTTCAGGATCGTTGTTCATATAAATACATTTAAGATACAATTTTACATAATAGTAATTGTGTCAACTTCAAAATCCTAAAAGCTGCAGAAAAGGTAAGCAAACTCTCAAGTACATTTTATGCAAAACTATTCAAACTTATTTGTTATTTTCGCCAAAAAGCAAAATGAATTTTAAATCCTTAACGAGTCCTACAGCAAGTTTGCACTTGAGTTATATGCGCAACTTGAAATAGTTTAGCATCGAGTGCACTTGGAAGCACTTATGTACATTTTAAGTTAGTAGATCGAACTTTCTTACTAAACTAAACTAAAGTCAATTCAATTCCTTTAAATTCTCATGCACTGCGCACTTTGCTGGTAACTGAAGTACTTCGTCCTTTCTGTGCTTCAGCTGCTTCATCAATATATCTTTTCTTTTTTGGTATTTTGAAGCACTTTTGTACGAAATCGATTCAATTTATTTAATTTTATTGCTTCAATGACTTTAATTGCGTTTGTTTAGTCGCAAAAGTAAATTAAATTATATGCGTAGTATGTGCGGTGCATGGCGCCCGAGAGTATGGAGCAGATTCCTGCTAAAAGCGCGACATAAATTCATGTGAAATGAAAACCGGAAGTCGCTTGTCACACACACTTAGGCATTATGTTAATTTATATTACGCTGTGATGTACGAGTAGAGAGCGACGGCTTGCCTTAGAGAATGCGTTGCGTATGAGACAAAGGCAAAGGACATACATACAGACGGAAAGACAGACAGGCACGATGCTTATATGCCTGAACGCACAAAGGATGCAGCTGCCTACGCAGACTGTATTAGTAAAGTGTATTTTTTCTAGAGCTATAGAACTTTGAATTGAATTCAAATACTCGTTACGAGATTAATAATTATAATTAGATGAACGAGGATCCGGGTGCAGAGTAATGCGCACACGCACTGCGACCAACCATAGACAGCGCATGGATTCATAAATGATATAGTGCCACCTTTCTGGGCTTGTTCATTAGCTTCCTCGTTGCCTGTTAATCTTCAGTGTCCTGGTATTCATATATGGCGGACCCTATTTGAGTTAGCCGGGATGCTCAGATTCTTGTGGCATTCGAGCATGGATTTGTTTTTAAATTCATAGCCTTTAAGGGCTTTGAAGACGACTTGGCTTGATGCCAGTTGCCCCTCTGTCTACAAGAGTTTGTGATGGAGCGTACTATATGGAAAAACTTTCGTCATTAAATGTGTGGCGGCTTTGTATCGTGGCAGGTGCAGCATGGGTCAAGTACCACACCATCTTGTGTTTTAGAACCGTCAGTATATCAACACTGGGCGTCGATCCTTATCCAGTTTGTCTTCATATTCCATTGCAAACGAGAGGGCATGATGACTATGTACCTCATTTGCAATGTTGTCCTTTGTGATAACCTGTTTTGAAGTTGTATAGCATATGAAGGTTTAGTGCCTCCTAAGTCGCTTCTTTTTGAATTATCAAATGCAAGTGTTTTTGGCACTGTATGACGTCTTTGAGGATGCTTTTTATTTCTTAGGCTGACGGAAGAGTGCGCGCTAGAAGCATTACAATGCGCGTAGCTATAATATTTCGTGCTATAAGCAATGCTATATGCAGAGTGAAAGCGACAAACAAAATTAAGCAAATGAGAAATGAAAAGAACAAAACAAAAATCAATGCGATGCGACAAAACAGTTTCGAAACTGATTTCTCGCTTCGTTCTCGCGTTCTCGCTTTGTCGCTTGCGCTCGCTTTCGCACAATTTAATCGTTGCCGAATAATGGAAACTGTAAAAAAAAACACCCTGTATATAAAGAAACCTACAAATTCACACATAAAGGCTGCTGGCATTCTGCATTGAATAAGCTAAAGCTAACGAACGAATAACAGACGCATTCAAGCTGCTTGGTGGCATTTGGGGAATCTGTAGCTAATTCCGCTGCCACCTACGCAGAACATAAACGGAGTGTGGCAAGCATTGTCATGCAGCAGCCATGCCTGAGGAACTGCTACTCCTGCTGCTGCTCCTTCTGCTGCTGCTCTATTTGCTGCTGTTGCGACATATTGAAAATGGCGTTACTCGAAGTCGTTGCAAACGGATAACGGAAGCGCTCGCTCTGCTAGGACGACTTACAACTGTGCCAGGACAACAGCGGGCGCAGGAGCGCATGTGTTACTGCTGTCGTTATTCTTGCCGCGATCACTCTGTATGGCATCGCTTTAGGATGCTTTTCTCTTGTCATTCTGAATGCATATAAATTTCTCCAGCGGTGACATTTGGCAGTTAAGTCTGCTGTTAGATTTATCAAACCATACTTGTAACTATTGCTGATATGTATTTATCGCACACGCTTGGCTGCCTTGCAGCACTTGCGTGCGATTTGTTTGTCTTCAGCAACGTATTTCCTTGGTGGAGGTTTGGCGTGTCATGAGAAGCGGATGCAGCCATTTGAGGCGTTTGTTTTCCTGTTGACATATTTTCGGTGTATCTGCATTAAAAACGAAGTATTGCGCTCTCATTAATGCGCGTAAATGTGCGCTTAATATGCTTGAATAAGCGTAAATTATGAATGTACAAGAGGTGCAAACCTTTCTGAGAGTAAGCTGAACGGTAAAAGATTTTGATTTATTATAACAGAGCAAGTGTGAATGGCGTGGAAAGCATGAGAAAAATGACGAATATAGTCAAAAAAAAGTTGCAGAACTTTAAGTTAACAATTGTAGGACATTAATAGAACATGATATTGGTGAGGCTTGAATGTTCAACATAAATTTTATTTTTTTTATCATGTTTACCTCATTACCAAATAAAAAGTTGGAATTTCGAAAAAATTTAATTTAATACTTTACTGAAATTGAACATTTTGCGCTGCTTTGAGAAATTTTTAGTAGCTATTTGATTTGATTCGAAAGTGCAGCATAGTGTGCCATAAAAGTGTTCGCATACAATTTGGTGCAATAAAAATTTGCAATAAATTGAAACTACTGCGAAGCTCTGCTCCAACAATGAATATAGAAAAAATTGCTTGAGAAATCTAGACAAGAAAGTTAAAAACATTTGCCACCCTTCTGCATACATCGTTGCCCTTGCGTAAATGTTTGTGAGTATATTTTGGAATTTGCAGCAATATTTGATCCTTTTTATCAGGAACAGAAAAAAAATTTTGGTAAAAAAAGGTGGTTGCATACATTTGGGAATAGCGATAATGTACTAATTTTTCCATGTGCCCTTTTCGTCTCCGGCTCTGGCACTTTATACTTATACATACAGCTCAATAAATCTAGAACATTATTGTCTGCAATAATCGTGACACACAAAAAAAAAAAAAAAATAGAAAAAGTCATATGACTTTGTGTCCACAATCACCACAGCATTATATGCTTATACTATATAGATATAATACCATTTTGGCAATGTGGGAGTTGAAATTCGAATAAAATATCGAATTTCTTGTTGGACATCGAACATTATACAATAGATTCGGCTAGACAACGCCGCGCCTTATCAATGTCACGTACAGCACGCAGACATGACTCTGCACAAGAAGCAAACGAGTGACTGAATTGAACAAGAAAAGGACTTTGAGTACAGGACAATAAAACAGTCTATAATCGGTTTTATGGGCATTACTTATATATTGTACTAAGAATTCGGCACGGACACGCATTCCAATTGCAAAAGAATTTTCGTAGAAAAACGGAAGTATTTCATATAGTTTGATGTAGTTTTTGGTCTCTTTTTGCTATTTTTTGAAAGCTTTAGTATGGTTTTTGATGAACTTAACAAGTTGAGATACATGCTTAAATGAAGCAACCACACATTTAATACCATTTGCAAATGTACTTATTATCAAATGTTAAACTTGTTCTCATGCTGCTCTGTTTATCGAATATAAATCAAATTTCATGATTGAAACGAGTAGCACATGTATTTTGTAATTTGTAAATTAATTTATGTAAATTATTATTGCGCAGATACTTGTATATGTACAACTACAAAAACAAGTATCTGCATGTAACAATAGCAAATGAGTTTATGTTCGTAGCACTGTTAAATATTCTAATAAGCAAGTATCCAATTAATTTTGCTAAATTAATTGAATGCAAATCGTCTAATGAGCAAAATATGCATTTGATTTTGTCTGCCTCCTCATACCTACTTGTACGAGTACTTGTATTTACTATATTGTATAGGTAACTCATTTTACATATACTACTTAGGACAGCATTAATACAGCGATTGTCTGTATAATATTCGTTTATAGGCACTGAAAACTCGTTTGGTTTTAAAGACCATTTCCGTTTATACATTTTTGACCAAAGGCCATAATACCCATAGTATAAAAGAGTATATTAAGTTTTGTGCAAATGTATGTAACATGCTACAAATTCCACATATATACATACATATATATATATGTATATATATATGGATTTCAGTTTATGAGATATCGTTTTATTTGTCTTCATTGTAGCAATGCTATAGGGTATAACTTTTTATGTAGGGTCTGAAAATATAATGACGTTATATATAAATATACTCTATGTTACTCTCGCAATCAAGTCAAATCTAACGATACCGCACATGTCAAAATCCATCAAGCCGTTTAGGTACGCTTAGACTTTTGTCACTTGCTGCTCTGAGTATTTGAATGCCGGCATGGTTGGCTGGCGATCTGAGTTATTGAGTGTCTGTCTGTCAGTCTGTCTGTCTGTCTGTCTGTCTGTCTGTCGGTCGGTATCTGTGTTTGAGTGACTAAATGAATGAATGACCAAATGAATGGCTGAAAGTGTAGTTTGGCAAACTGAAATGAGCTCACGTGCGTACAAATGCCAAATAGTGTACATAGTACATGCACATAATTGTGGTCAACACTTTGCGACAGCTCTTTGCAATGCACACATACTTCTACATATGCAATACAAGTACACAAAGCGGTTACTCCATATAATAGAAGTACAACTCAAGGCGTGATCGTCTGCCGTCTGCTATGGAACCTAGTAGTAAACATTCTGCTAAAGTCTATATAGGAGGGGGGCGTATGCAGAGAATATTGCCTTAATTTGCAATTGATAATACTCCTAAACTTTGTGTGATCTAATGGCAACCACTCTGAACAAACTGTGGTCTAGGAGTAAACCCATTCAGAACAGTGCTGGTGTTCTTTACTAAGAATTACAAGAATACTGCTATCAATGCATCAAGCTTAAAAAGTATACCACTTTTGTTTAGTTGTAGTGCCAATTTCTTGGCACAGATGCTTAAAAGCTAGATTGGAAACTTAATTTAAGAGAATTATATGCGTGTAGGAAGATCGTAGGCCAAAGATGGTGAGTGGGCTTAAAAATTGTCCAGCGATTCTACATTGTAGGTATGTTGTAGTATGGCGGCCAACCTTTAATAATTAGACCTCACTAAAACCAATAAGTAAGGTACAACGAACGCAGGAAGTTTACTTCTCGGACACCCTACGCACAACTCCAACAAACAAACTTCAACTCAGAGCGAAGCGAGCAAGCATTTTCGAACCTTCTTTCTCGCTTTGCTCTCGTTTTGCTCTTGCTTAATCGCTGGCATTCGCTTTCGGTATTGTTCTTAAATTGTTTGATATGTGTAAAATCGATAACTCGAGCTAAATTTAGGGCCATTTTCATGACTGACATGAAATACATGAGAGATATCGAATTGCCAAGATATGCTATTGGGTGCATAATATTAAGTAGTGCATTTCACGACTTCACAATTGTAATAAATAAATCTATTTCGAGTAGCCTTGCAGCATAAATCGATTTTTGGTGTGATATCGGTCACTTTTTTGTCTGTTATGTTTGAAATTCGATTACTTTTGACAGTTGCAATATACTGAAGAGGTGGACAGTCTATGCATTTGCACAAATGTAAACGCATAAAAAGTATAAATTAAAAGAAAAAAATAAATGGAAGTGAGTGCCTTTGTGGAGCCAGCCTATCAATACAATATGCAAGTTTGCATTCCAAATTTGAATAAAAAATTTCAATTTTGTTTGTTTTCATTTGGTTTTTGCTTTGGTTTGTTATCGAAATTGTGAAGTTAAGTTGCCAGCTATCTTTGAAATATTTATATATTGGTTCTTCGAACTAGGCAAAGCGTTTATAGGCCAGGATATAGCATTAAAAAATAAGCTATAAAGATATAGGCATGGTGTGAAAATGGCCCTTAACATAATATGCGCGACTACATTTTTTATTCCGTGGGGAGGTATTTTAGAATATTTTTTTTTATATTTTATAAATTATAATCTATATACGAGTATATAAAAATGGAAGTATGTATGTATATTCCCTGTAGACTCCGAAACCGCTCAACCGATTTTGATCAAATTATGTGGCAATATTCAAAATAGTCTCGTTGGTGATCCTGTGAAGTTTCGTGGCTATTGGATAAACAGATAGTTTCGCGCGTAAAACGGTCGCGAAAACTTTCGATCTCAACATTATTTTCAAACTTTTGGTCTGGACTGCGTACATGCAAGTTAACATTCCTCCCTTACTCATTCTGCCTTAACGGCAAATATAAACATTTTTGTAATTAAGATACTTTTGCGCAGTTGCGCTTGGCTTCCAAGCTACTTACAGATATTGCGGTAGAATTACGCATCAGAAGTGTCAAAAATCATTGTCACTTCAGGCATTAAGCCTTGGTTGCGCTTGCAACCAGCCAATCTAAAAGCTCTTTTCGAGCATGAATTATTTTAAAGCTCAAAATAAACTCTGGCTCTCTTAAAGTTAAGAAAATGTCTGAAAATAAGTTTATAGCATAAGTTAGTTTTAAATTGAACTGAAACGAATAAAGAAGCCTTTTGGCTACAAAATTATTTTTTACACTTTTAAAAAGTTAATTTACATACACACACACATACACTCAGTTTATTGTTTAACAAAAGTTGTCAAAAGTAACAGTGTGCTTGGCGCGGTCCTCCAGATGCGACAGACGCGAGAGGACAAACCTTTCTCTCAGTCAGAAACCTGGGTACTCCTGTTCTACAGCAGCGTACGGAATGAACTGACACAAGTAGCCTTCTGTCGACTCCTTACACCAATACATGTACCCGAAGAGAATTCGCTTTTGTTCAACAATTGAAAGGTTGTGGGCAAATAGTATACCGAATTGACGGCGTCTGTGTATTCGCCAAAGTTCTCTTCTCCGTCACTATCTCCATCAGAACATTTTCAAGTATTTCGTCCTTTCATCAAACTCGTACGAGCCAATCTATGAACAGAAAAAAAAATATGTTTGGTAGAATCTCCTAAATCATTCGAATATCAAGTTTCATTTAAATTTATTTATAATTTTCACCATATTTGTTCCGTCGTTTTAAATTCACTATCAAAAATTACACCTAATTTTATTGTCAATGGGTCTAAATGTGCGTGTCTATTTGCAGCTCAATTAAATATGTTGCAGTGGTTCAAAATTGAGTTTAAATGGAAGCTTTTATGCATATAATGGGTTAAATTCAATTGCTTTGGCGGATGCTTCCCTTATCGCTGCTGTTTCTTCTGTATATGACTACATATATTTCATAAAATCATATTAAGCCATAACAAGCATACGCTATGTAGTAATAACGAAGTCGTGGCGTCGCGTTGTCTGCGCTTAAAAGATGTGTGTATGTGTGTATGTGTATCTGTGTGGTACTGATTTCTGTCTTTCATATTCACTTCCTGGTGCTGAACAATTTCAATGGCTGACCACACAAACACACATGTACAGATTCCCGCCTTCTTCACACATAACTCGCTCTCTAACTTCATTTCATTACTATGCCCATATTTAAGCAATCTCTACTTCTACTTCTACACATTCAGCTTTGTGTGTCATTTGTAAACTACCATTTTCCATTTTGTATATGTCTATGTTAATCGAATTACTGTTACTATCAATTTATTCATATGCATGAGATTTCCATTTAAACATAGCAGCTGTTCACTGTTTCAGTGCTCAGTTAATTCTCCATTCAGGCACGATTGGGACACGATTCTGTTTAACTTCCGGCGCTTATAGTCCATTCATGTTATTGTTTCTGTCTGCGTCTGTGTTTTGACGCTGACAAGGACAGCCACTACAATAAGATCGACAACGGCGATGATTATCAATCAATTTGCCGCGCTTAATAATGAGGCGTGAAATTGAAGTTGCCGCCATGACGCTCAGACTTGTATACTCAGATACACAGATACTCAGATACACATATACAATTTATAATTGTGCTTGCATGTAGTAGTTAATAACTTGTTATTATTAGTACACAAAAGCTCAAATCCATTTAACCTTTTGCGCTTTGCTTTAGTTTTAAATACTATCTACTAGTACAAGTATATATATATAGATACATACTCGTACATACACAATGGGTAGTAGTAGTCGACTTAGTTGCTGCTGTTGATGACATCGTTTGTTGTTCGCACGTGTCTCGAGTTGTCTGGCTTATGCAATTAAGTCGAGTTTTATGCAGTCAAAGGTTTGTCCTTCTATTGATTTTGTTTGCTTGAGCTGACTTGTTTGCTTGAACCGTACTAGAGAGGAGCCGTGCATAAAAGTTGCGTAAGCTCCTCACATGATAGACATAATCAGCATTGACATAATCATGCGTTCAGTTTGAAGATAGACTGTACGTTTAGACTGTTGTCAATTGGTGCTCTGAGTATTTGAATGCCGGCATGGTTGGCTGGCGATCTGAGTTATTGAGTGTCTGTCTGCCTGTCTGTCGGTATCTGTGTTTGAGTGACTAAATGAATGAATGACCAAATGAATGGCTGAAAGTGTAGTTTGGCAAACTGAAATGAGCTCACGTGCGTACAAATGCCAAATAGTGTACATAGTACATGCACATAATTGTGGTCAACACTTTGCGACAGCTCTTTGCAATGCACACATACTTCTACATATACAATACAAGTACACAAAGCGGTCATTCCATATAATAGTTAGTAGTAGATTTGTTTCAAACTTTTAATAAATTATCTCGATTCATTACTAGAGGTACAACCCATCTGCTATGGAACCTAGTAGTAAACGTTCTGCCTTAATTTTCAAGAAATAATGCTCCTAAAGGTTGTGTGATCTAATGGCAACCACTCTGAACAAACTGTTCCTATAGGCAAAAAAATGTGGTCTAGTAGTAAACCCATTCAGAACAGTGCTGGTGATCGTTACTAGGAATTACAAGAATTCTGCTCTCATTCCATCAAGCTTAAAAAGTATACCACTTTCGTTTAGTTGTAGTGTCAATTTCTTGGCACAGCTGCTTAAAAGCTAGATTGGAAACTTAATTTAAGAGAATGTACGAGAAATGCTACTGTCGCTCGATGTGCATGACGGAAGATAGTAGGACAAAAATGGTGCATGGGCTCAAGAATAGAAAGATAGTTCAGCGATTCTACATCGTTATTGTCATGACGATACTGATGTATAGGCCAACCTTTAATAATTAGAGCGTACTAAAACAAATAAGTAAGGTACAACGAACGCAGGAAGTGTACATGTCGGACACCATACGCACAACTCCAACAAATGTTCTTAACACAATTTTTCATCTTCTCAACTGGCTTGTCTTGCCAGTCAATGATACTTAAGCTGAGATCAGAGCGAAGCGAGCAAGCATTTTCAAAACTGCTTTCTCACCTCGCTCTCGCTTTGCTCTCGCTTTAACGCTTGCATTCGCTTTCGGTTTTTCTTGCGCTCTGCCACCTTTTAAGCGATGATTGCAGTACGATATAGAGCCGTGAGACTTAGGGTTCCCTTTAAGCACGAATACCTGTATGCTAAATTTTCCCGCAAAACAAACCAACAACAGTAAAATATTGAAGAAAACTTTTCCAGTAATATATATATTTTTTTTCTTTGTATAAAGTTCAGCGAAAATGTTTGCTCTGCTGTCAGAAAATCCATTAAATCAAATAAATCAAATACTCCATTAAATCAAATAAGCATTGACCTCCTGATGACGTTTTGGACATAATTCGCATATTTTAGATCGTTTTCATCTGCTCGCAGCTTAGATATGGATAATGTTTCTTACAGAAATGGCCATGAATTCGTTCTCAATACGAAATCTATCTATCCACTTCTACAACGCCTTTTCTTATTTTGCGTTTCAATATCAGCATGTTGTCGGGAAATAGAGCCGTAATCATGCGTGACAAATAATTCAAATGAATGACTAATAAGACAGGTGAACATGGTTTAGTTATTGGCAAGTGGTCATTTCCGAAGTAATTTGCTGCGTAGAATCCGAATCCGGTGTCAGAATTTTGAGATATTTGAGGTTAAGTACCCGAAAAACGGCGTTTTTTCCTACTTTTGAGGTTATGTACAGGGTACAAAAAACATGTGTCGATACAAAGTTTTATAGACAACCTCAAGCTAGTTGCAAAAACTATTTAACTCTACTGTTCGTGTGGTGAAATTCGAAATAAAACATTACCATAAACATTATTGAAGACCATAGGTTCGATTTCGATCAGACCAAAACGATTCAGAGAATGGTGACCACAGGTTTGGAGAATGTGCGCCAAGTAGCTGTTCCAAAAAGTGAACTAAGCAAAATATGATTAATTTGAAAAATTGTCGGTGGTACATCCCTATATACGATAAGCGAAAAACAATCCTGACGTGGGAATGCACGCCGGGTACGGTAGTAGTATATAATCATGACGTACAGCGATCCGCCGACCAATTACCTTTCGTATTCTCCGGCACTTATTACTCAATAGACTTACTCTCAATATTTTTACGATGAACTGTATAGTCACCGTGATACAATCGTAACAGACATTTTCAACGTTCTTTTCTTTCGTCAATTTTTGCTGTGAATTTCAATACAAATTTATTAAAACTTTACTATCGTAAAGCACGTGGATATTTTACATGGATTTGGTAAAAGCGCGCACTCAGCGATAGGCAGGCAAAAAACAGATTATGTCTCCGCAAATGGAAACGTTTGGTCACTCTAAATTCCTGTTTCACTTTTATTTTGCATATGTTGCATTCATTGGAATCGTTTATTTTGTTGAGTTATAGTCTTAGACAGAGTTAAAAGCAAATTGCAAACTGTGTTACCTTTTTAATGGACAGACGGACGTGGCTAAATCAGCTCAGTGTCAGATGCTGATCGAAAATTCTTTATACTTTATATGCGCACAATAGATTTAGTTCCCTCTCAGTGCCTACTATTCCCTAGAAACATTTTTTTTATCATTGGACAATCTTAAACTAATATTGGAGTAACAAAATCAAATTGTTATAATGTTTATTCCATACATCGGCGTAGATTATATATTTATATCATGCACAAAATTGTCAAAATTTATAAATACATATATATTCTTGATCAGCACACCAAGACAATTCAAATAAGCCATGCCTATCTCGCCGTCCGTCCATATGTCTGTCTGGGAGAAAAGTTCTCAGTCTACGAAATACTTAGACCAAGGTGGATTTATCTATAAGGTGAATAAATTCCGCTGTGGTGATTTTCTTAAATTAAAGAGATAAGATAAATAAGAAAAAAGAAAACGAGCGAAGCTGTGCTGAGCTGAGCTGAGCTGAGAGCAATCACCTTTAGTATAATTTCATCATGACTTAGACAAACTTGGGGTCGATGTGTCTCTGGTTGTTCGTATTCACAAAATGCTAACCAGCAGAGCTGTGAATTCGCAACTAGGAGGGACATTGGTCAGAAGATTTGTCAGTAGAGTAAAACTCATGGAGGAGGCTGGCTATAAGGTAATAGCGTACGCAGATGATGTAGTGGTGTTAATTAGAGGAAAATTCCCACGAACACTATGTAACCTAATGGAATCCGCACTTGCGGTACTCTCAAAATGGGCTTCTGGCTGCGGCCTAGGTATGAACCCTACAAAAGCAGAACTAGTGCTCTTTTCAAGGAAATACAAGACTCCTAAATTGACTTTACCCAAAACTCAACAATACTAGTCCTACATTATCAGCGCATATGCAAAATATCTGGGAGTGATCCTGGACAAAAAGCTCAATTGAGATGGCAAACATAGCACTCTTTGCGTGCAAAAAAGCTATTGGAAGAAGGTGGGGTTTCTCTCCATCTATCGTTCATTGGCTATACACTGCAGTAGTTAGGCCCATTCTGCTATACGGAGTATGTGTATGGTGGCCAACCCTAGAAAAGGCTTCTACCCTTAAGCAAATGCATAATGTGCAAAGGAGTGCTGAACTTTGTATCGGTGGAGCGCTGCGTACCGCACCGACGGACGCATTAAATGTACTGCTCCATCTGATCCCACTTGATCTCCTTGCAAGAGAGAAGGCAATCGTCATAGCCCTCAGACTAAGGGAATCTTCAGCTTGGTACGGTAGTTACTTTGGACACTCGAGGATTCTACTACTACAAGGAAACATACCACCAAATACGGATTATTGCACACCAAACATTAACTTCGTTAAAGAGTATGACGTCATAATACCCACAAAACTACAATTGACCAACCTTCCTCACTGTAGAGAAAACGCTATCAATATCTTTACAGACGGGTCTAAAGTTGATGGTAGGGTAGGAGGAGGTGTATTTTCACCGGATCTGGGGATTGGAGAATCCTTTAGACTGCCCGATCATTGTAGCGTCTTTCAGGCAGAGATGCTAGCCATTCAGGAAACTACACATCTCCTAAGATCATACTCAAATACTCAAGAACATGTGTTCATCTTCTCGGACAGTCAGGCTGCCCTGAAAGCGCTGAACTCTTTCAGCTCCAACACTAAAACCACAACAGAGTGCCGGAAATCTCTTAACGAGATTGCCGAGCACTATGTTATACATCTTATCTGGGTGCCTGGTCACAAAAACATAGAGGGAAATGATGAACCGGATAAATTAGCAAGAGAGGGTACCACTGCTGATATCCTTCCGGGGAAGGCCACAGTAGGTATACCCGTGGCTACATGTAAACTACAGATCTCAACAGAGTTGGTCGGTATAGCAACCAATAGATGGTGCAACCTTGGCACGTGCAGAAACTCTAGACTCACCTGCCCAGAATATAATCTTAAAAGGACAATAACACTTCTTCAGTACAAGAGAGATAAGTTAGCTGTTATTGTCGGAGCCCTCACAGGCCTCTGTACAATAGGAAGACATGCCACAAGGTGTAAACTCCTAGGACTTCTGCAGAAGCTGCGGAAACGCCGAAGAGGAGGAGACGGTCGAGCACTTGCACTTGTCATTATACTATTAGGTTATGTCTTGATTTACCTAAAAAGCATATTAACCTAGTTTATAATTTAGTCTGCAGAAAGCTATATTTGGTACCAAATCAAGGCTTGCTATGAATAAAATTTGGCGTATAATAAAGTCGAGCGCCGCGATTATAGCTCTTTCTTGTTTGTTTTATTTGTTTGTTTATATATATATATATATATATATATATATATATATATATATATATATATATATATATATATATATATATATATATATATATATATATATATATATATATATATATATATATATATATATATATATATATATATATATATATATATATATATATATATATATATTATATATTGTTGTTCAAACGAAGTTTAATCTTCGACAAAGCTAGATTTACGTTAGAAAAACTCTCTGATCAAAATCTTTATCTCACAATTTGAGCTGCCAAATTTTAAATTAAAATTCCAAAATATAAAGAATATTAAATATTTTTGTTGTGTGGTCCAAATGAAGTTTAGCCTTGGACAAACGAGGGCCAACGTTGGACAAATGAGAAGTACTTTCATAATGCCAACTTCAAGATAATCGATGTCAAATTAAATATAGAATATACCATACATGTAACTATAAGTAGATATTCATACGAGTACTTGTATACTAGTATATGCAACCGGTTATACTGTATCTGCAGGCAATGTGAGCAACTTTCAGTGCTGAACTTCATAACTATAATATTTCGTATCTTGTTCAATGGCATTCAGTAGTGGTATTGGATGTGCTTTCAAAAACTGCTGATGCTGCTTTAGCTTTTGTTTATCTATAGTGTAACTAAGTGAGTGTGTGTGCGTCTGTGTGTGTATACGTGTCTTCTTGTGTGTGTGTGTGTTTGCTATATTGACCGACATGTCAATGTTTGGCATTTGTGCACGTTTTATTAATGGAGCATGGTTTAATATGCATTAAGGAGCATTATTGCCAAACAACAAAACAGCTGTGTACTGTCTGCCAACTTCTATACGTATACACCTACGCACTATCTGTCTCATTTTCTCCGTTTGGCAAATGTATCACCTTCTCACATTTTGTATCTTTGTTCAGTGGAAATCTGTACGATTAAATTTCTATTATTTCGTTATTAAATATTTTAATAGGCATTTTGTTGATATTTAATTTTCGTTTGCATATTTACATTTATTTACATGGAATTTGTTGACCTGATGCTATTGTTTTTCTACATTGGCAACTTCTGATGTCCTTGTGGTCCTTGTAATGTGTGTGTGGTTATGCGTGTGTGTGTGTATATAAACGTATTTCGATTAGCTTTTACTTTAGTTGGCCATATTAAATTTACAATACAATTATTTACACTAGTGGCAAATCGGCATTCATGGCCTTCGTTTCGAAAGTGGAATTTAAGCAATCTATTTGATTGCTGTAATGTTTTAAGCCAAAGAAGGCTTTCACTTTTCATTCTATTCAATATGAGACTTTTTTTTTTGTTGATTTTTTTATTGTATTTTATTTGGCATTCACAGACCATTGTCTGTTTGTGTCCTTGCGCCATGAAAGCCGTGCTGCATTGAGTGCATTGTTCGCCTTGAATGAAATCCTTTTCTTTTGCTACTCGAATTTTACCATGGAAAATACAAGAAAATTAAACAAAAGTTTTTTTTCTTCTTTGTGTGCTTATAATTCATTATGGAGGTAGCACAACGATGGACAGCGCTTGTGGTACGATCATAATTGTCCTTCGTATTTTGCTTAAAATTTTTTGCTGTGTTGATTTTTAATTTGACTGCAGTAGAGAATAGATGTGAAAACCTCACTAAGCTTAGGTAAATGTCAAAGGCATCTGCTGAAATGGTTTAATGGGCTGCTTTATATTTAATTTTTTTTTTTTTTTTTGTGTTCAAGGGTCAAGTTTAGCCTTTTTACTGTGTACGTATGTGCTCTTGTCAAAATGAAGCGCTAAGAATAAAATTGTTTCATATTTCTAATAAGTTAATGGCTTGTTTCAAACTTGCTTCCCTTTGTGTAACTATTTCAAACTTTCCAGTTTTTAGCAACTCTTTTCAACTGATAACCTTAAGATATTCTCTACATTTGCGGTTTTTTATTACTTTAATTTATAAGTGCTCATATTTCTTTAAACTTTTTCCCTGCAGCCATTGTTGCTTAGAAACAAAGAAGAAATTTTCTTTAAACTGAAGCTGTCTAACCATTTTTACACATTAAAAGGTTGAATGTTGAACTAAATACTTTTCTACTCAAGCAGCATAATGGTAGAAAAATGATAGATACTTTAATAGACAGACAGACGACGACAGACTTGCTTTAATCAACTTGTAGAGTTTAAATAGAATTACATATTAACCTTCGCTTTCATGATGTATCCTCGTACCAGGGTAAATATTTAGATTTTGCGACATTGCGACTTTTTATTGGATTTCTTAATGCTTACTTATTACAGTTATTAAATTTTAGTAATTTTTTAAAAAAATAGCACAACAAATAGTATACTAGGTCTAGTTTTTAATATTTTTTTCTTTCTTTTATTTGTCTTTCATGAAAACGTACCGAGGTAAATACATGGTGATTTTATAACATACTATAGTACGTTTATTACTACTTTTTGAAAAAAATCTTCTTACATTTATCAAAGATTATAGGAATAACAATATTTTATAAACGTTTTCTTCTTAAACTAATCAAAGATGATAAGAATAACAATATTTTATGAACGTAAGCTGCGTTTTTCTGACGTGAAGCCAACGTAACAGTCCTGATACTTTGTCTGTGTGAGACTGTGTTCTGCGCATATTGGCTTCTTACATTTGATGCATGTTTGACTAGTAGATCTCTTCTTTTTGGAGTCACGGTAACACATGTAACAAGCACCTTTGTACTTGATATGCCCAGTAGCATCTCGTTCTGGCTCATTGTCAGCCTCAAATTCCACTTCACAGTTTGATGCCGAGATTGGCTCGCCTAAGATGCATTCTATGGCTGTCTTAATATAAAATTTGGCAGCTACCAATGGGTTTTCAGCTCGGGTTTTTATATGTGGAATGCACAGGTTTGTACCCAATGAGCTAAGCAACATTCTACGCTGAGAGCTTTTAACACTGCTAGGCGTATTGTTTGTGAGGTAAATTATAGCTGAAATATCCAATAAATTGAAAAATATCGCCAGTGGCCAACGTGTTATCGCTCGTTTGGTCGTATATTGAGACACCATTTTGTCCATAGTATCCACACCGCCCTTGGTGGAATTGAAATAAAGAATAATTTCCGGATTTTGCCTTTGTGCCAGACACAATTGCATCACGATGCATTGACGACAACGGTCTTTCCCTCCGCTGGAACGTAGGATGTCATTATAGTCCTGTGCCCAAATCCGAATTTTGGAAGCTTTCAATTCTTTCTGCACGTATCGCTTGTTTTTCTTTAAGGTGCCAACATTGGTCATATTCCATTCTATAAGTTCTTGTAACAACGGCAGCGAAGTAAAAGAATTATCTACTGTTACATTTCGAAAAGAATTTTTATAAGGAGCTACCAGATCCTTTACGACTCGCTCGACTTGATTTACATCTTTACAATGTAACGGTGTAAACTTGTCCATTGAGAGAATAAAAAGTAGTTAGTAGTCGTAAGCCCACCCAATCTTAATTCCATATTTTGCTGGTTTTGATGGAATATATTGGGTGAACTTAGTAAGACCTCGATATCCGAATAATATTTGAGTTCCATTGACGGTAAAAGTCATCGGATTTTTTGTTGGAAAATCTAATAATTTGGTCTCTAACCTACTCATTCATTATGCAAAAAAATGTATCCGTTGGCCATAAATTTGTTGTACATTTTTGTGCCCCATTGTAGACGGTTCACGAATGATGTTATGGGCTCCTTTTTATACCAGTTGGTTCCATCTTTGCTACTATAGTAATCTTCATTAAATGGGGCAACTGTTTATTTCATTTGCAGTTTGCTCGTTTTTGGATTCACTTCCATTATTGATTTCTCCATCGTTATATACTTCGACCTCTTCACCATCTGAGTCCACCTCTTGCTCGTCAGGCAAATATTCTACGTCACTCTGCTGTGCTGCTTCTTCCATCATGCCCACAAAATCATCATCATCATCATCATCAGAGTTGAACTCAGCACACAACATGTTTCTCAAATACTCTGGTTTTTCTTCATAGATTATCTTAAGATATTTAGAAATAATGCGAATGTAAGAAATGTAAGTCAAAAAAATCAAATGAAACATAGCTGGAGACTGCTTTTGCAGAAAGATAATCAAATTGCGCTCTTTTATTCAGTACAGTATGTATATCTTGTCTTATCTCAGAAACTACTGTGAGATTTTCATTCGATTTCCAACAATAGACATATTGGTTCCCGAAGAAAGTTTGGGTATATTATTTATAAATAAATATTTTGTGGAAAAAGTCTACGATGCCACGCTCCCAATTATGATAAAATCAAAATTCATCATAACTCAAACACTATTTGACATAAATGGCTGAGGTTTTGAACAAAGATAAAAGGCAGCGGGAGAAATGAGAACCACTGGGAAAATGTGCGGTGCCACTCGAAGAAGAATCGTTTTATCTCCGAAACTATTTAAGGTACATAGATAAGCATTGCTAAATAAACGAGGGAGCATAATAAGTACTAACAAAGCAAATGTTACCTGAAATACAATATTACTCCTGTTACTTACCATCTGTCAATAGACTACCGTCAAATTTTTGAACAATCTGCTTTATTAAGTTTTTGTTTGACTGTTATTGAAATCGGTTAGCAAGCACAGTTAGTTGGGCCGAAAGTAGATGGGTGCCAGAAATTAACCACTTCATTGGAGTGTTTGACATTGTTCGTCTGGAATCCGACTAGGTTTAAAAAGCATTTTGGACGAATTACTCTTTTTCCAATCCTCGAAACACTTCTGTTACTTTTTTAACTTTTTGTTATGGTCTTGAGCTTGATCTCCTCAATTGTGGCATAACGCCATCCTTTAATGGGTTGCTTCTGTTTTGGGAACCGGAAAAAGTTGGATGGCCCAAGTCCGGTGAATACGTTGGCATAGGCATGATTACGATTTTGTTTTTAACCAAAAAAATCACGAACAAGCAAGGTAAGATTTTTGTATGAACTCAGGACCATAACTCTCTATTCGAACAATGGATATGCGCAATTTTATTTTTTGTAGTTCTTTTTTAAGTAAAACTTCTTTAGGAGCGACATGATCTGTATCTAACGGAAGTAACTTTTTCTCGCGGAAAGAATGAATTGGTCATGCGTTCGTAATGCATTCATGTGCACGCGCGTATTAAGGCTAAGCTAAAGCTGCAACCGAACAAACGGTGGACATTCGGGTGAACGTTTAGGGGACCTTTAAGATGATGGCTGAGGAGAAATTTAGGGTAATAGTGGGAAGAGATTTGGGAGACATTTTGGAGGGCGTTAGGAGGCACATTTAATAGGACGCTTCAGGCTTTTTATGTAGTATGACTTTGGGCGTTAATGGGGATAGTTGTAGTCATTTAATAAGACATTTGGGGGGATGGTTGGTGAGGTAGTTTAGTGGATTGTTTGGGTCATGTTTAGGGGGATGGTTGGCGATAAATCTAAGGGGAAGCTTTTGAGCACTTAAGATGGTTTGAGGGATATTTGGTGGGACGGTTAGGTGGAACGTTTGGGGGACATTTAGGTGGACGTTTGAGGGGACGTTTGATTGACAATTGCGGGAGAATTGGGCAAGAGCAGATTGATGTAAAACGTTTATTTTCACAACTATTTATATCTTCAACTATAAACTACATTGAACCCTACTCAGGAGGGCAAGGGTGAAAGGATATGAAGAGGCAGGGGATTAAGGGATCAAGGGAGCAATTTGTGAAAGGGTGGGCACAGAAGTAAAAGAAGTATGAGGGCAGATTGAAATATGTTTATTTTCATAACTTTTTTACAATAAAAAATATTTATTACACTTTTATTAGCATTCCTTCATCAATGTTGTTTATTATTCATTTATTTTTTAATTTTAATATGTTTTAAATACTGTGAAAAGTTGTTAGTTTATGTCATTGTGACTTTTATTTAATACATAATATATAGCGAAAGGAACTTGGTACCATTCGGGTTTTTCACGACACATGTATCTCTTTATTTTAACTTTTAACTTTTTAGTAAGACCTACCACAACAATCAAAGAAGTTTTCCTTCAACCACACGTTAAGGTTACACTCACTAGTTTTTTTTTTTTTTTATTTTATTTATAAGAGAAAACGTCATTTCTCAGCAGCTACTTGAGTCAGATGGATGAAATTTGGTAATAATATTAAAGGCACCGGAGAAAATATGATACACCAGATAGTGGGCGGTGCCACGGCTTCTATATAAAAGATAAAATATTTAACGCTAATGGATGAGATTTGGTACATAAAAAAAATTAATTCTCGTTTTAATCATAATCTTAATCTTATAGTTAAGCAAAGTTGAACCTAAAGTTCCCCATCTTGACAACAAAGATCTCCTTGCATGTAATATTTTATATCTATCCAGTTATAGTTCGTAAACACGTCTCCTCCACTTATTGTGGATTCTAATATACTCCACATGTAGTATTATTTCTGCGTTCTGAAAGCTGTATTGAGCTTATTGAAAACTAAGCTAATAGATATGTTACTCTGTCATGATGTTTATATATGTGTCGTACTTACTGCAGTATTGTAGCACCCTCAATGTTAACTGTAAATGAATTGCACAGAGTTGCAAACCTCAGTGCTGCGCAAACAACAAAACAACCACAAAAACAATTTCAAAAGAACAAAACAGCAAAACAGCAAAAGAGGAACATTTGACCCTAATAGGACCGACAGCGATACGACTAAAATATACAACAAGCAAACAGCAAACCTTAAAACAAAACAAAACCAAAATTAACTTTTTAATTGTTTAATGTTTCTAAAGTTTCCATTCATTCTGAAGATTCCACACTCCATCCATCTAACCATTCATTCATCCATTCTGCCATCCATTTACTCAGGGTCCTCAAGCAACCGCTCGTCTTCTTAATTCGCTGTTGTTCTCGCTGAATGTAAGTAAAACCAAAAGCGCAACATGGCGTATGATGATTTTAAAAGTGAAAATAATGCACTTTTTGCCTGAGCTGAGCGCAGCGTCGTAAAGAATCCAAGAGCACACTCTATGATTGTTGTTGTTCTCAAGTAATAGAGATTATATTGAAATAATGTCTGAATGAGGAATTGAAGGAGGAAAAAAAAAACAAGAAAGTACGTGAAGTACGGTAAATCCGAAATTTTAATACACTTTACATGAAATATCAAACCGTAGAGCAGTCGAATATCCAAAACTAAGACATCTCTCAGATATACCCTTTAATTCTATTGGACCCAACATTGTAAAAACACTCACATTCTAAATATTTCCCCTTTGCATTAGCAAATGTTCATTGTCGTTAACATGTGAGTGGCGAAATGACGTTCGCTTTATTTAGATATCAGCTGTTTGTGGTGATGATAAATAATAAATATGTGATATCGATAGTAAATCGGTCATTCTATTGAAAAAAATGTTCGTTCGAGAAGGTAACGTTAACCATTCACACAAAGTTTCACAATGTTTATCAAAAAAATGAAAAAAAATGTTCATAAAAAAAATGAAGTAGGGTAAATCATTGTAAATCCTAACTATACGTTTTTAGTACGTTTATATAAGGGTAACCATTAAAAGTAAGCGGGACAAGAACATCCATCTAAAATTTCAAGTTGAATTTTCCTGTAGCAATAAAGTTGTTCATACATAATCCGTAAAGTGATGTGTTTGTATAAGAACTATACCTAGAAGCAGGGTATTTAAACTCATTGAAATATATACTCGTATGCGAAAAGTCCATATATTTCAATGCCACATGGCATTTTAAGTTTATTTTTCATGTAATGAACAAGTTTTTCATACAAAATCACAAAAGTGGGACTACCACTGGGTAGTGGGCTAATTTAATGCATAACAAATTAAACGACAAACTAATAATATACTTACCACACTATATGTGCAGGGTATAAAAATGAGTGAGCGAATGGCAACGTAAGCAAAGAGTTCCTGAATTAAAAGTTAAATAGCAACATTCGTGCGAGTTTTCACTTAACTTTTGCGTTTGCTTACACTTCATTTTGAAAAGCCGTCTTACATTGAACAGATAAAATGTAAAAGTGTTGCGAGCTTTTTAACTTAATCATACATAAATGCTTACAATAAAAAACATTAATTGCAAAATAAAAACTTTGAACATTTAGATTCTGCTTGACCATACGCAGATGACTTATACTATGGCCAATAATATGGCCATTTGATTCGTATATTCACACTTTTAGTTTGTCCGAAAGTTTGTATCGTAATAAAGAAGACATCAAATCAAGAAACTTTTGTTATCGAAGAAACGCTGTCAAACAATAATCAAAAATTTGCGTAACGAACTGTTTTTCATCGAGTACTCAGATAACAAAAATGTTTGCTACCGAGAATACTTTATATACTAAAAAAAAAACAGGTGACAAAGAGTGTGACCGTCCGAAAAAACCAAAGAAAAATCAATATGTTTAAACTTTTCACATAATAAATATCTCATTTTAGTATTTCATGTTGATTTGGGAACACTGTTTTTCGCATGTTTGACATAGCAGTAATAATTTACAATTTCGGTTGCAACAGATTTTTATTGAACGCTGTATTAAAGAAAGAAAAATTGGTTTTTTTCGATTTAAAATATTCAAATAGGCATAGGTTTACATTAACAGGGCTGCGCGGTATTTCGTAGACTTCAAATCACGACTTCTGCATTCTTAATGAATTCTGAGTATATTAGAGGGTCCTTACCATATACAACTTCGTTCTCACAATACTCCCTAGGAAGTTTTGTCAAAACCATTCAGATTGCTAGTCACCGTTCTGACAAAGGACTAGCGGACATAGCTTTTGATACTTATATACTTTATGGGTTCTGCCACTCCACCTTCTGCCTGTTACATACATTTTCACAAACTTAGTACACCTTTGTCCCTCCAGAGCATGGTATAAATAGAGTGTAGATTTCAAATGATGAACATTACACTGGATTATGGTATCTTGTAGTCGACGACACACGACACTTTTTAGACCCTCATTTTAGCAACTTCAATCAAATTACGCTTTCCCATTAAATAAATCATTGTGTCTGAATATATTTATGTTCATCTCAATGAGAAATTCTTCACAAATACTGCTTATTATATACACATAACAATGTGTATCTTTTTCAATTTATCCTTTACCAAAGTAGTTCATCTTTATAAATTTTTATTGAAAAGTTTGCTTTGAATAAATCTTGAAAGTCAAAGTTTAAAACACGAACGAACAACTTGACAAAAAATTTCATGTTTCGAATTTCTTTTTTATGTAAATTTTCGTATCGCATGACAAGTTCAAGTTACTCAAACTTGGTTGAAACTTTTATCGAAAGTCAATAGTTGCTTGAAAAATAATATTCTCTTAAATAATATCTTTTCCACTGTCTCTGTTGGTCAGTAGGTCACAATCTCGACACAAACCGCAGACAACACAGAATCAATTACTTGCTGCTGACAACAAAATCGCTTACAAATATATATAAATATATATTCATAGATATATAAGTATATAGGGGTGATGTAGATACAAGCAACAACCACAACTGGCTTGGCACCCCGATCGATTTGTGTTAGCCAGCGTAATTTATAGCATGTCTTCAATGTTTGATGGTGTGGAAATCGGAGCAGCACACACCTTCCATATATTTATAAATATATATATATATATATATATATATCTATATATATATATATATTTAGTTACCTTCTGATCGAAAAGTATCAGGAAATTAGCCAAAACCGTTTAAATATTCTTTGATATTCAAAGTAATTTCTACTAGATGAAGTGCACAGTTTGCAATGCTTCTTCCAATTTTTGAAACATTATTCATAGGCCAAATTTTGGAATACTCTATGGAAATCTGCTACTAGGCATTCACGCATTCGTTAATGACGAATCCAAAATGAGCAAATCTAGACTCAAATTGATATCTACATATATAAAAATGAAAGTATATATTTGTATGTCCGTTATAGACAAATGCACGTTCCAACCATTCGCCGTGAAAATTGGTGTGTATATGCTCTTAGGAACGGAAAAGTTTTTGCCAATATTTTCACCCTCCTACCCCCAACCCCCATCCCCCATTTTTTAATCACGATTTTAGTATTATTGTACGAACAATTTTATAACTCGAGAACGGCTGGACCGATTTTACTTATCTCTGACAGGGGGAAGAGGGGTAGGGGAATGGAAATGGGAAGTAGGGTGTGGCTTCATAGGGAAGGTGGGGTAAAGGTAGGAGAAGCAGAGGGAATGGCAACAACGCGCTGGGTACCATTTAAGATAGAGGGATGAAATGTTCAATACATGTTAATGGGATCGAAGGGGGTAGGGAAAATAGGTGGAAAGTAAGGAGAGCTAGGGAAAGGGGCAGAGGAATGGTGGCAGCGCAAGTGGTGGTTGAAGTAGGGGTCGAAGGGGCAAGAAGAGGTGTGGTAGAGTTGGAGGTAGAGTAAAGGAGCATGTGGCAGGTGGGGAAGGAGTGGCTGGAGAAAGGGTTGGCAAGGGGAAGGGCCGCAAACGACAGCTAGTATGCAATGAAAATAAACATGATAAGAGTGTGTGTGTAAGAATTCTTGTATCATTTGAAATTCTGAAAACAGAGCATATGGGGAGTTAGAGGGGAGTTAGAGGGTGACACTCATGGTGGAATATAATAATATTGAGGTGACACGTTGTGTTAGTGGGAGTGTATTTTGCTGATGGCAGAAAAAATACTGAGAGGTGAATAAAGACATTCATGAGCGCACACAATTGCTCACCACAAAATATTCACCATGCGACTGATCAAATTCAATATTTCAAAAGTTAAGTTAGACTTTTTAAGCTGAATTTGTTTATTAAATATTTATTAAATTGTAATAATATAATTGTTTTTAAATAGTAAATAAACAAACACTAAAAGAACCATAAAGAAAGGAAGTGGCGCATAATATGGTGAAATTGAAATATTAGGTAGGTTTTTTTTTTTTGTACTACAGTTTCCAATTCGTGCTAAAATACTCGAATCTTTTTAGATTCGAGCCTCCACTAGCTGTTACCTTCCTGACGATATAAAATTATGTTTTTTTTTTTAACTTTTACGCCAGTCGAAGAGGTGAATAGACTTCCAGAACAAGGCAAATCATCAATCATAGCGAATTGCGTTTCAATGACAAATTCTGGGTATTTCTTGATCAGAAGTTATTTATAGGTATATATATAAGTGCAAGTGTATAGTCCATATATCGAGCGTTGTGCCTTCGCCAAACAGTGTAATGACATGCAAATAACATGTGCAGTCAATGCTGTTGAATTCTACACACACATAGAAATACACACTTACATGGCATTCACATGAAACCTCATTTCAAGCTGGGCACTTTGAAGGAAACTACTAGGTGACGACCAGTAGCAGCAGATTGAGCAACAGCAGCAGACATTTGTATCGTGCCGACAAAATTGTCTGAAATTGATTGGCAGATAGATATATATACATGTAGATACATAGATAGATATGTTGATGGATAAACAGATTGTCAGGCGTGCAGCGCTTAACGATAGTTAGTGTCAAAGCACTGATATTGCGCATACGCAGCGTGGTGCAATGAATTTTATTAGCGTCTATTTTAAATTAATGCTAAATAGTTATAATTTTCTTCACTTTTAACATGATTTACGTTAAATTTTCCAAATCTCATCTGAACGTAGGTTGCTATTTATGTTTCTGGCCTAACATTGAAAACCCAAATATTTGTAATATAGTTGAAAATGGTTTCATTGTTTTTCAAAATATTCTCCATGACGGTATGCTTCTGCATGCGCGTGAAAGAATTTTCTGAGCTCTTTTTTCACTTCGTATGACGTGGCTCGAAACATGACTTTTGAACGCATTAACCGCTACTTCGGGCGTAGAAAATCGATGTCCACATAATTTTTGTTTGAGGTTTGGGAAGAAAAAGAAGTCTTTTGGTGCAAATCAGGAATATCCAACAGATGATGTTTTGAGTGCTTCATAACTTGCTGGTGGTGATGCAAAATTATTCTTCCTTGGCGGAAAACTCTAATTTCTTCAAAGATTTGGTTGTAGTATATCGTACAGAATTTATCGTCTTACGTTGTTCTAACGCTACTGTAGCGATGTGACTATTTAGGCTGAAGAAACAGACAACCATTTGTTTCGAAGTGTTTCAGGCGCGAACAACTTTTTGTCGATTTGGTTCCTTTTGGAACACCCAAACAGTCGATTGTTGTTTAGTTTCGGACACATTCGCATATATGCATTATTCGTGTTTATGTTATACACAGCGTTTGATCCTTGCACCAATCGACACGAGCACTTTTTTGAGTGGAGATTATGCGGCATCCAACACGAACAGATCTTCTTCACGGACAAATGATCATGCAAAATCTTATTAATGATTGTCATACTTATGCCGAAGCATGCTTCCTTCTCACGATATGTCGCACGACTGCCTTGCTTTATCAGTTCGCTCTCAGCATCGATATTCTCTGGCTCAACAACCGATTTTGGACGACCTTCACGGAATTCATCTTGGAGAGAGCGATTACCACTACTGAACTCGTTGTACCATGCTAAAATAGACCATACCTCAATTTAAAAAGAAGAAGAAGCTTTATTATTATACAAGTTTATAAACTACATATACATATAACTACATACAACGATTTTCACGGCCAAGACATGTTGAGCGAGTGTTTTACTTCGTTTGAAATTATGGCACTTAGAATTTGTATTTTCTTCACATATAGTGTAAATAGTATTGTGACTACGTCCAAATACGCCGCACAAATCAACGAAAGTTACCATCCATGAACGCATCCATAGAGCATTAGTTTTTCCTTTATTGTTTTTACTATTATAGTTGAAGATATTACAGTGTACCGGTCAAAGTTTGTAACTGAATGTAAACTAAATTGCCTTCGTGACGTTTACTATTAAATGAGTTTGCCGTAATCCGACCTTTCACCTGGAAACTTAGTCTATCTAACTAGAGTCGTTGTTTATCTGGTCCTCAAAGAGAACCAAAGTACGGTGAGGCATTTCTGGTCGGTTAGCGTAGAGAAAGAGATATTAAGGACAAGAGTGGCGAAGGCTGTAATCCTCCCGTGCATTTGGAAACTTAATCTTTCCTGACAGAGTCTAGAAGTGTCCGTCCGTCTACCTGTCCTCTGTCTGTATGAATCAGAATTAGTCTCTAAATTTTTAAGATATCGATCTTAAATCGGGTAAAGAGACTACCTTCCGTTGTCTGTACATATGTCACGTCCCCATTAAGGGTTAGCATACAAGCCCACCATCCACTTTTCGTATTTTTATGAAACACTTTTTCATCATCAAATTGTCCCCTGACAGTAGTCTCTACCTATTACATTTCGTCCAGTCCAGCCGCTTTACTGCTGGTTTAATGTTATATATCGAAATCATATTTTCATATATGCCTTTCACAATGAGACCTACTTCAATCGTTTTGTTGAAGTTGTGCTTCATTCCAAGGTTATCACTAGGTACCAGGTTCCTTACTCCATCCCATTGTCGCTGTTATGTCTTCCTATCCGCCGCATGGGTCTGTCTGCGTGTTGTTAAATATGAAGGTGTAGAGGCTTTCGATTTAAAAGTATATCAAATGCGGCGCTAGAACACGTTCGCATGTCTCCTGTTATACTCGTACTTATGCATGCTAACCTCTGAATCTTATTCAGTTGTTTGTTAGCTCCTGTTAGTTTAGCGCTGTGTGCCCAAACAATGGGGCCGTACCATGTCCGAATATTGTAAGATACATCCATCTCAGTATCTTGAGTTTTCACAGCGATGACTCTACATGACATCATTGCTACTGTGGCTTGCTTTACGATATGATGTTTCAAAGTGGTAAGTTGATTACTCCAAGGTATTTGATCCTTCCTAGAAAATTCTATTATTGATTTAAACTTGTACTTCTTAGTGAAACGAACAATCAAAGTTTTAACTGTACCGATGCTATGTTCTACTTTGATGCACCAGGCTTGTGTGATCTTGATTTGATCACACATGTGTCTAGTTGTTGCACCAGCCAGCTTGTAAGAGTAGGATTCAGTTCACTTTTCAGGATTTATTAATTAATTTAATTTTTTGGCTTTGTAAAATGTTACTACCAACTTATCGAATTTCTGTTAATTACCTCGCATACGAACAACAAATGCCAAAGCAGGAAGGCAGTAAGAAGCATCGAAAATGTTTGCCATTGCTGCCATGTTGAGGTCAATTTTAAATTATACACTTCCGCTTCCATGCTCAGACTTCCGCTCAATTGACGACGACATCAAAGTTATCCTTACGTTTTCGTTTTCTCTGACTTATGCCATCTCTCGTTGTAAATTCTTGTTTTCTTTATATAAATATTGAAAACGATTCACTTGCCATAAACAGAATCCTTCGACTACGATTGCCGTTGACTTTGTGCCGCTGCGAGCTGAGACGTTGCAAGCGGATTCCAATCGAATCAAGTGAAGCTAGATTGTGGAGCACCGTGACTGACTGACTGGCTGACTGACTGAATGAATGACTGAAGAACTGAAGGACTCCTGGCTTGAGCTGCTGCTGCCCCTGTCTGCCTGTGGTTTACCTTTGCCGTTGTTGTTTTTGTACCTCTGAAGTTTCCTTGTTGTTGCTTGGTTGCTGTTGCTGTTGGTGTTTATGCAAGTGGATTACAGTGTTTGGTTCTGATTATAAATCATCTTTATAATCCGTAAATCGTGTTTGGTTAACATAATGGAATAAATTTATTTTATTTATTGCAGCCGTAAGTTTTAATAAGATTCTTTTTTTCCGCTTGTCGTTCTTCCTTTATTCGCCTTCTTTAACGTTGTGTGCTTGTTTGATATCCTTACATGCTGGATACTCTTGATGACGAAATGAGTTTGATGGGTTAAAGAAGAGATCGGTTAGTTAATCTACTTAGAATAGTGTGTCTAGCATACAAATAGGCTTAGGTCAATAATGTGTATGATTAGCATGAAACTCATCGAAGAGTGTTCCAAAGGTAAGGAAGGAAATTAGAAGCTGTAAATATGTTTCTAACCTACAGGAGTGCTAACCAAAGTTCTTTAGTTTGTGATGTTTACTCAGTACTTCACAAATAAAAAAAAAAAACAAAATTATTTAAAGGCATTTCATTCCGAATTGCAAGAAGTTCTTTAAAAATGGAGCTAAGTAAACATCAAATTTACTGTAGTTAGTATCGAAAAATATTCGATTTATTGTTTTCTACGAATTTGACTGTCAAGAAAACACAGTGAAAATCTTCGACAAATTTGATTAAACGAAATAAGATGAATACGCAATTGCTAAAGACTGTTATTAGTGCGATATCAGTGCTTTCAGACAGAATATTGTTTTGAGTAGGACGAAGTTCCTAGCGGTCACCATGAATGTGCTATCGACAGAACAAATGCGGCTTTGGAAAATGCTAAACCATGTGGAGATGCAAGGCATATCTGAACTGCACTTAAATCCCATTTTCATTGGTAGCTTAAAAGGTGATCGTGGTTGTTAAAACAGAAAAACTTAAAGTATCTTAAACAAAAGAATAATTGAGATGTTCCTTAGGCAAACAATCGACAAGATTTAAGGTGATAACATAAACAGACAACGTGGTTGCCATCATAAATGCCAATTTACCCAATTTTTATGCAACTTAATGAAAACGATTCTAGCAAAACTAACTCCCTGTGCAACTACTATAAATGGTAGCTATTTAAACTTAAGTAACTAAGCCAAATTCAAGAGAACCAGCTCACATATATAAAATTGATAAAAAAACTAACCATAGTTAGGATTTGTATGCAAAAAAGAACTAATCTTTCCATCCAGCCTACCGTCCAGAGTGATATTTTGATAGGCTGTTCTATCAAGTGCATCTATCTAATGGAGAAAATAGCTGTCAACATACGTTTATATGTAGTCCGAAGAAGCACATAAGTACGTATTTGTTGTGCATTGCGTGCTACTCCTACGGGTACACAGAGTGCTTTCAGTCGACTTGTAAGATAGACAGTTGACCTTAACCTTAACTCTCACACTAACTCTCTTTCGGCGTGGCATAGTGTTAATTGAGAGCATGCGAATTTTAAAACATAAAGATTAAGAATATGAAGAACTTATTATGTTTACGAGTTTATGTGTATATATCCTTTTCAACACAAGTTACCAAACTTTTGTTGGCTACCTCATATATGTATGTCTACAAGTTTTCATGCATGCAGCGCAAATCCAATAAGCATAACCGACTCGAGTGAGCTTCAGATGTCGGCGTCGCAATAAAATATCGCACTTTAACGCCATTTGCGCGCATTTTTAAAATGATAATGTGAAATTTTTCGCGCATAAATAATGCAAGCCCAAGCTGAACTGTCGACGGCGGCACATATGAGTCTCAGCTCAGCTCTGCTCAGCTCAGTCTGTATCTCAACCTCGATATGTGTGAATGTTCAGCTGTTCGTATGTGTAGGTGCCACGAACTGCGTTTTATTTGGCAAACACAATCTTACAGATGCTTTGTACGTTTTAGTATCTATGTTAGTGAGTTCGGCTGTCTTTTGGTTGGTCGGTTTAACTGCTGATGTCTAAATTACGTATACGGTTACATCTCCTTTTCGGCAGTAGTATTCATTTTTTTTTTTTTTTGGCGCATAAAAATAAAAATTTATTATTAAAGGATTTTGTGCGAAAATATTTGAAAATTTTCGCTCTTCACACACACACACACACTGTGTGTTATAATGTTTGCTGTTTCTTTTTTTTTTATTAGTAATATTCGGAGTGTGTGTGTGTGTGTGTGTAGTGTTTTATACTAGAGCCATACTACAGTGGTGCGCAATGATGAAAGTGTACATTTCAAAAACAATAAATTTTCGTTGTATGCTTTTAGGCGCTGGGCTTAGAATGAGAATGCTAATAAATCCTTCGACTGTGGCGGTTTCATATAAAGTTTTTTTTTTTTTTGAATTTTTTTTTTGCAGAATAAATATTTGAATGCAATTTCAGCAATTCGTTGGCGTTTAGAGTTGGCCAATTAGACTTGTAGCCAGTCAAGTTAGCCAGCCAATTTCTGAAGTGCACTCCAAGTAGTCAGTCACTTGAAAAATGCATACTAAAATACTCATAGACAATTACATTGCGGCAACAGCGCTTAAAACAAACTCAAACTGTGCAGTTAATCACATATGTAGAAGCCGCAGGCACCACAGCGTGTAAAACCACAACAAAAAAACCAAAAAAAAAAATGGAAAAACACTTACTTTGAAATAGTGTATTTGAAATAGGACTAAGCGCAACTCAAATCAACTCGATATGCATGCATTTACTTACAGCAATAAAGAGCGCTGCACACCAGTATGTTCGGCAACGATATATTCAGTATTTAGTGTAAGGGTTTCTGTTCGTCTCATATGTATGGGGTCTTTAGGGGTTGGATATGCACCTGCATATGCATCATATTTTATCGGGATTAATGAGTATCGTAACTCATACTCGTAGAACCACCAATTATGTGACTGGTGCCAGTTTTTGTTAAGACCAAGTTTGCAAAGGTCTTCCCAGACTTGGTCTTTCAAAGACGCCGTATCCGAAGTTGTCAGAGCTACCTATTCTGCGACATATATCATGATTCGTATTTTGTGAGAGGGCTCTTTTTCTAATTTGCTTGCTAATTTATATCCAGACGTTGTTGTTGCTGGATCTGTTCCTAGATCTGTTCCTAGGTAGACAAAGTTTTCTACAACAATTAAGTTGAAATTCTGCATTCTCACAGAACAATGGTTTGCGAGTGAAGATTGAGTACTTCGTCGTGTCCTCGTTCGCCGCTAGACACAAGAAACGTGAATGTTTCAGTATACGCGAGTATAATGATTGTCTTACGGAAGATTTTGCCCGACCGTTTTTCATATAGGGATTTGTGTATGATGTAGTCCATTAAGAGATTAAAAAGTTGCACGATACAGCATCACCCTGGCTGAAACATCTCTTGGTGTCAAAGCGCTTGGAGAGGTTCTTTCCTACTCTGACGACGATTTATTTGTGTGATAGCGCCATCTCGTAAAGAAAACGGTCTTATAATTGGCAAATAGGTGGTGTGTGTTTTTATTGTACTCACGGGTCTTCTCCAGGATTTTAACCCATTGAAATGAGACTTATTCCACGGAAGTTCGCCCAGAACTAATTTCTTGAAATAGGACAAAACACATTGAGACGTACATCGTTGGGCATGCGTTTATCGGACCATATCTTGCCTATGAGTTGGTGCTGGCAGCTCATCGGATCTTGCCCATTTGTTATTCTTCAGCTTTTTAAGTACTGGGTCAACCTCTTTTTAGTTTAGTGAGTCTACAAGAAAGCCAACATCAATTATAAATATTGGTTCTTGAAATACTTCTCTATCGGTGGTTAGAGAAGTGACTGCTCCATAGTCTCAGTAATTCCTGTACATATGTAAACAGACTCTCTCTCTCTCTCTCTTTCGTTCTTGCAAAAAAAAAAAAAAAAAACTCCAGGCTTAAAACTTTGGGCAGACGCTTAAAGTTTTGTTAAAATTATGGAGCATTATATCTGACCCTAACTTTTTGTTCCTTCTTCTTGTGTCTAAAAAGCCGTTCTCCCTCCGTTTCTAATCAGGAATAGATATACCTTATTATGTCTACTTCGTCTCCTTTTGGCTGTTACATACATTTGAGGAATCTTAATACAGCCTTTTAGCTATTCAATTGTAGTGTATACAAAGTATATTCAAAACCAAATGATGCAACAAATATTTTTCGTACTTAGTGGTTCCCGACATTTTATCAACCTTCGTGCTACAAGTGCGCAAAAGTTTGACTCGAGTGTTGTGTGTGCAGATGTCTGAGTGGGCCTGAAAGTTATGCTCGCGTGGTGATGCACGAATACGGCTAACATTTGGATTTTTAGCACAATTTAACAGCAAATTAAACCGCATACACAGATACATTTATAGATACTTAAACATATGCAGCAATTCAACGACAGCGGCTATACTTCTAAATGTAAAAACCTTGCAAACAAAAAAAAAAAAAAAAATCCTCCTTTGTTTCTGCACTTAAATTGAAAAAGTTTTTGTACCTAAGTAAGAACATACTTTATGCTTTAATTTGTATGGGATATTACCTTCCATTCGATTTATTGAGCCGAATTTGATGAATATCGTTCTCAAATGGTTGCGTTTTCCTACTCTAGATGAGAACCGAAATAGTACTTTTTAGCATAAACTTTGCAAAATGAAGTGGTCGTTCATGTGTAAGCCAGCAGCAGGAGTATGCGTTTTATATGTCTACATTTGCTGAATTTTAAAGCGTATTTATGCACGGCTTAAGTGCAAAGGGTCGTACCTCATATCTTTAATGCACAGCGCTGTTTGTATCTTAAGGTGTATGTATGCAAGTGAACGCACCAATAAAATGTTACTGCATAAAATGTTGAAATGTGGCAGTGAATTCCTTACTTAGCTACAAAGTGCATGAGATGCTGTGCATAAAATTTAAGTGTAGGTGGTGCAATAATCAGCAATGGTCATACATACGAGTGTATTTAATATTGTCATTTGTACAAAGATAAAGAATACTAAGAATGTTGTTACAGTAAAAGCATCATTTTGAGTTTCTTATCTGTTTTAGCTCAGTTAGTTGGTGTTCATATTCTGGGTAAAAGCATCTTTATATGACACTTAGATGGTGTTACTCTCTTCTCTCTATCTCTCTCACTCTCTCTCTCTCTCTCTCTCTCTCTCTGCAATAATCGTAATCATTGAAATATAGGACTTTCTGAGAAAACTTCAAAGTTTAGTTGAATTTGTTGTTTGCTTCGAAATTATTTAATTTCATTAAAATGGCATCCACAACAGACCTAGTTTACTTGTGTACTCTCTACCCAAAGGGAGAAGAGTATAATAACTTTGAGCGAATGTATACAACAGGCGTGAGGCGAGGCAGATCCTATAAAGTATATTATTGGTCAGCATCGGAAACTGAGTCGATTTAGATACGTCTGTCTGTCCTTCCGTTAGGATGTATATGACATGTTGTCATCACAGGTATTATAAGAACTAGCGACTTCGAACTTAGGCTGTTGGATTCTTAGATAGTTGGATTCTACACCATACACGGATGTTTTATAATAAAATTTGTGAATAACACGCCAATAACGCCCTACAACGTCTATAATGCGGTTAGATTTACAATTTCAATGAGGAATTTTTTTTAGTGTAAGATATACTTAGATACTTTGAATCTCTAGGAAAATTTACTAGTATCTTTCAGGCGCTTCAAATGTGAACATGCCCAAGTTAGTCTTGGACTGCTTGGCAAACTTAAACATCCTAGGGAAACTAAATAACTGTGTACTGGATACCTGGCTAGGTGGGTATTCCTGGGAAAAGGTGGCACATAACTTGAGTAGGAAGGGGACAGCAACTTCTTTTAGTGGTCCAACGCACTTCTACTAGGACCAGGAACAATCAGAGTGCTAGTAAAGAAGGAAGTGCACGAAGCTAGCCATAGGGTTTGGTAGAACTGAGAACAAGAAGAACACTCTGAGAATGATCTCAGGTTTTCTGACTGGACACTGTAGACTTAAAAGACAGTTATATAATATAGGTTTCCAAAGTGAAAGTACCTGTGGATTTTATTAAGAAAATAAGGAAACACTTCCTAGAAGATTGCCATGTTGTAGCATCGACTAGGCTCAAACATCTAGGGAATTACCAAGTGATAGGAACGGCGGTGCATACTTTAAACCCAAAGAACCTCGTTGAATAGATCCCATTTCACATGCATCATGTGCCCCATGGAAAACGGAACTTTTTCAAAAAATCCCATTCTAGTGGCGTCACTTATATATGGAGCATGTTTCGAAAGCTTCTTGCTTTCCTTATTTTTATACTAAAGTTCATGACATTTGGACCACTGGCGCTAAAAGAAAATGCCCTATTCAAAAAGTCCTGTTTACTCTGGAACGCTCCTTGTATTCTTGACCACCCCCAAAAGTTAATTTGATATACGTCTGTACGTCTGTTGGATACTATAAAAGTTATAGCATTCAAATTTGAATAGAGTTTTACAAAAAAAAAAAAAAAAAAAAAGTATTAAATATTCAACCACTGTATTTATAAATCTAGTAACTCTTTTTTAGTTTTGTGTGAACATTTTATTGATTTGGTTTTAATTCAGTTACATATAAAATAGTTGAATTATCTTACTAAAATGTCCCTCATGTTCCTGATGGGACTACTTTAAAAAGAAAGTAAAGTCCCACACAAACCTCCACCCATTTTGGAGTCTTCGTATGACAAAAAATTTATTGTTTATTGTTAACTAAGCTAGAAACTCTAAATTTGGTTTATTTTACGGCTATTCTAATAAACAAAATTCCACATAGCTCCAGATCGGAATATTGCCCCCTGTAAATCTATGCCCAAGACAAGGTGTAGGGTATCTCGAAGTCTTTCTTGTTTCACAGAGACCAAGTTTTCTATCGTAATACTATGCACAAATGTATGAAGAAGGAACGCATTCAAATGAGAAAGAAACTTGACTTACGGAACAATGTGAACTAGAACAAACAGAACAAGGAATAATAAGAGATTAATGAACAGAGAGATAAAAACCACTGAATATAAGCAAAATAGAACGAACGAAACGAAACGAAATGAAATTAACTATGTTGTCCAAACATTAAAATAGAATTTTTGACGCGATAAAGTCTTTTTAAATCGGTTGGTTTAGAGCAGAAGCATGACTCATTTCTGATATTCCGTTTAACGTTACGACACGACACTAAACGAACGAAAAGCAAAAGGCGGAACATGTAATCGTACACATATGAATACATGTGACGATTGTGTCGTTCCGCCTGAACAAGCAAGCGATAGACAGACCAGCGTGCATTGGCTTGTTGAAAGCTATAGTTATGTGTGTGTCTGTGCGTTTGCGAATTAGTGTTATCTAGCGCGCGGTGGAGTGCGGTATGCACTTGGTAGAATGTATGAATAATAATATTGTAAGTGTATAATAAAGTTTGTTTCAAATAAAATACATGTACAAAGTAAACAAAGCACGCACACCATAGATCAAGGAAGACGACAATAACAGTTACTTTTGCATTTGAGTACTAAAAACAACAACAGAATGCTTTTAAAGTTGCTGGTGGTCAGTCGAAGAGAGAGAGAGAGAGAGAGAGAGAGAGAGAGAGAAAGAGAGCGTTTATTTCACTCTTTGTATGACATGTTTTTTTATGTACTGATTGAATTATTGGAATTCCATTAGAATTCAATTCACAAAAGTGTGTTTTCTTATGACGTTATCACTTAAAATTATCGTCCGTAAACCGACTTTACAGACAACCATTTTTTTTTTTATGAAAGCTTTTTCCAATTTCATAATTAATCTTAAATTATATATGTACAAACCTACAAAGCATAGACGAACATTCGGGATATTCATACCAACAAGCAGAATCTTTTAAAAACAAAATTTCTTTATTTCGAATAGTTTTTCACTAAGTAAAAACTATTTAACAGCCATAATATTAACATGTCGATAATGTTCTAAAGCTCAAACTAAAATAAAATTACATGTATTACTGAAAAGTTTATGTACAACAGCATCAGAAGGAAAACATCATTATCCTTAGCACTAACATCTTCATTAACAATGTCAACAACAAACAGGCCAACACACTTTGTATTGGCCTGACCCGATTTCTTTATAGCCTGAGATCTGCCAACAAAATTTGATACTGCCATCGGCTAAAAGCGAAAAGAAGCCAACAGAGCTAAGCGCTTTATGTCCGTCGCTGCAAGGCAATACCAACAAAGCGTTTCGAAATCGCCCCTCAATTTTTAGTTTTACAAATTTACAACAATTGCAACAACAGAGCCTTGTCAAAAGTTGATGCTAGTACGCTGGCCTTACTTCCTTTTCAACTGACTGCATGCTCCATACTTCCTCATCTTTCTACTACAGAAAATTTCACAACTGTTGGCGATCACTGTGAGTGTGTGTGTGTGTGTGTGTGTGTGTGTGTGTGTGTGTGTGTGTGTGTGTGTGTGTGTGTGTGTGTGTGTGTGTGTGTGTGTGTGTGTGTGTGTGTGTGTGTGTGTGTGTGTGTGTGTGTGTGTGTGTGTGTGTGTGATTTTCTGCGTTTCTCCCAAAAGTTTGTTACTTGAAAAGTTGAAATATTGTATCTGACAGTAGATAATTTTTTTGTTTTTACATGGCATAGTAAACTGAATTAATTGCTGAGTAGCTTTTAATGCTCAATTAAATACAGAGCTTAGTTAAGAAACATGATAAATATGAACAAGAAAACGATGTAAAGCACTCAGGTCAAAGCAAGCCAAACACAAAATGCAACATAAACAGCAGAATTTCATACAATTTTGACAATTCTTTTGTGAATTCAAACTAGAATACGTTGAATAAACTATAGATTGTATTTTGGAAGACTTTACATGGTCTACCGTATTGATGTGGGATCCATAGGATCCATGGGAAAATCATTAAACTATTAAATTCAAAAGGGCGATTTTGGTAGGGCGTAAGTTGGTATATTGTTAAATTATTTCTATTTTTCACTATTTTCCATTAGGGTTTTCTTTCTCCAATAAATCTCTATAAGAGCGAAAAATTTCGTACTCTATAATTTTATTACTGGTTTTTAGTTACATATTCTTTAGTTACACCTTCATACAAAGATCCAATACCATTTTACTGATTGAAGTTGCATACAAAAAAGGATGATAATAATAGTCAATATCAACTTGAAATTTGATGTGGTGTCCGATCAAGAATGGTAGTTTCACTCAGCTACAGTCACGGTATATCATTTTTTTTTTTTTATTATACCCTGCCCTGGACTGGCAAGTTAATGAAAATGTACCTAGCTGGCACAATAAGGAATATAAGGAATATACTTGATAAGTATCAAAAGTGGAGTCGATATAGCTTTGTACGTCCGTCCATCCTTCCTGCATATATTTGAACAATAAGATCTCGGGGACTAGTAAAGATAAAGCCAAATTTGAATTTTTAGATTCGCATGATACATACGCTGATCGAGTTTAAAATTTAGATGCCATTTAGTTGGCGTATCGTAGAACTAATACGATTTCGATGGTCATCATTGGCCAACAAGTGCTCTACTAGCGCCCTCTAGTTGTTCTGTTTTATAAAATTTAAAAAAAAAAACTGAAACTAAGCAGATTCTGAACTCATAACTACAGCATTCTTACTTGTTTTATAGCACCCATAGAATAAAATGGTATATCACGTTTGTGAAAATAAATGTAAGATTCCATAAAATATATAAGTATATTCCTGAACACAGCATCAAAAGTCAAGTCGATATTAAAGCTTGCAGAAATATATTCGAAATGGGAAACTAGGCAAAATGTTTGTTCAGAATTCAAGTTCTAATGAGAGTAAATAAGCAAAATGCTTGAGTATTTTTTCTCGAACTATCTCCCTATTGTGATATTTTCTTATTCTAAAAATATGTTTATAAAGTTCGATGGCTTGTGCTCTAGTATGTATGTATCACGTTTATGTTGATACATATGCAGGTAGATACATAGATAAATGATTCTTGCTTGAACAGTGCAAATATAGTCGAAGCTAAAGTGAGAAAGAGATAGACGAGATAAGCACTATTGAAGAGTAAGGGAAGAGAAAGACTGCTATATATGCTTTGCTCATGTGCCTTGTCTTTTCATTCGGTTTGCTCGTTTTTTGTATCGTTTTAATTTACAATATTTTTTTCGGTAGCAAGCGATGCCGATTTCTGTAAGCATTTGTGAAACGTGTGCTTTGGGCAATGTTCTCGTCGATATAGACATGCCGACTGTCCGTCCGACTGTCTATTTGAAGGACAAGTTTTTGGTTACTGTATGTAGGTATTAGAGCCTTAAATTTTGTATTTCTCCGCTTTCCTCTTCTGACAATGTATAAAATTAATGTGCTAACCCAATTATAAAGGGTAGCTATCTTACAAACCTTTTAGCAGTTTTTCTATAATAGAATTTTTTTTCTTTTTTCTTTTTGTTTAAATTAAACTAAATATTCGAAATTTTGTGTATTCTAATAATATATCCTACATAGATCCTATCGCATCTATAGTACAAATAAGAAGCCTTAGACAAGGTGCAGGATATCTGAAAGTCGAGTACACTCGCATGCAGCGATTTATACAAGGTGTCTCAAAAGATAGTTCACAATTAAAATATCGATGAAAAAAGTAAGTAGTTTATTGAAAAAATGTTTATTACATATTAAAATACACACTTTGGGAATTTGTTTCTTAAAAATGATATTGTCCAAATGTTAACCGTTGCGTTCACGGCATTGATTTAATCGAGCACTAAAATTTCCTATGACGGCTCGGCAGGTATTCTCCGTGATGCCTGCCATTTCCTTTTAATTGTGCCAGGGAAGTCGGTTTGTCGCCGTAAACTTTAGATTTGACGTAACCCCATAGGGGTTAAATCGGGACTTCGTACAGGCCAATTTATGTCACCACTCCTGGAGATCAATTTGCCAAGAAAAATTTCATGTACTCGTGGTAGAGATCTGTTGGACGTGTGTGAAGTTGCTAAAAATGCGGAACAATGATGTTCTATGCACGTTTAAAGCCACAGCACGCTTCAGAATCGAAAGGTTCGGGTTGTCACGAACAGACTGAGTAACACTGTCTACGTTTTCGAACGTTCTCGAAGACCTTGGACGCACGGATTTTGATTTTTCCAGCGATGAACCGGTCTCTTCAAACTTCTCGACCCATTTTGCAATGAGTCGAGGGCTTGGCTCATCATATAAATGACGAACATGTCGAATACTGCAGAATTTTCTACGCGCTACAGTCGCTGAATCACCGTTTTTGTTAAACTCACGTACGCACAACGCACGGTCCGCTCCCGAGAAACACTCCATAGCGACTAAATTCCCAAAAGCTAGGCTACGGATTGACATACCCCCGCGCCGCTCGGAATAGTTACGTTCACGCAATCAGCAAATGAAATGTGAACTTTCTTTTGAGACACCCAGTATAAGGGCGTTTTGATAATTTAGAGCAATTGAATATGCCGCGTAGTAACTTTAAATGCAACACTGATTCTGTCAACTTCCATTTGTTAATAGACTGCAGCCAAATTTTAAGCATTATGCATCATTAGGTATGTATTTGACAGCCATTGAAAGCAGATATGAAAGGCAGACAGACGAACAGAAATAAGAAGGTCAATACGCTGAGCCGACCAAAGATAACCACTGTTTCGTCTACTGCCTGGTCGCTGATGTGCTGCAATGGATTCATATTTTATCCACGTTCATGAATCAACGCAAAAACTCCATAATACGAGTATTGCTATTAACCAATGTCAAACACTACTTCGAACTTATCACATGATTACATTTGAGTTCAATTTACGCAGCGACGTGCTTTTTGCCTGCCTTTCATGACTGCTTTCAATGGCTGTCAACACACAAAATTAATGATGCAGATTGTCACTAAATTATCAAAATGCGCTCGTATTTAAAAAAGTGTTGTTGTTTTTTTTTTTTTGATTGCATTAGAGTATGGAGCGCCTGCATTAGTCTACATTAGAAAAGGATTATACCGAAGTTGTGAGCTCACGGATTTAGTATTCTTGGTTCACTTATATCTACAGCAAAGCTATTCTGGATCTCAATAGACACATTATGTGATTAAGAGACGTTCATTTTATTAGCACAATGTTAGTTAATCTATAATATTTTCACATTCTTTTCGATTTTCTCGTAGTGGCTCAGTTTTGATCTCTTTGTGTATTTCTTTTTCTTTAAGTTATAAGCGAAAAAGTAAAGCTGTAACCCTGAAATATGTCAATTTTATGCAATCCATGTGAGTGTCATAAAAATTTATGTGAATACATATATATTATACATATATGTCTCACTTGTATTATAACTATTACTCTCTGCCCTGTTAAATCGATTACTAGCTTAGATTGAATTTAATGAACGAAATTAATCACGTGAGTGGCGGCAAACAGCAACAAATCAACATATAAATCAGTAAATGAATGCCAATCCTGTAGAATTTGATAAAAGTGGGCGTGGGTCAGCTTACAAATTACACACACACACACACACACACACACATGCGCAAATAGATACAATTATATGAATACCCATGTCAATTTGTGATGCGTTGCGTTGTATCTTCTGATTTAATGAACTCATTAACATAATCTTAACATCCCATCAAGTCATCGGCATGGTGGAAACCATGGAAATATGGACAGCTGTTGCTCAACTAAAGAAGATGCGACATAAAAGCAGCAACATGTTGCATGCCACTAAGCTCCGCAATGTCCTCTGTCGTCAGCTGTCTGTCCACAGTCCGGAGCCTGTTGTTTCGGAAATGCTGCTTGTATAACCATATAATTATTGTATTTTACCAAATCGATAAACTGTGGCGGATGCTTAGGGAATTCTATACAAATTAAGTGGCAAATGTGTGCCTAAATGAAGATTGAATGAGCTAAGCAGAGGAAACAGTCTACTGTTGTCTGCTTTTAGGCGTATCTGATGAGTCTATCTACTATAATTATATATATATTTTGTATGATGTTATTAGGACAGTGACCTGTCTATTCACATAACTGTCGCTCTGTGTGTTTCTCTGTCATGCGTGGGCATCAATTGGTTAATTCAAATACGATATTATTTTTGGTATTTTGATTACTTGTTTGCATTTAAACCACTTTATCTGAATTTTTCCGTTGACATTTTTCTGCGGGAAAGCAGAAAAAAAGATAAAAAATTTAGCATTTAGTAAGTACTGCAAGCTGTAAATCACACAAATGCAATTTTAAGTTCAAGAGAATCTCAAGTACCTACAAACAAATCTGCAAAAAATGCTAAACTCTGTTAATAAATCTTACAATTTGCATAAGTTCTACTGAATCACACCATGCTGCTGTGTCCTGCTGTCGTTTCATTTAAGAGCAAGTCTAATTTTAACTATTTTTATTAAGCAAAAAAAAAAGAACTTATACCTCAGTGGTACCGAAGCTTTAATACTCTTCACATGCATCTACACAGAACAAAAAGCCATTTTAAAAATAGGTTTGAAATTCCTCTTTTTATAGAAAGGAGTACTTAAAAATGTATAGTACGAATCTTACTAAATTAAATGCGGAAATACTTAAAATAAGTATAAAATTATTGAAATAACTATAAAAATCTAATTCTAAGAAAAAATCTATACACAAGTCAAACACAAAAGTCTTAGAATGTCAAAAAAGTTGTTTTGGCTTCAAGTAGAAAATTCTTCGATCAATGAGAAAATGGAGAAAAGAAAAATCCTGAGAGGAAAATACAATTTACTCTCTCAGTTGCTTCAATTTCTTTCAACCGACAATAAATGTGGGTTGTGATTCGGCAACTTCATATATCGAGTGCCCATTAGCTGAGGTAGTTAAGACAATGGCAGTTCTCAGCGCCGTTCGCATGTGTCATGGTTCGATGCCAAGCTCTTCCACCAAAGAACATTTTTATAAACCGTGCAAGCACAACGAAATTAAGTTAGAATTTTGTAAAAATAGAAAAAAACAAATTGTATTTTGTTTTTTTTCAGCTCTTTTGTACTCAAATCAATCCAATTTTTTCTTAAATCGAGCACAGTAGAGCTCGATTTATGAAAATTTAAAATTAAAAATTTGAAAAAAAAGTTCTTAAACCAAGAATTTTGTATTCAGTTTAAGAAAATCTACTAATGCTACCGCTATATATCAATTCAAGTACGGAAATCCTGAATTTTGTTAAGAGCGTAGAAATATGATCAAGAAAGAACGCGCAGTCAAGTGTGCTCGACTTCGAGATACCCAATACCTTGAATAAGGATCCTTATATGAAGGGAATAGGTTGTATTCTCCAGTGGTCCGATCGCAACATTCGCGGATCCCATTGTTAGAATTTATTTAAAAATAGAGTTAATTAAAAATAAAAACAACAAATTTGAACACAAAAACTCAAAAAGCGTAGGCAATTTGCATGAGCCATTTAAAGTGGTCCGATCTGGGCCTTTATGTTATACTAGCTGGTACCCGGCGCGTTGCTGCCCTGCCTCTTGCCTATCCACCCATCTTCTTCTGCCCTCAAACTCTCCTACCTCTCTTATCCTGTCCCTTTCACCCTTTCTCCAACCACTCCTTACTCTGCTCCCATTTTCCTGCACCCTTCCCCTTCCCCTACCTCTCCTTAACTTTCCTCCCATTTTCCCTGCACCCTTCGATCCCATTAACATGTATACAACATTTTATCCCCTTATCTTACATAGTACGTTGTATACCCAGTGCGTTGCTGCCAATCCTTCCCTATGATCCCTTACCCTACTTCTCACTTTTTTGTACTTTTTTTGTACTTTGTTTGCACTTTTTTGTAGGCATTATTAAGCTCTACAACTTTTTGTCTAGATCTCAATCATATATCTCTCATCGTTAAGGCAGCGTTCGTCAGAAACGTTTCCGTTCGACCGTTTTTTCTCCGACTTACTATTCAAATCCGAATACCACGAAAAAGTCTTTTAATTTTTCGGGTTAATATATAGCCTATGACACTCACAAATCGATTCATTAAATCCAGATATTACTCCCTACAACCTCACAAACTTTACCTCTTTATAATATTAGCATAGATTATATAAGGATTTTTTAAAATACTCCAACTTTGGCGTTTCTAGCGTAATTAACGACAAAACCAAAAAAAAAAAAAAATGTTCTCACAAAAACTTCACAGAGTTGCAAACCACGCACTGGAGGCCTTTGAGCAGAAAGTGTAATGGAACGCTGTCTTTGTGGATGTCGCTCAAGCTTTTGATCGGGTATGGCACACTGGACTTCTCATAAAAGTTAAAAATATGCTGCTTTCGCCCTACTTTGATTTAATCTGAAAATACTTGGAGAAGCGTTCACTATCAAAGTCAGGACAGAGTTATCATTAATTCACCTGTCTTAAGCTGGAGTACCGCAAGGAAGTGTGCTCGTATAAGGAGTCGCTGGGGTGACCCTTTTCTGTTTTTACTGTTCGCTGTCAAACCGAGCAACGTGATGTCTGCCAACGCTGATAACGTCTACATCATGAAAAACTCGCCATCTGCAACAGTCGCCGTAGATGCAGCTTAGGAGTACCTGGACTCGCCTTTTTAAGTGGGTTAGACGCTGGAACGTTAAGCTCAATTCGGCGAAGTCACTAAAATATGCTTCACTTCTATACGAAGACATACCCAAGCACTGATGCTGAATGGCTGGGTCCTTAAGCAAAAGGATTAATTAAAAGGATGAAGGCTACTACTTATAATGCACTGATCTGAACCTATGTGGTACATTTTATTATAGTGGGTAGTATTACGTAGTATGGAATTTGGGTGGGCGGGCATGGGGCTAAGCAGGGTGGGCAGGCAGAGTGGTCACAGGGAGGCTAGACAGGGTGGGCAAATGGAATCCTGAAATCAACTGCCATGGTGCAGCAGCGATGTAGAAAGTTACTGTAGACAAAGGACTCAACGCTGCTCTATATTTCTGGAAGGCAGAGGGGCTCGTGCAATGGGCTCAGGCAGTGTGTTCTGGGTGACCAGGTAGGGTGGACACAGATATAATAAAGAAGATATAATAAATTAAAGTTAAATAATCTCAAACTATTTCTTTTTTCGGTTGGTCAAAGTTGTCAGTTTCAGATACTGTAAAATTTGCCTCGCATTTCGATTTTCTTTAATAAATTTTCGGGTGCTGAACAAAATTTTCAACAGTTTGATAGTACCCTTAAACAAACAGTGTAGAAAGGTATCAAAAAATAGCAGAGCAACAAGGATTTAACGAGAAAGCAGCTTTTCAAGCGCCCACAGCTTGTTGAATACAATTATGACAAAGTGTACGAGTATGTATCCACTACCTAAGTTTAATTCAAGATTATGTTCATGTTGTTGTTGTTGTTGAAGTTAACGTTGCTGGATGAGCACATAATGATGATGCAGAGCGACACTTGCTTATCTTGTCTCACTTGCCTTGCCACTCATTGCTGTATAATTTTTACTTCTAGCGCTCCGCTCCAACATCCATGATATCCATGTCCTGCAAAATTTCATTATTGCCTTCGACTGCTCCACTTCATTTCGCATTGCTTCCGCGCTGAGCACCTTATGAGATTGCGACAAGTTCTTCATAATTTATACGAGTGCTTCACGCGTGGCCCGCTTCTAAAGTGAACAAGTCAACTGAGGTACTAGACACCAACGCGGCGAGTATGTACTTACATAGCTACATACTTAATTTCTTGCAAAAAATGTGCAAAAAAAGATTGGCTAAAAGTCATACATACACTCACTCGCATCAGGCAGCAAGGATCTAAGTAAGTTGGCAGTCACTCAACGCTTATGAAAAATCACCAGCACGAAAGAAGAACTCAAGGAAAGGACATTTAGCGCAATTTAGGTGTGCACTTGAAGACAATAAGCATATAAATTACGCACGAATGCAAAAGTGCAGCAGGAGGTCGCATAGCATTTCTCAGAACACAAACCAAAAGCATCACATGCATACATACGTCCTTTGGAGCACATACCTTGAGCTGCTCGGCCTAAGACTTATAAGACAAACGTAATGAAAACGTAAATCCCCGCGTGGCTTTTCTTTCGCAACTCCTCAACTCAACGTCGACTGGTTCTGCCATGGCTAAGCCCTTTTCAAGGAGCGTCAGCACCGACGGTGGCAGTGGCGGCAGCTTCACACGTAGATTCCTTTCTACGCCTTAAAAGATTTGCAACTGCCGACGCTTGGCTCCGGCTTCGGCTTCGGCTCAACATGCCAATAAAGTGGGTCTCTGTGGCGGTTAGTGTGCATTTGTCAGTTGACTTGTGTACGTTTGTGCATTGCTACTTATATTATTACATTCTTTTTTTGTTTTTTTTTTTTTTTGGTTTTGGTCCTGTGCTGCTATTTTTATAATATATACTTGGAAAGTAAATCTTTCGTAAAATCTTGCAGTATTATATATTTCCGGGATTTGAATGTTAGCAGTAGCGCGGATAGTAAAGAGGAAACATCACTTTAAGGCTTACTGTACATTTCTATGTTAATTTAAATCACAAATGCTCATTATGTATTCTATTACTTCAAGCTTGAATTATTTAGTTTAACGCTCAATATCTGCCTAAATTTTGTGAATTAATGAAATTCATAAATCTGTTACATTTAATAAAACTTCAAGAAGACTGAAAGACAGTTGTATTGGCGCTTGTCTATCAAAAGACTTGTATCAAACAGTAAACAAGCGCTGCTTTTAAAATTCCTGAACATATTGAAATAAAAGACAATCTTGAAAATTTGAAATGTTGTATCTGCTTGATCGGTTCGACACAAAAGTGAAGCAAAACTTGAATCCCCTTCATACAGAGGTGTATATAGACATCTAGGAAATGTTTGTAAGCTCTCCACACATATAATTTTGTATGAAATTCTAAATATGGTGGCTTCTTATGGACGGATGTTTCACATCTGTATATATTTTCAACAGATTTTGAAATAAAAAAAAAAAAAAAAATGCCATTTGAAAAGTTTTCATTTGCAAATGTGCACAATATGTTTTTTTGTGATAATCGGTTGAAGATTTTGGACACACAAATTTGGTGTCTTTCTCTCTCCGTCTCTCGAATACAACGTGCTCGCGTTGTACAACGAACGGATGCTCATAACGAACTCCGATTGAGAAATCGCTTGGCTGTCGTCTGTGAATGCCAAATTCAACTAGTGATTTGATAGTTGGTTTAGTAAAATTCTGATTTATTAATTAAAACATATTAAACTATTAATTGTTCAAATGTAAATTAGTCAGCAATTGTACCCCCTATCTGCAACGTCAGGCCTTTTTATTTACAAAATACATTTTAGAGGCATATTTAGTCAAATCACTAGCTCAATTACAATCGATTTGCTAAAAAACGAAGTCTGTGGTGAATTGAAATTTAAGTGAAATTCAAGCAAAACTGATTTCTGTGTATATGTGAAATCTACGGTTCACAACAATACATTTGATATACATATATGAGGAGGGACTGCCCATTTTTCAAGTGAATCTTATTTTTGCGTATGTAACAAATCTCATCCATATGTGTCAAACAGCAATAGAACGATTTCTTATGAAAATGAACCTTTCATTTAATCCAAGATTGAGGTTGTGTGTGTGAAGCGATAAGGTTGCAAGTTTATTAATCATTGAAAAAAAAAAACACAAATGTACAGTCTCGTTTTGAGATTTTCTACAAAAAAAGGTTTAGAAATCAATATGTAGTTAAATTAATGTCAATAAATTTATCAGACCGAGGTGAGAGAACCAATTGTTTGTAATTATTAGAGTTAGTTTTGTGCTAATTTTGTTTATATTTCTTTAGTCTCTAGATCCACCGTTCATAACAGTCCTGAAAATCGTGCATAGTTGTTGGAAAGCTAAGAGTAATTTCCGAAGTAATTTGTTGCGTAGAATCCGAATCCGAAAACGGCGTTTTTTCCAACTTTTGAGGTTATGTACAGGGTGAAAAAAATTTTTGTGGTCTATCATTTAGTACCACTCTTACCCTTTAATTTAAGAGTTCAAGAGATCAATTACGAAGTTATGGCTATTCGAGGTTACGAAATATATCCCTTCGACGTCATTAGCATATCTCAAAATCCTGAAGTGATGGGCCAATTCTGACCACGGATTCTGATTCTACGCTATAAACTACTTCGGAAATGACCCTCAGCTTTCCAACAACTGACATGACCCCGGTATTTGTAGAACTGTGTTATCTCCGCGTTGCTACTGAAGATTTTTCCCCTTGCATTTTATTTAATTTTTAGATAAACCCGTAAATCGGAAGGTAGCTGATCCGCAGAATATGCTGCTGTTTGAATTTCTTCGAACCCAGAGGTAGCAATAAAGTTACTAGCAGGAGTGTAAGCTGGCTGAGTATAGTGATGCAAAAAGTACGCAGTTCCTCTTCTTTGCGGTTTTCCAACAAATTTTCGAAAACTTTAGTATACTATTTTGCAGTTACAGTCTGTCCAGTATTAGTGGATTTGCTTCATTTGTGTTCTATGTCATGGACTTTTGTTAGTTTTCCGTATCGTACTTATTAAACCAAGCATCATCAATTTTATCAAAATTGCTACACCTTCCATCTCGGAATTTTCTTAGAATATATTAAGCAAAATCAAATCGAGTATTCTTTAGAAACTTATTCAAAACTCGAGCAGAGTTCTTCGTGAACAGCAGATCATAGTGAAATATAAGAGACACAACCAAGGCATTTATTTATAGTTCCTTAGCAATCATTTCTTGTGATTCGTCGACCTTTGTCAACTGTAGTTTTTACCAAGGCACCAATTCATTCGTCGGCTAATCCTCTTCCGAGACTAGTCCACTACCAGTTGGAAAAAGTTTGAAGATATGTTGCATTTGTGTCGTATGCAGTTTGGCTTTCATTGAAAATATGTACTGGCGAATCTCTTCATGCATTGGTGGTGGCATTTCCTTCGATCATGCATCAACAATTTTATGGTTTCTCGTCTCTATTCGAGATCGATGAACATTTTTAATACCGAAAAACTTCAACAAAAAAAAGGCTGTAAAACAACCATCGAAAATTATCGAGTACTCAAATAAGAAAAATGTTTATCGATCTCAGTAGTGGGCTTCAGTTTAAAAAATTATTATGTCGTAGAATATTTGTGAAGCGACTACCACTTTTGGATGGTTTAAAAACAAATAAAATAGCAGCAACTTACCGGACTTTTTTTAGTCCCTCCGTATACATGCCAAAAACTACTTGCCAAGCGAATCTGTAGAGACACTGTAGTAATCGAAACGTTTATCTATGTAATGTGTTTGTCAATCCTCAGCTACATGATTTGCCATCATAAAAACAGACCAAAAACTAAGCAAAAACCTACTTGTAGAGGTATATCCTACATAGTTACACTTACATAGTAGCGTAGGTGTTTTATTGTTCATGTTGGATGCGTAGGTTGTGCATTCGCTAGCTTTAATTTACATAAAACGCCCAAATGCGTTTGGAAAGACATAAATCAGCATTTAGCACTGTTGACTCAGTGCTTTCCAAAAGCTGCCACAGCGCCTAAGGAGCACCTCCAGCGCCGTAAGAGTACTTGTACTTGCCGTGGTTCTTTGTTTCAGAATAAGGGTGACAGTATTTATACGCAGCCCTGCTTTTTTTTCAAAACTTTCCCGGTGTTTTTCTTCTGTACTGTTCTTCTCCACTGTTCTAACATTACTCCTGGAACTAAATACGACTACGTTTAAAGCTGCTTTCACGCGTGTCGACAGCGCTTCCGGCGACATTTAAAAGCGCAGAGTTGCCAGCTGTTTGTTTATTTGGCCTTCCGTATGTGAGAGTCTGTCCGTCCGAGGGGACTGTCAGTGATTTGTTGCACATGCTGAAGCTTTTGTAGGCGATATCAATGTTTTTCTTCTTTTTTTTTTTGTTTTGTGTGCTAGTGTTGTGTAAACCATCGTTGTTGCATTTGTTATTGTGATTGCTGTAAGTTTAGTTTTTAATGGCTATTGTTTCCATTTCAACTCTGTGAAAATAATTAATAATTCGACGGCATGAGAGCTTGCAATATGTGTTGTGGCAACCGCAAACTGAAACATTTTCGCCTAATTACAAAATCGCAATGGACGAATACCCAACCGAGTGAAGCTTACAACTGCTGGCAAGGACACACAAATACACTATCTATATGTGTATAAGTATAATTGTATATATACACACAGCAAATGGAGTACCAGAACCGCAGGCAGGTAACAAATTCCGGCGATCCCAATGAACTCTGGCAAATTGCAACAAGCCTGCATTGCAGAGCACTAAGAATAACTATCTATATTGTACGAGTACGTGTACGACTACGAGTGTGTACAGTACGAGTATGTACATTGCGTACCACACTGGTCTGGTTAATTTTGTTGTTCCGTTCCGGCTGTTATCATTATCATAATGGCGAGCGGGTGCCAAACGAGAGTTTTCGACGCCGCAGATATTTTTATGGCGCAGCAGGTTACAATGCAATTAGCGCCAACCGAGCGGCTGGCTTTGTTTATGCAAAAGTTTTTGCTCCGCAATGGTTTTCCTAGCAGCGAATAGTTTAGAAATAATTAACAAGTCGGAGTGGTTTATTAGTTTTGCATGGCTTTCTGATACCCTGCGAATATACAGCGCGGAGATGTCCTAAAAACATAGTGCATCATAAAATGACTGAGATCTCTTATTTCGGCTGCGTTCGTTATCTCCACTATGCTTCTTCTATGTCATTGTCGAGCGAAATGTTCTGCCAGCAGCATTGACAGTATTTCCTGTTGTTATAAGCACTCGGTATTTCAATGAACCAGTGTGCAGTAAAAAAAAATATAAATATAAAATATTTATTGAAAAAATAAATAAAGAATTTTAAGGAAAAAACTTGGAATGCCCAAAACGAATATTGCAAAAATCTGTAGAACCTTTGAAAATCAAAAATAAGTTCAAACGATTTTAAACAATTTTTTAGCCGAAAACGGGTTGACATAAGCCTTCTTAGCACTTTTGGTCTCACTGTCAAAGTTTTGGAATGTGATCAGGGGGTCTTCGAATATAAAGTGCTTCTATAATTTTGCAGTAAGCAATTAAATGCCTCTTCTTAATTTCAAAACCGCAAATTATAGTCTCCAAGATCTCATTGTTCAAAAAGACAGAGAGACGCACATGAGTATATCGACTCAGCTTCCGATGCTGATGAAGAGTATATATTCTTTATGAATATACCACGTACAGACAGAAGGAGTAACGTACTAACGTACTGGCTTACATTCCGGAGCACTTGTGTTTAACTCCCGCCGATTCGAAAATTACTATTGTATAATTTTTAATTTATTAACCAATTATTTCTTATAATTTCAAACGCAACAAAATTACCTACTTACCTACGGAGGGTTCTCTGTAACATCCAGAACTGCCCAAAAAGCCAATTTCAGGCCAAATACAAATATGAATAAATTTTATGAATTTCTTTAAATTAGTTCGTAGTGTTTCTTAAGAGATGGATTGACCAGTGCATTTATTATAATCCACTCTCCAAAGTGAAGAGTAGACAACAATATTTTGTACTTCACTGAATATGTCTAACTTTGTTTTTGCGGGAAGGTTTACTTCATTGCTTTAACATGTAGAAAAGTGTTGTCGGAAGTGTAGAGGAAATTAATGGAGAGCTGAGCAAACACGTCAGAAGTGGATTGTTCGGTTCAAAAGTGGAGATTTTGAGCTGGAAGACAAGGAAAGACCTGGGCAGCCGAAGAAGAACCTTATCAAACGTTTCAAGGATTTTCAGAATCATTGGGTGTTGACTTGTCAATATTCAGCGAAAGCCTCAAAGCCATAAGAATGTTCAAAAAGTTGGTAAATTGGATTCCATACGAATTGAAACCAAGCGACGTGGAAAGTCGTATGTTAACCTGTGAACAACTGCTTGAAAGACAGAAAATTAACAGTTGGTTGCATCCAATTGTGACTGACAATGAAAAGTGAATCCGCTACGACAATTCCAAAAGCATAAACTCATGGTGTATGCTCGGCCAACCATTAACATCAACGGCGAAGCCAAATATCCATATATCGAATCTTATGTTCTGTATTTGGTGGTATCAGCGTGATGTACAATAAGCTGCTCAAACTGAATGTAACGATTACGTGGGAGCAAAAAAGTGGGCGAGCCATGCCCATTAGTCTATGTATATTAAGTGGCTGTCTATAAAAAGGCACCATATCGCATTTCAACCTAATATACACTTTAATAAAGAAGTTTTTCGTACAAAAACACAAAAGTGGGCAAAATGTTTGTATAGGGGCTACCCCAAAAGTTGGCAGGCCACGTCCATTAGCCTATGTATGTTAAGCGGCTTATCATAAAAATGGCACCACATGGTATTTAACCCTAATATTGACTTTAATAAAGAAGTTTTCATACAAAAAGTCAAAAAAAGGCAGTAAGTTTGTATAAGGGCTTCCCCAAACAGTGGGCGGGTCCAACACATTAATGTATATTTCAAGCATCCGTCCACTAGAAGTTACCATATCAATTATTAAATTGATATTGACTACAATAAAAAGTTTTTCATACAAAAAGTCAAAAGTGGGCGCGGTTGGTACAGATTAATACTCTATTAAACTGCAATAAAAAGAAATGTATGTTCAACTGGATAGCATAAAAATTGGTCCCCAAAAAATGCGCAACAACATACAGAAAGACACACGGACATACAGACAGACAGACGGACATGTCTAGAGCGACTCGTCTCGTCGTGCTGATCAAGAATATATATACTTTATGGAGTCTACGATACCTCCTTCAGACAAACCGAAAATACCATATCACACTATGTGTGAATGGCATAAAAAATGATACGAATTATTCAAACACCCAATAGATGTGCACAAACTAATTATTCCTTTGCAGAAATAAGCTCACATGATGTACTAAAACGGGAGTAATAAAATGTGTTTAACAATTTTCGACAAATAACTAAAGAAACAAACGATTTTATTTGATCTTTGTAGTGACAGTGAAAGAGAAGAGCTTCTTCCTGTGATTAAGCAAATCAATGAGTTGGGTAACTGTTAGCTGATGTAGCTAAGATGAAGAGACTATGTACTCAGCACCGTTGGTCGTGTTTTAAATTTAAGTTGGTCCACCAAATTTGTATCAACTACGTAAAAAAGTAGCTAGTGAAGTAACTAGCCCATCTGAACTAGTGAGACGACTAGTGAATCCTAACGCGAAGGGCACAATTAACTTCTTGTATTGACATCACTGTGTTAAATTCGCCAGTCGTAACCATGTAAAAGAGATAAAAGTAAAACAAGTGCTGTTGTAGGGAGTAATGATTCATTAGTCTTGGACTGAATCCGTGTACTGAAGGATACTCGTATGTTAACAAATAAAATTATTGCAATTTTTTGTTATCAAATTTTTCTCTCCAAAACATATACAATTAGGCCAGCACATCCATTTTTTGACAAATTCTGCATCCTTCTGCAGGGTATAATATCGTATATAATTGTCCTTGGGCTTATATTGTAGATACTTACTAAATATATGGGAATGCATGTGATGTCCTGTACACTGTAAAAGTAGACGACGCGTCGTAACAAGCCAACAAAATATGTTGACAACATTAATTGTTACAGCGCACATTTCGCGACAGGACATTCTACTGCTCCTGCTGGTGGTGTTCTGTGTTTATTATGTTGCTCGAAACCAAGCTAAAGCAGCGTCAAACATGCGTTTCATGACCACCGAATGCCAAATTTGTTAAACATTAACTAGGCAACAGCTGGTTTATGCAAGCGCTCTCTCTCTCTCTCTCCCACATCCTATTGCCTAAAACCATGCTGTGGCGCCTATATTTAGGCAACAATTTGTCGCCTGATACAAATTATGCAGCACAGTACTCGAAAAAAAAACATCAGATACAATAACAACCGATGCTGCTCCTAGTGGACAAAGCTCTGCATTTGGGTTTGCTTTATTTGGGGGTTTTTCATTTGATGCTCGTTTTAATTTTACTCTCGGATTCTGAAGGAGCGGCTGACATTAACACGTTAATTGCATTTTCATGTTGTTTGTGGTCAGTTATTTCGAGCATCAGTTGAATAATTTTGCTTTTGTAGCTTTTGTCTGCCATAATTAACACTTGTTTTTGTTTCTAAAAAACAAAAATGCAGGACAATAGACAGAGCGAGAGAGAAGAATGTCCTTAATGTGTAATACAAACGTGCCTCCTTTCCCTTAGTTGGTGGCATACTAATGCTTTAATAATACCCCAAGGACTTGCAAGTGTAACAAGGACATTAGAGAACATTTGTTAGTCTATCATTATCACTCTTTGATCTGCTTTCAACAAGATACTATTTAATGTGCGAGCCATGTGTACAAAAATCGTATATGCAGCTAGCTACATTCGATCATATCTGTGAGATACTTTTTGCATTTATGCTGTTCGGCAGACTAGATACTCGTACGCATATCCCGGGGGCAAACAGTTTTAATGAGCATGCAATACACTGAAAATGCTGCCACAGATTTCACTTTACGTCACTCGCTCTCTCTCCCCCCCTCTCTCTCTCTAGCAAGGTTATTTGAAACGATTTGTTGCTGTTAGTGGAAAGTTCTGCAAGGACACGTTGCAATGTTGACAGTTGTTTGTCTCTGCTGCTGTTGCTGGTGGTGGTGGTGGTGGCTCAAAACAACAAAATATGCGTATGCTGAGTGCTTGTTGTATATTGTTGTTCTAACCCACTTGTGAGGATATACTCTACCATTTATGGAGTGCAGTGATTCTTCGGTGACACAAGTTGAAACATTTGCTTCGTGGCCTTATACTTGAATCCTGTTGTTTGTAGTTTTTGTTCATACTGTAATTGAATACACTTTAATGGACAGATTTAAAGGAAAGTGTTGGCACGCAATGTAGAAGTAGATATGGATGGATTCCATCAAAAGATTATCATCAAAAATTTTCGAAATTTGTATAATTCAGTTTGGAATTATTGAATTTTAGAAAAGATTTTGATAATTGTTCAGCCACATCACACATAATAGTCGTCCCAAGTGTACAAGCCCCTATTGGCTGAATGCAGGACTTGCTCATAGAACTACTGCAGTGGCTCTTGGATGCTCGGTTCTCTGCATTTTGTACAGATGACGTTATTGGTACTGAATAAAATTTGTCTTTCTTTGCCATATTGTCGTTCTTTGTATGAAAATTTTTGACACTTTTAGTTTAAAATTTTTCGTGGGGAAACTATTGTATCAATTTTCCCCAACAAGCTATATTTCAATAGGGAATTAATGTGGATGTCAGAAAGTACTTCATTTTCAAGGGCAGATTCATAATTTTTGCTGCCAAAGTCGAAGACGCATTTTCTCCACATTTTTCTTGCTACAATATTTTTGGAGATGGGTGGAACTTGAGGTGTTACGGGTTTTGGATAAGTTGCGGGCATCAAAAAAGAAAAAAAAAAACAAGAAAAAACGATAACTTTGATTGAACCGAAGCTCTAATACTATTCACATGAAACTTTAAATAGTATTGTAATACATAAAAGTGGGGGTTTAAATCGGCGCTACCTCAAAAAGTGGGTGGTACACGCTCACTAGTAGATGTGTATGAAGCGATGCAGTTGAAGTGTAAGATGCCGCCATATCGAATTTCAAGTTGACATTGGCGTTTTCCATACAAATGCATAAAAGTGAGCTATGGGTTTATATGGGACCACCTCAAAAAGTGGGCGGGACATGCCCATTTGTATATGTATATGAAGCACTAAATCCACTAAAATCCACAAAATCAAATTTCAAGCTAATATTGATCTATATAATGATTTTTTTCATAAAAAACACAAAATTGCACGGTGGGTTTGTATCGGGGCTCCCTCAAAAAGTGGGCGGGCCACTCCCAATTATCTATGTATGTTAAGCGGCTGTCTCTTAAAAGGCACCATATCGCATTTCAACCTAGTATTGACTTTCATAAAAAAGTTTTTCTTACAAAAAGTCAAAAGTTGACCATAGGTTTGTATGGGAGCTACCTCAAATAGTGGGCGGGGCACGCCTGTTAGTATATGTATGTTAAGCGACTGACCATAAAAAGGTACCATATTGCATTTCAACCTAATATTGACTTTAATAAAGAAGTTTTTCTACAAAAAGTCAAAAGTGGACCAAAATTTCAACTGGATAGCATAAAAATTGGTCCCCAAAAAATGCGCAACAACATACCGACGGACATACGGACAGACAGACAGACGGATATGGCTAGATCGATTCGTCTCGTCGAGCTGGTCTAGAATATATATACTTTATGGGGTCTACGATGGCTCCTTTAATGCGTTACAAACTTTCAGACAAACTGATAATACCATTTCACACTATGTGTGAATGGTATAAAAAGGATCGTCCACTTCGACCACCTACGCGACCACTTAATCCTCTATGTCCCAATACGGGACGATTATTCATTCACTTTCACTCTTTTCGCCAGCACGCACTAGTTTTTATGATAAAAGTGACGATTGAATTAAATTTAATCAGATATTTTTCGCAACACTTTTCTTTAATAATTTGGGGTCGCAGATATCGGATTCGCTGTTCTTAACGGTTCAGAAGCGGTCGTCAAGTGTCAAACTTGCCAAGAATGTTTATGTTTCATAAACAATTAATTCTTTCTGTACACATGCTGTTTTTTTTTTAAACTTAACGTGAATGCTATTAAAGCTTTGCTCTCACCCAAAGCTAGGGTTTCTCATGGTATTATCAGTTTGTCAGAAACTTTGTACCGCATTAAAGACGAACATCTCATACACATACATTTTATGTTGCAAGTTCGCCTAGACTTTTTTTTTCTTATAGTCAAATAGAATATCCATATTTACATGCCATGACCTTTTTTTTCTTTTTTTTTTTGATACCTCCTATTCAAACCATGTCCACTTAGATTATTTGTACGAAAAACTTTTTTATTGCAGTTAATATGAGTAAAAAATGAGTTAAAATTTCACATGGCTGCTTCTTGTGGATGAATGCTGCATCAATGCGTGTGGTGCACCCACATTATAGTGTAGCCCCCATATAAACCACTCACACACCTTTGGGTTATTGTAAGAAAAACTTTTTTTATACAGGCAAAAATGAACGGACGATTCATATATAAATAACAGAGGGTTTGGCCCTCCCAGTCTTAGAGGTAGCCACATACATTTTCGTCACCCACAGTTGGATTTTTGTATGGAATACTTTTTCGTTATATGCAATATCAACCTAAAATTTGATATCGTGGCTTTCTATAAATATTTCATGTAATTATTTAGGGGTGACTCCCGCCCACTTACAAACTGATCTACATGTTTAGGTTCCTAGGTTTTACAAATATTCTTTTTTTTTATAGTAGCCAAGCAAAAAATATGGCTTTCGACATTGTTTCAATCGCTTTCAGTTTTCAGTTCTATAAAAAAGTTATTTGGTGCACCATGAAAAACCTATAAGAGATCACCCAAAGAGCGTAGGTTGTCATTGAAGACCACTGCTTATGATAGCTTTTGGAGCGTTAGAAGGAATTGATTTTAAAGTGAGGCAAATCGGCGTTTGTCTTTTAGCTTTTTCTATTAACTTAATGTATTTCGATTTCTTTATAATTCACTAGACCAGAATTCTGTATAGCAGAGACCCCAACAATTTTTAGTCTTGGAGGCATTTTCATTTCAGCTGTCGAATCGTACTTGTATTTACTAATACAATTATTAACGAATAGCACTTAGTAAGCTGAATGGGGAAATTCAGTCAATAAATGCTTGCCGCTTCAGAGTTCAACTGTTCTGCATGCAATAGTCCCATGGAGCTCTAGCAGCTTGTTTTCGATGACATTCGCGGCATGAGATATATTTTTCGTTGTAGCATTTAACTTCATCTACCACTGTTGGTACTTTGAGTTCGCGGTGCAGTGTTACATTTGTGATTTTGAGATAAGGCGTAACACTTTCGACTGGGTATCGTTAATTTGTTAATTTATGTAGATGTTGGCTGAAGCAATGACATGCTTGGAACTCCAGCCTGTCGTACCCAATACAAACTTGTAAGTTTTAGCCCCAGTTGTTTTCATTTTGCGCAAATATGTTTCTGTCATGTAAGTCGGATGTCAGATTGACCTCTTTCTGCAACTGTTGGTTACATAAAAATAGTGTTGGACACTCGCTTCTCAAAAGCGTTAATGTCACTTGAATTGATTTGGCCGGGTTTTTTTTTTTTTTGGGTCTCCATTTTTGTAGCTACCGATTGACATACCCCCGCGCCCCACGGAATAGTTGCGTTCACGCAATCAGCAAATCAAATGTGAAGTTTCTTTTGAGACACCCAGTATAAACTGTAAAGACGCTGTTTTTGGATCTGCGTGTATTGACATTATAATGGTGGTAGTAGATGTTGGCAAATCTGCTGTAATTAATGTGTGTAGAATGGATCTAAGACACTAACTTGTAGAACAATCGACAGAAGTTCATAGATTGGAGAAAATTCGCTGTTACACTTATCCATGAAGTACCGCTCACTCCAATGCGATTTTGAACTATGAAGTACGTGTAAGGAAGATATTTTTTCAGCCTGAAATTTAAAATTAAAGTTTATTAAAAATATATTGTATTATGCATATTAAATTGTGGGTATATATCACCTCGAATATAAATCACGTTTGCAGAATAAATCAGCTAAACGACATAAATAAACAAAGTGCAGGTAAATAAAATAATTATTGACAGGTTAACCAAATTTATTGCGACTAGAGCGATTTATGTGTGACTCAACAAAACATAAATAAACAAGAAAAAACGTTAACTTCGGTTGAACCGAAGCTCTAATACCATTCATACGAAACTTTAAATAGTATTGTAAAACATAAATGTGGGTGTCTAAATTGGGGCTACCCCAAAAAGTGGGTGGTACACGCTCACTAGTAGATGTGTATGAAGCGATGTAGTAGATGTATAAGATGCCGCCATATCGAATTTCAAGTTGACATTGGCGTTTTCCATACAAATGCATAAATGTGAACTGTGGGTTTATATGGGACTACCTAAAAAAGTGGGTGGGACACGCCCCTTTGTATATGTATATGAAGCGGTTATCCATTAAAATCCACAAAATCAAATTGCAAGCTAATATTGATCTAAATGAAGGATTATTTCGTAAAAAACACAAAATTGCACTGTGGGTTTGTATGGGGGCTACCTCAAAAATTGGGCGGGGCACACCCGTTAGTATGTATGTTAAGCGGCTGACCATAAAAAGGCACCACATAATAAAGAAGTTTTCTTACAAAAAGTCAAGAGTCAGAATATATATACTTTATGGGGTCTACGATGGCTCCTTTAATGCGTTACAAACTTTCAGACAAACTGATAATACCATTTCACACTATTTGTGAATTGTATAAAAACAAAGTTAACTTCGGTAGAGCCGGAGCTTCAATACACTTCACAAGCATACTCGTATAACATATTACTATCAAATATTTTAATGTTCCAGTGATAATTTGAAGTATTTATTCCATTATTGAGATGGTTAGTTAGATAATTTTATCTATAAAACCCACAAAGTGGGCGGTTGATCTTTCTGAGTATTTTCTCTAAAAGTAAGCAGGACACGCCCATTAATAACCATGTGATGCTTTTGTACATAAGAAGATACCATGTCGAATTTCAAGTTGATATTGACTGGAGTAGAAAAGGTTTTTCATGCAAAAACCGAAAAGTGGGTGGGTTGTTTGTATGGGAGCCAACCCTAAAAGTGGGCTTGGCATGGTCATCATGACAGGCAGACATACAAACATACAAATAAACATGCAGACAGACAGACAGACAGACAGACAGACAGACGAAAATAGCTAGTTTGATTCGTAATGCGTTGCATACTCCGTGTCAAAATTATAATACTACTCACACTATGTGTGATGAGCGCACTGTACCAAAATGAATTCAATTGAAATAAATAGGTATTTACATACTTAGAGTAATACTAAATAAATGGACAAATACTACGATTGATAAAATCAAAATCAACTTATTGACAAATGCGAAAATGTTTGGTCGCCGGATACGTAAAATACTATTTCAACCCCATTATGAACTCAAAAAAACCGCCGAAAAATGCAAAGCTGCTTTGAGCGTCCTCATCGTTGATGTTAAATATAATGGGCTTCGTCTACTTTAACAATATTTGACGACATATGGCAAATTCATATGCAAATTAAATGCAAATAAACAATTAAAATTTCAAACAACACAAACACGATTGCCTGCTCTGTAATGGGGGCGGCATGAATGTTGTGGGCGTGTCACGCATTGATTGGATCGCATGGAACTGTGCGTTAATCAAATAATGTTTAGCAACTTTTCTACTCTCTAGTCAAATATATCGATATTTAGTTTGAGTTTTGCAGATTTTCCGGCAGTGGCAGAAAATTTCTAGTGGAAAAAACATGAAATGCGTGCATAATTAAAATGCAAATAAACACAAAGTAATGGAGAATTTTAAATTTAAACTAATATCCACAGGCAAAATGGCAAAATAGTTGAAAAAGCGGAAATGATTTTAAATTCGAAATAAATAAAGTGCCGAGAGCCCTTAAGCCTTTTTTTTTGTTTTTTTTTTTTTGTGTTCGTTTGTTTACGCGGTTTCATTGAGTGTTGTGTGAATTTGAGCTAACTAAAAACATCAAAACAGTTCAATCAATGCAGGAAAGGAAAGACATCCGACCACATTTAACGCTTTAAGTTCTTTAAAAAAAAAAGAAACATTGCATTAAATATAGTGCAAGATACAGCTAAGGGGTGCGATTGACGCAGTAGTGCAGCCAGTGGAAGGGGATGGCTTTGTCAATACTCGTAGTCGTCACGCTGGTAACGTGTAAAAATTTGCTGGAAAATTGAAAAAATTAGCAAAGAGGGTGGTTTTTCTTTTGATAAGTACTATAAACACCAAAGACGAAAACTGTTTTAGACCCTTCATACATAGTGTGAAAAAGGGTATTATTAGTTTGTCGTATAGTTTGTAACACATTGAAGGAGGCAGCTTAAAGTAAACAAAATCTTGATTAGTTACAATGTAATGAGTCTATCTAGCCATGATTCTCCACACGTTCATCTGTTTTACGGTCCATCTCCTGGATTTTATGCTCCTATGTGTTCTATTCACACAGTTTTATAGATTTCCTGCCGACATTCAGTAGGAAGTCTTCTTTTAATTGCATGCAGCTGGAGTATGAAGTTTTTAGTGCCACACCCACATACAAACCATCTGCCCATTATCGCGTTTTTATACGGACATTTTTTTTTTAATGTAAAGCTTTTTCCTTTTTTAACATCTACCATAAAATATATATAAATATAAGTACACTCTCTCGCAATACAATCACACAACAGACCTCTATAGTTAATGACTTCCATACGAACCTATGTTCCAGATGGGGGTGCTGGAATCGATAAATTCATTATTTTAGCTAGCGACGTCTATATTAACTTTTACAGGGTGCAGCTGCATAACTTCCATTTTTTAAATGTTCGCAATTCCTTCAATCCGCCTTCCGAAATCACTTCAATGTAGTCACTTCGGTCACTTCGTTCAGACACACCACGAATGTGACATGATGAAGAGCTAGAGTCCCTCCGCCCGTCAGATCACCTGAGAACATTGAGGAATTAAGAGCTTCAAACTTGGGATCGCCACGGCGATACGCGAGCTGGGATGCGACTGCATTTGGACTCTGCGACCGTTTAATGAGGCGAATTCGTCACAAATACCTTCATTACCAACCACAACTACAACTACAAGTTGGAGGAACTCTCCGAACGCGACTTCAATTCTCGAAGGCGCTTCTCGAAAACTTTCCAGATTACACAAATGTTTTTTTTTTATCAGTGCATTTTCACTTGAATGGATGCGTTAACAAGCAGAACATGCGCTACTGGGCGGACACCAATCCCCGAGAATTGCATGCAAAGCCTTTGCATTCACCTAAAATCACAGTGTGGTGTGCAATTTCCTTACCTTGGTTTATTGGACCGTGGATTTTTGAAGAAAATAATGTGACAGTGAACTGAAATCGGTGTGTGAATAAGTTGGAGGCATTTCTTTTTTTCCAATATTTGATGATTTAAACTTAAGAGATATTTGGTACCAATAGCATGGAGCAACGGCTCACACTTCAAGAGAATCGATAACTGTTTTAAGAGAACACTTCCTGTAGCGCCTCATATCAACAAGGGGCGATTTGGAATGGTCAGCCCACTCCCTGATTTAATCTCGCGCGATTTTTTTGTGGGATTTTTGAAAACGCGCGTTTAAGCCAACCGCTCAAGGAACCTACAAGACCTGAAGGTCAACATTCGGGCACAAACTGACAATATACCCGCTGATATGCTGGTAAGGGTCTTGACAAACGCCAGAAATCGGCTTGTTCAGTATGGAAAAGTGGGGGCATCACCTAAATAATATGAAAACAAAATCTGATTCATAAAATGGGTCTTATTGCGTTTTGAAAAAAGGAATGCTTTCGCGCCCTGTACTATTGCATTTATAATTCGTAGTAACTATACCAAGAGGGGCTTCAGGCAGGGTGATGCCTTACAGTTGTTTTATCTCTTAATGGAGTACATCCTACGCCAATGTTCATACGTAGAACGGCCGGGCACGATCTTCCGTAAAGAAGTGATGCTATATTCGTATGGTGATGACATCATCGGTACGAATGAGCGTTAGATTGAAAAACAGTCACGAGCCATGAGCCTAGCGGTGTACGAGGAGTGCGACTTTGGAAAAATTTGAAGTACAGCCCTCTCTCGAAGTACGAAGATGAAAATCTATAAGACGCTGATAATCACGATCCTGCTATATGGCGCAGTAACATGGATCCTGACATTAACGGATACAGCGTCTTTAGGAGTGTTCGAGAGAAAGATTCTTCGTAGGGTTTTGGTCCCCTTAGAGTTGCCGTCGACTTTAGGGAATGATGATAGTTTATATATTGATAGTTTGACGGCAGAAAATGGCAAATCTAGTTGTCTTCATCGAGCCACTGAACTATCTAGACACTTCACAGATCATTTTACCGATATATGCACTATACTGCACATCTGTTAGATCACCTCTATAGTAAACTAAACGTTTTTGATATAAGATCTGCCCATTTGTTTTTGGTTTGTTTATTGAAGTGTATTAAAGTTTCGGTGTTAACGAAGTTTACCTTGATTTATTAATTTTTCTGTTTGATTGAAACTCATTGAAGCGTAAATAAATTTCACACACAAAAATCAACACTTTAAGGATTTGCATTTCATTTTAAATGTTACCCCATTTAACCGATTTACATCCTTATAATTTTTTAGCATGCTGCAAGGCTCTGGTCTAATTGCTTCGCTATTTTGTTTGCACATGTCATACACTTCATCATTTCGTATTTCATTGAAGCGTAAATGCCGTGCCATCATTTGTTAAGTATCTGATTGGAGCACATGCTTACTTCTACCCGAATGCTTCTTTTTAGATACATCAATCGTTGCGAATCCTTTGCAGCTATTCAACACAGCTAATCCTGTTGAAGTATTAATATGACTCGGCGTAGTCGTCGCGTGTTTATCAATCAAAATGAATGAATGAGCGTATCGACATGCATAAATCTTTCTCTACTCCTCTCGAATGCGCTGCGCTGAGCTTTGTTCCTTAATCCTGATAATTTGCGTATTGCTGTCAATATTTCTATGTTAAGTCGCTTGAAATTCACGTAGGAAGACAGTTAAAAATGTGACAGCTTTGTTTGCTAAGCAGCTGAGCCTAAAGTACAATACGCCGCTTTTGGCTTTGAGAAAAAGATAATTTCAGTAGTAATTAATTATGTAGCATAAGACTTTTAAGCAATTATTTATCATTGTTGGAAGCAGCTTCAATGAGACATCATATCTTTCAACCTTACAATGGAGGCATCCAAATGAACGGAGACAAGTAAGAATATAGCCCCAAAGTCATTTTTAGGCATTCTTGAAAATGGTGAAGTTAATGCAAATGTATGCCAATAGGAGGCATGGTAGAACTCATAAAATATATACAAAGATTGTTGAAAGTATTAAAAGTAGAGTCGTCGTTGCCATATCTATTTCTCTAGCTTTAAGAACTGCGAGTTCTTGGAGACCACGAGATAGTCACCAAACTTGAAAGTTTAAACTCTTCGATCCACTCAAAAGTTATCCCCTCAAGAATGAACATGTTCAGTGTACTGAAAGGTAGCACTCACAAAAATGTATCCAGCAATTTGTAGATTTTGTAGGAATAACCAACGTGTTTTTAGTTTCAAACAAAACTGGAGATATAGGGTCACCACTTTTATGCCTTAAAAAGCAAATGTAAATAATCACATATAAATTTTACGTTTTTTTTTAATTTTTTGTTCCAATATGAAGTTTGAACTTTGACAATGTTTGCCTATTGCAATATTCGATAATTTTTATGTAATTTTCGAACACTGTTTTGTATATTTCCAGCGATATCTCGGGGTCATAACTAGTCGATGATTGGTTTTTAAGTGCTCTAATGCTACAGGAGCGGGCATGGCGATCTATATTAACGGTAAGCGTCCTTCTAGCGTCGTATTCGAAAAAAATATCAACCCAGGACGCCTCTTTTTCTGTGTGTAACAGCCTATCTAGGTTATTTGATTAATTTTAGAGCCCCAAATACGACAATTATATTTATTTACGTACCTACGAAGTGAGAATTGGCCCTCTCAGCTGTAACAAATTTTGTTCAAACAGTGGCCATGCTAGATTCACCAATTTTGTCATAGGTTTTAACAACTTGAATGCGTTGCTCGATGCCTAAACGATACAATAAATTAATAAAATGACACCTAGAAGGACAGGTATGTTTGATAGATTATGAATGAAAGTCCTAAAACCACGAATATGGCGAAAAGGATAACCCTATCAGTTTCCATGTGGGTTCTGACATTAATAGTGACATAAATTTTTCCAATGTGATTTTGATACTTTAAGTAAATACTTGAATTATGAGTACATGAAGATACATTTTTTTATAAAATGCGCTGTTCCCAGATACGATATTACGTTTTACCTGGTTTGGTGATTATTTTAGGCGCTCGGCGTTTTATGCATTCTAAAGTTCAGTTATTTCTGCCGAAAATGCACTAATATACACCGGCAGTCGGCAGGATGCCCTACATTATCTCAATAGTTTTTCTAATTTTGAACCAATTAGTTTAGAAAAGGATTGAGTTAGCAGAAGCTAGTATATATACGCCCATGCTTCTGTTTGCGGTATTTACGTTTTTAGTTCTCTATGTAAAATAAGAATTGACACGCAATATTCTATTGAACCATGTGATGGCAGTCTTATTTCCTTGTTGGTCAGATCTTAGTAGTGTACAGCTTAAATTATTCATTCTTAGATTTTAGTCAATGGCTGAAGGAATTAAAAAGTAATACACATAAAAATCAAAAAGTTCGCGTTTCTATTGGAGCTAGCACCGAACGTGATAGCGTAACTTGACATAAGCAGCATACATTAAGACCCTGGAAAAATCACTAGTTCTTTTTGTATTTCTTTTACATGGGTTGGCTAGCAAATTTAGCACTGCAATATCATTGAAAGGGATGAATTTGCACCCACTCACTAGTTCTGCATGACTAGTTACTTCACTAGTGAGAAATGGCTAACGAATTCGTTAGTGTTAAGTGACTAGCATAAAAAATCCAAAAAAAAAAAAAAATGGTTTTTCACTTTCTATAAAACTCTTCACATATATGTCAATGGGTGCGATCTCCCTACTATTTGGGGTAGTCCGCATACAAATGACTCGCCGACTTTTGCCATTTTGTATGAAAATCGTTTTTATTGCAGTCAATATCGTACGCGAAATTCGACATAACGACTTCTTATGGACGGGTGATTCACACAAATACCGAGGGGCGTGTGCCGCCCACTTTTAGCAATAGCCGCCATCCAAACCCAATACCAACTTTTGGGATTTTTCAAGAGAAAATTTTTCATTTCATACAAAATTAACTTGACATTTTACATGGTGACTTTGCATGGACATAATTATCATAATTAGGCGTAGACCCCAACCATTTTACATTCCACGTTTAGATTGTTAGATTTTACATATAATTTTTTCGTTACACTTGCTAAGTTCACAGATTGAAACTTCATGAGAATGTAGTTCTACTCTTACAAAATTTTATTCGAATATAATTTTGTCGAATTTGTGGAGTTTAGAAAAACGTTCTTTGCTGGAGGAGACCGCGACTAATGGCGCTCAGCGCAAATTGTTAGCTAACAGGCGCATAACACATCGATTTGGTGCTTTGATACTTGAGATTCGATCAACTTCATTTGATTTGAGATCAACTTCAACGTCCAAACCGAATATTCATGGCAAGAAGCAATTGCTGTGCATCTGGTGAGATCAGCTTGGAGTGAACAACAATTTTTCCAACGCGTCATCCATATGCTGCCTGAAAGATGGAGAAAAGTGAATACTTGCAATAAAATACATTGTACAAATTTCTCTGCATAAAACTTCAAAGTGACAGAAAGTAGTATACGGGTTCTGCAATCATTTCTACAATCCGTTGTAGGCTGACCAAAGCATAGAATAAACACAAAATTTAAATTGTAAATTCATTTGTTACAGTGTAATAGTTATTTATGGCCAAATGCAATACTTTTGCCTATTCTAATTGATACAAACAACTAAATTTCAATAAATTAAATGTGTGCTTTCGATATATTAGCACGATTGGCAATCTCTAAATCACATACAACTGCCTGTCTGCAAAATATCTTATCGTGTCCGAGCACTCTGCAAAGCATTGCAACATATTAATTTATCTGTCATTGGCAAATGAGTGTAAACATTAAAGCACATTGCCAAACAATTTAGAGAAGGGTAAATGGAATGTGTTCTAAATGAATAAACACGAGAACTAGGGTTTTATTGGTCTTTTGTTGAGTTAATAGCGTAATAACATCAGCGTATACCCACACAGAGATACTCACACATAGGCACACACTCGTTCGAAGTGCAGCAATGAAGTAGAATAAGAATCACTAAAATAATTTAAAATATGCTTTAAGGGGCGATACAAAAACAATGCAAACCAAAGCAAACCGAATCAAAACGAATCAAAACGAACCACAGTGCAGCAAATTGTATCGCAACGCATTGTATTGAGTTGAGTTGAGTTGAGATACATTGAGTTGCGCTTCAGGGGAGCGAAATTTAAAAGCATCTAAAAATTGCTGACGAGATGGAATACTATGCTCCGAATCGAGGCAGGGAAGCGTGCATAATCGATACTGCAAATTGGCAAATGTTGGCGGGCGGTTTGAGAGGTTGTGGCAACAATGTGTTGCAGCTGTATGTATCGTAGTTGTTATTGTTCATAGTGGCAGTAACATATGCACACTTGCTGTTTTGGTTGTTGTTGTTGTTGTTGTTGTTGTTATTGTTGTTTGTGCTGCTTCAATGCAACATGAAACAATAATAGTAAAAATATCGACTGGATTTTCCAATCGGTTGCATTTCATAAGATTTTTCCTTGAGTTTTCTATTTTGTTTTCTCTTCACCACCATCATTTTCCCCTTTTACGTTAGCTTTGAGCTTGGTGTGGTGTGAGTTTGTCTGCCATTGCAGTCGATAAAATGTAGACACCCTCTTGTACCCATGACACCCTTCAGCATTCATCCCAGTCATCCCAGTTAGTCAAATGTTGCTGCTACTGTTGCAATTGTTGCCATTTTCCAATTGTAGTTACACAATTGCATGCCTCAGCAATTTAAAATTATTGAAGTATCTTTGCAAAGCTGTCGCTATCTATATCTATGCACAAACCCACCCATACACTTGTATCTTGTCACTTGTAGCCCCCATTTTGTATGCAATCTTTAAATTGTTTTAATCTTTGAAGTGCGCCTCTGCTCAACGCGACAGCCAAAGATGTTGATAAGCCGTGACAAACTGCGCTCAAACGAATCGCAACGAGAGTTTATGTTGGCTTAAAAAGTATCTATGTGCTTACTTTAGATACATATAAATATATATATATATATATATAGTACATAAATCGAAGATAGATAACAGCAATACTACTTCAACAGAATTTATTACGCTCACTCCATCATTCTTTGCGCCATTTTCAATTGCACTTCGATTACAGCGCGTTGAGTGTTTTAAATATACGAGTACGGAGACATCTCGAACATTTAGATTGCATCGCATCTGGATAGTATCGAATGTCAATGTCACTTAAATTCCGAACTGCATTAGCCATGGCTAATGGTTTCGTTATTCCTGCCCTTCATTGATTCGAGTTTTATCGCATTTAGACAACGACCGATCTTCAATTTTCAGTTCTTTGTTCTTGGATTAACACTTGGATTCATACAAGTTACAAGCATGACAGTTACACTTTATATTTACTTTGGTGTTACAAATAGCTCGATTAAATTTTCAATATATTAAAAAACACCAAGTAATGTTTCTGGAGTTCAAAATTTGATACAAGAAATGAACCGATGATTTGCCAAATTGTGCTGCATCCCTCGGAACTACCAGTAATCAGAAGCAGCAATGTCCGAAGAATACGGCGGGTGCGACAAAATATACCATTTGAGTGTTTCCAAATATTTGTTCACGGCTTTTACGACTTGAGGCCGAACGTCGCCATGCAGAAGAATAACCTTGTCATGTCCGACTATCCGGTTATAAGTCAGCACATACATAGATTTCTTTTTATCCCGTACACTTTTGTGGTAGCCCTATACAAACTTAGAGACCAATTTTAGTATTTTGTATGGAAACTTTCTTATTACAGTAAATATCAACGTAAAATTTAATATTGCGGCTTCTGATTTACGAATGTTTGGAGAAATAGTTGTGATTTCTTCATTTTATAACCCCATCACCAAATTTTGGAATTGTTCATGAAAAACTCAATCATTTCAGTCAAAATCAACTTGATATTTTATACGGTGGCTTCATATGGACGGACGCTTCGCATATTTATCAATGGGCATGTCATGCCCACTTTTAGGGATAGGCTCCAAGGAACTTACATCGCACGTTTGTTAGGTTTAATAAATATATTTTTTTTCATATGTTAAGTTTACAGTTTGAAACTTCATGTGAATGGTATTAAAACTTCGCACCCACCGAAGTTAACCTTTTTTTTTATTGTTTTTTTTTATAATACAAACAAATCAATTGTAGCCCATTCCGATCGTCCGTAATGGAATCCCCAGATTGTAGCAGTTCATACTACACAAAACACTTTTGGTCCCACCAGATACACAACATGACCCTCGAACCATGCATTTTTGTTTTGCTGTGGATGTTGAGGACGATGGCAACGATTGACCGGGCATAGCGCGTACTATACTTTTTTCTTGGGTTTATCGTAGAATATCCATTTCTCATCCCAGTCACAATTCGATGTAAAAAAACTCTTTCTTTGTTTCCTTTAATCAGCTGCTCGCAAATGAAATATCACCTTTTAACGTTTCTCGCTCTCAGTTCATAAGGCACCCAATTGCCTTGCTTTTAAGGCATTCTCATGAATTTCAATCCTACAAAAGCTGCTTGTTAAGTCACTCCCAATGATTCTGGAAGCTCGTCTTTCATTTGACTCTAATCTTCAACGAGTAATGCCTCCAATTCCTGATCTTCGAATTTTTTTTGGCTGCCCAGAGAGAGGCCTATCTTCAACACTGAAATCATTATTTTTGAAACGTCGATACCATTTGCACGATTTGCCAGCTGAAGCATTGTCACCATAATCTTCCACAAGCATTCGATGACTTTCAGCAGCGCTTTTCTTCCAATTAAATTAGAAAACTTCAACCTGCCGCAAATGCTCCTTAGTTAACATAAAATTTTTAATACACGGTTGATCTAAAAGTTTAAAAGTTTAAACTTTTTAGTTATAAAATAAAACAAGCATGGTATTTAGTTTCAAAGCTAATCTGGAGGGAGTGTCACACAAATTTCTTGCACCCCAATTCCGACCGAAATCAATTTCGTAGGCGTCACAGAAATCTATTTTAGACCGTTTGAAATCTCCAGCTGTTTACTTGTTGAAATTGTTAATTACATATATAAACTCTTCAAATCATAAGGTAAAACCTTGTTTATGTGCTAGTTTAATGTTTTTTCTTCGTAACTGTGTCTTAGGATTTAAACATTTAGTACATTTTATTTATTAATTTAAATTTATAAAAATGTGTATTTATTTTTTGCTGAAAACCGTTTAGGTCGGTTTACGCTCTCTTCGGTTTATCATTCTCTTTTTATTGCTTTTGTTTGCTATTGCATATTTTTTTTTTTTTTTTTTTTGGTGCTGGACCGTTATCGGCGCTCCATTCTCTCTCAGCGTCTCCATTCTTCCAGCCTCTTTTAATAACTTAAAGCGCAGAAGAAATGAACAGTTTGTTTCGATCAGTCGTAAAGTGCGTCTCGCGTGTGTTTGCAGCGTAAAGTAGTGATAAAAATGCATTTTTTTTTGTTTTTTTTTTTTTTTATTTGTGTAAATTGCAAATTATAATTATAAATAGTGCAAATAATATGTACAAAGTTATTAGAATGCATTTGCATTTAGTTAAAATGTGTTATAAACAAAATATTAATGCGTAATTAAAAAATGCGTTCTTCGCGAAATTTCGTGTGCCGTGTGCCGTTAAAAAAGAATAAGAATAATAAAAAAGAATGCAACTGCATGGAGCAATGAGAGTCTACAGTGTAGACTCTACACAATTATTTTGTTCTCATACTCTTCAAACATATTTTTAATAATCTCATGCAATATTTTTTCCGTTTGTGTACGGTAAGCTATTGTGTTTGTTTTTATTTTTGCTTTTGCTTTTGTTTTTGGTTTTGTTTTTGCTTTTCTTGTTATACTTCTCACTTTTAGTGTGAATAGTAAATATTGCTCGAGTATATTAATTTTTGCACACAGTTTGTAATACGTACTGTATTTTGTGTTGATACTACTTAAACACAACAATAGTTGCATAATAAAACTGAACGTCAAATAAAATTATTAATATTGCAGTGATAACTCGTTACAGCTTTTATGACAATGAACACGAAGCCAAAGTTAGAAAAATTCTACACCCTAAGAATATCAAATTATTCGTGGTTAATTTTGAAAAAGATATATAAGTTGCCAGGTTTGTACAAATGTATGTAACAGCCAGAATGAGGCGTGGCAGACCCATTAAGTAATGGGTGTCTCAAAAGAAAGTTCACATTTGTTTGGCTGATTGCGGGAACGCAACTATTCCGGGGAGCGCGGGGGGTATGTCAATCGGTAGCCTAGCTTTTGGGAATTTAGTCGCTATGGATCGTTTGTCAGGAGCGGATCGTGCGTTGCGCGTACTTGAGTTTTACAAAAACTGTAATACAGCGACTGTAGCGCGTAGAAAATTCTGCAGTATTCGACATGTACGTCATTTAAATTATGCGCCAAGCCCTCGACACATTGGAAAATGGGTCGAGAAGTTTGAAGAGACCGGTTCAACGCTGGAAAAATCAAAATCTGGGCGTCCAAGGTCTTCGAGAACGTTCGAAAACGTAGACAGTGTTACTCAGTCTGTTCGTGGCAATCCGGACCTTTCGATTCGCAAGCATGCTGTTAATTTAAACGTGCATAGATCATCATTGTTTCGTATTTAAAGCTGCACCTCTACAAAATTCAGTTGGTGCAAGAATTAAAGCCTCAGGATGCTGGGCAGAGGCTGGCTTGAAATCATCAACCAGATGATTGAGAGCTTTCCAACGTTTACCAACATCTTGTTTTCGGATGAAGCTCATTTCCATCTAAAATAAATTCCCAAAGTGTGGATTTTAATATGAAATAAACATTTTTTCAATAAACTACTTACTTTTTTTTATCGATTTTTTAAATGTGAACTTTCTTTTGAGACACCTTGTATATACATTCTTGATCAGCAACGAAAGCCTTTTCGCCTGTTCGTACGTCCGTAAATGAAAGAACTTCTAAGATTGGATCTTTGGATTCGTGTTGTTCGTACTAAACATTTTAGATGCCACGCCCACAACGTCCATAATAGGGCTATTTATGCACACAATTTTCAATTTAAGCCAGAATTTGCACAGTTGTTGATTGTTTGTTCACTGAATCGGTCGACTTGAATGTGGCCACTAAACGTTGAAATTTGACACGAAAGTTTATGTATATGTATGTATATTCTTAATCAACGCAATGAGACGAGTCGCTCTAGCTATATCCGTCTGTCTTTCCATTTGTCCGTTTGTATGTTGTTGCGCTTTTTTTAGGGTACTAATTTTTATGCTATCCAGTTGAAATTTTAAATTTTTGGGGTAGGCCCATACAAACCCACCGCCCACTTTTTGTATTAAAAACTTTAAGTCAATATTAGGTTTAAATGCGATTTAGTAGACAGCCCCTTCATATACGTGTACCCGCTCACTATCGAATGCATTCCCATACAAACATACAGCACACTTTTATGCATTTGTATGTAAAACGTAAATATCAACTTGAAATTCCATATGTTGGCATCTTATAGATGGTCGCTTCATACACATCTACTAGTACTGAGTCATAATTTGTATAGTGTACTACTAAATAACAACTGCAATGCAATATAACTAATACGAATATGTGTTTCACTTTGGCCTCAAGCAGCCGACTTCGGCATGCGTTTGTTCTGAAGTGTGTGAGAACACGTAGCGTTTCGTGCGCCTGGTGCTGTAGCAGGACAGCGTTGGTATACAGTAATGGGCCTACATATAAGTTCTAAGTTCATATTGAAAACAGTTTTCAAGGTAATAATAACTTAAAACATTTTTTTTTTTTTTCAAAAGGGTAAGCGTTGTACTATTCTGTATAGAAATAAAACACATACTACAAATTGAATGATTTCAGACACGACCAAGGATTTCAAATACTGTACGGTGGCGAAGAGGGGCTCAATTTTTGTTGACCATGAGGCATAGACTAGCCTGAATTTGACTGATGGAACGGGTTATATTGACTTTGATAGCATCGATTTAAAGAAACCCCACAAGAAGTAGTCCAACGGTGTCAAGTCAGTGGCAGTGAACCTTGTCCCTCAATATGGTTTATTTGCTGACATCAGGGTTCACTCCCAACTGCTCCAGCACACAGTCAGCGAACACAAGGCGTTATCTATGGTCATTTTCCTTCTGCTTCAGAGTTAGTTGAATTTTGTACGCATATGGGAGCCATGAACTGTAAAAATCTTCTCCTCCCTATTGGAAATCCTTGTAGATTGTATTTGTGAGAAAGCTATATTAAATTTCATAATACCATAGACCATATACATATGCATATACATATTAAAATATGCAATTGGAAAAGCATAAATTACGTAAATAGCTATGGTATTTTAGAAAGATCCGTGACAGCTCGATAAATTTTGGTAACAACGAACAGCAGAACACTTTTTTTTTTAAAGCAATAACTTTTCGACTTTTTTTTTTCCTCTCAGCGAGTCACTGCCTCACAGGAAGATACGTCACTATTCTAGGCGTTAACTCCCACGACTTCTGTAGAAACAATAGTAATGCCGAAGGGGAGGCAACGGTTGAGCATTTCCTATGATATTGCCCAGCTCATGGTAATAGGACACTAGCTCCACTGGGGTGGGGTGGTCCCGTCTTAAATAATCTTACAGAGTTATCTGCAAATCAGATCAAGTATGTATCGAAGTTTCGGCTACATACAAACTGGTTCACGTAAGTGCTGCAAAAGAAGTAGTAGAAATCATATGGCATCACAATGAGTCAACAGTGACATAAGTCACGGCGCGGAGGCTTCGCACACTGGCAATCGCACCATAACCTTCCCTCTTCCGTCTCTCTCACTCTCTCTCTCTCTCTCTCTCTCTCTCTCTCTCTCTCTCTCTCTCTCTCTCTCTCTATCTGTCTCTCTGAAAATCGCAGTGCTCCATAAGATTGAACAATGTTATTTTTTTCTCCCATTAATTTTTAGATCAAAGACAAGTCGCCAAGCCTTAAGAAAGAATTCTTAGCCGACCACATATAAAACATACTGTGTCAAGTTCACTAAAATATCTAGTCCCAATAAAAAGCACCTACCAACGAAACGGATATTTTTATATTTAAAATGATTTCATTCATTTCGTGTGTTTTCAACTTGAAATTCGCAACGGAGACGGTATGCCCACTTTATGGAGTAGCTCCCTTACAAACCGTTTCATAAGAAAATCACTTAAAATACTGTATAAATATTTAGATGCTAATAAGGCGTATTAAAGCTTCGTTTCAATTATTGGATACATCGTTTTTGTGAAGATTATTGGAATCGATTTGCCTAAACCCCAGATGATAATGATTATGCAAAACATATTATTTTATATATTTCCGTAGAGTTTTTGTACACTTGAGTGAAGCACAGACAATACATAGCCTCACAGGGACATACGTAAATGTTTTTTTTTTTTTTGTTTCTTACTTACCCCTTAATTAAACTGGAAATATGAACTAGAATGACTTAAACGCAGTTAAAGTTCATCCAAATATAAGGTACACTTTTTCGCAATTTTTCCATGAGACATCGCCTTAAACAAATCACATATGAAGCCAAAGTTGTTTGTTTATTTTGTACTTACCGGGCATATTTATGCCCGTATGGAGTATATAGATTGCACTGTACGAGAATATGTATCTAAATATTTATTTAAGTATTTGTGTATGGAAAGGTGGCTTGGTTTTGAATTGGATTGCCTAGTCTGCACTTAAGTGTATTGAAAATTATTGCAAAAAATAATTGAATTGCTTCGATACGGCAAAGTTTGCGCTGCTCCTGCCACTGCTGATGGTTTTTATTTATTTATTTATTTTTTTTTTTTTTAACTTTTTTTCGTCCTGTGACGCGCTCTGTTTTGATTTACTTTGTTGCGGATTTTTATGCGAATTTCCTTTTATAATTTTTTCGCCATGAGCTTTGCTGATGTGTTTCCGGTTTTCCCATGTGGCACAGAGCAACAGAGTCGCATCAGCATTTACCTCCAACTTCGATTTTCTACTTCGATTTTGGCGTTAGAATTTTCTAAGCGAATGCGAAAATTTGCAGCAACCCTTCTACGCGTGCAGTGTTTTTTGTACTTGAATTTTTCTTTTTGCAGAATACACTTTTCAAATCAACTAAATGAAATTTGATTTTTTTGTTTTTGTTTCTCAGTTATTTTCCGTACTACATATTTCGAAAAAATTTATGAGTATTGTTTGCTGCAAATGTTTTTGAGACTTACCTATATGGTATTTGAAATTTATTGAATTGGAGGCAGTGAGTTTTCGAGTGCGATTAAATAGTATATCTGCTTTGGCTTTTCGAAAGCTAATCTAGTTGAAAGCTAGCTTGGAATATGATTTTTTCTATACAAGTATAAAATATTAAGCTATTTTAATACAGGGTTTTCAATATATGGACATGATAATTTTGTATTTTAATACTAAAAAACCCTCATATTATACTGGTTTACAAAATAAACAAATTCTGTACATTTAATGACCGCTGTGTCATCCATCTGAACAAGTGGTAGTCAGAAGGGGCTATGTCTGCGTTATGAGGGCAGAGGGGGGTGGTTAGCACATCCCAATTCAACGCCTCCAACGTTTAACTTTCACCAGTGATGGTTTGGTTAGGTTGCAGCAGCTCATAGTACACAACACCCTTCTGAGCCCACCAAATACAGAGCATGAGCTTGACACCATGAATATTCGGCTTAGTCGTCGATGTTGTTGCATCCCGGGTGGTCCCCATGATTTTTTTCGCTTTGCGTTGTCGTAATGGATCCACTTTTCACCGCCAGTAGCAATACGATGCAAAAAACTGTTCCGATTATGGCGTTAAAGCAGCTGTTCGCAAGTGAAAAATCTCTTCAGACTATCATTGGAAAAAATATATTAGAAGTATGCAAATGTCGAATGTGTTACGTTTTCAGTTCCACATTCGGCTGCACTTCCCATTACCAACTGTCCCAGTTCACCTGCCCTCAACTAGTAAACTAGATGAAAAACCTTTGACAGTGAATACAAACCGAGTCCACAGTTCTGTCTTCTAACTCAGCCTCAAGTAAATGATTGTTTGAGAGAACTCTCAAAAGAAAAAGCAGAATAACATGCATCTCGGCTGAAACAAAGTCAGATTTTGGCTCCGAATGTTACTATAATGTACTACTACAGAGACCGTGATAAGTCTTACTCAAAGTATTTCATGCAAAAGGTCTAAATGCTTTTGAATGAATATAGATTTCGATCGAAAAGTTTCGACAATCGAAATTCATCAGCCATCACGTCGATTTTCCACCGTCCCTGGTGTTGTTTCTCCATCTCTTTTATGTCGGTTGAAACCGTTCTCCACGCTCTTCACTCACAGCACCCAAATTGTTAGGAAAAAGTCAAGATGTTTGTGCATGAAGTGGACTCTAACGCTCACCAGACAACCAAGAGATTTGAGCTTGTCAATCATATTAGCTACGATAAGTTCATAGTTACAGACTTTTACATTGCACACATCTTCTTGAAATTATAGCCAAGCCTTCTTTACTTTTGTAATCATCGTTGCTTCGAAGCTGGAATCTAACATCATTTTATGAATAAACGAAAACTTCTTCTTTCAGTTTAGCTTCTGAAAAATGAGGTAATTTTCTACATAAATATTTAAAGGAATCACCATCCATAGGCAAAGCATTAAAAAAGTATCTCATTAAGTTCAAATTTATGTGTAGTGGTGGTAGAAGAAGCTTTTTTGGGTCTATTAAAATTTTATGACGATTTGTTTTTTTTAACCAGGTGTCAAAATGTTTTTACAGACCATTTTTGGACCAATGTTGATCCGTTGTTCTGCTGTCCCACGCACATATAAAACTTTGTAAAACATTTTTGTTGAGCAAGTAATAAGAGGAGACAACTTTTAAATCTCCACATTGTATCAAATCTTGAGCTGTATAGTTAATTTTGTGTAAATTTTTGTTAAGATTTTCGTAAGTTTCCTTCTTATTACTTTACTTATTTTTGGAGGTATATCAAGAAATATCAATGTTGTAAAAATAATCATTTAAATGATTTTATTTTGCTCTCTCCATACCAGGAGTACTTCAATTTTAAAAGCTTTATTTTCTTTCTTATACCATTATCTAAGATGCTCGACACAAACCAAACATACATTTTGAGAAAGCCAACATTTGTCTTGATTACCGATTTGTATATCAAACTGTGTCAATTATTGAAAAAATAAATTTTTCACCGCTGGCCTGTTTATTGTATCGCCTTCAAAGTAAGCCCCTTCCGAAATAATACACTTATGCTAGTGAATAAATCAATCATCAGAAAATGTTTTAAAGGCTTTTTTCAGAATCGGCTACAATTCAACTGCAAATTCTTTTTTATGTCTTCTATGGTCGAAGATAAACAGTCAGTCGGAGCCATATCAGGAGAATACGGAAGTTGTTCGATGGTATTTGTTGAGCATTTGTTCTGGAATTCGTTCACAATGATAAACTTGTGAGATGGTGCGTTGTCGTGGTGCAAAAACCAAGTGTTTTCTCTTCACTAATCTGTCGTTTTACGACGAATTTGCGCTCTCAAACATCGCATATATATAGTACTCAGTTAATATTCTTTATTTACCATATGCGATAATCAAAGAAAACATTCAATATTACCATGAATTTTTATCAACTTTGACGTGATTTTTTCGGTTTCGTCTCAGCGGGAAGGTGCCGTTCCGAATCCTTTTGACTGCTTTGCATGTCAAACTGATAAACCCAATGCGTTTTAGGAATGTGGAATCGGAACTAAACGACAGATGGCGCTTAAACTCCGCGTCATTAAAGAGGACAGTTGTGTTTACTTAGTGACAAAAATAATTTTGAGAATGCCTCTCAACTACGCTTGTGGGAATTTTATTACCACAGATCCTTTTATGCAAAACTAGGTGCTACTATTGGCAGCCTTCATTTTTTAACATGACAGAAATCAACGCCATACAAAATGCAAACTGTAGCACCCCATATAATTAAATTAGAAATGTTTGACTAATGTGCTAAAATTTTCAAAATATCCAAATAAGTTTTCAACTCCATTCCTTTCGGACGCCCTCAAAACATTTGCCAAAATTTTATTGTGTTTGTGCTTTCTATTTATTTGTTTTTTTATTTTCTTGTTAATTTGCTGCAAAAAAAAAAATGAACAAGAATATAATAATAGCAATAACCGAAAATGTTTTTCGCTTATTTTATGAATAAAACAGTAGAGAAGTTTTATTCATATTTCTTATTTAGCTGCTTGGCGCGAAATTTATGGCGGTCATGCAGCGGAAATGCGCCATATTTCTCCGTTAAAAACGAAAACTGAAAGCGAACATTGAACATTGAACACAGAAACACCGGAAATGCCAAAAATAGTATGCCCAAAAGGGTTGAAGATTTAATGGCTTTATGAACGCAAACATAAGCGCCAAGGGCAAACCCAGCGTAATTATGTATATAAAAATGTATGCGATGGTGATGATATCTCCATATTTAGCTACAAATGCCAGCTAATAGGGAGATTTGAAGCATAAGCAGCGAATCAACCTACTAACCGAAGGCACACGAGTTCATATAAAGTCATTATTCTAGTTTTATGAAAGTGTTCTCCAAATGCTTCCTGTTCTAAATTGCTATTGAATTCGAAATGCATGCGTTATCCTTTTTGCTGCGTAAGGCGCAGCTCATTAATAGCTAATGATACTATCGTAACTCACAACAACTCAAACTGCAGCATTTCAGAAACGTGTATCTGCTAAGCTAGGGGTGCATTAGCTGAATGCAGTTTCTATTTCTTGAAATTGACTCGAACCGTCCATGGTGCTTCTGACTCGTATGCTTACCATTGTCACAGACGAGCCATCGACTCGCTTACATATTGTTTTGGATTGTGTTTCATTTAGTAACAAGAATTTGCTTGTATCGCTGACTAATTTGTACATTTATCCTGGCTATTTCATTTGTCGTGTGCATCTCTCATTCATTAAAAATTTTAATTCAAGGGACAAAGCTAAGTTACAGCAACAGACGGCGGTCACACATACATATGTATCTGTGTATGTATCTATACAAATAAAAATTAAATGAAGCACGTTTGGTGTTCAAAACAAAATAAGATACAATTATGTAATAGATAAACCGGCGGCAAATATAACACAAAATAAAGTGTTCCCAAATCATTATTAGGTGAAAAGTCCACAAATATTGATTTTACTTTGGTAATTTTCTGACGGAAATTGAAAAAGTCTCACTTTTTGTCAACTGTTTTTTAAGTATGTGAAGTATTTTTGGTAGCAAACATTTTTGTTATCTGAGTACTCGATGAAAAACAGAAAAGCACAAATTTCGTATGTGTTAAGTATTGTACTTTTATGTTTGTGTGAGTTAGGTTGCCTATTTTGCTAAATCGCTAATAGCTTACGGTATGGATAAATAGTGAGCAAGTAACTCATGCAGTGCTCTATTTTGCATCGGCGACAATTGGTAAAAAAAAGAAAAGTAACAAATAAAGAAAATCGTTTAACATCGAAAAAACGTCACCAAAAGTGGTGGCAAAATGGTTTTTCGTAGTTTTTTTTTTTTTGCCATTAAACGACAGTGTAAACTAGTCGGCAAATAATAGAACAACATTCTTCACATTCTCTATTTGGTGAATGTCGCAAATGTAAAGAATGTTGCTTTCCCATTACAGTCAGTCAGTCATTACAGAAGTAAATTCTCAACATTCTCAAAGAATGTTGCCATTCGCCCGAACGGCTTAAGTGTTTTTCAATGAAATGACTGATTTATTATCAATGTTATATCATATACATTATCATAACCAGAAACAACTGATAATTATGTAAACTGAACGTTATTTTGCCACTCACATGTTAACATGAATATGTGACAACGAATATTTTCCCTTGGAATGCGAATATGTTGACAATGTTTGGCCCAGAGAATATCGCTATAAGTGTATCAGTGATTTTATATATGATTTAAATATTGGATTGATGATGCATTAACCAGAATTAAATCAATTATTGAAAACAAGCAACACAGGGCTGTAACGAGTTTCTGTTTGGATCCAGTTTCGATTTATTGGTGTTCTAAGTCACATTTTCGATAATGTTTCGATCGAAAATAATTCGATTACAATAACTTATGCACCTAAAAGGTGGTATAAACCGTTGCTAAATGTAAATTTGAAGCGTTTGTGTTCCCCATAAATGAAAAAATCGAAATTTTTCATTATATTTTAATTAATAAATAACTAACTAATAAAGTGCTTATTAAAGTGAACAAAATGGATAATCGAAAGCATACATAAATTGGACAGAACTGGTTACAGATCGTTGATTTAGTAAGTTCGTTAAGTTCTCGCACGTGTAATGGATAGGGTTGGTTTTATTTTTAACTTTTATTTATATAAAATTTAGATGAAATCTATATAATTTTATAGTCTTTTCACGGTACTCCGTACCAAGTTTCAAGTTGTTAGTTCACGAAACAAGCAAGTATCCATAGAGTTTCCAGAAATGTGGACATTTTTTGGTTGTATTAGTGGTAAGGTCTTCTTTTTCTCACATACGAACATTCGAATTAGTTACTTTGCGTTGTTATTGTAATTTGGCGCACTGTTCAAATTATGATTATTATTTCTAAGCGTAACGCGAATGTGCTATTAAAACGGTTCACATAAAATGCTGCGCAGTGCAAAGCACACACATACATTGACAGTTTGGCTAGATCTCCGCTTGATTTAATGGATCAAACTTATTTTTAGAGAGAGACAGACAGAGAAAGAGTGAGATTGAGAGAGAGAGAAAAAGAAAAATAGAACCAATTAATATATCGTAAGTTCATATATGAAAAATTCGTCTGTAGTAAGCCGCTATACCGAAAATCATTATAGAAACCTTAAAACGGCTTCCCAGCATAGTGGGCATACTCCTCGTTGGCATCATTTGAAGTATAGGTTGACACGGTGCATTCCCCGTGCATTTAATTTTGATGTTGACTGTAATAAACAAATTATCAATGCAAAAAAGAACTCCTACGATTGGGCGTGACATACCTATTTGATGAAAACTACGGGACAAGATCTAACATCGACGTCAGACAGAAAAGTAGAAATATGCGTCTCGTCTTGTCGAGAAGATCAATAAAATATGTAATACATAGTGGAGTCTGTAAAGCTTTTGGCAAAATTGGACACGTCCAATGGGATAGTAACTGGAAAAAAAAACTTGTTACCAAGTCGGAAAATTCTATTTAAAAAAGAAATATATATTTCGTAAATAAAATGTACTAATAAATTTATTAGCGGGTGCATTTTACAGATGACTTATTAAATTACTGTGTTTTAATAATTCCCGAGTTAAGACGGTTATTTTTACTGGTAGTTAGATGTTATGCAGATACGCGCTGCTACGCGTTTTTGTGCTAGCTGACTGACCACTCGCTGACCCTACACTGCACTTAAGCACTCTACACATAGACTCCTTTGTCCTTTCATGTCCTGCAGCCACAGTCCGTTTGCATTGTGTTTTCATGCGGCATGCGTTTTGCTTGACTTGCTGTTGCTTGTTTGCGTTTTCATTTGTTTCAATATTTCAATATTTTGACAATAGTCTTTGTGGATGAGGATGAGGACGAGAAGATTCCAACTCGCATGAAATGAATCGAGTTTTTGTTGCATTTCATCCCTTTTGGCTTCCTTGCAGGCTAGTCGGCTTTGTTTTTGTTGGTTTTACTGTTGACGCGCCGCGGGATATGTGATTCGTTTACTTATTTTGTTGTTGCGCAACACTCTCCTCTCTAGACGTATACTTTCATCGTTATCCTTGTTGCGAAAGCCGAAATTAATTTTAAGTAGGTGGACAGCATTTCGCCGCCGCAATAATTCTTCCTCATGTTCAAACTACTCATCCTGTGCCTTTGCTATTATCCTTTATCCTTTAGCAGCAGCAGCAGCAGTAGTAGTGGGCTGTCGTTGCTTCTACTTTCGGTCGTTTTTGGGTGAAAATTTATAGCAATTTCTTTTCCGCTTTTTAGTTGCAATTGCGTAATGAATTTTTATTGCAAATGTTTTGCGCCTTGACGGCTGGCTGCAACAGTCGCCATTCGCTGTCCTGGTCCTGGTCCCGTATTCGTATTCGTATTCGTATTCGAGTTTCCTGCTCGAAACTGCGACCGTCTGCTGCTTTTACACTATGTATTTGCGTTGCTTTTGTGGCTTTGTAGCTGAAGTTGTTGCATACTCTTATTCATGCGTTTTTAAACGATTTGCTCGGATAATAAACCAGACAATTGCGAAGTAAGTTCAAAGAATCCTTAATAACTGTATAGTGGGCATACATATCTCAAATAATCCGTTTGTCATATGATAATGATTATAGTGGAGATTGACGCAGTTTTTTATTGAATCAAGAAAACACCTTAAAGAAAAAACAAAAAAACAAGATAAAACGTTAACTTCAGTGGTACCGAAGTTTTTATACCATTTACATCAAGTTTCAAGCTGTAAAAAAAATATATACGTATTTATAAAATTGAACAACCTAAACGTGGGATGTAAGTTTTCCATGGAAAGTCCCAAAAGTGGTTGGTGAAGTTGTACGCGGCTGCCCCTAAAATGGAGAAATCACTTCTAATTCTCTACATGTAAGGAGTTCGTCCATAAGAAGCCACTATATTAAATTTTAAGTTTATATTTACTGTAATAAGAAAGTTTTCATACAAAATTTCAAAATTTGGCGGTAAGTTTCTACGGCGGATACCCTTGAAAGTGGGCGAAACACGTTCTTTGATTTTTATGTGAAGCATCCATCCATAAGAAGCCACCATTTCAAAACTCACGTCGGTATTGAATACAATAAAAACGTTTTCCTTACAAAAAAAAAAAAATGGGCGGGTGGTTTGTAATGGAGCTACCTCAAAAAGTGGGGGGATCGCACCCATTCATTTATATGTGAAGAATCTCTTCATAGTAAGCCACCATGACAAATTTTATATTGACAGCAATAAAACAAATGGTTTTGCAAAAAGGCAAAAGACAGACAGACAGACGGACAGAAGAATATATATAATTTATGGGGTCTACGATGTCTCATTAAATGCGTGAATGTATAAAGAGGTAACAAACAAAAAACTACTTCAGAAGATCTGTGGCTGGATCCAAAACAGTTCTGTCCTATTTGCAGATTTTGATCAGGTTGAACTATTATTGAGTGGAAGGAGAGATTGAGGAAAGAAACTGTGAGCTGAAGCATGAGCGATTGAGTAGAGAGAGGGGGAAATAGAACTGGACCGCTATAATATAGACTTGAGCATGGGACAAAACGATGTACATTAAAATCAGAAGTAGTGGATGAGAGATGGAAGAGTGGTGACCTTGCTGCAGACGGAAAATAGACAAAACTAAATTTGAAGGTCGGATAACATACTCTATTAACATTAATTTTATGATTGTACAAAATCTGGTTGGAAGCTATACCTAAACTGCTGAAGCAATAAGTTCCTTTTATACCCTGTAAACATGGGATAAAAGGATATGTAAAATTTGTGCAATTGTATGTAATTAATAGGCAGATGGATGTGTAACAGACCCCGTAAAGCATTGGGGGATCCAGGGGTTGTGGAAATTTGGAACGTATGCCCCGCTCCAACAGAATTTTGGTTCAGTACAAAAATATTTGTTTCGCTCTATTTTAATTTTCTCTAAGAGAGCGTTCTGGATCCGCCCCTGCATAAATTTTATATATTCTTGATCAGTATAAAATGTCGAGTCGATATAAAAATGACCATCTGTTTGAACAACGACTATATATATTAGATATAGATACTTCATGTTTGGATATATGTAAATTCTCATATTGGCTCTTCAGATAAAGTTTTTAATTGAACGTGTCAACCTCACTATAAGAGGTAGCCCCTATTAAACCCGGCCCCAAATTTTTAAATTATTGTGTGAAGTTTTATTTATTGTTTTTTATTAAACTAGAAACTTACAAATTTGGTATGTCTTAAACATATTCTAATAAAATAACGCGCATAGCTGAAAATCTTACTAGTCTAAGTAGTAAGCTCCGAAAGAAACCTGCTTATAAAAAACTTATTTATTGTTAATCCTAATAAAATATCACATATTTACAAATACAAACCTTTGGTTTCAATAAAGAGCTTTAGACATGGTAGATGGTATCTCGAAGTCGAGCATACTCGATTGCAGAAAAGTTTCTTATTGTGTAAAAGTGCCATACCATACTCATAATACAATTATTGGCAGTACAGTTAGCGGTGTAGATGCAATACCTCATTAACATTTTCATTTTGCCTATGCATGATATAACTACTTTGAGACATTCTTGTAAAATTTTGTGGAACATTTTTGTTAATATGTAAAATGTAATAGAATAAGAGTTCTTTAAAATTGAGATGAAACGTTATTATCAAAACGTTGCATTATTTTTTGTCTCAAGACTCTTGATGGTGTTGTGGATTATCATGTTCTCTTTCGATTTGTAGGTACTGGGTTCACAATACATTGGTGCCATTAGTGACCATACAAAAAATATGAAAAGGTCCTTGGTTCCTACTGAATGCACATGTGTGTAGGGCTTGTGGCTCTTAGTGCATCTGTGAAGTATCTGTTTGAAAATCCATGGGAATACCTTATACCATGTACTCGTACCTGTTCACAAATATGTCAATATACTTTATTGGGTATACAAACTATTTTCCATTGTGTTGTAATATATATTTGAAAACAAGCTTCATCGCCCGTATGAATGTAAAAGTCGAAAATTTGCTTCAAAAATCAACTAAACATAAAAAAATGTCAGATACGTTTTCAGCTATTTCGACTTCGGTTTCTTAATTTAATGCGCAAATAGAAATTTATATCGACTACATGACAGTCTTACAACAAATAATCTAGCAACGCGAATTGCTGCTGCTGTTCTTCCCCGTTTTGAATTAATATTAATGACTCTTGGAGTGCTCAAACAAAGATAAGCCCACTAGAACACGTGGATGTTATAATTCTGTAAATAGAAATTTATTGTCTTGTAATATTGACAATGAGCCCATTAACATCAGGTATACTATGTACAATTTTACATCTTCAAAAACCAACAAAAAATATGACGCTTTTAAAGTTATAAATCTTAAATTGTTAACACTCTGTATGACAACATTTATTACTATACATGTACTTCACGCATAGTTAGAATACTATGAGTATTATATTTTTGTTGCGAAGTTTGTAACATTTTAAGGGTTTTTATACCAATTACCCGAATATACTGCAACCCTGGAGACGCTGTTTTTTACTTATTTAAAGTTGAATTTTATTGAACAAAAGTAAAAAAAAAAATATTGGAATACAATTAAATTATTCGATTTTACTCTAAATTTTCAATCTGGCTGCCTTCAGCGTGAACTATGCTCCCGAAACGGCCCATAAACGAGTCGCATGCTGTACAAATTGGACCTGCTGGTATATTTCTGCATGTATAATGAAGAGTTGCTTTAAGCGCATACACACACTTATATTTTTTAGTGTTTACTTTGGCGTGCAATATGCCCCATGTGGAGTAGTCATGCGGAGTCGCATTTGGTAACTATATAGTGCACTTGAAATGAACAGCGGAAAGTTGTTGTTTTTATTCCAATGTTGATTAGCGCATCTATTGTGCGTCGCTGCTAACTCTGGAATATCTATTCTCTTTCACCAAAATGTTTGCATGCCCACGGCTTCAGAGTACCTTTCCGATACACATTGGCATTCATATAGACGCTACGGTACAAATACAATAATCCGTTGTCACCGCAGCTCACACCATTACGTACGGTAGTGCGCGCAGCTCAGCAGACGTTTTTCATTGTCAAGAAAGTTAGCAGAACAAGCTAAGAAAACCAAATGTTAGAAAATGTGTGAAAAAGTTTACCTAAAAACGAACATAATGTAGCCGTTTCTGCTGTTTCGAATGGACCACAAAATAGTACAAAAATCGCAGAACATAGTTAAATTTTAACATTCATGTTTTTCTGTATATTTGTATGTTGGTCCGCTAACTTTAATCTATAGTTAGCAAACCAATTCATTGCTGTTGTTTAGAGTCGAGTAAAAATTGTTTAATTGTAGCACAAAATTAGCAAAAAAAAAAAAAAAAAAGCAAAATCAAATCTCTAATAATTAATTTTTGTTAAAAAAAAAGAAATAAAATAAAAAAGCCAAAAAAAAAGAAAAACATAAAATAAATTAAATAATTATAATAAGCAGACTGAAAATCACTCCTCTGAGCTTATGAAGCAAAGACCCAGTGAGTGGTGGCACTTTAGTCTCGCCGTGTGCAGCCTGTTGTCTGGCAGATTCACCGCGTAATGGTTGTCGTGAGATTCTTGGTGTGTGCAGTAGATATATTGCTGATCCTTACAATTTCCTCCTTGACAGTTGGGATCAGTAAGTCACGATGGATAACTGAGTTTCTGACATAGTATGATGCACCAACGAGTCTACGCAGGTGCTTCGACTGAAACCTTTGCAAGATATTCACATTAGAGTTGAAAGCCGTTGCCCAGAGCTACGCACCCTATGTCCATATAGGCATTATTATTGTCTTATACAACATGATCTGGTTCCTTGTTTATGTAGGGTTGGCCAGTAAGCCGTCTGTCCAATTTACGGCCGAGATACTTTTCTATAGTACTCATTAGGATGGCATCGCCGTTGAGATAAACTGGAGGACAGCTTGTGGGTCTCATTGTAAATGTTGCATGAGTGCATGAGTTTTCTGTATTTACTTCAATATTCCATCTTCTATGATGTGAAGCAGTCTCGTCGCAGCAACAGGATTGCCGTGCGTTGCCAAGAGACCAGTGTCGTTGAAAAACGTGGCTAACGGAAGATCAGCAGTAAAAAGCGTGTATAAGAAAGGGTCTAACACGCTGCCCAGTGGAACTCCAGCTCCGACGGATTTTATTAAGGTAGGACCTTAATACCATATATGTAGGATGGTGCCGGCACCAGAGTTTTATGGATATATTGTGGGCGAGGTGAACGTGGCATATAAAATTTTAAATGCACTTGATCTAATCTAAAATTCAAAGATTGGGGGTTCTTTATTTTATAGATTCGAGATCTCGTTGTTCAAACATACGTATTTTTTTCGAATCGTACGGATACTTTTAGGAAATCTTAGCGGAAATAACATGTCACTCTCTACGTATACAAACACTATATTAATTTAAGAAAAGTAAATCTGGCTTTAAATCCAAAGACAAGCTTAAAAGTTTAAATACAAAAGTAAATATTAAGCAGGCGCTGTCCATTCATTGCGCTTGAATGAGTTAAAAATTTTCTGACTCATAATCTGCGCTTAAAAATCCTTTCGTGTTTAATGCAACAACAAACACACTACAGTAAATTACAACCTCACAAAACGAATTGCAAGGACCAAATGAGCGCAAAGCTCGTTGTCCTGCGTGTCACGTGGCGCTCATTAAACGCATCACTTCAGTTTAAACAAAAAAAAAAAAGGAAAAAAAATCGGCGAAGTTCGCTTTATACTTACCATTATCCTGAACGACGACGTCGACTGTTGATGCTGTTGCTACTGCTGAGGCTGAGGCTGAAGCTGTCGATGCTGTTGATTATGATGATGAGTATAGAACGACAAGGACTAAGCCAACTTTGCGACATTCTCGAAACTCTGTGCGACGCAATGTCGACAACTCAACTCAATCGTCGCACGTCGAGTGTCTGTTTAATTACTGCAAAAAATCTGCGGCTTATTGCATATTTTACGAAAGTATCTCAACAAAAGTTACTGTGTATAGCGCATTGAAACCGAAGGGACACAGTTGTAACGTCGCCCCCTTTAACGTTTAGAGTTGAAGTGCGTTTGAGCGCAAATTAATTAGACCAATTAAAGCGGCTTAATTGAGTTGTTGCGTGCCTGACTGCTTTGTTGCCTCAGCAATTCCAAGGGACAAAATCAGGACGAAGATGCTAACGGTGACGCTGAGCGTATTCTGCTCGCATTTTGATTCATTCGAGTCGCAGGTTGGATGGTTGCTGCAGTTTTGAATGGATTCGCTTATTTTTTTGTCGACCGTTTTCTTTTTCTTGTCAATAGCTGCTTTCTTGGTTTATACAACATTTCCGAACCTTGTAAAACGTCTTTTGTTTTAATTTATTTTATTTTATTTTTGTTACGACCAATTTCTTCGAGAGTTTGAGACGACATTGAAAAGCAACCAGTTAGCCTTTCTTTTCATTATCCTTGATTGTTTTCATTGTAATCAAAATTTCGCTGCTGTTTTGATCTTTTGTTGTTCTTTGGTTGGGATTCGCGGGTTTTCATTTAGAACCTCTGTGCTTTCTATCAGCCATTAAGTGAGCTAATTGCAGTAATTTGGTTCAGTTTTTTCTCCTTCTTTATCGTAGATATGCATTTGCTAATGAAATTAATTTGCATGTGAATTAGTTTAAAATGTTCCTTTTCTTTAAAAAGGATAAAAATAAAAACATTTCCAAGAAATAAAAATCATAAACAGCTCATTTGAACGGCGTTTATTATTGGCGCCACTTGTACAACACATCTCTGAGCGTGCAAGAGATGTTTTCACCGCAAAGCAGTGAAAACAACATAATTTAAAAGTATTTCAATTTTTTTTTGCTTCCTTTTCTTACTTTTTGAACAACAACTTCATATAAAATCCAAGAAAATATTCCACAACATTAGCCACCGCAAGTTTTTCAAGTTTTCACTATCAATAACGGCAAAGGATGCGATTGGCAACAATAGGAACATGTATAAAAAGAAAAAAAAAATACGCAGGACGAGATGAAAGGAGCAGCAGAACAGAAACATGAACATCGTCGTCAACAAAGTTCTAAAGTCAAAGGCGCAACTAAAAAGCGAAGTTAAAGAAGAACTAAATTCCCCAAAGTCACATAACTTCGGCAAGAAACGAACGAACGAGTGCACAAACGAAAGGACATCAGAGTTAGAGTGAGAGAGTGCTAGTGGTCGAGTGGAGGGAGGAGAGAGGAGTGAAAGAAAAGTAGAGTGGGCCATAGTGAAAGGAGTAACTGCTATCGCTTAGAAACCTTCAAAAGAGTTGTATGCACGCGTGAATCCTTTTACTTTTGCTGCTTCTGCTGCTGCCATAAAAGGTTAATCTCAAAAGTTTCTATAATCTGTAAAGTAAATCTATATTGTTTTTAGCATCACTCTGTTCTACCCAATATGAATGTGCAATTAACGAACAGACAGTAACTGGTTTCTATTATTCGTGCAGTCTTATTTTTGTGCAGACAATTTCTTACTTACTGAGAAGATGGTCCACTGTCAAATGATATGCCAGAAGAAAGTGATCGCAAATTCAGATCACTGCTTCGTTTGGCTGTTTATAGTGGAGATTATTTAAAAAAAGCTTCTCATAATGCGACATAGTATTAAATAGTATTCAAAATGACATTATTGAGGTTAGAAATGGTTTATTGTGAACGAGACTGGCACGGATCTTGCTTAAACGCTGTTAGAAATCTCACCTTTGCTTTATGGACAGGCTACAACAATGAGGGTTGTGCCACTATTGTGAGAGGAACATATTGATAGGTTCTTTACGTTTATTGTGCAAAACATAATTGGAAACTGGGTATGACACACGTATATGATATTTCGTCGATTCGGAATAGCAGAGTTAAGACTTTTCTGAACTTCTTTCGGTTATCCAACATATTTGGAAGCACTTTAAGAAACACGTTCTCGTGGTAGAATTGGTTTTCTATCGCCCACTGCTCCCAAACCAAACATACTAGACACCTAATTTTTAATTAAAGTTAATTTAATTGTTGTAATATGATCGGAAGGAAGATCTAATGCTAAAGCTTTAAGTATTAACAAAAAAATATTGACCAAAACCGGAAATATGTGGGGTCCAAACTTGAGTAGAACATGCATTTAGTTTGATTGTTATGTTTGGCGTATAGACTCATATTTTTCGAACTTTTTTTTTGTTAATTTCGACTATTTAATTAAGAAGAAACGTAAAATGGGTTAAGAAAAAGCCTTCATAGAGGTGGACAAATCGAAGCTTACATAGACGCTGGGCCAAAATATCAAAGAAATTTGAGAGGACACGTTACATCAATACTTTTAAGTAATAAATTAAGTAATATGAAAAAAAAAGAAAACAATAAAAGCGTGCTTAATAATGCTCAAAGGCGACTTACAATATTGTACTTGAAAAAAATGTGGTATCAAGGCAATTCGCACAACTATGCGTCGTGTTATTACAAATGTTAGTCATATGAAAATACTAAAAATGAAGAAGAAGCCAGAAGAGCGCAGGTGACCTGTGCTTCGGAGTAGCATCGCGTGGTCTTCTCAGACAAAAAAAAATGTAATTTGGAAAGCTCCGATGGCTTTATGACCTCCGCAAAGAAACTCATCATTTGGACCGGCTGCATAGCTGAGTTTGTGATGTGATGGTGCATTATCTGATTCCGGGGGGGGGGGGGGGTCGTTGTTATGGAAGTGGGTAGCGCACCCGGCCACCAACAGAATTTTTTTTGTTCAATACAAAACCAATTTGTTCGCTTCATTTTCATAAAATAATAGGTTTTTTTTTTGCATTTTAGTAGAGTTCCCCAAGAGTAGTAGTGTACTCCGCAAGAAAGTCCCTTTATGGTTTGAGGGCATTTCGCATTACGGTACCTGCAAATTACAATTTTTTTCAACCACAATAAATGTGTTGTCTTACAAAGAAAGAGGCCTTTCCATACTTTCATAAGCTTTTTGGGTCACTGCCTTAGAGTTATCAGCATGATAAAGCGCCAATACATACAGTCCGGGTTGTTAAAACCTATATAGATATGTGGATTCATTGGCGGCCAGCTTGCCCTACTCACCGGATTTGTTTGGGAATGGTTGGCATGTCAAGTATATGGATAAGGACAATAATATTCGAGTATAGCCGAACTAACCATCATCGCGGCCATCGAATTAACTTGGAATTCGATTTCGCTAAATTATTTGGCCAATTTGGCAAACTAGATGTGTAAAGTTTTGAATCAGAAACAACACACTAAATTAATATTTTTTTTTTTTAAACTAAAATACTCCAATTACCTTAAATTTATGAAATATTTGTGTTAAAAAGAATCAAAATTCTCAAAAATGTTTATTTCGTCAAAGTATCCTATTCAATTTTCGCAAAAGTAGGACCACGCATTTTGACATTTTTTGATAATACTTAAACCATCAGCATTAAATTTTCCTTCTGATCAAATTACAAAAATTAAATGAACTTCAATTTTAAAGCACAAATTAAGTCTCTAGCATGCTTGGCTAGGGAGCAGTGGGCTATAGATCAGATAGATAAATGGTACTTTTCCGAAATAAACTAGTTTAAAACTATGAATGCTTTCTTTTAGATTTTAGTAGGAGAAAACTCTTGTTTGAAGTAAGTATTAGAAACTGATTTAGATTGCAAGAGTAACACATATAACAATATAGCGAATATAGCGAAAGGAACTTCGTGCCATACGGTTTGCCCACGACACCTCTATCATTTCATTTTTCTAAAAATTTGTGCAAACTTTCAGGGTTACACTCTTAGAAATTTTCTGATATTCTTCGACGCCAGAAGTGAATGCAGCCGCATTTATTCTTTTTCAGCTTTTGACTTTTGTAAAGAAATTGTTAAAAGTAACTTTGCACATTATTTTTGCGCCATTTCGACCTCATTCAAGCAAATACAAAAAGGATATACACAACTCACACACACACACATACCCGTAGATACACGCACCGATAGAAAGACTGGAAACTTGGAGCAACAGTCAAGCGAATGAAAAATAAAGTCAAAATGCTGCAATCGAGTGTGCCTGACTACGAGATACACTGTACCCAGTGTCTAAGTGTCTCAATTTGAAGCATATACTGCCATGTGGGATATATTCTATAGTATTACGATTTGAGTTTTTATGATATATTTTATCAAACTTAACGTAAGAAACATCTACACAAAGCTTTATATTTCTAGAGCTTAAATAACTAGAAAGTTTTTCAAATAAACGTCACATGCAAATGGTGTGTAGATTTGCATGTGACCACCACTTATATTTAAACTCGATTTAATGCATACTAGTGTGTATGACGTGTCATTCACAACAACTAAAAACAGAAAAACAGTCACCAAAATATTAGTGAAACACATACAAAATACGCAAATTACTAACTCTTACGTGCTTGCAGAGTTTTAGCTGCTCGCATGCTATCGTTTATTATTTGTATGTGTGCGTTCGTATTTGATGCAAAGGCTATGTGTGCTTGATTCGTTGTGTGAGTGACGATTGTTTAAGCCTTTTATTTCCAATATTCAACCTATTTTGTTAAAATATAGTTGTGCATAACTGCGAGTGAATAAATTTCATATAAAAATCGGTTGTATAATGTAAGCGTTGCAGGCCTTTTAATATATAAATACTTTAGCAGATCAAGTTAATGAAGTGTTTAAATATACAACATCTTGGCTCTAACTATTATATTTATCGATTTATAGGCGTTTATACAACGGCGAATGATAAACAAGAATTTACTGCTATACTTTGTGTAGTTTGTCACTCCTGCTTTCAGGCAGTTACATATCACTGGACAAATTTAATATACTCTTTTAGCCCATGCATAATTGTAATAAACCAGGCAGTCGAGGCGCCGTTTGGGAAAACTATATAGAAGCAGAAAACTCGCGGAAATGAGGGATAGGAATCAGGAACAAAACAAAAAGAAAGAGGCATCTATTTGTGATTTATTCCATAGCGCTGCTTTACTTTATGCTGTCCAATTTGGTGTTGCGGCTGCTTTAACTTAACAACTACCGCCGCGTTGTAATCCCTTTGGTCTTTAATGGAGTTTGTCCACCACCACCAGCTCTACCACAGGCTAACGACTTGTGCAGCAATTGAGTTGAAAGCTGACTTCCACTGACATTGTTCATACCTCAAACCCAATATCAACTGCTACTCTTATAGCCGGAAATGGCAAAAAGAATAGCACTAGCAGGCCGAGTCCTTGCTTGCTTACTTGCGACATGATTGCGTTGCTGCCATTTCTGTTTATGCAATTCAATAAATCATGGCCACCCCGAAAACGCCAAAGAATTGCCGAAAATTGCAAATGAAACAAAGCAAAATTGTCGAAAGAAACGCCTAAAAGAGTGCAAGATACATTTCGGTTCTTTTTTTTTGTTATTTTGGCGCGCGGTAAACCCCAAATTTAGGCAACAAAATGCCGATTGCTCCTTGAAAAGAAATTGTTTTCCAACCGCGCCAATATCAATTTCAAATTTGCAGTTAAGGACAGCAGCAATAGAGATTGTAGTTGCCATTTTCGTCGTCGAGAAACAGCTTGAGAGTACAGCGCAACAAAAGGATTGCAGAAAGAACCGCAATGGTTGCTATTGCATTCTGCATCCTGACACGTCGCACCCTTTTTGTGCTGTGCGTTGTGTTGGTCATTCTTTGCTATTTTTTTTTTTTTTTTAGTTTTTTTAGGCCACCAACCGTTCTCATCGTTGTTCGAGCACGCGCCTAATGAAGTACCCAGAAGAACTTGAGTCCTTGCAACTTTCTGTCTGAATTTTTCAAGTGGTTGTCTGGTTTAAAGCGCACTCAAGCACCAACAACAACAAGAATGTTAATGGTTCACTCGCTTGTTTTCCCATAATTTGTTTGACCTTTCAATAGAATTCAATATCGCTCGGTGTGATGCGGTAGCATTTTTCCTAGTAGTTATTCATGAACTGTATCTTGTGGATTGCAGTTATTGTATTGTTATCTTAAGCGTTGCCGGCTGCTGGTCACGTGCGTTGTTCGCTTGCTTGCTTGCTTGCCTGTGCGTTCTTCTGCTCTATCTCTCAAATGTATCTAGATACTTTTGCTATTCTGCGACATGCGCTCGGCTGGATTTGTTTTTGGCCTTTCTAAATGTCAGCTAAATGTTCACATGTCTTATAAGTATTTATGCGTTTTTGGCAGCAGACGCGTTAATAATTTTCTTTGCTTCGCTGTTTGCATCGCTTTTGGCATCGCGCTATGAAAATAATCAGTTTCTCATAAATTCAAATCAGTTTATGCGAGGGGTGCAAGAATGATGACGACGGCGGCGGCGGTTGCTGCTGAATTGTCTTCTGCTTAGATTTATGTGTCTGCGTGGGTAAAAAATGTTCGGTAGCATAATTTTATAAGTTCTTGTTGAAAGTCGTCGACAGAAAAAGTCTAAGACGTACACTGGTTTGAAATGTTAAGAGATTGCGAATTAAACTGTTTCGGCTTGCAGAATTTTGTGTTAATTGATTGGAATAATAGATATAAGATAAGCAAATAAAGTATTCACAACTTGTAGATTAGAAATAAAAATAAAATTTAAGTAATCACAGAGCACTGTGAAGGCTTAGTGCTTAAAAAATAACTTTTCCCATAATGTCAGCTTCAGAAGTTTATATATCTGATACATTCATTATATTGAATTGAAAAGTTTAAATATCTATAAACTTCAACAAAATTTGACAAAAAGACACAGATTTTTGTCAAATTGAATAGGCAATTGCTAAACTCTCAGCCTTTTTTAACCCCCATAGACAGAACATATTTTCTTCATTTTTTGTTAAAGGTTGTGAAGACTAGCAAGTTTAAATGTAATTTTTCCTAAAGTAGTGCGTCTAAGGTAGGTAAGAAACATGGTACATTAATAAGGTAGCGTACTGAGCGCTAAGTCAGGCCAAACCATATGAACGCGTAAGATAGAAAGAGAAGCAACTCCGCACAACAAGCGCAAGACAAAGGAAAAAGAAAAAAATAATGATACACACAGCATATACATTCAAAGTGCACTCACGTTTGGCATGGCAAATACGAGAGCGCTCTATCAGCCAATCACAATGATTTGAGCTCTCTTCATCTCTCACCTCTCTCAATTTGCTAAAAAATTAACAACAAAAGAGTCAATGTGAGTGGCGCCATAGAAATAGGCAACAGACGAAAATGTGTTGTTTTGGTTTGGCACACGCAACGAAAGAGAGGATTTCGATTTCTCTATTTTCCTTTTTTACATCTCTCTATGCAGCTTAATGTTTAACCCATGGTATAATAACATAATAATGTATTGTGCTTCGCATAGCTGTTCTCTTCTTTTCGGTTCCTTTTTTCGGTTCCTTTGTTTTCAGTTAGAAGATTAGAGAAGAAAATATTCTTTATCTCTACGGTGCTCTATAGGGCGATTCACATTGTAGGTAGTGCATGTCGGTCGAGCAGCTGTATGTAGGCTGGAAACTGTTGTGGGTGCTCTTGTCAACATATTGACTATGAATAAATATTAAAAAAAAAAAAAGCGAAAGACTGGATATAACTGTATCAAGCAGCCGAACTCCGCATGCTTTCGTTTCTATGTGTATGATAACACGAAGTTATTGGTCCCCCTGGGGCTATGGCTGGACAGTGTTGATTTAGATGCTAAAGTATTTTCCGTGACACTCCTGTTCTATTGATATTTCTATTAGTGGATACTTTGTAAGACAAAAGGTCGAATTTCGACTACTGGGAGAACTCTTAAATTTCCTGTCACTTTCAGTGCAAATTTGTTTAAGAAAGCTTCAAAAGTCACTTCATAGGTTTTACTTTTCTATGCGTGGCTTTACATCAGAAATGGGGTCGGGTGCTCGCCGTAGAAAAACACTCTACTGTTACTCACATGTACACGAATGTCTACTTGAAGTCAGATTCAGAGAGAGAGAGAGAGAGAGAGAGAGAGAGAGAGAGAGAGAGAGAGAGAGAGAGAGAACTATATAATTTTACAAAAAATATATGGTACAAATAAATAGCCTTAGACAAGGTACAGGGTATAGTATATCAAAGTTGAGAGCATGCGACTGTAGTGTTTCTTTAAAACAAAAATTTGTTATATTTTACAGTATAATTTTCATGGACTTTTATGCCTCTAGACATGTTATTGAAATTTTATTAAGAACCCGTACAAGAACTTGGAAGTTTACAAGTCTTCTTAAAATGAGGAATGTTATCTTCCTATTTGGCGTGATGGCTCCAACACCATTTTCTAGTTTGTATACTATCAATTTAAAACTGCCTAAAGAAGTTTTCTACGTGAACACTTTTCAGAGTTTTATCGAAATGCCTATTGAATAATGGTTTTAATATAAGCACTCAGCCTATATTATCGTATGAAGGACATTTCTTCCTATTAAGAGAAGTACTAAGAAATTTATTTAGATTATAGAATTATAAATATAGTTAAAAAATTATTGGTGAGGGCGAGAATAGAATAATAAAGAGAATGAGGGAACGATCTTTTTTAAGCTTCGCTTCGTTAAATCAATTCGTTAAACATCTTTAAAGCTACGATTTTCGACAGTGGCCCATGCAAAGTTAAATTATGTCCTTTTTGTTCACATCCAAGTAGCTATTCCAGAAGTTTTTTAGATTACTCTAATCGGAGTGGTGTATCTTCTTCTGTAACTACATTTAACAGCGTTGAGACGACTACCACCTGGAACTTCATCTGCTGAAAATCTTTGATTTTGTGATAGCTACGTTTGCCTCATTTTAACAGCGTTTGAAGTAAAATGTAAATAAAAGTGACGTACCTTTTTCTATTATGTATAAAAACGACATCGTTTCCGAGTACGGCAGATGAAATGGGAGTAGCTCCACCTGCATAAAACTACTGCACTGTTGTAGGAGTGAAATAGTTAAAAGACACCTTCCAAAAACATAACGTTTTCTAATGACAGGATATTATTAAACGATATACGAAATATGATATAATCATATATGCAACATAGTTTCCATGGAACTTTGGACATTTTGGCTAGTTCTAAATAAAGAAAAAAAGGCTTCACAATTGAAACTATTCCAATAAGTTGGTGGAGATGCATATATTTTCTGAGTGCAGAGTGCTTGTACTTGATCGGTTTTTAAATTAAATTTTGCACCACAGTGCTCAACTTAGACTTAGCTCAACTTTCTTTGCAAACTTTCATTATTTGCTGCAAAAATTTTGTTTGAAATATTATCGCACATAAGCAGACTGAAAGAAAAAGTCCAGAATAGAAATCGTGCATAGAAAACAATGCCAAAAAAACCTACGCCGCACCAAAATCTAGACGAAGGATTTGTCGTGACAACAAAATACTAACGCACCAATACCCTTCTTCAGTCGACAGTATGACAGACGCTTTTAATTCAATGAAAAAGCCGATAAAAGTTTGCAATATGATCGCATCTACTATAAACAAATGTGAGTATATGTACGAGTGTATAAGTATATTGTATGTCTATGAATGCAGGCTCGCAGCCAAACCCAAAAATGAGTCGAGCATGCATAAATTTTGGACTAACAACGCATCCAGCGAACCAACCATCCGACCGACCAGCCAACCCCTTTCAACCTCAATGACGACATTATTGTGCGATGATTTATATATCTCTGGCAGCGTTCCAAATTTAATTACGCGTCGACTGTTCTATGAGACGTCTGTCCTGCCGCTGTTGCTGCCGTCGCTGCTTCTGATTGAAAATGAGCAGAAAATTGATAAACAATGAAAATTGAATTTCTGTTGCAGCCGCAGAGGCGGCGCAGCCAAAGTTAAAGGGTTGCCCTCTGCTGTCATTATCCTTTTGTGCTACATAATCCTTGTACTTGTATGGCATATACGTATATTGTTTAAGAATATGCTGTATGCCGAAAGCGAAAGTTTACAAAGGATTTCTACTTTTTTTTTTTAATAAAATCAACAAAGTTGTTGCTTTTTAGTGGCATGCTTGAGCACCCTTCACATATGTAGTCGCATTTCGTATTCTTCTTGTTGCCGGTATTTTTTTATAGGCTTCACATATAGTGTGAATAATATTGTATATTAATTTTGTTATATAGTTTGTTACACCTAGTAGAGTCGTCGGAGTGCCCATAACGGTTATATGTGTATGCTTAAACTGTAAATGGGAATTTATAATTTAAAAAGCCAAGCCTAATGTTGATTTTGAAATCTTTTTTCTCGTAAGTTGGCAGCACTGTTCCCAATTACTATAGAAAAATGCTACGGTTAATACCTTTTATTAAAAACACGGAAGTACTGGTGGTACAAAGCGTTCAAGAGAGATCGTGATCCAGAAACCTCGCTCCGAACAATCTGTAACTTCTTCAACTTACGAAAGAAACGAAAAAGTAAAGAAAATTGTGCTCTATAATCACCATTCAAATAGCTTGACAAATTTAGCGCGTTCAGCAGAAACTGATTACTGATTTACGCTGACTATTATCAACGCCTGCTATATTTTTGTTTCTTTTTGCTCCCCTGAAAGCCATTATGATTGAAAATTCTAACTTCAATCTATCGTAATAGGCATTGATTTAGTTGTAAAAATATGAATAAGTAATCACAATTCAGTCAGCGCTTAGTTCTACCAAACGCAACCATTGTACGTAATTTGAACATTTCTCAGAAGTCCGTTCGTTTGATTGTGGTGCATAACTTTGTAAAATAGATGCGGCACCGCTCGTCACATTCCAAAAGTTTAAAACCATTCAGATCCGAAATTCATGGAACGTAAGAGTCATCGGAATGGAAGAGCAAAACCGAGCAAAAACCAAAAAACAACGTCAAAGTCCCTCAAAAGTCAATCTCATATGATCCATTGATATTCGTTGTTTAATATTGATAAACTCTGTGCGAGCAACCGTTAATGTAAATATTCACAAAAAAAAAAAAGTAGTAGAAACAGCTTAGGTAAAACTGCCAATTGATCATAACTTTATCTATAGTTATGATAAGATCCAAATTGTAATTATTATGAAACATGTAAAAACTTGTTTTGAATTATAATCTGTTTTCACTGTTAATTAGATGAGTTTATAATTGTGCTCACACTTGACCAATTTGAATTGAACTTGTTGCTTTATTTGATTTTTACTGATTTTTACTGTTCTCTTTTTATATTTTGAAAGACATTTTCGTAGTAGATTGGAGAAGCTGTGGAAATTCTGACTTTCTATATAGAACCTTAAGATTGTATTCCATTTCGATTTTGGACCTGCAAAGCGTTGTTTCAGCTTTAGCTCTTGATTGTTTTTATTCGAAGTCGTTTTCATTATTTTTTCAATAATTTTTATTTAACGATCTTCGATCTCTTTCGTTGTACCAAATGTCGTTGGGTACTAAACTGTCGATGTGGTCAAGTCTAAAAAAAAAAAACAGTTCCATCCATAGTCCAGAAGGTGCGATAATAAAATCCGACGACTTCTCTCAGTTGAGAGCTTGAGGTTGCGATCATTTAAAAATTTTATCAAATTCTCCAAAAAGGTACTAATTCTCTCCCAAATTTCGTCGATGTTAAAGAACGAGGGTAAACGGTTCAATCATCCGGCTAGCTGACCAATTCTATACAGTGTTGATGTAGATGCAACTTGGCCAAATGCAGGTTGAATAGCAGGCGAGAGATAACTCCACCCTGCGGCATACTCATTTTGAATTTTCGAACTGCGGTTTTTTTGAGATTATCAGTGATAAAAGTGGTGACTACGCTCAGTGCTGAAGTCGAAGTTACCTTTTCTAAAAGCTTACTGGTGATCCGCTAATTGGCCATGTTTTGTCATCAATGGTAATAATAATGATTTCAAAACGGTTGCAATAGGTGAAAGAAGTAAAATGGAGCTATAAGAGGACCGAAGTTTAGTTTAACTGCCAAGTTTCAGAAGAGGATTCTCAAATGGCTGTGCAAGGCCTACCTTTGTATTTGTTAATTCCGCTATTAGTACCTCAAGCAAATAGTTGAAAAAAGTATAGTCCAAAGAGATACTTCGATTGCTGACCCATCAAAAATTTATTACAGAGAATTATTTTTGATTGTGAAGTTAATTCAACTTCTTGGGCTGAGTTGCCTTATGGACACTCGCTTCATATGCGTGCCACTCCCCACGTTAAAATATTTTAATGGCAAAATTGGTTTATTACAATGAGTAAAAGCTTGAACTTTGTTATACTGGTATTGCATTTTTACAGACAAACACCTACTCAGGAGGTCTTTCTTTATGAGTATAAACATTCAGAAGACTTAGGACACATCATTCACAATAGATATATATTTCTTTTCGAAAAGAATTGTAAATTATTTTAACTACAAAACTTTTAGTATTAGATGTCCTCATATTTTTAGGTCCGTGTGAAGTGTATTAAAGCTTCGGTGTTCTATAATTTTTGTATCGTGTTTTGTATAATAATAATTTCAATATTTGTTTGCTGGTTCATTGCGCTGTATTCGCTTTTTGCTTGTTGGCTTGTCTGTCTGTCTGTCTGTCTGTCTGTCATGTGTATAAAGTTCAAATGTTCGTATTCTTCGTTCTCGTTATTGATAATCAAATTTAAAAATTTGCCACCCGCCTCTGCAAAGGACTTTGCAACAAGGACTTTGCCATTTCTTGTTTGTTTGCCTTGCGACGCGTGCATGAAACGCGTGTTTGATTTTCTATTTGCTTAATAATTTTTTTTATGAATTTTATTTTTCATTTTACTGGATTTCGATATTTGAGTGCTGATTTCTTTCAGCCGCGTGAAGTTTATGGAGATTTATGGCAGCGTATCGCGGAAGACCGCCTGCTGATTATGATGATTTTTACATTATTTCGTATGAGACGCGCATTTGATTTCTTAGCTTTGCATATCTTTCAAAATGGTGCATAATAACAACTCACAGCATGACTTTTATTACAATGTTTTTTTTTTTCATTTCCAACTCAAAACAACTAGGAAAACAAATTACTATAGTAACTGCTGAAATTCTATATAAAATATTTCAGTGTCATTAGGAAACCGCTTTGACTCAGAGCGACAAAAAAGAAAATGTAACACAAATGCTTATCACTTAACCAAATGTTACGCTACATCTATCAAAGCTATGAAAAATTCGAATGCACGCAATTTCTTGGAAAGGTAGCAAAACATCCTGCATACGAGGGCTGCATGAGAGTTTAAATATTTTGCATTAAAAGCACTACAAGTAACATAGTAGAACCACTTTTCAGTGTGCCAACGTTGCACGTTCCTATTTATTGTTTTTGTTTCTTGCTTACGAACGACATCAGATTTTTTCTATGTATTCTTCTTCTGATTATTCTAGTTTCAGCAATACATTTGTTTAAGATGAGTAGGGTTCCGGAGCTGTCGAAAAAGTTCCCAGGCAAACCATTGGGAAGGGCATTTCGTCTGTTCAGGTTATGCCGCCTTTAGCTCGATCGATAGAGAAGAGAGAAATAAGTGTTACCAGACCAAGAAGCATATCTTCAGATAGTGGCTTTGTTTTTCGCTACACTTTCCCATCCGACATCCTGCATGGGCGATTGGTTAGTGATAATTTCACGTATAAATTTAAAATTTTTACATATTGCAATTTCTCGAATAAGGAACATAAAGAGATGAAAGAATAAAATATGAGCAACGTCAAGAGGTCCCTCTATTAAAGAGAGCGCACCGATACATTAAATGGCGCTCTCTCATTCTCATATAATATCGAGCTGTAACCGATAGCATTCTGTTGCACAGAAGTTGGTATTCTTAACTCTTAAATTCCCATAGCTACAAAATATTTTTGGACTTTGGTCACTGGCCCATTGAGGTATATGTTTGTGTGACAACTATCTGGATTCTGTTACATATTAACTTTGCACAAAATTCGAATTAGAATAGATGATAAATATATATCCAAAAAAAAGAAGAGGAGTTTATTTATAAAACCTAAAACCAATAAAGGGGCGGTAAGATTGTATGAGAGCTATCCCCAAATGTGTGCATGTCACATTGATGTGGACACTATATAAGCTTAGGACACAATGGTGCCCAAATGTTGGGTGTCAACATGACATTTCAAAAATTGTGCTGGCTGTGGCGGCAGTTTCCATGTAACGACAACATAGCAGTCGGAATTTAAATCAATCTTCTTCTTGTTGAGCAACGATTGATCTCGCGTCGCTTTTAATGTCAAAAATAGAAAAGTTACAACTCATATAATAAATAGAAATATTTTAAATAAAACATAGTGTGCTACCAATTCGCATACCTGCTATAATCGACTCGTTACGTTGAGCTGATCAAGTTTATCTGATGGCTCTAATGATAGGTTACAAACTTTCAGATAAACTCACTAAGTGCGGAATGTGCTTCAGAATGTCGGCACAAACCATTTTGATGGTTTCTACGTCCACAAAACGGTTTACTTTCATCGGAAAATTGAGTTTTGCGAAAATGTAAAAGATGGGTCGGGTTTTGGTTAAAGGTATTAATGCAATTTTTGGACAAAAAATCGCACACAATCGATGAAGTGAGCAAATGCTGCATATCTTACATACCTTTTGGTTGCCTAAATTTATGGAACTATAACGCTCGATTTCAGTTCCATAAATTTCAACGGAAATTTTGACAGAGTTTTGATGAATTTTAATGGAATCTGCGTTTATTACGGATTTCAGATGGCCAACATGTTGGTCATCATTTATATCCTCAGAATCATTTTTAAACCAATATTACCACAACTGAGATCTGTCGAAGGATAAACAATTATCTCCATAATTTTGGTTTATCAACTGAAAAAGCTTTGCCGAATTCAAAGTTCATTTTTGTACCGATAACACAAACATAATAATTCCGTTTCCAGTGAACCAAATGTCATGAAACTTTTAACTGGAAGCTGGAAAACCATGTGCTTTTCTAGCTCACTAAGTTAATCATAGGTGGTGCCACAAGAAAAACGCTATTACAAAAGTTATGTTTGCTTTGGAACGCAATTTGTACTTTTGTTCATTTAAGGATTTTATACTATTAACCTATCGAGCAACCCTCGTACTATAAAAAAAACAAATAAAAAAGGACAAAAACTATTAATTGACATATACAAATCATATGACATTTATGAAGCGACCTGACTCGAACTGTGACTTTCCAAAAAAAAAAAACCGAAAACAAATTCATATTGTACGAGTACAACCCCAAAACATGGTTTTTGGAAAATATTTCGGCGCAGTGCATGTCAGAAAAAATGCCAGAAACAAGCGTTAAACTAAATGAAAACAAATTACCATTGCATGTGTATATAGTGTAGTGTAGCAATATCCCCTTTCATATATGTATACCTTTCATCCCCCAAACGCTTAATCACGCACTCACTCCCCTACTGCAACAAAAGTCGAACGTGACAACCTGGCGGGTGCAATATGTTGCAGCAAGCACGGTAGACTGTATTAATGCAAGCAAATGCGATTGAATGACAAACTGAGTGAATGACAAACCGGACTGAGTGGCAAACCGAACTGAATCAGTTCATGCTTTCATCCAATTGCTGCATGAAGTCGCCATCGATGAAGGCAGACTGTCAGCCAGTTGGGCGCGTTGGCGTTCTTGGGCGGATAAGCAATGACAGCGCATTAAAAGTCAAATGAAGTCGTGCATCAAGCGAATTTGATACTTCTGAAGTAACGTGGGCTGAAAGGAGCTGATACGAGTATTTACAGGACATAGCCGGCGTGTAGCATGTTGAAACTGGGCAGTAACGCATTACAACATAATGAGTCCGCTTGAATCGAGGTGAGAGTCACATAAAAGTCAAATGAAATTAATTAGAGGTGTGCGTACGCACCTTGACTGATTCCCTGCTTCGCTGGCTGTTCGTTGGGTTTTGGGGTTGGAGACACACCAACCTAGTCGCTGAGAGGTGTGTTCCGTTCCATTCCATAAAAGCGTGCATAATTTCATCTCGTCAAAATTCATTAGAAAGCATAACAACGAAACATTTGACTTAAGCTGAACAACAAAATTCATTTATGCTTTTATATTTATTTTTATTGATGTAACATCTTGTAAATGTGTATGTATGGAGAAGGCCAAACAAATCGATTACGAAAGCTTAAAGAATTTTGAACAAACTTAAATAAAAAACTTTTTGTTATTGAAATATTTTTGAAGTGTTGCCCAATGAGAGCAACTGGGCACAATGCTCACAAGTGTTGTCAAATAAATTTATCTACATGTTTCTTATTTATGGCAATTATTTTAGTTATTTTGACTATAAGCTTACATAGCTATACTATAAGCAAACTTATGCAGCAAATAGTTTTATTTTGTACATTTTATAATAAAAAATAAACAAGAAAAAACGTTAACTTCGGTTGAATCGAAGCTCTAATACCATTCACATACACATGAAATTTTAAATCGTATTGTAAAACATAAACGTGTGGGAATATATATGTACCACCATATAAGATGCCACCATATCATGTTGATATTGACGTTTTTCATACAAATGCATAAAAGCGAGCTGTGGATTAGTATGGGACTACCTCAAAAATTGGGTGAAACGCGCCAATTTGTATATGTATATGAAGCGGTTATCAAGCTAATATTGATCTAAATAAAGATTTTTTCTTTATTAAAGGAAATATTAGGCTGAAATGCGAAATGGTGCCTTTTTATGGACAGCCGTTTACAATCTATGTATGATAAACGGCTGTCCATAAAAAGGTACCATTTCGCATTTCAGCCCAATATTTTCTTTAATAAAGAAGTTTTTCTTACAAAAAGTCACAAGTGGGTGTTGCGGATCAATCTTGATACTCTATTAAACTGCAATAAAAAGAAGTTCAACTGGATAGCATAAAAATTGGTGCCCAAAAAATGCGCAACAACATCCAGACAGACAGTCGGACATGGCTAAATCGACTCATATCGCTGATCAAGAATATATTAACATTAGGAGGTCCACGATTTCTCCATTAATAAGTCAAACACACTTTTAGACAAACTGAAAATACTATTTCACACTATGTGTGAATGGTATAACAAGTAATAATCTTACAGTCGAGCTTGCCCAACATATCAATAAAAACAAAAAACGAGAAAAAGGTCCACTTCGGACTTCACAAGAATTTGATAATCGTACAATACACAATACCTATAGCCCAATAGAAAAAAAATCCATTTTGGGACTGTGGGCTCAGACACGCCATCGATACCTGTGCAAAGAGTCTGCCCATATAAAGCTTCCATATCTATTTTAATTCGCGAAAATTTCTTCGGATTTATAGAGCTAAAGTAAATATATGAATTTAAAGATTATATAACTCCTAATATTGAAGATTTTGTCGCGGAAATGAACATTCTGTGTCGAAATTTGTGGAACTTTGTTTTGATAGATGTGCCGCAATGACTGGCAATAACTTAAAGTAAAATTTCATAGTCAATGATTTGAAAACTGTTCTCGACATTCGAAACACGATTTCAATTTTTTCAAAAAATCTGATTATGTGCGGAATATGTGCCAAACGTTGCCTAATTTTCTGAAACACGGTGTTGGGAAAAATGTGAAGCAGCACCGATTTCAAGAAATGTTTGTTTGAAATAGTTGTTGCATTGGAAAAAGTAAACGTTGAATGAACTGCTTCCACGAGTGAAGAAGCATATCATTTATATAGTGCTTCCATTTTCCCTATAATTATTCTGACCAAATTAAACCGAGTTAAGGTTTCTCAACGGTTTCGGCTGTATTTATTTTATTATCTGCGTACTCACTAAAAAGCAGTACATAGCGAACATTTTTGATTACTGTTTTAAAATGTTTTTCGATGAGAAATCTAAATTTAGTCAATAGTACAAAAATAGAACGAATCCTCCATTTACAACTGAATTTGAACACAATCAGCCAGCAATTTGTTTCTTACCTTGATTCTTTGATATTTTCGATTATTCAGAGATTTTCCGAAGAAAATATACCAGAAATTTTGTTTGAAATGCCATGCGCAACGGCCAGAGAGGATCGTTAGTTCAGGATGCTAGGAAGACTGAGAACTATGATGATTGACAAAAAAAGCTATACGTAGTATATACGAATTTTGTATGCTGACTATGCATAGACGGTTAGCCTACGAAAGGAAAGCGTAATAGCGCATTCTGTATAAGTTTACTAAAAACAGAAGAAAACAGATACTATTACTACAATTACTACTACCCCACCTACCCCTCCTCCACTTTCCTTATATTTGACTTCCTTTTTGGGCTACGTCTGTTTTCAAGTTGGTCTAGTTAATAAAAGTGTTTTTCCTACAAAAACACAAAAGTGGGCGTGTAACATTGATGTCGATGCGGTTCAGAAATATACATTATACCTTATGCGGTCTGGACCTGCCTGTTGCATACATTTGCACAAACTTATTAGACCCTTGTCGCTTTGGGTACAGGGTATAAAAACAAAAATTTAAATACACATTTGCTGCAGCAGCAAAAAGTTTTGAAGCAAAACAATGCTCGACAACAAGACAAAATGGCCTCAAAAAAATGCTATAAAAATGTATAAAATAAAAAATATTTTTGTAGAAAAATAGAAAATTTTATGAAGAAATCAAGAGCAAGTTTCATTTCTTTCATATTTTTGCTGTAAAACGGAAACGGAAGTTGCTGCTGTAAAATATATGAAGAAGAAAAATAAAAAGAAGAATGTACAGGAAATGCAAACTTTTACAAAATGTTTATGAAAAAACAACAAAAACAAAAATTGAATGAAGGCAGTTCAACTAAAATGAACGAAGAAGAGGAAGAAGAAGAAAACAAAATACCATGAATAAGAAGCATGCAAAAATGTCGAAGGACAATATAGAGAATAAGACACAACCAGACGCAATAAGAGACAGTCGAATAGACTTACAAAATGAAGACTGAAAGACAAATGCAAATGCAAATGGCGGTGGCGGTGGCGGTGGCGGTGGCGGCTTTGGGGACAAAATGGCCAAGTTTGAGTTCAAGTCGTATTTGTTTCTAATTTTGTTGTTGTTGCTGTTGTTGTTGTTGCTGTTGTTGTTGTTGTTGCTGTTGTTGCTGTTGGTCGGTCACACGGGACCTCGGCGATCTGTAGTTGCAAAGAAAATTCATTAAAAAATTTTTTCAAGTTTATTAAGAAAAAGAGAAAAAAAACATGAGAATGTGTCTCTCCCATTTCGAATTACTTTCCGGGAATTATATTTTATTTGAAATTCTATTTCTGCTTTGTCTGTCATAAATGTAGCCATGCTACATAAAACTTGAAACTGCATAATATGCTTGCTGGTTATTTCAAAAGTTGAACAGACTAGACTGGACTCTATATGTAGTACTTCATTTTTTTTACACTGTACCCTTTAATAGAGTATATGAGGTTTGTGCAAATGTATGTAACATGCAGAAGAGGGCGTGGCAGAAAATATAAATTAAAAACCATCGGAAAACAAGTCGGTTTAGACTTGTCCGTCTGTCTGTTTGAACGAACAGAACTCGAAAACTACAAGAGATAGAGACTTCAAATTTGGCCATTTAGACTTTCCCCTTTCCTGTTCCCCATTTTTAAGATTTTGTATGAAAATTGTTTTGGTTTTGTTGTTCATTACGCTAGAAAGGTCAAATTTGGTGTATCTTACGTAAATCATATTAAAATATACTGCATATTTCCAGATCGGACATTATAGTTAGAGGGGGTTGTTTATTTGTGAAAACCATGTTCAAATTTTTCCTGGGAAAACTATTGGTCCGACTTTCCTCAACCAGATATCATTCAATAGGCAATGAATGTCAATAGGCTGTCAGAAAGTATCTAGTTTTCAAGCCCAGATTCATCCTTTTTGCCTAACAGATCATCCAAAGTCGAAAAAAATTGATTTTTTCTCCCCCTTCTTCTTGCTGCAATATTTTAGAGATGGTTAGAGCTACAGGTCGAACATTTTTTTTTAACGTTGATTTTTTGCGATCAACGTTCCTTGTTCTAAAAAAAAAAAAAAAGGACAGTCCACTTCGACCACATACGTGACGACCCAATTTGACTATGTCAATGGTCCAATGGTCTTCAACGGTAGTAAGTCATCGTAATAAATGCTGCCAACTTGCGTAAATATTCGCATTGATTTTTACCGTTGCTGACCATTGGGACATATAGGTACCATTTTTTTTTTTTTTTCGTAAAACTTTTCTTTAGTAATTTGGACACTAATATGGTGTAGAATTTGCGCACTTCCTAGCATTTCAGGAGCGGTCGTCAAAGGGTTTAACAAGGTACAGGTTATCTACAAGTCGAGCACACTCGCCTGCAGTGTTATTTCTTGTTTTTTTTTTTTTTTTTTTTGCACTCACTTAATGATTGGATTTCATTTGCTGCAAGGGTTTATTCGAACCATTATTATTGTTATGCTGTTGGACAATTGCAAGTGTTTGTATTACTTTGTATAATTTTCGAATTTAATTTTATGTCTATGAGGCAACAGCCTTAACACTTGGCACTTGATTTTATGCTGGCTTGGCATGCCATACACTTGTATAAGCTACAGCTTACTCTGTTTTCCACACTCTGAACTATCTAGAGTGGCACAGTATACAATAAGTTTTGCTGTAGACACATATAAATAAACTGCCACATCATTACGAAACAAACCATTTACCTTTTTTCTGTATATTTGTATACGAGTATATATATTTCATGTTACCTTCCCTTTTTTAGATATTTGATTCGTCTGCAAATCGGCTTGAGTTAGATATTTACCACCACCATCACCGTTTTACGTACCATAGGAAATTTAAACCGTCCGCAAATATCCATTATCACGCCACGTACTTGTTTTTTACAAGCCTTCTCTATATAATTTATAGTTGATGATATTGCAAAAAAGAAATGTATACAGTTGTGATTTTGTACCACATAAAATCAAAAAAAAAAAAAAAAAAGGAGAAATTGGAATTCGTCAATCCTATTTAACAGCATATAATACAAACATAAATCCATGCTACTCCATGCGGTGACTGTCAATACTCCTTGGTCAGCAGGCCGACTGTGTGCTCTCGATGACATTTGACAATTCACAGACAGACAGACAATCCGACTGTGAGTGAGTGTGTGTGGTGGCAGTGTGTGCTGCAAGGATTTGTTTAACTTTATAATATTCGTTACGCTTTGGAACTCATTTTTGTACATATACATCGTGATATATATATATATATATATATATATATATATATATATATATATATATATATATATATATATATATATATATATATATATATATATATATATATATATATATATATATATATATATATATATATATATATATATATATATATATATATATATATATATATATATATATATATATATATATATATATATATATATATATATATATATATATATATATATATATATATATATATATATATATATATATATATATATATATATATATATATATATATATATATATATATATATATATATATATATATATATATTCTGAATATATATGATATATATATTCTGATATCGTGTGTAGTTTTAAATTGTACGCTGTGCGTGTCTGGATGTTTTTTTTTTTTTTTGTACCAGTTTAAAAACGCTTATCATATATTCATCCCTTTGTGTAGCAGTGCGCGTCCCAGACGAAACTGTTTGAAATGCTCCCGCTCCTCTTCATGAAAATTTGACATTCATTTTTTACGAATGATAACATTAATATTGCATATATAAACTGTTTTTATGAGGCGAATATTTCCTACGGCACGCCCTTCTCATTTCAAAATGATTTGCTAAATGTGTGCCACGCAGTTGTAGAGTTTTATTGAGTGCATTGACATGATCTGAATTATTTCTTGTACAGATTTTTATTATTTAACATGCTTTTTATATATACAGATTGTAACGAAATGTAGCTCTACTCCCAAATTTATTGCTAATCAAAATGGTGCTCAAAACTTTTTAATATGTTTTCCGACTTTGTATTGGTTATTTTGAAGACGAATAGTGTTTAAATCAACACTTATTCGCATTAAGTTATTTTTAAATAGATGCTCAAATACTCGTAAAAGTTGCTTAAGAAGCATTGTGAATATTTAAAACTATTACCAGTCTGTCGGAACGTTCTTAATAGGTATATCGAATAAAATATTATTGTATACCTTAAATTTTGGAAATTTGGTGAGAATAGCTTAAAATAAGGGTGAATTTCACTTGGTTACTATGATCAAACGGCTTGATGTTTTATGACAATTCGGTAGAAAGGTTTCAAATACCATTCAAACTATCTTCTAGATGGTATAGTAATATCGCTGCCTGCAAAATTGTAAATCCAAATATATTTCTAATGAGTCCAAGATTGCAGAATCTATCTTCTATACTCTCCAAGGTCTCGTTGTTGAAACATACGAAGGCGGATGGACGTTCAGACAGACGGGCATAGCGATAAAGACTTTGGTGGCTACCTCTTACATAGGGAACAGCATACTGGTTGTTTATACAGAAGAACGAACGAACTGGTAGATGGACAGACTGGCATGGATACACATGTAGGCTCTGTTTTTCAGGTTGGTCAAGAATATACACTATATACTTTGTGAGATCCGTACGCCCCTTCTTGATATTCATCCAACACCTTATACAGTCTTACTTTTTCATACGAAAGCTAAAGGATTTACACATTTTCTTTATAGCGCGCTTAACTTTTGATATTAGAAATATTTTGTACCAATTTTGAAGGTGATTTAATAAAATATGAACGAACAGCTGAGCATGTACCAACTTCTACAGACAAGTGAATGTAATTCATGTCGTGGAGCAGATTAAGAACTATATATTTTTATACTCTTCACACATAGAGTGTAAATAGTGCAATATTATAATTTAGTCAAAATGTTTGCAAAGCCTAAAAAGAAGTATAGCAGACATAATGAAGTATATATATTCGTGATCAGCGCGAGACCAGTAGGTTTGGACATGTACGTCTGTTTGTCTGTATCAAAATGATCGCGATTTAACAAACTTATAATTCATAAATAGTTTTTACATGTTCTATGTTAAGTGCGCGTCCGACTTTATAGGTATATTAAAAAATGCTATTTAAAATTTTTAAATCGAAGCATATCTTAGTTAGCCTTTTTCCTTGTTTCTTGTTATTACCATCCTTCATTTAGATCAATATTAGCTTGAAATTTGATTTTGTGGATTTTAATGGACAACCGCTTCATATGCATATACAAATGGGCGTGTCCCAACCACTTTTTGATGTAGACCCATATAAACCCACAGTTCACTTTTTATGCTATTTAAACCCATACTTTTATGTATTACAATACTATTTAAAGTTTCGTGTGAATGGTATTAGAGCTTCGGTTCAATCGAAGTTAACGTTTTTTCTTGTCATTATTACAGTTTAATAGAGTATCAAAATTGACACGGCCAACTTTTTAAGGTAGACCCCACACAAACCTCACCCTACTTTCGACTTTTTGTATTATTTTTTTTTTTTTATTGCTGTCAATATAACCTAAAACTTGATATGGTGGGCTTATAGAAACTAATCTCCAATTTTTGAACTTTGTATGGAAACTTCTCCATTTTAGTGCAAACCCACTTTTGGGATTTTTCAAAATCAATTTCACATTTGGCTTCATATGGCTGCACACATCACATAATTATAAAGAGGCGTGCCACGCCTACTTTGGGGTAAGCTCCAACAAACTTGAAACTTCATGTGTATGGTACTAAAACTTCGGTACCAGCGAACGGTTTTTCTTGTTTTTTATTTATTTTAATTTTTTTTTTTTTATTTCATTGATACATAAAATCGATGGTTATAAAAGTACAGACGACTTAGAGTATAGGACGGAAAAGTAAAATATTTTTGGGTACCAAAATTGTAATAGCATAAATAGGTAGACGTCTTACGAAGTAGGCTCTATTGTCTCAAAAATGGGATTCTTCAAGTATTTCTATTTTTGAAATCGATTATTCGAAAAGGCAAAGTAGTTGCCATTAACCAAAGGAGGGTTAACCACCTTCCTGGTAAGCATTACATAAACGATAACATCCTTTTATTTTATGTACATTATATACAATTTTTCTTTGCAGAACGACATCTCCAAAGTGTAAAATATAATAATTAAAAAAAAAAACTTGTGCAACAGCAGAATGTACGGTGAGTAAATTATAAGCTCTAATAAAATATTCTGTATATTCAGACTTGACTTGTTTAATGAAGTAAAGATATACATGCATAATCATGGCAAAACTCTCTCCAGCCTGGCCACATTATTGCACTCCTGCATCGTTGTCATTCATTTAAATTGGTCAGATTCATTATATGTACATGTCTTGAAAGGAATTAGATCTTGGATATTTTTAAAAATAAAGATTCGTAATGGGTAGTTAATGCACGATATGTTAGGATGTGTTATTTATGTATATATGCTCATAGATAGCAACTCAGTTTAACTGAGTTTAATTTTTATGCAACTTAATTATCATTTTGGTTTGGATTAGTTTGACGTATCTATTTAAGTGCGTGCAATATTGCACTAGCAGCATATTATATGCAAATAGTAATCGCTGTTTATTTAATAATAAATAGAATTTCTCTAGAAATTTTGAGTCTGTATTTGGCTTCTACTTTACATTGTTCTGATTAGTTAGTTTAAATGTTTAAATGAAGCCAATTGAAAATGAGAAATTTAAAGTAATCACATAGCACTGGGATCTGTCTGCTTGTTGTGTTGTCTGAGTTCTCTAGAAAATTATTTAATATCAAAAGTAACATGACAAATTTTGTATGTCTTTAGTTCCGATTCCATTGTTCTAATCTAATAAATACCAAATTGATTGTCGATTTTAATTTACATTGTCAGTGTTTCAAAGCACTTCAAAGCAATTTCCTACGAAGAACGGTAGAGGCCATAGCGTTAGCTTACTTTTTCACAATACATTTTATTGTGCCAAATTACATATTTTCTCATTTTGTTATGCTTAGCTTAATGCAAAAAAAAAAAACTATTTTTATTTGTCACTCAATAAACTTGTAGAATATCATTGTACAGAGCTTAATACTGATAAAGTAGATCAACATGCATACAAGGACATTCAATTACATGAAACTGAAACATATATTAGCATATAGAAATCAGCACTTGTAGTGATTACACCTCGTAGGAACTTTAAAGACCACCACTGACTGGCACACAACGTCGCTCTCATTCACACATACAGCAGCAGTTTATCAATCAATTTGATTTGGGTAACTGAAAACAGGACAACCCCATGGGCGGAAAATTAGCATGTTCCTAAATGAATGGGCAGAATATACATTTAGGAGCAGAGGAGCAACTGCAGGACCAAACGAATAAAGTGAAATGAAATTTGCGGCGATTGATTTATATGACCAAGACGGCATTAAATCTTACAGCTAAAATAAGCAGCACAACTTTGGCAGGCTGACGGCGGAAAAGAGAGTCGTAGGTACGTACGATATATAAAGGACATGCAGCAGTTGACTTGAGATATGTTATTTAAATTTTGTGCACATTTGATATTGACAGCAGACATTTTTCGTGTATTTTTGGTTCATTAAGTAAGAGAAAGAAAATTTCTAAAAAAATTTCAAAAAATACAATGCAAAAGAAAAACCTCAAAGTGACTTAAATGGAAATTAAAAAAGAAAAGGCTGAAAATAAAATTCAATTCCTATTAATCGTTTTGATGTTTTATTACACTTTTTATATACACTGCACACAAACAAATGTGAGCAGAGCATATTGTGTTTTTAGCGCACTTGAGCGTTGGCTAGTCTGTGCATACATCCGTCTGGCTGTTTAACTATTGCTCAGAGATGTTCAAATATTTAGCACACCAAACTCGCGATAAGGTTTTTCAATTATTCTTCCATTAGATTAGGGGGTTTGAATTGACTTCAAAATTTATCACCTTCTTACCCGACTTCTGCGGCATTTTAACTCCAAATATCTTAATGCAATGAGTTGAATTCTTGATTCTTATTCTATCTAACTCGAAAGTAAAGAATATACATAAGATTCTTGTAGGAATGGTTCAGTAGAGAAATAGTTGCCAGTGTTCTTCGAAATAAACTTCTTCTTCTGAGTTTGTCAATAGACAAGCGTGACTCCATCTATGATCATTCCATTGTAGGCGACAGCAACCGTTGCTGGCAGTAAGGTGCACAAGGCCTTATAAGGAAAGAGAACAAAATTTAATGCTGCGTTCCTAGTTCTCAAAAAAAGAAAAAAGTGAATGAATTCATTTTAAATTTTTGTTTCTAAAATGAAAACAAGTGAGACTTCATATCCACATTCCATTTAATTTTACATACTTCTCGTCGCTATGTAGAGTATATTATAGTCGCAACATAGACAAAAGCTGTTACTTTTCTGATTGCTGTTGTTATTGTCCATTCAGATAGACAGACAGACAGACAGACAGACAGACAGACAGATAGACTAAATGACAGACAGATGCAAGGCTAATTAGTTTTCGTCGACAAATTTCCGCTCGTTTTAATTTGCAATTTCCCCTTTGAGATTTGTTTGCACAACATAATGATTTCATGCATATTTTCAATTCGAAACTTTGCCAAAGATTTGTTGCAAGCAAATGTTTGCTGATATATGTACCATAACATACATATGCGAATATTTGTTGTAGAACTCAATTTGACTTTGTCTCTCTAAAATGCCAACAGAGCGCCTCGCTGCAGCCCGCACATCAATTAAACTTATCATCATGCAATTATTTACGCATCATCATCATCAGTATCATCATCAGAGAACCATCATCAGATTCGTTGTTTCATTTAATTTTGCAAAGGATTTTGCACATCGTTAATATTACATATAAACTTTTTGCATTTCCCAAAAGATGCAGACTCGTTCATTAAACGATACTACACTGTGTATGCGTACTATTTATCTATGCGCTATATACAGTGAACTCTGTTCACATTGGACACAGTTGGTTCGACCGTTTTGGTACAATATACACAACAACAAAAAACAAAACCATATTCCATAAAACAGCTGAAAATTGCCTAAATGCTTAAAATTAAACTGTATATAAAGATGTTAATAGGGAAATGTATATATCAATCTCTTTCTTATTCCTATGGTGACTCTCACTTTTATTTCCTTGTTGTTTGTTATTTGTAGCAAATTGAAAGAGGAGGAGGAGACACTTAGCCAGATTTTATACTATAAGAATGCTTCTGATGCAATGAAAATGTAAAGTATCAATATAAACTATAAACATTGTAAATACATATGTATATACTCGTGTATAATAAGAAACAAAAAAGAGAGCAGGTATGCTTAATACGGTACATTATTAAATTATTCTACCCTGAGCTAAACGTTAAAATGCATAGAAAGATGGCTCAAATGGCTCTTTTTCATTGTGTGCTCACTTTTATTTTGTTGTTGTAATTTTTAGGTAAATTGAAAGAGCTGAGATGCAGATAGAGTGAACAGGTCTTTGTGATTGGCCGTGGGCATTACCTGGTGATTACTTGCCTTACCCCCATTACTTTAGACAAAAAAAAAAATAGTTCTCATCGCTGCTTCACAACTTTGACAAGAACAACAAAATCAAGCGAATATCTTGTGTTGAAGGGGGTTAAAAAGGGTGTACAAGTTTTTCACTTGCCTGTTTATATAGAGATTTAGACGTATAGAGCGTGTACTTGTAAGACAAAAAAATCCTTCTTGGAATATAGACTAATTTTCAGTAAAAGTTTCCTTATTTTTTTCAGGTACAAAATTGAAACTTTAGGTCACATGACACATTCTTATGACACATCTACGTATGGGCAAGGATAATCTAAATGTTTGAAGTTTGTAGTTTTTATAGTTCCTTTGATCTATTGTCTCATACATCGAATCGGACGAACGGACAGACGGATATACGGACATGGACTCGGTTTCCTATATTGGTCAGGAAATATAAATATTCTTTATGCTATCTACCACTCCTCTTTCTGTCTGTTAGATATAATTGTACAAACTTATTATATCCATGTCCCTTTGGGTACAAGGTAAAATAATAAATATAAAAAAATACAAAACGTAGTCTACATCGACTAGTTTTCCTATGCTGTTCAGGGATATTTATACTTTATAAGGTCTGCCACGGCTCCATACATTTGCACAAACCTATTATACCCTTTTGCCCTATGAGTACAGCGTATAAAAATTTACATCAAAATCGTTACAAAACATGATGTGTCTAATGCAAACAGAATATTTTAAAGGACAATGAACTAAAAATATTCAAAAAAATGTACAGTGTCCAGAGTACTACTAAGTCCAATGTACATAAAGGGAAAAATTTAAAATTGTATTAATATGTTTTGGTTTTTAGTAGACAGTTTTCACTGTATATTCATATAGGTATATAGATAATTAGGTATATACATCTCTGTATATAAATATTAGTTTATATCTCAAAATTTCTGTTGCATACAAAATATATCGACGAAATTACAAATGTTTATGGTAATCTTCGATTAAACTTTGCTAATTCTTTAGAGATTTACTGCAATGAAAGCAATTAAATCTCTCACAATCAACTGCAGATGTGTGCAATGGTATCCTTGGTACCCTAAGATAAACAATAACTAACTAAAATATAAAATCAAATGCAAGCGCTTCTGCATTTTAAGTAATTTCCAAAGGAAATACCCAAATTCAACGAGATATATTTATGCAATACACTTATATACTTATACTAAGAACTCCGTCGGTATTCGTATCTTGATTATTTGTTTGGCAATAGTTGACATTTGGGAATTCGAATTAATACAATAAAATTATTGAAATTTTTAGATTTTTTATTTGTTGCATGTGCAGAAATTGTTTCAGAAGTAATTAATTCATTTGAGTTTATGCTAAAATTGCACACATTTTACATATACACACTCGTATACCCGTATAGTTGCCTAAACTGCTTCAAACAAGAAAATTCGATGTTTTTGTAGTAGTTTTCTTCATATGCAATGAATATAAATGGCATTCTACTTTCTCAGTTTTTGTTCAAAGTTTCATTAGTAAGCTTTCATTTGGTTGGCCATTGTATAAAAAAAAATCAGAAATAAGTTTTATGATAGCATTTTGTTTTATTGATATAAGTAATATACTTCACATGTAGGTATCATTTTCACCGATTGTGTAAGTGGAGTCACAAATCTTTAACTAATAATTAAAAAGAAGCTTAAACATCAGATTAGCAAGATCGACGATGAAGTGAGAAAGGAAAAGAGAGGGAGTACAAATTGCAGCAGCAAACCTATGCACAGTCTCGTTTCAATAGCTGGACTCCACCGCTTTACCCGACAAAACAAAAAGCTTGCTACTAAACTATCTTAATAATATGATGACATACGTTGATCAGCGTATCGCAGGTTAAAGACGAGCATGCATCAGGGTGGTGTTCCCTCTTTTATTCAACCAAGATGGCTCGATTTTAATCCGAATAACTTGATCGGAATCGATTTCATTAGAATGGTATGTTTTGGCACTTTCAGAAAGATTTTACGACTACTTTTAAAAGTGACAAAAGTGAAATTGTTTCTAATTATATTATTGTCAACGAGATCTAGAATAGGGTTAAAGTCTATTTAGAAAATTTTCTAAATTTTTCCAATGCTCGAAACCTCAGTCTCTCAACTCACAAGTTGTCGGCTTATATTTTCTCCTCCGACGACACTAGTTACTTCTTTTGAACACCTGATTAGATTCTCTGCATACGAGTAATCCAAGACAAATAATCAGCTTAACGCTGACGTCAGAGTGTTCGCTAGAAGCTATACGCTATATGTGTGAAGCGATATTTCGTGCTGTAAGTAATGCTAGTGGATGTCATAGTAAAAGCGACAAACAAAGTGACGAAGTGAGGAAGTAGTTTCGAAACTGCTTTCTCGCTTCGTTCTCGCTTTACGCTTTCGGTTTCAACCACGGTCCAATAATCACAGCTGAGCAAATTGCACAGCATCCTGTGACCTTGTATGAATGCAAAGCCATTTCATACAATTCTCGGTGATTGTAGTCAGAATAATGTTGGGTTCGTTAACGTATCTATTCCAGTGAACAGGCACTTCATCGCAGCAAAAAACAATTGCATCCTCTTGAACGTTTTTGAGAAGCGCCACTCATGAGTTCCTCCGAGAATGGAAACCGTGTTTTGAGATTTGCTGCACAATCGCCAACTTCTATGAATGGTAATGTAGGTCTTTGTGAAGTATTCGCCTTCGGAATGTCCAAGGGCAGACGCATGTTTGCGTGGAGAAAGCCGCGGAAGCAAGATTGAACCATTCATTATACTTAGGTGATCTGATGGGCTGAGGGACTTCAGTTCTTTGTCTTATCACACTTGCGGTTTGTCTGAACGTAGTGACAACATGCAACAATTGATTATCGGTCCGGTACAGGGCCAAATGGGACCGTACGATCACAAAAAATCCGTTCCAAAAGTAGGCCTCGACGACAAACACTATTCCAACGCGTGATGCCGACTGACATGGAAGGAAATCAAGCTTTAGAAATATATCTGTCTGATTGGCACTTCTCCGGCTACGCTACAATCCCTAAAGCTTGAATGGCCCGCACCCTGTATGTTTATATTAATAGCTGCTTCTGATCTATCGTCTGATATTCCAAATTCTTCACCTGAACACACCACATTGTTTATTGGATTATTTTCGTTATCATCGACTGAGTCGTTTAGATGCTTCTTTATTTGTTATAAATCGTTTAGTCCTTTAGACTAATGAAACTATTTTAATTGTACTAAAATTGTATATTTTTTTCACTTTATCTCCGCACGAATCAGTCAGAATTTATATAAAAATGTTTGGCAGATTACAAAATTTGTTAATTTGGGACGCCGCTATATCTTTACAAAAAGTATGTTATCAAATGCAAATAGATTATTATTCCGCCAATGAATCAATTTGGGATGTTTGAGGTCATCTAGCCACCCGATGGCACGCATAAACTGGAACCGCATCACCCATTAGGTCACTACTGTGTGTAGTCGCATGGTTAAGTGTGAGAACAATTAAACTAAATGAGAATTATAAACTCTTCTAGTTTTTCCATGTTTCATAATAACTACAATATGGATCTTACAGTAACATAACTATATATTGATCAAGCGACAGCTTTATGCTGTTTTTCCTACTTTTATTTGGCGAATATTTAAATCAACGGTTGCTCCCAAAGTTAAAGTTTTTATTTTAATCAAAATTTCAGCACCCGTTTAATGACTTTTTCATATTCTTGTACTTGTCATTTAACATTTTGAACGTGCATTGCATAAATACTGACAAATACTAAAATTGCACATAGGACGGGGAAAAACGCGCAACCAATGAGGTCAGACTTCGCAAACAGAGTTATGGCTTATAGAGATTAACTTTGCATATTGTAGCAATGTCCCACCCTCAACTACGGTAGAATTTCTCTGTATTTTTTCTGAATGCAACAGCAAAGTAACATAGACTAAAAAAGTGCTTACATAAAAAACAATGTTGAAAATATCTGAAGCATAAAAATTTAACATTTGAATTCAGTCTGGATTTGTATGCGCTGTCGAAAATCGTACTTCGCATTTTAATTCAACACAAGATGAATGACGCAAATGTCCATGCATTAAAATACAATTTTACTTTGGTAAATTATTTCTGTATTTCAGTTCACAGTCTGTGGAAATTATTTAATGCGATAATTTGCAAACAAAGAAAGCAAATCGCCTTCGAAACGTGGCAGAATGCCATTTATAATGTTTTGTGGTAGTATTTAAGTTGCTGCCTTTCAGCAAACTATTCAGCAAACCACATTTCAACCACCTAAAAACCAATAATGGCAAATATGTGCAAATTTATTGACAAATAAATATGACCACATATTGAAAGTGAAAATGAAAGTGAAAGCAGCAGGAAATGCTTAAATGATATTAATGACTTATAGGACTTCTTCTTTTATCCTCTCTGCAATTTTGTGTATTGTATGATACTGGTATCTATTCCCTTTGCAGTTCGAGTTAAATATTAAGCAAACTAATTGCGACATTATGCCGAAAGATCAATAGTTAATCGAAATAAGCAGAATTCATCGCATAGTGCAGCATAACTTATGCAAAAATGCATTAGATGAGAACTGGGGGCGGGTTCTGTGAGTCTTGTGACGCATGTGTTTGATTGTTTAATCTGAATGTGTTTGTGTGTGTGTGTCACTTCCGTCTTCCGGTGTTGACTTTTGGCAATATAATAATATTAATATTTTAGCAAATAAAATGGTAGAAAAGTGCTTGAGAGCAACATAATTTGACACATGTTGACAGCCAATACCAATAACAACTAACAGTCTGTATATACATATACGTGTACGTACAGTGCGTGTAATATTTATAACACAGAATTTATTTGTAATACTTTGTAACAGTGGATGATCCGGAACAAAATGTTATGGCGGGATTCTTTTCATGAATAAAGAATGCTTTTGGGAGAATGATCTTCGATACCAGTCGTTGCCCTCTATATTAACACACAGAAACTGCTGTCGGGCAAGCTCATTGACTTTTGGAATTTTGAATAAAAATAAAAGACCACTTGCCCAATTTGAAACTTTTAAAAGTATCCTTTTAATAACCGTGTTTGCAAAGAAGGCTCATTCAAGCGTGCGTGGGTCCAGCTAGTAAGGTTGATTAGAACTGGTCACTATTGATCTGTTGCATTAGAGTATACTGTCCCAATATTCTTGTCAAAGTACCAAGGAGATTTCTTTTGTAGGTATTCATACTCTACACACGTAGCTTCGGAGATCCCATAAAGCATATATTTATAATTTTGATCTGCTCTCTGTATGAATTAAAACTAGTCCCTAGATATCGATCTGAAGAGACTTTCTATCTGACTAAGATGAACATATATTAAAACGACCATGCCACGCCCACTTTTAGAAGTAGCCCCCATACAAACCCACCGCCCACTTTTCGGGTTTTGTATGAACAAGTTTTTTAACCGTTTGACCGAAATCGTGTTCAGCGACCCCAAATTACTAAGCAACAGTGTTGCGAAAACATTTTTTTTTTTTAAATTTAAGTGAAAAATCGCCAATCAAATGGGACTTATATGTCCCAATGGTCGTCACGCGAACGCATTTATTACGATGACTTACTACCATTGAAGACCATTGGGTTATATCTTGCATTACTTTGCCAGACTATACCAAAAAATTCTTTGCATCGGTGCAAAAACAGTGTTACACAATCAGCTCGAATTATGGTATTTTTTCGTGATAACACTGAGACTAAACAGCCAAAGCCTCCAACAACTGTCTGCGCAGAGTTGCACCATTTGAATTTACACAAGTGTGCTCACAACGCCGCTTTTGCACTGCTGTTCAATTGCAAGACCTTGTGAACACCCTATAAATTTCATATATTTCAAGGATTTGTTTGTATATAATTTCCATTTAATCCATCCATGGAATTTTTAATTCCTGTATCATTACTTCCAAGCTGCCGTGTATTCACAATTGAATAATTAGTGTTCAATTAGCTTGTTCAATAAAAAAACGAGACAAATAATTTTCTTCAACTGTCCTAAAACTACAATTTTTAGCGTCTCCTTAGTACAAAACACACTGTATCTGTATTTATGCATATGTACGGCTATATTTGTACGGGTAGTGCACTTTGACACGCGCTTTCAGGCGGAACTGGAGGCTGCCCGAGCAACCGCTCGGCGAGGGTCTTTTATTATTTATGATAATGTTTGGCCATTCGTTTGGTTTATTGTGCTAATGTGCCGCAATTAAGATTAAGAAGATGATGTTTTCCTGTGAGTCGTATATGCGCATATGCGAGAGTGTGGTCATTTATGTGGGTGTATAAGGTCCAGTCCAGCCTCATGACAAAAAAAAAACACAAGAACAACAACATCACTCATTGACACTCATAGGCAGTTTTTTTCTTTCTCTCTCACTCTTATGCTTAGTGCGTAGGCATTGCGTATAGTGTCCTTCCCAACGAGCTCTCCATTTCATTTTGTGCGTGCGTCGTACTCGTTTTCGTCCTCGACTTCATCGTTGCTGTTGTTGTCCTTACATAAATGTGCCTTGTATGAATATGAATACGAATCGAGTGAAAAAGTGGCAATGACTAAAGGAACAAATGAAAAGTATGCCAGTTCTTGACTTTGTCTCATTCAGCAACTGCACCAGCCCTGCTCATATTTACTCGTATATTTTTGGTGTCATATATAAAAATCGTAAAATGATGGCATTTGCACATTGTAAATGTGTTTGTCGCTTATGATGTCCTTCGAGCTCACACCATTAATGCTTCCATTCTTCTCTCTGCGCTTGTAGTATCTACATTAAAATAATAGTTTGAATGCGAAAATAAAATACCACATAAAGACCAAAAATGACCAAGGATTCACAGAACGCTTAATGCTGATATATCACATGCCAGTCCGAGTGGGCGGTGCATGGCTGTGCTGTCATATAAAAGTCCTTGTTGCAGGCAATAATAGCAGGTGGTGTCTGTCGAGCCAGTCAGAGCTGTGTAGCTTTGCATAACTTTCTCTTATCATTTATATTGTAGTTTTATTTCGTTTTAGTTTTTGTGTGGTGGCTAACAATAGTTTAATAAGTTGATGATATTAAATAAGAAATTCTTTACTTATATCAACTAAAGTCATTGGAAATCTTCGAGGATGTCCCAAAGACGGTTTCAAAGTGCTTTCAGCGTATACAGATTGGATATTATTCTGTGGAGGAGAAAGCTCGTGAAAGTCGTCAATGCAAATGTGGGTCCTGAGAAATCTAAGAAAGTCTTCTAACCTAGCAAATGTTTTATGTTGAACTTGGGGTGAATATCATGTCTTATGAATATTAGTTTTTAATTTGGTATAGACAAATAAATCTGCTTGAATTTTGTTTGACGAAACATGAAAGCATGAACACTCTTCAAATCAATAAATAAGAAGTTAGAATCCTGCAATCGTGAGTTCACGACTTCGAAATACACTGCCAACTTTTTCATGTAGACATATGTAGACCTTGTATTCTATAATCTTTCTCTTCAAAATTAGTAAAAACAAAATGTCTTCTAATTGTGATAAGGAACTTAAATAAAAAAGCTAATAACAATATATTGTTCACGACGGCGTGATTTTCTTGCTAATGCAGACTTTGAAATTTTAAATCACAGAAAACAAAATTCTCAAAAATGGGCACTTTTTATCCACTTATATTCCGAGAGCCGATATCCGAGGCCGAGGTTGAAATTTTGTCATTCGCTTTTGTTTCTGACTAACCTCAAAAACCGTTTTTTTTTGTTGTTGTTGTTCTTTTTCGTGATATAAAACACGTTGTTAAACAATAAAAGCTTTATTTGTAAGCCTGTACAGGGCATTAACATTCAGCGGTTAAAAGTCCATCCCGCCTTTATCGGACACCTCCGGGTTTAGTTCAGGCTCTAATGGCCCATAATTGGCCTTACGCCAATAGCGCCATCTATTGGAATATTATACATATTGGGTACAAATAACCAACTAGTGGGTGTGGTAATCGTATCAATTAAAAATTATTTGAAAAATTTGTATGAAAAATCTAAAATCGAATGGGACTTATATATCCCAATGGTCGTCAACGGTAAAAATTTATGCAAATATTTTCGCAAGTTAGCAGTAAGCAAACGCATTTATTACGATGACCTGCTTCTGCTTCTGGATCTAACGTTTCCAAAAGCAAATAAGAGAAAAGTTTCAGGAGTAATGTAAATACGAGGGGTGATATTTATTGTGCAACGCGCGCGAAAGGAAATATTTATCATCAAAAATGGATTTAATTCTTCGTTAAGATAAACACAGTTTTTAAAGTTATTTTCATAGCAGTTGTCAAATTCTGTGGGATGCAGCTTGAACAACATTTTTTTTAACTTGCTTGTCTTACTAACACCCAAGGATACTTTAATCTTACAACAACAGAACAACCTATTTTGGATCACCTTTATGAAATTTGTACTTGAGCGAATGAAATCTGTGATTGAACTTCAATTATCACCGATATACTACATTGGTTCTTGCATCATCATCATATAATAAATTAAGTTCATCATGAAGTTCAACACACATGGATATGTTCACGATTTATTTTCATTTTTTACTGAGCTAAACTTTTTAAATCTATGTCTGTCAAACATTTGTTAGCCCCTTCGTTTTACATCTCAATTCATTGCTAAGCGCAATTAAAAGTTTAATCATTGGCAACTTTTCGAATTTCTTGCCGTATTAGTTTCTTTTTCTTACTGTGAACTTTTATTTATTTTTTATGAAATCCAAGTCCAAATCGTAGTCTATGCAATCCATTTCGATTTGTCCGGCTCTTTCTCCCATCCTGTGCAATCCTTCAGTCGATTCACTTTTGTCCGCGCACTCTGTGATTTGTGATTAATGATCTGCGTTTTGCAAAATTGTTGGCCCTTTACCGTTTTTTTTTGTTTCTTTTTTACTGACTTTGTCGATTTTTTGTCGATTTTTTTGCACCGCCGCGGCGAAAAAAAGACTTAAGCATCAATATCCTTCGCCTTCGATTCGGTGTCGGCATCGATATGGCCGTTGCCTTGGATTTGACGCATTTGGCTTTTTGTTTCATTTTAGGTGCTCCTTTCTTTTTTTCTTCCGTTCGGTGCCTTTATTTATGACAATCATTTATCACTTGCCGTACAAGGCAAATTTTACGCGATTACGCTTTTCCATTATCCTTATTGTTGTTTTGCACTTCTATTTCACTTCTGTTTGGGCTTTTTGTTTTGCCATTTTTATTCTGTTTCATTCTGCCTTTTGGGTATTTTGATCTCGCACACATGAAACCTGGCAACATGAAAAATATACTGGATGAAAAGCATATGAAATATTTTTCGAATTTGGACCAACGTAAAAAATTGTGTTGGCAATGATTTTTATCTTTAGTTTATGTCCTGCTTTGTTTGGCATTGCGTATTGATTGAGGTGAATATGGTAGCCCAGTTATTTCTAAGAAAACTAAAATCATTCCGTCAATACAATGCAGCTAAAATTATTTCGTAATGCTTTTTAAGATCTTCCTTATGAAGCGTTTTACAGTTAATGCTTCAAGGTTGTAGCCAGATCTTATTTACCATATATGAATAAGAAAAAGTCTTTTCATTCATTGGTAAGCTAATAAATTGAGCAATTGTTCTAATTGGAGCCTAGATTTCATATGCTGGCAATCCCTTTCATCAATGGACCTAATTGATTGCGTGAGACTAATTAAATGCAATATTAAATAATATCACCTTATCGGAGTAAAATCCAGCTCACCTACTTCTGATTTTTATACCCGGCTCTGAAGAGCTATGGAATACTAAGTTTGTACAAATGTATTGAACAGGCAGAAGGAGGCGTAACAGATCTCATAAGGTATATACTGGTACATTGTACTTTGTATAGAGCTATACCGTATATGTAAGGCGTCGATCGCATCAATTTTTAAGTTGATACTGACTGCAATAAAAAAGTTTTTTATACAAAAAAGCATAGGAAACAAGATGGCGTGTACGACGACAGCCCAAAAAATGGGTGAGGATACCCATTACAATTTTTTAGTTGATATTGGCTAAGAATTATTTATATTCTAGGCAATTGTGGGTGTATGATGGGATCCTTAAAAATGGGCGTGGTATATAAATATGGATATTTTTTTTTTGTATGATGCGTTCCCTTGAGCGGATATTTATGTTTCGAAAACAGAAAAAAGTCACAGGGTGCACAATTTCCATCACTTTTTCGATGGTTTTGTCAGTAACAGAGGTGGATGGACGACTTGAACGAGGCAAGTTTTCTACGATTTCACAACCCTCACTGAATGCTTTATGCCAAGGGGGCTACGCCTAAGAGTGTACTTGACACGTCCGTTTATATGTATTTATGTTAACCACCAATCCATACGAGGCCGTCAATATTGATACTTTATGTATGATAGTTTATTAAAGGAGCCTATGTACTGAATTACAAGCTAAGTTTTTAAAAATTGGTGCCCAAAAAATGCGCAACATCAACCAGACAGACGGACGGACGAACAGACATACAGACAGACAGACATGGCTAGATTGTCTCACCTCGTCGAGTTGATAAAGAATATATATACTTTATGATATATTTTGTAGATTCTAGCTTCTATAGTTTCCGAGATCTTGTTGTTCAAACATACGAAACATACATACGGACGGACAGATGGCCCGATTGACTCAGCTTTCGATGCTGATCGAGAATATATGACATATAATAATTTAGGAACTTTGATACTCTTCGAGAGTAGCCTCAACATAATATTTAAAATTTAATCTAAATAAAACACTAATTCAACTGCTTTGCAGATTTTAATGCAAGAACAACCACAATTCAATTTATTTCGCTACCACTAAATAAATAATCGGCTAATCCCACAAATGGCGTAAACAGATAAATTAAATTACACAAAAACTCACTTTTCCTGTCGCTTACCTATCATTTATGCTCTTAAATGGAAAAACCTCAAATAAGCAATTACAACAACAACAACAATAACAAGCAGAAAGGACAATGCAGAAACAAATAAATACAATAAAACAGAATAATTCATAAATACATACAATACTCGTAGGCATGCAAGAGATCTAAGAATATAAATTATTGGCTTTTAACACCTTGTACACGCTCATATCATATTGAAAAAGTTATTGATGCTGTTGTTGTTGCTGATATTGGTTTAAGGGTTGGTAGTGTACATTGCATGTGTCAAAGTCAGGGATGAAGAATACAAGCAGAACTATTAACACACTAAGCGGCTTAAGTAAGCGACCGATGCAATGCAATGCTAAATTAAATGAAAAGTGCACATGAAAGTGGGCGTGGCAGTGACGCATGTGCAACTTGTGCAGATTATGCAAACAACACAAAAGCCATGACAAATGATAAATGTCATTGTACGAAAATGCGACTAATTTTCATGGTCGTTCAGCCGTAAAGAAAGGAATTTGTATTGTATCTTATAGGTAGATTTATTTATTTATTTATTTTTTTTTTTTTGGTTGTTGTTGACAAAAGTTGTTTGCATTGCAAAAAGCAGTCAAGTGCAATGAAAACAAACAACATTCAAACCAGACCAGCTCCATTATTCTGGCATCCTTGTTCCTGCCATCGTCGATTCGTCGTTCGCTGCAGCGATGCGTATGTAATGCTGTCGCCTTCAACACCATTAACGGCTGCGAATTGATTGTGTACGGCTGCGGATGCGGCTGTTTTTTGAAGTTGGTTTCATTTTCACACGGATGTGCCAGTCTGCGCAGTGCTACTCGGTGCAGAGTATCTCTGTCCATCTGTTTGTCTCCATTGAAATGCACCGCAGCTCGTACACTGACGTTCGCTACTTTTAAAAAGCCGCAAATTCAAGTAAATCGAATCCGCAAGCAGCGTAAAACACTTAATCCGCTTTTATGCTGCTCAACGCTTGGCTTAAACTAATGGGCCGCAGCTATCAAGCTGACGATGGACTCAATGCACAAATGGATTGAAATGCAAGAGTACTCCGAATCAAGCGTAATTGAAACGATTTTACCAACTTTAAAAGTTAATTTACAAGTTTCGAATACGTCAGTTGCCGACATTTTATTCAAATTCCAATACAATTTTATGCTGTTTTATGGAGGTGTGACTTGGATCTGGTTGTTTATATGTATTAATAAATGACGGGAAAAAAAATATTAATTCTAGAAACTTACTTCTTTGGTTGTCTGATCAACTAAGAACAATAACTATCAAAACTGCCAAAACCAAAAATATCTAAGCAGCGGTGCTGCTGGCCATTGACGCAGTTTATAAGGGGATAAGCCGCACTTGTAAGAATGCAACAGATATAGCAAGCTTGGAAAGGTAAACGTGTTTATCATTGGTTATATAGAATTTCATATGATAAACATAGCGGTTTTCCTGAGAGCCATAATATAAGTAGAAAAAAATTTGATATGTAGGGCCAGCATACTGATGAGAGCTTGTAGCTAAGTTTGTTATTACTCTCTATTCGCATTGAGAAAAAATATTTCAAATATGTAAAATGACCTTGAGCCAGCATATATTAGTAATTAACGTTTGATTAAATCTTTGCTGATATACTGTATACATGCCTCTTGGACTTCTACCATTTCGTTCTATTCATGAGAGACTGCCCAACAAAACTGAGCACAAATGACAATAGTGTTTCCAGATCTGAACAATTGATGACAGTTTAATCTCTGTCAGAAATTGGAAACTCTAAAAAACCACCACATATAACAAAATACTTTTCTACAAACTCAATATAACACTTAAATGGACATAAGGCATCAGTCTGTGGTGCTGGCAACAGATATTAATTAAAGATTTCAAATAAAACGTACTCAGATATATAGAGAGGTTTCCCTGGTACATACGAAACGTTGTAATTCATCACAATTTAAAAGTCAACTGAAAATAATAAGAAAATTAAATCATCTCACGTTCTCATCATACTAGATTACAAGAGTACAATAATGAATGGATTAGAACGGCAAGTTTGTAGAACGAAATTCTGCAATCCATTTGTCCTAAATACATCGAGTTTACAAAGAAAAAATACATAGCATTTGAAAGGCATTCATTTGCATTCAAAATCTATTGAATATTTTGGGAGTAAAAGGCTTAAAGAATCATCACTCACGCAACGAATCAAACATACATGGTCTTTACGTGAAATACAAACGCACGCACACAAAATTAGACGATATTATGTAAACAACCAGTTACAAATTGATAAACATCGAGCGCGAAAGAGACAGCATTTTACTTTGTATGCGTTTCGATAATTATTTTGGTAACTGTTTTTCTGTTTAAAGTTGTTCTGATTATTCGTAGATTGCAATCGACCGTTGGCCATACATACTCCTGCATGTGGTAATCGAAAGAAACAATGAAAGGTAAATAAAGCAGGTGGGGTAGGATATCCCGCTTGATTGTTTCCAATTTGGTTTTAACTGATTTTGAAACATTGAACCTAAAATTGGTGTGCTGAATTATTACTTTATCACCTCCAATTGTGATTGGTGGTGAGGGTATATTAAGTTTAATCAATGTATGTAATATGTATGTATGTATGTAATGTATGCAATGTATGTCCGTCCGTCTGACCGTTTGATCGAAAAACTCGGTAGTAGAAAAGATAGTAACATGTTGGCGAGCATCAGTTGAGTGCGGCTTCACAGTGTTGATAAATTTTTAAAAGAAGAGTAATTAATATTTCTTTGTGTCTGTTGTCGAGTACAACATGTTGAGCCCAACATGTTGGTCATACTTAACGCTGTCAGCATTAAAGAAACAAAGAAGAGAACGAATACGCTTATACGGACCAGCTTTATGTTGAGCATGGTGAATTTATACAAAAGGTGGCGTGTGCCACTCAGCAGCGTTCTTTTCCTTTGTTTCATATTTATATTTTGTCTAATTCATTTTCATTGCGGAGTGAGCATTTCATTTTTTGTTTCACTTTCAAGCCATTTAAGAAAGTTACTAGAGCGGAATACGTCACCTTATAGGTAGGTAAATCCACCTTCATGTTGAGTTCAAGATTTTATTTGTACTTAACGCTCTCAGCATTGTCAAATGGTATTGAACTGTTTTGTATTGTCCCTAAAAAGTCTGAATTTCAACGTGTTTTGATTTTTAAAATTGTTTTTAAAAGGCAAGAATAAATGATAAAATGCTTTGAGCAATGCGTTGTGAAATCGTTAAAACCATGCTCGCTTGTTCTCTTTACATGACTAAAAATGTATAACAAACAAACAAAATATCACCGAAATTTGGACTTAAATTCACTATACTTGGAATTCATTCGCAACCTACAAGTTCAAAAGGTGTTCAACCTACAAACAACCTGCGGACATATCGTCAAATTGCGTCATGCTACGAAATGCTTGTAAATGTTTATGGATTATATAAAAAATGTAAAAAATATATAGAAAACAACAATTGTCCTTTTTAATGACGATGACAGTTTGAATGTAGGTGTTTCCGCTGTCACAAATGCACAATTTTTGGGGGTATTCAACCTACATACATGCATGTTACAGCTACAAAGCTCTCCATTACATAGATGCGAATCTATTTGCCACATCGTATAGCTATACTAAATTAAATTTGTAAAACATTCTCTACGTGTTTCATTTATTAACAAATACGTACAAAATAAATGCATTTAGTTTTCGACATTTATCTATGCCTTTCAAATTTCCATTATTTAAACTTA